>FR997735.1:12273220-12966851 GCA_905475445.1 Ochropleura plecta | reverse complement strand
TGAATTTCCCCTTGAATATTCCAAAATGGTTTTACCAATGGACTGACATTGTTTTTATTGTTTGGCCATCCTTCATTATAATATTTTTTTAATAATTGCAAGGATTCATCCTTTCTGGTTTCCTGTGCCAATTGTGTACTATATTCTTTTGTAATTGCTAAGTTAGCATACATTAGATTGACATGACAAGACATTTCTGATTCATTTTCAGGTATATAGTGATCTTTCAAGGCGGCTCTTGACAAAGTGTCTGATATAAACATTTCTTTACCTGGGACATGTATAACTTCTAAATCATATTTTTGACAAGTTAACATCATACGCTGTAATCTAGCTGGGACATCATGTAATGGTTTTTTAAACAGATAGACTAATGGTTTATGATCAGTGTGAACTGTGACTCTGTTACCATATACATATTGGTGAAATTTTTCACAACCAAATTGAATTGCTAGCAGCTCCTTCTCTATTTGAGCATACCTTTCTTGGGTTTGAGTTAAAGTCTTTGAACTGTATGCTATAGGCTTATTTTTTTGTAAAATGACTGCACCTAACGCTGACTTTGACGAATCGACTGACAAGACTAATGGAATCTTGGGATTATAATGAGCTAAAACTGGTGAATTTGTAATTTCATCCTTCAGTTTCCTCAGACATTGACTATGATTTTCATCCCAAGTCCAGACTGCATCTTTTTTTAAAAGATTTCTTAACATTTGTGTTTTTTCTGACAGGTTACTTATAAAAGGTCCTAGGTAGTTTATCATACCTAGTATTCTCTGTAACTCTTTGACATTTTGTGGTGTAGGCATGTTGACAATTGCTTTGACCTTCTCAAGATCTGCCCTTGCACCATCTTTACTGAAGACATAACCTAAAAAACATACTTCTGACAGTGAAAATTTACACTTTGACTTGTTAAATTTTAAATTGACTTGACGAGCTCTTTGCATGACTTTATGTAATCTTTCATTGTGAATTGACTCGTTTGGACCATACACTAAAATATCGTCAATAAAAATTAGAACTCCTTCTATATCACCAAATAAATTCATCATGACTCTTTGAAATATTTCTGATGAGGCATTTATGCCGTATGGTAATCTTAAATATTTATATCTACCAAATGGTGTTTGAAAGGTACATAATTCTGAACTATATTCATCTAAACGTAGCATCCAAAACCCTGAAAATGCATCTAAGTGAGAAAAACATACAGCCCCTTCGAGCTGAGACCTAATCTCATCAATTGACTTGAGTGGATAATGTTCCCTCATGATATTTTTATTTAAATTTCTAGGATCAAGACAAATTCGTAACTGACCTGAACTTTTTACTGTTACAACGACTGAATTAACCCACTCTGTAGGTTTTGTAACCTTTTCTATGACTTGCATTTTCTCCATGCGATCCAACTCCTCACGCAGTTTCCCTTGTAATGCGAATGGGACTTTCCTGGGCGGATCCACACATGGTACTGCATCAGGCTTGAGTTTTAGATGACAGACTGGAGGCAGACAGCCAAGACCCTGGAATACATCATTATATTGTGTATGAATTTGTTCACAAAAGTCTTGTTTTGATACTGAAAAGACACGTTTTATTATACCTAACTTTTCACAAATTGGGAGACCAAGGACATTTGGACACTCTATATCTGGTATTATAAACATTATGTTTTCAACAATGTTCTTATTGTTTAAGCAAAAATTACAAATTAAGTTGACTTTGCCTAAAATCGGAATGGATTTTCCACCAAATCCTTTGACATTTATTTGACATTTGACAAGTGACAATTTTGACAGCTTATTTTGACTTTTAACATTTTGAAATGTTTGTTTTGACATTATATTGACATCTGCACCTGAGTCTATAATGCATTTGACTTTGGTATCTCCTACCAATAAGCTAATTTCCCACGACTGCTTTGAGTGATTCAAAGTATTGACCACTGATGATCCATTGTGTGACTGACTGGACGACTGTGCCTTATTGTGAAATCCCTCAGACATGTGACTGATTTCATCATTGAGACTCTGTCATTTTTTCTTTTGACTTTTTGACTGGACATAGGACCTGACTGGACTGACTGACTGGTCTGACTGAGTGACTGACCGTGACTTTTTGACTGGACATAGGACCTGACTGGACTGACTGACTGGTCTGACTGAGTGACTGACCGTGAGAATGACTATTATGACTTTGACTATTCAGCATACCTACGAAATAATCTTGACTACCATTATCTGAATTAAACGATTGCAACTGACTGACTTTTCTATTTTTGAGACAAAATTTAGCAAAATGATTATAAGATTTACATGACCTGCATTGAACTCCTTGAGCTGGACACTTGTAGCGATGAGACTGTCCACAGCGGCTACATGTCTTCGAGCTGCTTGAAGCTGAAGGTGACTCGCGACTGCCTGAAGCTGGCTTGCGACTGCTTGAAGCTGACTTGCGACTGGAAGCTCGCTGTCGACCATCTCCTCGACTACGGCTCCTCCGACTGAGATGCATGACGTTTTCACTGGCGATGCTGCTCCCTTTGACTATTTTCTCAGCATCCTGCTGTGCGACTATGAGCGTCCTCGCCAGCTCTTGCATTCTCTGATAGGTTAAGTCATGTTCTTGCAGTAACCTTTGACGCACATGTGACAAGTCCAAATTGAGGTTTGCAATGAAAATATCTTTGATGAGCGATTCCCTGAGCGTGCCAAACTCACATTCTCTGCTTTTATTCTCCAAATCCATGAGGAATTCGTCGATGCTTTCGGATTTTTCCTGCTTACGTGTGAAGAATAGGTATCTGCACATCGTGATATTTTTTCTTGGCTCGAAATATTTATCAAATTTTGTTTTCACCTCTTCAAGCGTGCTGCCATTGATTGTTAGGTTAAAGGTATTGAAAATGTTCAGACCTCGCTCACCGATTGAGTGCAGTAGAATGGCTATTTTGCGTTTCTCAGTTGCTTTGTCAAGGCCTGTCGCTAGTAAATATAGCTCAAATGCTTGCGACCATTTTTTCCATGATTCAGCGTTGTTATGAGCTGGATCCGACGATATATTCAACTGCTTCACACGTGTTTGAAAATTTGTCTCACCATCATGGCTGACGTCCGCTTGGTCCGGCATTTTCTTCGACGACCTCGACTTTTTCTTGAATGACTTCTTCTTAAATGACTTCTGACACCATGTTATGTTGGATTCTTAATAAAAGATGTCCATTAAGTATGATACTGGTTTATTGACAGGAGACATGGTAGGTACACATCGTAAGACATGACAGGAAGAAGTGAGGCAGAGCGCCATCAGATCACAGATAATACATAGACTAGTGAAGACCATAATAGTACAACTAAATAGTGATGTTACAACACGTTCAACACACCCAAAATTGTAGAAACTAAAACTAGAGTGAAAGTTTTCCTCTACACCCTTTTACTCTATGCCAAACCCCTGTTACGCACCAAAGACGGTCGCACACAGGGGAGTAACGGGAACTTTAGACATAATTATTAACAAGACACTTAAAATTAGGGTAAAACTTAACACAACCCATGTCACAGTACTTGTTGGAGTTAGTTCGTGATGGTTCTGATGGCTGGGTTTGCTCAGAGGCGCTAGCACAAGTGTGCGGTATTTAATAAACGTTACGTAAATATATCGATTTTTAAATTACAAATTAACAAAAAATATTATCTTGTTGATCTGTGTCACCAGTTTCATATTTATAGATTTTTTTTAATTGTAATATTTTTCCTATCCTACTTAATATTATAAATGCGAATGTTTGTGAGGATGGATGGATGTATGGATGTTTGTTACTCCTTTACGTCAAAACGGCTGAACGGATCGTGATGAAAAATTAGCACAGACGACGACGAATAACACATAGGATACTTTTTTTTCGATATCACGCGGATGAAGCCTCGGGCGCCAGCTAATCCTTACCATCCTTACCAATATTATAAAAGCGAAAGTGAGTTTGTTTGTTTGTTACCTCTCTTCACGCTTTAATGGCTACACCGATTTTGATGAATTTTGGTACAGAGATAGTTGGGAACCAGGAGACGGACATAGGCATATTTTTTTTTTTAAAGTGGGATCTGAGGGAGAAAGAGGGAAGAAAAGGGAAAACTTAGCGTTGCTTTTACAAATCAATAAGGCGCAAGGGGAGCTGTGTTACCCCGAATTTAACGTGAGCGAAGCCGCGGGCAAAAGCTTGTGTGAAATAAAAATTGATTGTGCTTGTTGCAAACAGTTTAAATATTACAATGCATTGTATTTTTGAAAAAAATCGAAGTATTCACTGTACGTCTTTTACGTTTTCACCTATTACTCGTGCTAGGGCATCTAAATTATTGAGTGTTCTGATGTGTCTGATACGCGTCTGTTATTCTGCTAGAAGTTACGCCTTTAGGGCATTGAGGCGTGTCGATGTTTGGAGAAATAACTTTGAGACTAGGAGGTTTCTTCTCCGGGGTTGCAAGTTTTTTGAAAGAGATACCACGGCCGAAAAGAAGCAGTAAATGTCTGACATTCCCCTTTACTCCGCCCAGAGCGGGAGAAGTTATTTAATGAATTCCCATCCGCAAAAAACCGGTTTCTTTTGGCGGTTTTTTGACTTCGCTACGTTGTGCGTATCGAAACCATACATACGCAAATAAACTCAAGAAGATATTTATTTATTTATTTTATTTTTAAAAACGTTGCCCCACACTAGGAATTTCTCCTGTATCGTGGGTGCGTTTACAAACATTTAAAGTCACATACACAAACAGCCAGACTCGGAAAAACTATCTGTAGGCCAAACAAATATTTGCTCCGTGCGGGGGATCGAACCCGCAACACGCAGCGCAGCAGTCGATCGCTTAGCCACTGCGCCAACCGTGTAATTATTGTGTGTCTCACGGTTGCGCCAAATAGGCCCAGTTCAATTAACTGTCGGGCAACTGGTACCCGACGCTGGGATCAGCGTTCTGTCCTAACTAAGACATGTTAAAATAAGGTCAGGTGCGAAAATCTTGAAAAAACCGACGTGCGTGTGATGACCAGATGTATGAATTTGGACGAAGCAAAAGGAGTATATGAAAGGATCGCCGCTGATGGCGTTTTTGTGTCTGCCTACCCTCCTATGAAAAGGCGTGAGTGTTATGTATCTACGGAACTTTCTTCTCCATAGAGATCAACGCTTTGGAATGGGCAACTACAGTACTTTCACAAGTTATTATGTCTTGTGACCGGGACGGTAGCTTTAACATTTTGTTTTTGACATTCATAAGTGCCTGTAATGGTCTAATTGAAATAAATGATTTTGTTTTTTTTTTTAACGAAAGATAGGGCCGTTTATATCACAAGTTTGTACGGAACCCTCAGTGCGTGAGTCCGACTCGCTCTTGTTTGTATGTCATGCCAGTAAGCCAAAACTCACACCAGCCCTCCCCAATATCCCCACACCTACCTAGCTGAAGTTAGTTCCGCATCACCGCACACCAAGTCATGTGAGTTCAACGTGCAGGCAACTTCGCAATGTAAACATCGCTGGAATTCGTGTTATCACTCACAAGCCAGGAGGTGTGAAATTTCACGGTATGTGGATTTAACTCTGACGGAATAGTTTCAAGTTTAAGGGTTAATTGTCATTGTGGCTGTGGTCGTATTATGATGTTCAAATAACTTGGAATATGGATGAAAATTGGTTGTTGTCGATCAAATTATCTACCATTAGACGCACAGTTGACATAAATCGCATTCGGATAATTGATAAAAAACTTTTTATTATTCATAAACACGTGGAGTGACATGAATGGATAAAGTAAGGAATGAGTACCTATATTAGAGGAAGTGTAAAAGTTGCGCCTGTTACAGAAAAATTTAAAGGGAGTCGTTTGTCTTAGTATGGATCTAAATGTTGATGGTCGGAGAGCGAGAGGAAGTCCAAAGAAAAGATGGATGGTTTGTGTAAGGGATGATATGAAGGAGAAAGGAGTAAATGATGCCTTGCCGTCTGGTAGGTGAGAATGGAAGAAGAAAACGTGTTGCACCGACCTCAAATAGAATGGGACAAGGGCAGAAAAATTATGATGAATTAAACACAATGCGATAGATAAAATATTCCGTACGCTTTACTCACGTACAACCAAAAACAAACCAGCACTGTGCTGTGGGCTCCCATGAGTGAGATGACCTACTTGTCGCAGTCACGGCATGTTAGCAATTTTTATTTTTATTCTTGTCCATATGTTTTATAAATGTTTCTGATGCTTTGCATGTTCAATGTTTTTTTGTTATTTTGCTCGTCGTAGTAACGACAAAAATATTTTATCTTTCTTTTCTTAAGGAACCTAGTAGTAGACATAAAATTACGCCTGTAGCCTGTAATCCCAGGAAGGTTATGCAAAGGTGTACCTAATAGTAGACCCACATTTCACCAATTATGTTACAAAGCCAATTTTATAGTAGACGAGTCTATTGCTTCCAGTCTTCCTGGCTGGTGTGAAACTCCAATAACACTGGCTGACATCGGAATCAAACACAGTACATGCTCTGTAGTCGAAATTATTCTACTCCAGTTTGTTTAAAACTCTTTAGGTGAAACTCTTTAGGAGCAGTGTATCTTGCTTGATAGTAATAAGTTTGATCTTAGATATAAAATAAGACGAGTATTTTGTAATACGCGAAGGTGCTACGCGGTATCAGGCTACGCTGCTACGCGGTATGAGGCTACGCATATAGAACTTTTGTATTTTCATAGTGCTACGGCAATATTATTAAGTAAAAGGCAAACATGAGCAGCTACAAGGCGGTAGTGCTTTCGCTTTTGCGGAAAATCTATCTTCCTCGCTCACATATTGAGTCCAAAGGGGTGTTACTGAATTATTGTTTTCTCATTTTCTTACTAATGTTGTTATTGAGAAAGTTTGTAATAATGGATGTTTGAATGTCTATATTTTTGGTATGTGTTTTAATTATGTTTTGAAAATATTAATAACTAGCTTTTGCCCGCGGCTTTGATCGATAAATTCGGGGTAACACGGTTCCCCTTTCCTGATTTGCAGGTATTTGTCATTGGTAACAAAGAGTGGGTTTACCGATTTTACGCTTACTACCTTGAAAACTGCGAAAAGTCCCATATATTATTTCATCCCCTCTTTTAAGGGGTTAGGGGCAAATTCCCAAAAAAATTATGTACGATGTTTTGTTAGTGACAAATAGTCCGCATACCAATTTTTAGCTTCCTACCTTGAAAATTGCAGAATGCTCCATACAAACTTCCACCCGCTATTTTAGAGAACAACGATCACTTCTACAGTTACAACTATCTTTGTACCAAAATTAATCAAAATCGGTTATGCTATTTAGGCGTGACGACGTAACAAACAAACAAACTCACTTTCGCTTTTATAATATTTAAAAGGAAGTAAGGATATGAATGCCAAGTAAAATCAAACTGTCATTAGTTTTGCATGTATGTAATATTGTATGGTATTTATTTATTACAGTTTGTTATCTATATTAACACATAAGATACTGTTTTACCCCAGTAGTACCTACACTCTAGTAAAACACAGGACAAACGCACAGGAGCAGTTTTCTAGTGGGGGTCACCACACTAAGAAGGTGGGTTAACAAACATTTTAACTTACTTACACAGTCACAGAATGAAAACCACTACCGGTAGGTCATATCAATATTTGTTCCGTGGGGGGATCGAACAGTCGATCGCTCAGCCAGGGCGCTAAGCGTGCCTGCAATTTTAAATGTTATAGGGTAATAACTTTGCTTTAATTAAATTGCACACTAACATAAACACGGGTTTCATACTTAGTATAAAGATTTTTTTCCATCTGCAATTATTTTAGCTTATTTTAATGTACAAAACGTGTGAAGTATTTTCGTGTGTACATCATGTTTTTTATTATCATCAAATCATCGTCTGTCTAGCCTTTTCCCAACTAGGTTGGGTTTGGCTTCCAGTCTTACTGGATGCAGCCTCCACAATCCAGTTAGTACTGGGTAATACTATACCCCTTGGTAAGACTGGTTGTCAAATTTTCGGGACACTGACAACCTGTAACGATTGTCAAAGATGTACAAATGAAACGTCTTTACTGAAATAATATAAAAATATATCTTCAAACGCAAAACAGTAAGGAAGTGTCTAGCTACGTGAACATTACTTACATTAGATGTATATTGTTTATTACACACCTAACAAAAAACCCTTCTCCTTTAACCCATTACGCAACTCAGATCCAATAACTGCCACTAGTACGGAAAACAACGCAATACATATCACAAAACGTTACGTTCTTCACAAAGTTGGTCTCTTGAAATCTCTCGATATTTCAGTCCTCGACTCAATCAGGAAGAGCTAAGAGTCTCTTGAGGAGATTGTTCAGACTCCCATCGCTTCTTGTTAGCTTCAATCCGTCGCTTATTTTCATTATTAAGGCTGAAATTTAATGGCACGGGTTTTATTTGAATTTTTCTCTGGTTTTTGTTTTATTTGGGGTCGGCCTGATGAGTTTTTACGAGTCACTTTGAGTATTCACGTTCTAAATAAAAACAAGCCCTGACAGGCTGTTCTACAATCACTGGCCCATGAAACAAGCTTTTTTGTACTAAAGTTTCTTCCATCTGACTATCCTTTTCCCTACTATGTTGGGGTCGTCTTCCAGTGTAACCGGATGCAGCCGAATACCAGTATTTTACATAGAGCGACTCCCTATCTGACCTCCACAAGCCAGTTAGTACTGGGTAATACGATACCTCTTGTTAAGACAGGTTGTCAAACTTTCGGGACAATGACTATCTGTAACGACTGTCAAAGATCTACAAATGGCAGCCAGGACCAACACCTTACCTTGCTTTCTGAGGCACGGAGATAACTCGGTATCTAATGAGTGGTCACCCATCCACAGACTAATTGATTGAAAAGGCAGCATCCAGCAGTGGGCTGTTGTAGGTGATAAACCCAGACCTATCCTACTTCCTACTATACTACTCTGTCAAGAAAGTACCGGGAAAAGATCAATAATACACAAAATGTCTGTTAATCATCCAAATTTATTTTATCACCTTCAAAGTATGCTCCTTTAGAAACGATACACTTGCGCCAACGAATAATCCATTCATCAAAACATTTTTTAAACACTGCTTCCGGAATTAAGTTCAGTTCTCGCCGCGAATTCTCTTTTATGTCTTCTATCGATTGAAAACGGGTACCACGAAGTGGTAATTTGAGTTTAGGAAAAAGAAAAAAGTCAGCAGGAGCCATATCTGGTGAATATGGTGGTTGCTGGATGGTATTTGTTGAGTGTTTGGTCAAAAATTCGTTCACAATGATAGCCTTGTGCGAAGGCGCATTGTCGTGGTGCAAAATCCAAGAATTTTCTTTCCACAAATCTGGCCTTTTTCGTCGAATTTGCTCTCTTAAACGCCGCATAACGCTCAAATAATATTCTTTATTTACCGTTAGACCTTCCGGTAAGAATTCAGAGTGCACAACACCGCGATAGTCAAAGAAAACAGTCAACATGACTTTGACTTTTGATCGACTTTGGCGTGGTTTTTTCGGTTTCGGTTCAGTTGGAAGGCGCCACTCCGAAGCTTGTTGACTAGTTTGCATGTCAAACTCGTAAACCCACGTCTCGTCACCAGTAACAATGCGTTTCATGAATGTTGGGTCCGAACTGACTCGTTCTAGCATGTCCTCAGCGACTTTCATGCGATTGAGTTTTTGGAGAAAATTCAGATCTTTTGGGACTAGCCGAGCAGCAACATGTTTCATACCCAAATGATTAGTTACAATGGTACGGATCGACTCGTGAGATACAGAAAGTTCGGCGGCTATCTCTCTCAGAGTTGAATGGGGATTTTCAGTCACTATTTTCTTCACTTTTGCGATGTTAACTTCAGTTGCAGACGTTGACGGCCTACCAGAGCGAGGCAAATCTTCCATCACATCTCGACCGCTTTTGAACGCTTTGAACCACTCATAAGCACGAGTTTTTGATAAAGTCGATTCACCGTAAGCCTTCTGTAACTTTTTCAGTGACTCCGAACACGAAATTCCATTGGCGATGCAAAATTTAAGACAAACTCTTTGTTCGATATTTTTGTCCATTATGAAATTCGCAATACACACTATATATGATATAACTAAAACCAGCACTGTATTTAATTTATATAACAGATGCAACTCAAACTCCGCGCCAAAATGGAAAACAGTTGTGCCAATCTAACAACTACAAAAAAAACAAAAATTTTAATTTGGAACCATAAACAAATCATCCATTCCCGATACTTTTTTGACTGAATATAATAAAATATTATGAATGCGAATGTTTGTGTGGAAGGATGTATGGATGTTTGTTACTCTTTCACGTCAAAACGGCTGAACGGATCTTGATGGAATTTGGCACAGAGTTAGATTATAGTCTGAACTAACACCTAGAATACTTTTTTCAATTATCACGCAGGAAAAGCCGCGGGCGCTGGCTAGTATTTTATAATTCCGTCTACAAAGAGAATATTATGTGTAAAGCATAAAACTCCTCGATAGATTGTAGCCACAAACTCGTATGTTATACCGTCGCAATTTTTTTGCCAATATCATTTTATGGGCGAACGATGTGCCCTAAAGAAAAGTGATACATTGTCAAGCTTATTTCCCTAGCGGTATAAGAGATTAATTGGGTTCGCGGAAAGAATGGAGCGCATTAATTTAATGTCAATACTAGCTTATCCTTCACATATTCAGGGTTTTGTAATTATTTTTATGTGTACGTATACATACATGAGAATAGAATATGTTGACAAGGCGATGTCGTTATTCTATGTAGTACAATACATAATTAAACATTTAATCTTTTCAGTTTTGGGCGTTTTACGATGATGCAAAGCACGTTTATAATCTGGACTGGTTTGTATGTAAAGTCGGGCACAATAAAACGTAAAAAATTTGCAAAATTGAAAAGCAATTTTCATGTGAAATAACGGTTTCTACTTTTGCTAAATGTATATATTTTTTTGCTCGTGACTGTAGCCGAAGCACATGTGACTAAAAGAGTGATGGATCTGAATGTTGATGGACGGAGAGTGAGAGGAAGGCCAAAGAAAAAATGGATGGATTGTGTAAGGAATGATATGAAGGAGAAAGGAGTAAATGATGCCGTGACGTCTGACAGGGGCGAATGGAAGAAGAAAACGTGTTGCGCTGACCCCAAATAGAATGGGATTAGGGCAGGAAAATGATGATGACTGTATGTGGATAATCTGTATGTCATCATCTGCTTAGCCTTTTCGTCGGGTCAGCAGAATACCAGTATTTTAAATGGAGCAATTGCCTATCTAACCTCCTCAAGAATGCTTGTCAGACATTCGGGATACTGACTCCCTGTAACGATTGTCAAAGATCTGCGAATGACAACCGGGACCAACAGCTTAACGGGCTTTCTGAGGCATGGAGAAACTCGGTAAGTAACGGGTAGGCACTCATCTACAGACCAACCTAGGCAAGCGTGGCTTAACCTAAAGGTCGACCCGAGTGGCTGCTATTATTAAGCCACAAGCTCCTTCTGGATATGTGTGTGAGTATTTATCCAACTGCAGCGGATTCTTCCTACCAGGCTAGCATGTCTATTAGTAGGCATTTTCAAAGCATTTGCAATTGTTGCAGACACTTTTCAACTTTTCCTCCTGTCCTCCTCTCAATTTAATTTTAAAAATTAACATCAGGCTTTTAAAATCAGAAGGTTTTTCCTCTAAATCATTTTCTAGGTGGTAAATGTAGTAACATGCGTTAACTTACATAAATACCAATTTGCAAAAAAAATATTAGGTCCCTACGTTTTTTTACGGATAGGAACTCATCAAAAAACTTCCCCAACTTTGTGCGGAGCGGGGGGATTGTCAAACTTTTACTTACTAAAACCCACCGATGTTCCTTTTTTACCCTTTATTTTCCGGGGCCGCGGGTTTCTCTTTCGAACAAGAACCTACCTTGGTTTATTCTTTCTGACACCAGTAATACGTATTTAATCCACCAGGCGGCGCCACTAACTACGTGTTCGAGGCAGCGACGTACCTCCACATATTTTAATTAAGGAAGAGGTAGGTAGGTTATTACAACCTCATGTTTGCAACAGATACCTTATTAACCGATATAAGAGCAAAGTATTATTTTAACCTGACTTTAGTTAGAGGTTCTGCGTATGAAAGGTAATTTAATTGAAAATTAGAATCATGAGAGAAAATGGAAAATTATTACTACTATCCGTTGGAATGCTATTCGATGAGAACTAAAAACAGCCTAGTGCTTAAAGATTAACTTTTCTATAAACGAAAAAACAAGGGACACCCGGATAGAACGAAGTTATTATTTATTATGTACAAAAAACCCATATACACTCAACAAAAATAATCGTCGCGACACCACACTGTTCAATGCGAAATAGAAAGACGAAACGAAAATAACTGGCTTGCTTTCCATGAGAGAGAGAGAGACAGACAGAGAAACACGCGCACGCCGCACGGCTTACAACTATAGCAAAAAGTGTCGTTACAACTTTTGGTCTTAATTTTTTCCGTCCTATCAATTATAATTCCCTATCGCGCGTTGCGAAAGGGGTAGCCCCCTTTCGCAACGCGCGATAGGGAATTTCGTTCCAAAAAACCCTGTGAGAATAGTCACTGTGATAACGGCCTATTAGTCCACTTTAAGTTTATTTTAAGGTTCTGTACCTCAAAAGGAACCCTTGTAGGATCATTTTGACGGGCCTGTTGGTCTAGTGGTTAGTGGCCCTGACTGCTGAGCCGGAGGTCGTGGGTTCGATTCCCACCCAGGACAAACTTTGTGTGATGAGCATGATTGTTTGTTCTGTGTCTGGGTGTGATTTTATCTATAATATGTATGTATTTATAAATTATATAAGTATGTATATCAGTTGTCTGGTTACCATAACACAAGCTCTGCTTAGCTTGGGATCAGATAGCCGTGTGTGAGTTGTCCCAAGATATTTATTTATTTTATTGTCCGTCATAGAATTATATTGAGGAACAATAAAGTCTCAGCAATTATTTTCCATGACAAAATAAAATTTAGATGCCTTTTTTGCGGATGGGATTTCGTCAAATAACTTCTCTCGCTCTGGGCGGTGCGGGGGGGAGTGACTTTTACTGACTAGAAGCCACCCATGTTCCTTCTTTTGCTCTTTATGTTCCGTGACCGCGATATCTCTTTCAAGCAACCCGCAACCTTGGATTTAGATGCCTTAAGCCCTAGTTTATTTTTTTTTGTTTCAGAAATTCTAATAAGCCAAATTACACGAATTTCGTTTTCACACATCATCGGTCAACGACCGTCAGATTTAATAACGATAATATGAGAATATATCAATGTCAGTAATATATTAATACATTACAATTCTGGTTCCCAAATGTGAATTTAATTCACTTTTAATAGCAAGCTGCGTGAATGATTGCTTTTTTGATTGAGACTTCCATATACTTTTTTTTTTTGTAAGCATTATAGGAAGCAGTGATGACTATATAAATCACTAGCTCTCTTGCGTGGTTTCACCCGCGACCTGCTCCCGTGGGTAGTAGCGTGATCTTGTAAGTATGGTAACATAGGCTATACAAGATCACGCTACATAACCATTAACCATTTTTTCACTAATAGGAAGCTACATTATCAGGAAGTAATTCCTGATAATGTAACTGACCCTGTTTTTGATAGATTTTTTTAGGGTTCCGTATCTCAAAAGGACAAAACGGAACCCTTATTGGATCACTTTGTTGTACGTCTGTCTGTCTGTCTATCTGTCAAGACCCTTTATCTCGGGAACACGAGGAGGTATCAATGAAATTAAAAAAAACATATTGTCAACTCTGTAGTCCCTTTCTGCTGTAAAAAACCAACTCTCTAAGTCTATGCCGTCAAAAGATATGGCCGTTTATGTCGCAAGTTTGTACGGAATCCTCGGTGCGCGAGTTGATAGGGCCACTCGTAGTTAAACTTATTTAGTTTTTTCACTACTAAAACCGAACTATTGTGACACCCAGTGTGAAATGTTTTCCTTTTAGATAAACTGAAATGTGTATGGTGTAAATCCTTACTAATATTATAAAAGCGAAAGTGAGTTTGTTTGTTTGTTACGTCTTCACGCCCAAATGGCCAAACCGATTTTGATGAATTTTGGTATAGAGATCGTTGGGACCCTGGAGACGGACACAGGGACATATATATATTTTTTTAAAAAGAGTGAGAAATGAGGTAGAAAGAGGGAAGAAAAGGGAAAACTTAGCATTGCTATTACAATAAATAAGGCGCAAGGGTTAAAACTACCCGGAGTTGCGGGTTGTTCGAAAGAGATATCGCGGCCCCGGAAAGTAAAGGGCAATAGAAGGAACATGGGTGGGTTTTAGTCAGTAAAAGTCTGACAATGAAGTTATTTAATGATTTCCCACCCAAAAAAAAGGGCTAAATCTACAGGTAGCAGGTACCTGCAAATCTTGAAGGGGAACTGTGTTACCCCGAATTTAACGCAAGCGAAGCAGCGGGCAAAAGCTAGTAATAAATATTCTATGAATCTTTTAAATAAAACGGAACATGTGCTTTTTGACAAAAAAGGTCCATCATTCTATCATCCACAGATCCATAACATTGCACGCTTCATCAATTATATACGTGTGCTTGGGTAGGCAGATACTTAGCCCAGTCAATCACTGTCAATCATAGTGCGGGATGCTTGACATCCGATGTATCGATCCCCCTGTTCTTGGTCACGTACGAGGCATACGGATACAGGAGGAGAACGATAGCGGGGAAACAGATAAATGTCAAGTAACTTGCCCCTAGTATCATGAGACAAGGACGACTATTATCAACGCAACAATCACGTTGTCGACACGGTTGGCGCAGTGGCTGAGCGATCGTTTGCTGGGCTGTCGCGGGTTGATCCCCTGAATGATGAAATTATAACATGAAGCTGCAACGATCTTGTCGCGGGTTGTTCGAAAGAGATACCGCGGCCTCGGAACGTAAAGGGCAATAGAAGGAACATGGGTGGGTTTTAGTCAGTACAAGTCTGACATGCCCCCCCGCTCCGCCCAGAGCGGGGGAAGTCATTGGATGATTTCCCACCCGAAAAAAAAAAAAGAAAAAAAGCTGCAACGATCTTTTCAGCATAGGGGGTAATAGCACGTAGGATAGAAGACATATCCCCAGAAGTATGAACCAGTAGGCAATTCCCAGTCTCGACGCATATCATGGGCATAAACACTAGATTTTAAGACTAGGTAAAAGAAGAGCATAACCGCAATCAGCCTTCACGTATTTTTCAACAGTAACCCAGAGTCTAGATTGTTAGCCACTTAGTGGCAATATACTCGTGTCCTTTTCATAATAAGCCTTTAATGTTTCCACAGCTGAGATACGGGCCTCTTTTGTGGGAGAAGAAGTGGGTCATAATCTACAAGGGCAAGTATGGGATGATGACATTTGTTAAAATTGTGGGTTCCATGTTTTGCTTCACCCCCTTGAGAGCTTGTAATGAAATGAAGAACACGAAGTAAAGTTGAAGATTGTAGAAATTGAAATGAGAAAAAAAAATCTGTGTCTTCTGTTTGAATTTTTGTTTATTTGTTGCATGAGCAATAATTATTTTTAGAAAATAAAGATTTTATTTTCTATAATTGATATTTTGTTTATCAATATAGATTGTGTTTATGAATAAATTAGTACCTTCTTTGTTGCTCTCGAAATAACAAAATAATGAGATAGATAATAAGAAAAACAAATACAGGAAAAAACGACAGAGACTGGTAGAAGATTATACTGACATAATCGGCTAAAGATAACGGAGAAGCAAAGGAATGACCCATTTCACAACGACAAGACATCAGAAGTAGTAAACCCTTAAATTTAATCTAATACCAGTCCATGACAGATCCATTTCAGACGAAGATAAGACAAGACAAGCTGGGTCTAAAAGATATCAACCGAGAATGCCAATTAATCCTAAAAGTATCACACTACGCAAACCAATACATGTCAGATCTCCACGCTTGTCAGCTATCATGGAATAGTTGGAGCGTCAAATGCGTGTACTGTCGGTAAAAAAAAAAGTGGAAAATGAAGTTGGTTTTTTGTGGCATTTTTTTATTTCTGCATTTTTATTTTGATGATATCTTACTTTTTTTATCGAGTATTCTGTTGTTACTAAAAGATTAGCAGATCATCCATATAGACATTGAAGAAACATATTTTTTATAGACGATAGCTCATAAACTACCCAATAAATATAAATAAAATTGATACGGGACCACCTTAGAAGTATACCCTTTCGAACAAAAAAAGAATTATGAAAATCGGTCTAGAGTTGGCTGAGTAATCGGTGAACAGACATAAAAAATACAATAATAAACATAGACCTCCTCCTCTTTGAAGTCCGTTAAAAAGTGGTTTATCACTTTTGTACATATTCTTAACTTATGAAAATGTTGCTAAAGTCAAAATTAGGATAGGTTGCCGATACAATATTCCTTGAAGACTAAGAAGTATTGAATTGTGCTGGTCTAAGAAGAAATAGAGTAATATAAAAAGTTGTTGACTTTTAGTTTTTTAGGGTTCCGGACCTCAAAAGGCAAAAACGGAACTCTTGTAACATCAATTTGTTGCCCGTCTGTCTGTATGTCTATCTGTCTAGACCCTTTTTCTCAAGAACGCGTGGAGGTATCGAGTTGAAATAAAAACCACATACTCAAATCTGTGGTCCCTTCGAGCTATGAAAAAACGAACCCTCTAAAAAAGTATTTTTACTTAGCCGTTTATGTCTCAAGTTTGTACGGAAACCTCGGTGTGCAAGGCCGACTCGGTCTTGACCGGTATTTTTCTCATAGTGAGGACACGTTTTAGCCAACTGTACAAGGAAGACTTATGACAACCCTCGTCAAATTGTCGGGCAGTGCATGGCCGCTACACGAAAAACGTTTTACTTCAACCAGCATTTTATTGGTTTCAATTTCACCGTTGCGTTGTCGCGTATAATACAGTAACGCTACACTACGCCGGTACGTTTTTGGCTCGAATACGCGTTTTGGTCGGCTATTAGTGCAGTACGCTGCCGGATTTTCGTATGATGAGTCATGAGTTTATAATACGAGGATTTGGAGAGATTGTTTTGTAGTTTGTTTTTGTATTGTTCGTAAATGTTTTATGGTATTGTGTTGGTCTGGTGGATAATTGGAGTTTACCGGATAAAGCATTCATTTGTTTCCCGTTTCGATTCATTATTTTGTATTATACAAAAAGTTTTGTACTCGTGCCTCTTGGTCTTTAGAAATACAGGATACTTCACCTTATTCCAAAACAAAAACATACTATTCAATAACCAAGTAATTTTCAAAGTGAATAACATAACAAGTTCTAACTTTGCTATAAGTTTGTACGAGAGCAACAAATTAACATCATGTTACTGAACTACGCAACACATTTCCATCTTTATTCCCTACAGGATACGGGATAAAATTCCGAATGCTTTCAGAATGAATAATACTATCAGCAGAACATTACTGGGGCATAGTTGTGACAGCATGTTTACTCTGTGACAAGAGTTAATTTAGTTCAACGCGTTTCGTTCGAAATGTTATTAATTTTATCACAATCCCACTGTCACGTTCATTCGTTATAATTTAATTAACTCCATTGAAATATAAATTATAATTAGCCTGAAGTATGTATTGAAAACAAACGCGTAATTGTAAAGGTATTCATTTTAACACCGGATATGAGGGAGGACAATGTTTTAATTAAATATTGGTAATTGGTTAATCAGAGGCTTTTGTTGTTGTATTTTTGTTTGACAAGAATGTGAGACAAGTGAAAGGATGGAACTCGTAGCTAAATAACAGCAACCGCTCGGGTCGATCTTAAGGTTAAGCCGCGCTTGCTTAGGTTGGTCTGTGGATGGGTGACCACTCGTAACATACCGAGTTTTCTCAGTGCCTCGGAAAGCACGTTAAGCTGTTGGTTACGGCTGTAGTTCTTTGACAGACGGTACATTATGGTCAGTGTCCCGAAAGTCTGACAACCAGTCTTAACACAGGGTATCGTATTACCAAGAACTAACTGGGATGTGGAGGTCATATAGGCAGTCGCTCCATGTAAATACTGGTATTCAACTGCACCCGGTTAGACTGAAAGCCGACCCCAACCTAGTTGGAAAAAAGCTAAGCAGATGATGAAGATGTGAAACAAGTTTTTAAATTGTCCACCTAGTTTATTCTTTTTATTATTCTTCTTTGATCATTTGAAAACATTCTACTGATGAGTGACATAACAATCTTTAATAATACTTTAACTATATATTCTTTGAAAGGGCCATTTACGAAGACTTGCTCTACAAGGCTAATTAAAATATCTACGGTATCAGGGTATCGCTAAGATAATAATCCAGGCCAATCCGCGTTGTAGCCAACTTGAGCTAACAGCGACTCGGGGTTACAAGAATCTACCCTGTACGAAACAGATCTACTACACAGAATGAAAATAAACAGTAGGTCAATTTTTGATGTTCTTTTATTTATTAAATTTCAAAAAAAAAACGTTGCCCCACACTAGAAATCCTGTATCGTGGGTGCGTTTACAAACATTTAAACTCACATACATACACAGCTTTTATGTAGGCTTCAACAATAGCTTGGGTAATTTAAGAACACGCACTGAGGAGGGTAAAAAAATACAAAGATGCTGATTGAAATCCTCTCGGCGATATATCTTTGTAGATAGTCTCTTAGCACATCATAAGCCATTGCTTTACACAAGACAACTCCCGGTCGCGAGATGACTCCCGGCCAATGTAGATGCGGGTCTGTGGACGGTGGCCAATGGGTAGCGTGTTTTTCAGCAAAGCAGAGGGCCTGCCAGGCCACCGCCTGTCAGGGTTGCATGTTGTTCGAAAGAGATACCGCGGCCCCGGAACGTAAAGGACAAAACTAGAACATGGGTGAGTTTTAGTCAGTAAAAGTTTGATAATTATCCATCCGCAAAAAAGCCATTGCTTTATAGGGAGCTACCAATTCCTACAGAGGCATCAAACGCAGAAGTTAAATATTTTTAAGTTAATTGGTCCCTAGTTGAGACTGTTGATAAGAAATAACAACAAAGAAAACACAATTCGAGATCCAACTACATTCAAATCAAAACCAATTTTAAGCAAAAGATATTTGGTTCATGTGAGAGTTACATCACTAATTGATCTACTGTCTTCTCTATCCTGTGTACTAGAAGTAAGTGAAACTATACTCACACTGTTCCAGAACATGTCACCAAGTTAGCCGTCCTTGTACAACTTTCGACTTTCCTCACCTTAACTTATGACATCCATTTCAATTGTCAAGTTTTAATTGTTATTGATCAGTGGGTGATGTTTACACGAAACATATTATTATGATAACAAAGCATTAGAGTTTAACAAAGTGTAAAGTATTGTGTTTTTCT
The DNA here is from genome assembly GCA_905475445.1 of Ochropleura plecta. Taxonomy (NCBI): domain Eukaryota; kingdom Metazoa; phylum Arthropoda; class Insecta; order Lepidoptera; family Noctuidae; genus Ochropleura; species Ochropleura plecta. Next base: position 12,947,341 of record FR997735.1, on the reverse strand, counting down.
GCACTCGTTGTACGTTATGGTTTTTTTATTAGTTTAAATCCATTGCACTTACAGGGCAATGTCAAAAAGTTTTAAGTATTGTACATGTGTGTATATAATATACACTGATTAATTTATCAGTGTATGATTTTCACAAATGAAAAGCGTGCATTCCAAGTGTGCGTGTACTGTATATGTCCATAAAAAACTGCCAACAACAATGAGACAATAGATATTGGATAGTAAATACTCACTGCAATATTATTTTATTCGTTTTAAGACATTTTGCTGCGCCCTAACAGGGTCATGTACTCACTAGCTGTGACTCTAGCGTGTAACTATTTGACATTGTGCATTAAATGAATACTTAGGTACTAATATTATAAAAGCGAAAGTAAGTTTGTTTGTTTGTTACATCTTCACGCCTTAATGGCTCACCGATTTTGATGAATTTTGATACAGAGATAGTGGGACCCTGGAGACCTCATTTCTAACTGGTTTTTTTTTAAAGTCGGAAATGAGGGAAAAAGAGGGAAGAAAAGGGAAAGCTTAGCTGTGCTATTACAATAAATAAGGCGCAAGGGCAAAAACTACAGGTAGCAGGTACCTGCAAATCAGGAAAGGGGAACTGTTACCCCGAATTTAACGCGAGCGAAGCCGCGGGCAAAAGCTAGTAAATAAATAACTCTGCGCCAATAAACGAATAAATTTTGATAATTCAAACAACTATTCGGAGCTTGCATTCATCAGTACAGTAAATAAGCTAAATTTTCAACATAATTTTATGGCGACAAAATAACACAAACAATTGTGTTTGTCTAACTCAGGAAGATATTCCACATAATTATATTACAAGCTTGACTTCATTCCTTCGAGAAATTTTCGAGACGCTAATTTAATTCGAAAATGTCCGCCTCGAGGTCAGTTTCACAAATAAACAGAAACATCTAGAATGTTGGGTGAAACAATTTCAAGCCACATTTCTCTACCATATTTATTTCTGTAGATAGGTACGCCATCCTTTGGTAGTTGGTGCCCAACAACCAACATTGGCGCCAATAGAGGAACAAGAAGTTCGTCAAGTTGGATGAGTTTTCTTGGATAGAAAACTTTAAATTAAGTTTATTAAAAATCTTTGACTGCTTCGTTGGTCTAGTGGTCGCAATTACGATTGTTGAGCGTGAGGTCCGATTTCGGGGATCGATACCCGGGTTGGGTAAATTGTTGTTTAGTTTTTCCTGGACTTTCTCAGTGTCAGCTATGGAGGCTGGATTTGTGCCCAGTTGATGGCAATAAGCTCGCCCCTATTACATGGAACTAAAACATAACTGACGAAATGTGGGTACACTGTTATGATGTAAAAAAACTCTTATATTGTTCTTTGGACTATATCCAATGCTGAGGAGAAGCAGCATCCGACGTGGATTTCTAGACTAAACTAGGATATTATGATGTAAGAATTCGCAAATTAAATTACTTTTCTGGAATAACAGTCGTTCAATATTATTTTGTTGCTGAGATCCGCATGAAAGTTTGATAAAATAATATTGTCACGTACTAATTAGTTCCTCAAACTTGAGGCAAGTTCTTCAAAACACATTTTGTCTATGAATAGTACCTGGGCGTATGAGCTCTGCTCGGATGAAATTAGACAATACCAATTTTCCCAGATATGAGACACTAGATGGGCTCGATTTTTTACCTCCGTATATACTATTCTGGGCCCCGCAGTTTCACCCGCGGAGACCGGATTAAAAAGTAGCATGAAGATGCTCAATCGTCTGGACTGATTAACACATGATGTAACACAAATACATATATACATAAAAAGTTTCGCCTTTATAATATTAGTGTGATTGCTCGTTTAATAGTATACGATATACATCGTCTATTAGACCCAATAGACAGTTATTCCTGCTTTCTTTTGTTCAAACTCACGTTTTCATAATCTTCAACATTTCAAAATATTCACAAAACGTCTAACTAAATGATCACCTGTTCCACAAAAAGAAGCCAACACAAATACGTCCACCGCTAAGGCTCAACATTGGCGCTGGCCTTACAAAGACAAACTCCACAACGCTAGTCTTTCTGAACAACCTTACTTACTCCTCAAATGGAAATGAGGGGTGCAAAACAATGGTCATAGTTTGGGCAAATGAGCGCGAGAGGAAAATTTCGTTGAAGGCACGCACGAGTCCTGAGATAAAGTTGGTTTAAAGTTTGTGTGAAAAGCCGGGCGGTGCATGAATGGGCTTATATGGGACATTCATGATGTACGATATCGTGTGGTATAGTCAACCTCGTTAGTACTTTATCACTAAGAGCTAGAATGTCACTTGCAGGTCACTAGATGACTAGTTGCCGGTTTGAGAATGAACTTTTGATTTTCGTGTGCATTAGGTACATGATTGACCTAGGCTTAATTTGAGAGTTTACTTGCCTTTGCCCATTCATTATTTCATGAAAAAGCTATTGGTTGGGATGATATAAACTTCTAAGGTTGCATTAATGATTTTTTTAATGATTAGGTATGACTTTGTAATAAAATACATCCTGATACCTACTAATCTAACAGCAAATTGCAAATGTGTTATGTCTGTGGTGGTGACATTAACTCCGTTTATGTACTACTATTGTGCATAAAGTTTAATAAAATAATAATATCAGATACTAAGCGAAATAATGTTTGCTTTTGTGACAGTTAGATTATGCGTGCAATTTCAATGTATTCCTGCTGTTGTCAAAAGTGGTAAACCAATTACGAGTTCGAATTAGATTTACGTTACTGCATGAAAAATTCATGATAGTGACGTTAGTGTTAGTCGAGTTTCATTAAAATGTGTTTATCTGTTTTTGAAATGCATGTTAGGGCTAAGTTGGTGAATGCATTATGGTAAACAGAAAACATTTTATTCTGTTTTGGTTGTGATTAGTTCCAAGAGAAATTTTGGGATGGTCATTTTTCTTTAGATATTGTAGCTGTATGATCATGTCGATAAGTAAAACGATATGAAATTAAATTCATTTATTTGTATATAGGTTATTCCACGGCAATATAAGTATACCATATCTTAATTATGAACAAATGAACAACTGTGCTACATATATATAACATTAAAGCTGTTTCTGTATTCGTTTGTTATGTATTGTTTTGAATTTATGTATTTTAGGGTTCTGTACCTCAAAAGCAAAAATAGAACCCTTATTGGATCACTTCCCTGTCCGTCTGTCTGTCTCCCTGTCAAGACCCTTTATGTCGGGAACGCGTAAAGGTATCGAGTTGAATTTAAAACGATATACTCCAATCTGTAGTCCCTTTATGCTGTGAAATCGTCAACTCTCTAGGTCTACGCAGTCAAAAGATATGGCTGTTTATGTTGGAACCCTCGGTGCGCGAGTCTTTTTTTGGGGTGGGAAATCATCAAATAACTTTTCCCGCTCTGGGCGGAGCGGAGGGGAGTGTCAGACTTTTACTGACTAAAACCCACCCATGTATTGCCTTTCTATTGCCCTTTACGTTCCGGGGCCCGCGGTATCTTCCGGTGCGCGAGTCTGACTCGCTCTTGGTCTGTATTTCAAGATTTCCAGTTATCATTATAATCAAAAATGTTAAAGTGTTTTTCTAATGATGTCTTCATGTTGTTCTTCTGTGTTGAGGTTTTATTTATTAAAGTATAATTTTGAAACAAATTGCAAAAAAACGGTGTTTAAATATATGAATTATTCACTTAAGATAATTTAGTCTTTTGACGGCACTGTTGGTGCAGAGACTGAGCAATTGACTGCTGCGCTGCGTGTCGCGGGTTCGATCCCCGCACGGAACAAATATTTGTATGTAAATAATTAGTTGTTTCGGGTCTGGCTGTTTCTGAATGTGAGTTTAAATGTATGTAAATGTATCCACGATACAATTCCTAGTGTGGAGCAACGTTTTTTTAACCGACTTCAAAAAAGGAGGAGGTTCTCAATTCGACTGTATGTTTTTTTTTTTTTTTTTTTTTGTGTTTGTTACCTCATAACTCTGGTCTGGGTGAACAGATTTTGATGATTCTTTTTTTATTCGAAAGCTGGTGGTTGTCGTTTGGTCCCATAAAAAAAATATCAAGATCCGGCCAGTAGTTTTTGAGTTATCTTTAATAATGCGTATTAGATTGACTTCGTCTACGTTGATGATATAATTTTAGAGGTTGTCGAAGACAAATGAACAAAAAACGCTATGCACTATGATTTGGAAGGTCATCACAGTTTTTTGAGGTGATTGTATTTTAATTTGGTGATAGATCTTCAGTGATATACAACGGAACTCTTCAATAAATGACCGCAAATCTGCCGTGATTGCTGCAATCACATGTATAAGTATGGGTTTCGCCAGGATAGGCAGGCGAGTGGGAGCAGGGTGCCCGTACCCCCTCCCCGCCCCTCACCCAGTCATTAAGAAACATAATCAATCATTAGATCAAGTATCAGCTGTATCCCCTAGGCGATGATGCATATGATTTCTGAATTGGTTTTAAACTAAAGCATAATTTAGATAGTATTAAATACTATAGCGTGATGTGGAACTAAGGCACTCGTCTCACCGGCAACGAGTAACGAGTAGAACTAGAAACGAGTTAGCGAGACGTGGGGAGCAAGTGCGTAGTTCCGATATTTGTGTAGCTCGGCTATAAGCGAGTGTGCGAGTGAGGCGGGCGATTACTCGCATCACTCGCTCGCGGCAGTCAAGCGTACAGTCAGTCTTGCGGCCTCATACGCGACCAAATGACATGACCACTGGTTGCTCTCTCGGCGTGATTTCTAATCGCTTGGCGAGTATCGCCGAGTGAGTGTTATCTTTCATAGCTCTTGTCGCTCAGCTACAAACTAGTGAAGCGAGTGCTCGCCGGCAGTGTGAACAGTCAGCGATCAACTGTTTGTATATGCATCTCTTTTATTCACACGGAAAGTATTCTATTGTACGTTTCTTGAGCGAGAAAATAGCCGATAGTTAGTCGTTTTCTCGTCGTTGGTGAGACAACTGCCTAAAGCTTGTATTTAAGACGGGACCTACGCACTAAAAAGCTAAAAATAACCGTGTTTGCGAATTATATCATAATACTATAACTAAAAATGCTGAAATAAAAAACTTTTTTGCAAAAAATAAAACCGACTTCCAAAAAAAAAAGTGGAAAATAACTTTATTTCCGGAAGTCGGTGGCAAAAAAGTCAACGAAACCAACAAAGCCACCGACTTCCGGAAATAAAGTTATTTTCCACTTTTTTTTTTGGAAGTCGGTTTTATTTTTTGCAAAAAAGTTTTTTTTTTAACAAACAAATATTTTACAGAAATTGTAGCTGTATGATTATGATGACATTGTGTATTTTTTACTTATATAATTAACTACATAACATAAGTTTAAAAAATAGACTAAATCTAAACTCGTAATAGCCTAAGTATAATGATGAAATCTCGTTGTTTGTAAAGTCGCGCGAAGTAGGGGCGGGTCGCTAGTTCTAAATAAATAAATCCGAGACAGTTTAGAGAGAGCTTAGAGGATACACTTCTAAAGACCTTTATTTAGAAGAAAATACTGAAAGTTTTCAGCTACTAATGTTTCTTTAGTAGTGGATGTAGATAAATAATTGTCGAAACTGTAAATAAATAGCTTTCATGGACTGTCTAATAGCGAAATGAACAACATTTGGGATACAAGATTGTTCAAAGGCATGTTGTGAAAGTAGAAATTGCAGTAAATTATATACCCAAGTAGATTCCTAGATGTCTTTATTTTAAGGATTCCTTACTTCAAAAGGAAAAAACGTAACCCTTATAGGATCACTTTGATGTCCAGTTTTCTGTCTGTCTGTCTGTCAAAACCCTTTATCTCGGGAACGCGTGAAGGTATCGAGTTGAATTTAAAACTATATAATCGAGTCTGTGGTTTCTTAGAGATGTGATATATATTTTCATGTAAAATATCAACCCTCTAAGTCTAGGCAATCAAAAGATATGGTCGTTTATGTCGCAAATTTGTACGGAACCCTCTGTGCCCGAATGCGACTCACGCTTAACCGGTTTTTTTTCTTGCAACACTGCACTCAACTTAAAAACCAATTGAAAAAAAACCTAAATGTAAGCTTAATTTCAGTTCACGGTTTCAAATTTAGCTAAAATTTTGTATACGACATGTTTGGTTTGGATGACTAATTGTCTTCTTTCTAAATCCAATATGGCGATCTCCCAAAGATGGCGGACTATTCATTTTTATGCATAACCATGATATGAGTATGCATAAACTCATATCATACTCTCTTATTGCCGAGAAGAATACGAAAAAGCGTGTTTTTTTTTTAAATTATGTGTTAATGGTGTTGACATGGTTCAAACCTCATGTCAACGGCATATTGATGGTGTTAGTTGCTAAGCGATTGATACTTGTTTTCATCCCATTTCATTTTTTTAAAACTATTTTAATTAAGACGCATTTATTTTAAAGAAGAATGGCATAAATATGGAAGCCTATGCTCGGGTGAACAAAGACGGAAAAAAGCGGCCCATGAAGTTGATGAGTTTATATCGATTGTTGTTTGTTACCTCATCACGCCAGAACAGATGAACGGATCCGGATGAAATTTAGAACAGAGATAGATTACACTTTGATATAGCACATACTCTTTTCAATTCTAAAAGTATGATCCTGTGTCAAATTCTCGAAAATTCCATGCGGACGTAGCCGCGGTCATTGGCATTTATAAAGAACATACGGTTCAATTTAGTATCAGATAATTTAATTTACTCAGAGAACAGGCTCAAACACAATCAGGGAAATCAAACTTTAGAGGCCCACGCAAAAAGAAATGCCATCCACGTACAGTCTAGTTAGGATCATTCAGACCGAGACGATTCCAAGTAAGTGGCAGTTAAATAAGGACCACTGAGAGACCCTAGCACGAGTGCGCGGCTTAAACGTAAAGTAATTTCACTATTTTCTGCTAGCCTTGCGTCATCTCACTGCTGGGCAAAGGCCCCATGCCTTCACTTAGTACGGTCCAAGGCTAATGTGGATTGGTCGTTGGTTTTGTCCCGCCAACTTCGTAAACCAATTCCTTCTATTTTAAAATTAGAAATACCCGCTTCACATATAATCCTTACTAATATTATAAAACTTTTTTGCAAAAAATAAAACCGACTTCCAAAAAAAAAAGTGGAAAATAACTTTATTTCCGAAAGTCGGTGGCTTTTGTTGGTTTCGTTGACTTTTTTGCCACCGACTTCCGGAAATAAAGTTATTTTCCACTTTTTTTTTTGGAAGTCGGTTTTATTTTTTGCAAAAAAGTTTTTTATTTCAGCATTTTTAGTTATAGTATTATGATATAATTCGCAAACACGGTTATTTTTAGCTTTTAGTGCGTAGGTCCCGTCTTAAATACAAGCTTTAGGCAGTTGTCTCACCAACGACGAGAAAACGACTAACTATCGGCTATTTCCTCGCTCAAGAAACGTACAATAGAATACTTTCCGTGTGAATAAAAGAGATGCATATACAAACAGTTGATCGCTGACTGTTCACACTGCCGGCGAGCACTCGCTTCACTAGTTTGTCGCTGAGCGACAAGAGCTATGAAAGATAACACTCACTCGTCGATACTCGCCAAGCGATTAGAAATCACGCCGAGAGAGCAACCAGGGGCCTAAGTCTGCTATTACAATAGTGTCAGAATGGTCGATCACTGATCGCATAATGGTGGATTTTGACAAGTTTAGTATGTAGTAGATTACCAAACTTGTCCAAATTAACCATTATGCGATCAGTGATCGACCATTCTGATACTATTGTAATAGCAGACTTAGGCCCCAGTGGTCATGTCATTTGGTCGCGTATGAGGCCGCAAGACTGACTGTACGCTTGACTGCCGCGAGCGAGTGATGCGAGTAATCGCCCGCCTCACTCGCACACTCGCTTATAGCCGAGCTACACAAATATCGGAACTACGCACTTGCTCCCCACGTCTCGCTAACTCGTTTCTAGTTCTAGCTCTACTCGTTACTCGTTAATCGTTGCCGGTGAGACAAGTGCCTTAGTTCCACATCACGCTATAGTATTTAATACTATCTAAATTATGCTTTAGTTTAACCAATTCAGAAATCATATGCATCATCGCCTAGGGGATACAGCTGATACTTGATCTAATGATTGATTATGTTTCTTAATGACTGGGTGAGGGGAGGGGAGGGGGTACGGGCACCCTGCTCCCACTCGCCTGCCTACCCTGGCGAAACCCATACTTATACATGTGATTGCAGCAATCACGGCAGATTTGCGGTCATTTATTGAAGAGTTCCGTTGTATATCACTGAAGATCTATCACCAAATTAAAATACAATCACCTCAAAAAACTGCGATGACCTTCCAAATCATAGTGCATAGCGTTTTTTGTTCATTTGTCTTCGACAACCTCTAAAATTATATCATCAACGTAGACGAAGTCAATCTAATACGCATTATTAAAGATAACTCAAAAACTACTGGCCGGATCTTGATATTTTTTTATGGGACCAAACGACAACCACCAGCTTTCGAATAAAAAAAGAATCATCAAAATCGGTTCACCCAGACCAGAGTTATGAGGTAACAAACACAAAAAAAAAAAAACATACAGTCGAATTGAGAACCTCCTCCTTTTTTGAAGTCGGTTAAAAAGCGAAAGTGAGTTTGTTTGTTTGTTTGTTACCTCTTCACGCTTTAATGGCTAAACCGATATTGATGAATTTTGGTACATAGATAGTTGGGAACCAGGAGACGGACATAGGCATTTTTTTAAAAAAAGGATGGGATATGAGGGAGAAAGAGGGAAGAAACGGGAAAACTTAGCGTTGCTATTACAAATCAATAAGGCGCTACCGAATTTAACGCGAGCGAAGCCGCGGGCAAAAGCTAGTATGATCATAATTTGTGATTGCTGGAAATAATTTAACTAAAATTCTATAAGATAATAATACGTTGTACATTAGGAATTTCTCCTGTATCCTGGGTGCGCTCACAACTCATAAAAATAAACAGCCAGTCGCGGAACAAGTATCTGTAGGCCATGCAAATAGTTGTTCCGTGCGGAGATCAAACCTGCGTCCCAGAGCGCACTAGTTGATCGCTCAGCCACTGCGCCAACCGTGTCGTCAAATAGTATATTATGATTTTAAAAACGACGTTTTTACTTTACGTTTACACCGCGAACTCGTACTAGTTCTGATTCTAAAAAAAACAAAATTCGCCGCACGCGCTTTCCTTGGAAACATTCCTGATTTTACTGAGAACCTTTGCATATTTATTAGGCACAGTATCTGCTTAACAGACTCATTTATCTTTGCATTTTTCAAGATCAATGTCCTACTAGGCTAGAGTTACAATTGTGGTTAGCTTAATTTCAATTCGACTGCCTCGTTGATTCAAAGGTTACAACGACCGCCTTGCATACGGTTCTGGATTCGACTTCCAGGAATAGTGGTATTGGATTTTTCCATCAAGGATTTTTCAGTAGCTATAGACTCGCATATTATTGCATGGAATTTTAAAAACATAACTGGTTAAATGTACTGCCAGGTACACCTCTGCCTAAATCTTAGGCAATAGAGTAGTTTCCAGGGTCAAAATAATTACATTCTATTTAGTCCGTCTTTTAGATCATTAAAAAATAAGGAACACGTATTTTTTTATTTGTAAATTAGACCAAAAATGACAAAGATATAGCCCATTAAAGTTGCGTGTGACGTCACTTATTTCGAAAAAATGCAGCAACGCGTGAATAATCTAAAAGACGGACCAATATTTTTTTTTTGGAAACTAGCCTATTCATAGCGTGCTGTTATGTTATCTTTACACTTCAGTTAAACACACTATGAATACATTTTTGCTAGAATAGTTTTTCACATTTTTTTCTTCACAAGTTTGTTCTCCATTAAAAACTCGCCAACACCTATTTATATCGCTCTCTATCAGTCTGTCATATGCTTGTCGCAAATCAAATTTCTAACAATACACTGCCCTAAGAGTCAGTTCACAACGCAAGCAAGCAAACGAAGCAAGACTCAATAAAACTCCAGACCTTCCACATTCAAAATTCACCAACCCACTTAACATGTAATCGATCCCTACAATAAAAATCGAAAGCGATTATCCGACAATTAGTCGATAGTCGTCAATACCGGTACGTAATCCGACTACCGTACATACGAGGAGGACGGCGTTATGCCGCTCCACTACACTTGATCCGACGGGCGGCTTACAGGGACTTTTTAAATGGAAACTATGTTGGTTCAGGGTTTTGAATGCATTTGAAGGTTACTATTCAACGGAATTAAGGTAAAAAGATTGATAGTGTTTTTGTTAATCGGTTGGAGATTTTTGCTAGCGAGTTTGAATTTATCAAATAATTATTATTGTAGATTGTAGTTCTTAAATACTTTCAATTTAAGGACTATATAACTTATTTAATTCCACTGGTGTGGAATTAAATAAGTTATATAGTCCTTAAATTATATATTATAGGATTATATTTAATCGCGACTATAATGGTTTATAGTCGCGATTAAATATAATCCAATTTAACAACCACAATTTTTTGTAAAAAACACAAGTTTTTCACCTTGATTGCCATTGTTTTAGCTGCGCGTTCTACCCGAGAACGCTGGTTTAAATGACCTACCAATAACAGGCTAAGAGATGTTAAAAATGGATGGTCAGGTACTCACTGGATGCTGGGAACCAGTAAATGACCACACATGTAACTAGCAGTTGTATTTCACGGTATTTTAGTGTTTTTACACCACGCGCGCGGACTTTCGACCGGCCGAGCATGCTGTCGAACTCCCGTTTCTTCATTTTGCCGTCAGGTAGCGGGAGCGATTGTTTTGATTGGTTGCACTCAGCGATGACGCGAGTGCAATAATAGTGGTGTATTAAAATAGGTAGGAACGGAAAGGATTAGGGACATCACACATCCCAAAGCCTGTTTAGCCATATTTTCTAAATTGAGGAACTAAAGAAAAATTAATGCTGTAAAACCATAATCTAATTAGTTTTGTCCCTTTAATCAACTTCTGAATAGGAAATATCGTTTGACTTAAATAAACAAAATTTTAGTGATTTTTAGAGTACTTTGTGATAGCAGAATCAAAACCATTAACATAGTAAAAAAAATCAGCTTATAGTGTCAGAACTATAGTAGGAATTATCAAAATGTAGGCTTAATTTCAGCAAGCTTAGTCTTAAATTAAAATTAATCGATCCACTAATGGGTTCAAAGTGATTTCACCTCAATTTCATGTTCAATGCTTTTAACGATCCGTCGTCATACGAAATGATGTTATTATTGTTTATCGTAAGGTTGATCGGAACAGTGGTCTATTGACCTAATTTATCGGAGAATACTCGACGGAGAGGATTTGAAGACCCGGTGGCTAAATAAAAGCAGCCGCTCAGGTCGATCTTTAAGTTTAGCCGCTGTTTTAGATTGGTCTGTGGATGGGTGACCACCCGTTGCTTACCGAATATCCTCCGTTCCAAAAAAATCACCTAAAGCTGTTGGGTCTGGCTGTCATTTGTAAATCTTTGGCAGTCGTTATAGATAGTCAGTGTCCGGACATGGTTGACAACCAGTCTTACCAAAGGGTATTGTATTACCCAGTACTAAGTGGGTTGTGGAGTTCAGATAGGCAGTCGCTCCCTAAAATAGTGGTATTCAGCTGCATCCAGTAAGACTGTAAAGCAACCCCAACATAGTTAGGAGAACTTATTCGACGTAAAGCCACGGGCGAAACAAAGAGGTGGAAAATTATTTCCTTTGGTTTATTTGACTTTCAGTGTAGAGTACAGACGTATTATGAACTTCCCATATTAACTGAGGAGCCTGGTAAGTTATTTCTTTTGTTATCTGACTGTACAGACAACAAAAGAGGGAATTTACCAAGCTAGCCAAAAGCAAAAAACAGCAAAAGATACAGTGTAAATTTATTTGAAAATCCATGAATGTTTTCAAACAATGTTAAGTTTATTGGATAGCAAACAAACAGTTAATTTAACGAATTAAATATGACTCAATTAATTTCATCGGTTTTTAAGAAAAAAAAACATCTAAATCTGACGAACCCGGTTATTTTTCTCTTTTGTTGTCTGTACGTAAGCCAGATGGTCATAATCTGATGTAAAAGCAGTTTACATCAGATTATGACCATCTGGCATCAATCTAGAAACAAGTACAATGTGTTCTTTTGTTAGTTGTGATGACAGACCATAATCTGTTATATCTATGGTACACACGAACGACGGTACATCAATCTATACACAACCATTTTAACCTGATACTACTAATAATAGTTTAGTATAGGTTCACCTGCCGTCGTATGTACATAGGTACATACGGTACGTATAGTTTACAGAATGAAAAAAAAAACTAAATCAGATAGACATTAGGCGCTGTGTACAGTCACCAAATAAGTAAATAGGATCGTCAGACATTGTTAAAATTGAGAATAAAACATTAAGCAAGCTTTATTTCAATTGCAACTCGGTCTGAATTTGTGTAAAATGAAAACTAAAACTAAATGGACCACCGACCTTTAATTAAAAGACATTTGGGCCAGACTAACATGAAAGGTAGAGAACAGGGTCCTTTTTTGCAGCTTGGAAGAAGCTCATGCCAACTGAAGCTGAAGAAGAGTAGAGGACATAAAAAGTAAGAAAAAAGTTATGTGGCACTTAAGACCACATTTTTGACGACATGGCTGGCGCAGTGGCTAAGGGATTGACTGCTGCGCTGCATGTCGCGGGTTCGATCCCCGCACGGAACAAACATTTTGTATGGCTTTCAGATAGTTGTTCCAGATCTGGCTGTTTGTGTATGTCAGTTTAAATGTTTATAAATGCACCCACGAAACAGGAGAAATTCCCAGTGTCAACGTTTTTATATACATATAATGGGATTTTACCCAACAACAGCTGTTGCACAGTAGCTCATAAGACAGGCCCACCTTATTTGAAAATTCTCCTTCTTCTAAGGGAGATGAAAAACTACACCCTGTTCTTCATACCTCATAGCTGAATTGATTGGTTTCCTGGAAATGCTTGCCAAAACCTTTCCCCGTATCTGAACATTGTTTTCTAAATATAACTTCATCTATTTCAGGTGGAGTGCTAAGCAAACTATACACTAAAATAACATCATCTACCCTAAAATAATCCGGGAGCTTACCGCCACTTTTCCTTTATAATTTTCATACGCAAATCTGGCGGTAGCCTAAAACCGGCTCAAACATAAGCTGTTGTGTGCACAGAGTAAGAAGCTCGTGGAGTAATAATGATTTCTTTCACACATTTTTTTTTTCGATAAAATGAGATAGATTTATTTGATATTTAGTTATTTAAGTACATTTAAAATACTTAACAGTACATTACATTGAGACAGAAGAACACCATGGTACTGCTTATTAAAACTAAATAGTAGTTTCAATAAGCAGTACCATTTGATTTACTATTTGATTTACTTTTTTTATTACATTTACCTACTTAAAACGTGAAAAAAGAAACTGAGTTCGAAATGTATTTTGATACTGGTTATGAAATACATGATTGTAGTTCTATTTTTGACATTGATTTACAATAAGAACAATATCAGTCATAAACCTAGTTTAACAAAAAGAAAACCTTTTTGTAACCTGTAAAGAAATACCATAAATCTAAAAAGATAAGTATGCGTTAACACTCCTTTGTCTTAATACTCCGTGGTGATACCTGAGGCGGAATTCGAAAATGGCATTAGCTCACTTGACATTCGAGTCACACGTCAAGAGATGTCCCTCGCATTTAGGAAACTTTCTTCTTTCCTCTTGTTGCAATTTTTGAGAAGCAAGTTGAAGTTATTTCTAGAGTTATTTAAACTTACCCGCTATTAGGGTTTTTGTGAAATTTACTCTGCTGGTTGAGAAATACAAAAGCTACAATCTGGCTGAATACATAAAATTCTTGAACGAAGGAATGTCGTTAATTATGTAAAAAAATCTATGCACAGTTTTTCTTTCGTATAAAAATAGTGGCTAGAAAATGAACGCTGTGTGATTAAATTCTTAAAGGTTCTGAATAATGTAACGAAAGCTAGATTTTTAGGTAAAATGTTCTCGAAGAAGATTAAAATTCCTTTTGAATGGTTCAATTCCAAGATTAGGGAAAGTGTAATTGAGTATTTCCGGCGGTATTTTCTCAGTAGCAGCCATTGAGCCTGGATTTGTGCCCGATTGATGGTAATAGGCTCGACCCATATTACATAGAATTAAAAAAAAATATAGCTGGCGAATGAGGTAAACCTCTGCCTAACCCAACAGTGGCCTGTAGTTTCTTCTGCCAGGGTTGCGGTTTGTTTGAAAGAGATACCGCGGCCCCGGAACATAAAGGGCAGTAGGGAACATGGGTGGGTTTTAGTCAGTACAAGTCTGACACTCCTCCCCGCTCCGCCCAGAGCGAACGAAGTTAATTGATGGTTTCCCATCCACAAAAAGAGGCTGTAGTTCCTCACCTCCTCTCACTTCTCCGTAACCTTCAAGGATTGCAGATGTTATATGTGTCGTTTCTTTTGTCCCACTAAACTAAAAGAAGTATTATGTAAATGAATTGTACAGACGCCTGCACACCAAGCTACTACAATCTGTCAGATTTCTTTGATAGATTTTCGACTTTATTTCTAAAGTATTAGGTTCAAGGTTCATTGGGAAAAATTGACAGTTTCGGGTAGCTTGACCTGCTGGCGTCTGTACATATTTAAATAAGTAACAACTAAGTAAGTAGGTAACTAAATTATTATTAATGCTGTATATTCTTATTAATAAAAAGTTATTTTTTAACAATTATAAAACAAAAAAAAACTACTGTGAAAATCACTAAAATTTAGATTTTTCCTGTTGCACGACGTTTCCTATTCTGAAATTGATTAAAGTGATACAACTTAACTATATTATAGTTTGACAGCATTTATGATAGTTTAGTTATTCAATTTAGAGAAAATCGCAATCTCACTATTCTGAAATTACATCAGAATCGGTACCATAATATGATTTACAAAACTGTCTATACTCTTACACAATCACAATCTTGATCGCTTTACGAGACGCGAGACTAAGCGGACGTGTGTTCTGTATTTGATTATAATGAAATAAACAATTACAAAAAATAAATGTAAATAGTGCTCCGTCAGTATAAAATTAAAGTGTGTCGCGTGTGTCTTGTAGGTTTTTACCGATTTTTCATAAGCAAGATGAACTAAATACGTTTTTATAAACAATAGATAAATATTGTGTTTCGGGTAGAATGTCCAACCTAGGATCGAGCCCCTTTGGTCGTAGCCAACTACTACGGCGAAGTCCTCCCCCGACGCCCACCGAACCATTAACCCCGAGCGACCCAAACCCACCAGCACCTGCGGAGAATGAATTGCCGATGAAAGTCATCAGTACGCCGGAGATCCAAAAGTGGATAGGATCTATAGATGCCATACTGAACGAAGTTTGCACTATTGTAGGTGATGGGAAAATGAACTCGGACCAAAAGCTTCGTGTCTCTACTCTTTGCCGGAAGGTCTCAAGTGGGACTGCTCAGATGGCGGTTTTATACCAATCATTGAAGGCAAAAACGATCCAGGCCCATACCACAATCCAGCACCTTCAGGTTCACCAGAACGTTGTGCACTCCCTCCAGCAGTTCAGAGAGGTTGTAGAGACGAAGTTAAATCCATCGGAAAATACTTCTTATGCTAGCATGGTGAAGAAAGGTACCGACAACTTCGTCCGTCCTGCAAACTTGAGATCAGTTGCCATCTACCCTAGCGATAAGACCCAAACAAGTGACGATACCAAGACACTTGTCCAAAAGATCATCTCCCCGGAACAACTTAAACTTCATGTTCGTGGACTGAAAAAAGTGAAAAATGGTGGCGTTCTGATAAGCACAGAAAATAAAGGCGATATTGATAAACTCAAGAATTCGGAAAAACTGGTATCATCGGGCCTTACAATAGAAGAAACTTCTAAGCGCCGCCCTAGGGTCGCTGTCATTGGTGTGCCAGTAGCCCTTACTGAAAAGGAGGTATTTGACTGTATTTACGAGCAGAACCTATCAGACAAATTGCCGAATATGACTCGTGAGTCCTTCCTTGAGTGCATCAAATTAAGCCATAAATCGGGTAAGAAAGACCTAACTACTTGTAACTACATCTTAGAACTACCCGCTAGCATAAGAAAAATTATAATTAACCAAAGCCGAATTTTCATAAATTGGACATCATGCCCTGTGAGAGATTTCACGATAGTCACCAGGTGCTTCAATTGCCAGCAGTTCGGACACGCTGCCAAGTTTTGCCGGGAAACCACTCCTACTTGCAACCACTGTGGAGAGAGTGGACACTCCTTCAAGGAATGCAGCAGCAAATCTTCTCCCTCTCAATGCGCAACGTGTAAGCGCTTCAAGAGGAAATGTGACCATCCAACTGGTGATGTAGGTTGCCCGGCCCGCAAACATGCAGAATTGAACTACATCAACTCAATTGACTATGAAGGCGCCTAAGAGCGCCACGTAACACTTTATTTAGTTAGCAGATAAACAGGTAGCTTGTATTTTTTTCTTCTTTTGTAACTGTCATCATGACAAATCAGCTAATTTGCGATCTAGATAGTTTTTCTGTGTCTGAGTCTAAAGTATGTAATGTTGAGGATTGTAAATACCTTCTTCCTTCGGGTGACAAAACGTTAACCCTGCTTACACAGAATATTCGCAGCATAAATCGAAACATGAACGGTTTTGAAGTGTTATTACAGGATCTTGACATAAGCTGTGATATTATTGTTTTAACAGAATGTTGGTTATCTAAACAGACAGTCAACTTACCATCTGTTGACGGTTACTATTCTTACAGAACTGAAAGAAACATAAATCAGAACGATGGATTAGTAGTTTATATCAAAAATAACTTAAGAACTGTAAAAGAAGAACCTGTATCCCTGGATAGTAATTGTTTAATAATTAAAATTATTCCAGACACGGTAGTCGTGGCTATTTATAGGCCTCCATCTCAAAATATAGACAGATTTTTAGACTCACTCGACACAAACTTAAAAAACATAAAATCATTTAAAAACATAATACTTTTGGGCGATATTAACATTAACATTGCTTCCGGGAAAACAGATACCCATGTACATAATTATCTGAATATTTGTTCATTTCATGGACTTCTTCCAGCTCACTATCACCCTACGCATCAGAGCGGCTCATGCTTGGATCATATCATTCTAAAATCAAAATACTCATCCAAAACATTGGTTACTAATTCTACAATTACCGATCATCAAGCTGTTCTACTAATATTACAAATAAGTTCACCTAGAAAAAACTGCATGCGTAGCTACACTAAAGTCAATATGACAAACCTTGAAAATGACATACGCGGTATTAATTTTGACCCTGTTTATAATTCAGACGATGCAAATAGTTCTTTAAAGTATTTTATAAATTCGCTACAATCTGCAATTAGGAAAAACACATTTACTAAGACAATGCCGAGAAAGTATAGTTGTATTAAACCCTGGATCACACCCGGTCTCGTTCGATGTATACGGCATAGAGACAAACTTCACCTAAAATTGAAACTCGCTCCTGATAACGAAATACTTTCTGTAACTTATAAAAGGTATCGGAACTTCTGTAATAATCTTTTGAAAAAACTAAAAAACCAGTATGATAAAAATGAATTACAGAAGGCGGGGACAAATAGTAAGCTTGTGTGGAAATTTATAAAAACACATACATTTAGATCAAAAAACCCCGAACCTCCGCTTGATATACTAGCTACAGAAATAAACCCATCCGAAGCAATCAATAAAGCAAACAACTTCTTTGTTAACGTTGGTAAAAACCTGGCTGAAAAATCGTTAAACTCAAGTATTATTTCCCAACAAATCCCGACCAGGACATCCTCCACACTAAATTCTTTTGTTTTATTAGATACCGACGTTAACGAAATAGTCAGAATAATAAACGGGTTAAAGGATGTTTGTGCCACTGGGTGGGATGATATACCTAATAATATACTTAAAAGATTTAAATACCAGCTTGCCCCTCCTCTAACCCACATTTTCCAACTATGCTTATCTAAAGGAATATTCCCTAAATTGCTTAAAAAGGCTGTGGTCACACCTGTATTCAAATCTGGAGACAAGAACTGTGTAAATAATTACAGACCCATTTCAGTGTTAACAGGCCTCTCAAAAATTTTAGAAAAAATCATTAACAGTAGATTAATAAAATATCTAGAAGATAACCGACTACTATCAGATAGTCAGTTTGGTTTTAGGGCCAAAAAATCAACTAATCAAGCAGTCCACGAATTGACTAATTATGTTACCACCAACCTAGATAATGGTATGCACACAATTGGGATCTTTCTAGACCTTGCCAAGGCCTTCGACACTATTTCTTGTTCTTTGCTTTTGCACAAGCTTGTAACACTTGGAATAAGAGGAAAACAACTTCTTCTATTTTCTGACTATCTCAACGATCGTCATCAATGTCTAAAAATGGGTCAGTTTACAAGCTCTGAACTTAAAAATAGTTGTTTTGGTATTCCACAAGGTAGCATTTTGGGCCCTACCTTATTTTTAATCTATATAAATGGACTATGCAGCCTGTCACTCCAAAATGGTGTTATAATGTCTTATGCGGATGACACCGCCCTATTGTTTTCAGCTAAAACAAGAGTTGAGGTCTATAAAAATGCTCAAAATGGTTTTAACATTGTGTCTAATTGGCTCCGTAATAATATCCTAACATTAAATGCAGATAAAACAAAATACATTTTATTTACAATGAGAAATATTAAGATACCGCTTACTAACCTAAACATTCACGCACATAATTATTGCACGTACGCTGACACTGCATGTTCTTGCCCCACTTTAGCTAAAGCTGACCATTTAAAATATCTAGGTGTCACCATTGACTCAAATCTAAATTTCCGTAAACATATCGAAGTACTCTGTACAAGAGTGCGCAAATTAATATATGTTTTTAGGAATTTACGGAACATAGCCGACTATAAACTAATTAAACAGGTCTATTTGGCTTTGTGTCAATCCATTCTTACATATTGCATAACTTCTTGGGGTGGTGCGGCAAAAACTATTTTACTCCCATTAGAGCGTGCTCAAAGAGCTATTCTAAAGGTTGCTACCTTTCGCCCTTTTAGATTTCCTACGCAACAACTCTACATAGCATGTAGTGTGCTTACTGTGCGGCAATTATTTATTTTAAGCACAGTACTACACCAGCACACTGCACTTCCTTTTGACCCTGTACCTTTTGACAGGAGAAGAAAGGACTTGGTTTGCATAAAGCCCCAAACTAAACATGTGTTTGCCAGTCGTTTTTATGTATTCTTAGGACCTTTTCTATACAATAGGCTTAACAAGGAGCTAAGCTTCTATAGTGTAAGGTATAAGAAATGTAGCAAAATGTTGTCAGAATATTTAGCAACACTCAATTACGCAGACACGGAAAAACTTCTAGAAATTTTGGCATGAAGATATTTGATCCCCTCGTGTTTACTTTAGTATTATTACATAGGCTTAGATTTAGGTATTAATGTACTATTAAGCTTTTTCTCGTAGTTGTTTAAAATAGATAATTTTATTGTTTTATATAAAGTTATAGTTTATCTTTTGTCCCTTGTTTATTGGTTTGTAAAGTGATGGCCCGAAACACAGGTTTTTATTAACCTAGATCGGGCGGGTCGCTACCTAACATTGCAATTCCGAACCACCATTACTTGCACCTATACTATTAATATTTTTAGTTTATTTTTAGGCACTATATTTGTATGGAAAATATTATTACTGTTGACTTAATATTTTTTGTGAACGTTTATATTTGAATAAATTATTATTATTATTATTTCGTTTATTCAGCTAAATACATATTGATTAAATTTTTAAATATTTCTTAATAAAAACATAGAAAATAAAAAAAAGAAACATTTAAAAATACAAAAAATAGTAGCCCACCGGTATCGGGAACAGGGTCCAAGCTACCGGTGGTTAGGGTTCCAGAGACAGGAACCTCCTCACAATACGAGCCGTATCGAGGAGAACTGCCTTCTGAATCAGGCCCTTGATCCAACCGCCTAAGGAGAGCTTCGACAGATGTTCGTCGAGGCTCTT
Organism: Ochropleura plecta; assembly: GCA_905475445.1. Lineage (NCBI taxonomy): Eukaryota > Metazoa > Arthropoda > Insecta > Lepidoptera > Noctuidae > Ochropleura > Ochropleura plecta. The sequence continues at coordinate 12,927,132 of FR997735.1, read as the reverse complement.
GGCAATCAAGCCATTTGCCGTTATGACAATCGGCACAATGATAGCCGAGTTCACATTCCACATGTCGACAACCTCGTGTGCCAAGTCAAGATATTTTAGTTGTTTTTCTTTCTCAGCTTTCACGAGGTTCTCGTCATGTGGGATGGTAACATCGATTATCATTACGCGGCGCGCTGATCGGTCTATCACCACTATGTCAGGCTTATTGGCGACAATAGTCCTGTCAGTAATGATAGACCGATCCCAGTACAACGTGACATGGTCTTTCTCGAGAACTGGGTCGGGCACATACTTGTAGTACGGTACCTCAGATTCAACAAGATTATATTTCAAAGCAAGTTGCTGATGAATAATCCTGGCTACTTGGTTGTGCCTATGCAAGTACTCGCCGTTAGCTAGACGAGAACAACCAGAAATAATATGTCTGATGGACTCACCCGGACGGTGGCATGCCCGACACACGTCAACCGTCCCGTCTTTCATAATATATTTCCGGTAGTTGTTCGTCAACATAACTTCGTCCATAATCGCACAGACAAAACCTTCAGTTTCCCCAAAAAGGTCACCGAATCGAAGCCAAGACACGGACGCTAGAAAATCTACATCAGGTCCATGAAGAGCCTTGTAGAAGCGCCCGTGAAGCTCCTTACCTTGCCATACTTCCTTGCGGTAATCGGTAGTAAGTACTACAGGTTTGCGCCAATTCTCTTTAGCCATGGACAGCGGGGTGAGTCCCTTGTCCACTGCGACTACATCTCGGTGCATACCCACGTCGGTTTTTAAGAAATATTCCCTGAGACTGCACACCTCTCGGTTGTGGAGGGTCTTTGCGTTTAAAAAGCCTCGACCCCCACACTTCCGTGGGATGTACAGTCTCATCACCGATGATCGTGGGTGATGCATCCGATTTGCAGTCAGCAATGTACGGACTCTCCTATCCAGGGCATCGAGCTCAGTCTGCGTCCATTTGAGTATGCCGAAAGAGTACATTAAAACCGGCATGACCCAACTGTTGAAGGCGCGCACCTTGTTCCCTCCCGAAAGAAGGCTTTTTAATACCTTCTTCAGGCGACCAAAGAAACGCTCCCTCAACAATTGCTTCATGTCAGCTACGTTAATGCCTAACGCTTCCGACATACCCAAATACTTATAGCTTTCGGATGAGGAAAGGGATCTGAGGTGTATGGAATCCGAGAGATGAATTCCCTCGGATTCCATAATCTCCCCTCGTTTCACATACATGACTGCACATTTGTCCACACCAAATTCCATCCTGATGGCGTTACTAAAAGTTTCAGTTACTTTCAGTAGCTCCATCAGTCGTAATTTGTTGGGGGCAAAGAGTTTCAGATCATCCATGTAAAAGAGGTGAGATATGACCTGACCACCTCTTCTCAACCGATAGCCTAGACCTGAATCCTCCAGCAATGTGCTTAGAGGATTCAAAGCTAGACAGAACCAAAGTGGACTCAAACTGTCGCCCTGAAATATTCCCCGTTTAATCCACACAGGCTCATCGTTCCCCTGGATTTGTCGACATCCTGGATATCGAAGGACCGTCCTCCATTGTCCCATACACGACTCAAGAAAGGTGCGTAGAGTTGTATCTATCTTGTACAACTCCAGCACCCTCTTGAGCCATGTATGTGGCACTGAGTCGTAGGCCTTCTTATAATCTATCCAACATGTCGACAAATCCTTGCGGGATCGACGAACCTGTTGGCTAATGGCCATGTCGATGAGGAGTAGCTCCTTAGTACCGCGAGACCCGTTCCTACATCCATTCTGAGAGGCAGATATAATTGAATTTTTGACAATGTGTGAATTAATTTTCGCTCTCAAAATGGACGTAAGAAGTTTATAGACCGTCGATAAACACGTGATCGGCCTATAATTCTTGGGTTCCGCGGGACTGCCTGACTTATAGAGCAGGTGGGTAACGCCTGTTGTTAGAAACTGTGGCAGAGAGCCGGACTCAAGGCAAGACTGAAATTGAGATGCCAGGCGAGTGTGTGAACTACTGAGCCACTTGAGCCAAAAGTTGTGCAGTCCATCCGGCCCTGGAGACTTCCAGTTCGGTAACGGACGAACTGCACTGGCTATGTCTAAAGATGTTATTAAAATAGGTTCCATTTCTGGAATAGTTTCACACACACGCTCAACATCACGCATCCAGCCAGCCTCAGTATGACAGACACGCACCGACCAGATGCTGTGCCAGAAAGAACTCGTGGCTACATCATCCGGGCGGCACACGTCAGTCACACTTTGTTCGGGTCGCTCCCAAGCTCTGTATACCCACCTCTCATCGCTCCGGAACATGCGATTCTGCGAATACCGATCAACCCGCCGCTTATACCGCTGAATACGGTTTGCCCATGCATAAACTTTCTGCTTCAGGAAGTCGATGCGCTCTGTGGTACGAGACATATATTCTTGAGGACTGATTCCAGTCCCCGAGAATGCCCGTCTCACAAAGCGCATCACACGTGGTCTTGTATTGCCCTCCCTGAAGCAATATAGTTTACCGATGAGTGCCCTGGCCTCGTCGATACGCCGCTCGATCCTGCACTGCCAGGCTGGTACGGATGGTTTTGGTCGAGTAGCTACGTCACAATTTGGAAATTTGACGTTAGCTAAACGACATACCGCAACAGCCCCACAGTACAGGATCGAGTGCGTATCAACGAGATCCTCGCTACTTTCGAATAAATTCTTGAGCTGCGAGTCCAGGGCACACACCAGCGCCCTATTTTTTTTATGCATGGGTAACCTTGGTAATCGGGGTCTAAGTTCGGCTGGAGTGGATCGATAGTCGCGAAACGCATCCTCCAGTGCGCTCCTCAATCGGTCGTTGCACTGGCTACTTACCGTAGCAACCCTATCATCCTCCTCTACGACAGCGGGGTTAGACCGCGGCTGCGTCACATCAATTGCTGACGCTTGCACCGCGGTTTGTGGCGTAGTCAAGATGACACGGTTGCTCAGTACTTCTGAGCGCAGCCTATCAAGTGCAGCATCGTCCAACAAGTGATTGCGTTGGATGACCCGCACCTGATCCGACAGTCGTTGGGCCGAAACGTTGATGGTTGGTTCAGGTCCTGGAACAGAGACAGCATCCTAACACGGTACGCAGTGAGGTTAGTACCCCCCTCTGTAGACCCATAATATGCGCGCATGACATTCGCGTTGATAAACGAAGTCCATCGCATGCGCGACACATTTCCACCGGCAGCGGGGACCCTGATCGGGGCCTGTTGGCCCCTAGATCCCAAGCCCGCTGGTGGCCGTCCTCTTCCTCGTCGTTGTCGTGTTGGTGGTGGTGGTGGTGACGACGGCGGGGAGAAAAACTCGTCGCTCGAGCTCGACGCAACTGCAGCGACCGGCGACACGGCGCTCACGCGTGTAGCGCGTCCCGGCGGCTGCGAGGCGGAGCTGAGCGACGAGCCCGGAGATGATGGGAGTGCCTGTTGTTCCTGGGCCCGGCGTCTGGTCAGCATGTTGACGTATGAACTTTCATTGTTAAATTGGTTGACATATAAGCAGCTTTATGTTTCTTTACTTTTCTTGGCTTCATTTGATTGTTTTTTTTATTCTATTACTATTTATGTGTATATATGTTTATTTTAATTGATTTTTGTTCGGTTTGGCGTAAAATTATTAATATTAAATGAAAAAGAAAATTATTTGGAGATGAAAAACGTCACGTCAATTTGACAGTCGGACCACAGATTATTATTATTATTATTTGTTGTTCTTGAATTTTCTTCTCTAGTAAGAGAGTATAAAACCCTACCCACGGGCCGGAGCCAAGTTTGTAGGGGGGAGTTTAGATGGAGAATGTTGATGATATTGTAGAAGAAGTAAGGAATTTCCGGGTGATGCGACAGGTGTTAAGAATTGTGGCTTTTTGCAGCATGTAAAGTGTGTGAGTAGGCATTTGTAGAGTATTGAGGCTTTGGGTGAGAGATTTGGGTATGATACCAGTAGATGAGAGAACAATAGGGACTATATGAACAGTCTGTGCTTTCCATTGGGTTTTAATTTCAATGGCAAGATCTTGATATTTACTTAGTTTTTCGGAAATTGTAGTCTGGATATTATGTGAGTTAGGTATTGCTATATCTATCAGATAAACTGTTTTATTGGTTTTGTCGTGAACGGTTATGTCAGGTCTATTGTAATGAATGTTTTATCGGTTATAATAGTCCGGTCCCAGTATAGTTTTTGATGGTTATTTTCAAGTGTTACTTCTGGTTTGTATTTATAATATGGTATCATTTCATTAACTAGTTTATATTTAAATGCTAACTGTTGATGTATGATTGCAGCAACTTGGTCATGACGGTGTTTGTAATCGGTTTGTGCAAGTGATTTACATGCTCCTGTTATATGCTGTATAGTTTCGGAGGCAGTTTTAATTATTATTATTACAATATAAGCTCCCTGCTAAGATAGTAGGTAGGTTACTCGAGCTTACTTCCTATTTTCATGCTAATCCGAGTATAAAAGGGAAACATTGAAGGTATTAAACTGATCGTAATTATGCTAAGGGTGTGAAAGTCAATTGAGAGGAAGGCGCCATGGTTCCAAACGTGACAATCGTATTTTAATTTATGCACAATTAAGGCTTTTGCTTAAAATATCTAGGCGATACAGCCCTTTTATTATTATAACTCTTCCCTTTTATGTGGCTGGTGAAATCAGTTGGACGTAAACTCGGTGCTCGTGAAGCCATTTAAGCGCGAGAGAGGAAAGAAGGACAGGAGGAAGAGGAACGCCTCTTCTGGACACAATCGCGTTGTTGTAACATTGGTGGAATCCACCCTATTATTGTCGAAAAATACAGATAGATGAATGTTAAGTTTTTTTTTTAATATGTTGAGGAAGGCTTCACGCAAACCCGATTATGGTACTGTGTGCACATCCAAGTATTTGAAATCCCTTGCGTCTTTGTTCCCAAGTTCATACAGCCCAAAAACTTTTAAAATGACAACATCAACGGCATTAGTATATGTTATCGTCGCTTGTTTCTTTATGACGGCACTACATGAGAAGCGCCCAGAATGCATCTCCTTCCATCTCCCGCCCCTCTGTGTTACCATGCACGATTAATCATTTTGTTACTTTCTGGCGGGGTATATTTTTACTTGTTTCCAAAGAGGATAACATAAATAGAATCTACTCTTGAAACCCAAAAATATCCAATACTCAATATCTTTACTCAAAAATGCATGTAATGTTGTCATTATTTTGACAACCTTGTTTGAGCAAAGTCGACCTTGCCGTTCTGTTTCAAGGAGCGGCCGGCAAAGTTTTGCTGGCCGCTCTAACAGGCCGGCAATGTTTTGCCGACCGCTATTTTGACGTTTCAACGTTTTAAAAAATCAATTCCAAAAAGATTTTATTTAAAACACAGCTGTTTGTACGTCTAAAGGTAAAAAAAAAAAAGATTTAAAAGATTTTATTCCATATTAGGCTGTATAATTCCAACTACCATTGATAAAAAAAAAACAAAGAAGTAACAAAAGCGCGGTTCAGCGTAAATTTTGATTTATTTACTGACTTTTTTGCTAAAAATGAGCTCTCAAAGCGAAAATTCTTCCGATTCAATGTGTTTAACACCGCCAGACATTACAGATGAAGCTAAATTAGTCGGTGTTGAATTTATTTTAGTAGGTAACTGTACTTTTCATAATTGTCATTTTAATTAAAATTCTAGTTAATTAATATATTTTTTATTTAAATTACTTGCTGGTTTTATTTAGATTAGGTACTTGCATTTTTGAGTAAAGCACTATACAAACCTTGGCCCACAATGACTGCTTCGCTGGTCACGCTACGATTGCCTCGAGCTAGCCTAGCTACGCTCTAGGCCTTTCAGCTTGGCCATCATTGCAGCCCTTGCTGTCCTCGCTGTAAAGGCCTCGACCTACGGTCTCAGCCTTTATCTCAGCTCGTCCATCAAGTGCTGCACGCTGACCGCGCTGTGTCGGCCTGGAGCTGCGCTACGCTGCGCTGTCGGCCATCATCAGCGCGACCAGCAAAGTAGTCATTATAGACCGCGGCAGTAATGTACTATTATTGCTTTACCATAATGTGTACTTAGGTGTTAGTTTATAATAATGAGATCATTATGGACCCTGTAGGGCACAGCAAAAGGGTAGAGGAGAGGAAGCTCTGTTTTATAATATAGTTGCTAGTTTTTACAATTATTTATAGAAATGTGTTTTCTTATATAATTACATCTTTATTTTTATTATAATTCTGCTGATTTGTATGTATTACTGTGGTGGTGTGTACTTTTAAATGTTTTTTTTTGTATTATAATAAGATTTTAAATTCAATAATTTCAATATTTATTAAAATATTAATTTATTGATTATTTGTAGTTGCTTTATTTATCAGTGGTATAATTTATGAATTATTAGTGTTATATTATTTATTATTTAAATATATCTATCAATTTCGTGGATGTCATTTATTGTTGTTGTTTTATTAATTATTATTGGATTCCTATATTATAAATGTATTTAAGCATGTCTTTAATTTCTGTGATTATTACTAATTATTAACTATTAATATATTTAATTTATTTTGCCTAAACTTAATGAAAATATATTACTATTAGTTTTTTCATAAATATGTTTAACTTTCTATTCTATTATTATATTGCGTGATTATTATAAGAATTATGTACGTCAATTTTTAAAATTATTTTATGTATTGTATTTTATAGAGAATTATCATTTATTGGTTTTAATAAGAATGTCATGTATATTTATTATTAACCATTATTAGATTTATCAGCTAGATATTCGTCTATCGTATAATAGCATTTATTAATTAAGAATTTTTTTAATTTATTTATAAATATATTAGTTTTATTTTCAAGTTTTATATTTTCTGGCAATTTATTGTATATTTTAATAGACATAGAATATGGACTAGAAGAGTGCAATTTTAGGCGGGAGAAAGGTAAATTTAGTCTATTTTTATGGCGTAAGGAGTATTTATTTTGTATTTCTTCCCTCGTGGTATAGGAATCTGGGTGTTTACGGACAAGTTTACATAATTCCAAAATATAAATGCTGGCTAATGTTAGTATATTATGTTTTTTAAAGTATCCTCACGGATCGGTCAGGGTTATTTTAACGAACTGTATGTAGGTACCTATGTATAGTTTCATGTATAATGGTTTAACTTTATTGCGGCTCGGAACATTTAATTTATGATATAAAAACTTTAGGTATCAGCAGATCTCACAGGACGCATCGTCTTGACTGTTAAATTCACAAACCGTCACTCGTAGGTAACTTCCGGAGCGCCATAAAGTTTGAACAGAATTATATTAGAATTTTACACTGTGCGACAAACTGTCTCATAATCACACCATCATTGAAGTAATTTACAATTAATATCATGTTCAAGTTTCCTATGTGGCAACTGGCAATATTGCATTTTGCCATGTAAAACATGAAATTCTCTTTTCAAAGAAAATTACAGAAAACGCATCTTTTTGCAAATAGTCCACAATTTATTCTTTTTTTTTTAGTTTTGACTGTAGAATTGCCTGACAAAATCTAATTTAAAACTATAGCAAAACAAATTATTTTGGGTATAAAATATAAAAGCGCTAACTACAGTTTTGTAAGTCACCTTAGTAGTTTAGCTTAATTAGTACATTTGAAAGTATTGTACCATTACCATATTACCAGCCCCTAGGTAAAAGCAATGTATTATCGCGTGTATGTCTGTATATAATATACTGTAAACCACTCGGTTGTAGAGGTCAGATAGACAGTCGCAAAATAAAATGTTGCCGCGGCTTATTTATTATTGGACTAGCTTTTGCTTAACTTTTACTAGCTTTTTTTATATATAAAAATATAATCTAATATATAAAATTTCCGTGTCACAATGTTAGTTACCGTACTCCTCCGAAACGGCTCGACCGATTCTTATGAAATTTTGGGTACATATTGGGTAGGTCTGAGAATCGCCTAACATCTATTTTTCATACCCCTAAACCTCAGCGGGTGAAACCGCTGGGCACAGCTAGTATATATATATAGTAAGGATTTTTTTGTCTTTTCCGTGGACACTTTATCTTGCACATCTTGCTACATCGTTCTCACATAATGCATCATCTCGACATGAACGCCGTAACCAAGGTTTTGTGACAATATCCATATTTTAAAGAGTGTCCATGGAGTTTCTTGCCCATTCATCTCCATAGAGATCTAATCTACTCTTTGGAATCGGTAACTAGCTACTTTCACAGTTGTCATTGTATCGACAGTTCAAAAGTGCCTGTAACTGAGCTACTTAAAATAAATGCTTTTGATGTTATTTGATTTGAATTATACTAACTTTTTTCTATAACTGTAGTAGGACTGGATGCCTTAACATACCTAGTTGGGTAAAAGCAAACCAGATGTGATGTGTTGTATCTACGTAGACTAAACAAAAGACATTAGAATTAGCCTACAACAGTCTGCTGGTCATAGGCTCCTTCAATTGCACGCCACTTAAGGCGCGGTATGAAGCTAATCTTTAGGTATTCGCGGAGATGAGGCTAGCCGCAGACTGGCCGTGGTCTGATACAAGTATACGACAGTAGTGCATCGAAAGAATAGAAATAAGGTCGAAAATATTTCGGCGTTTGATTTATTTGAATATCATGTCCGCTAAAATAGAAGTCATTTTGCAGTTTTAAATGAATTTCAAAAAAAATACAGTTTCGTGTTTTAGTCTCTGAAATTTCCTTTGTTACAGGTATAAAAAATATGATGGTTGTCGCTAAAAAAATTGAGAATTTCGAGACGAAAAAATATGTTTGCGTGGTCTTTGGCTAGTGGTATGTACAGATGCGGCTAACTTTGCGACGAAAATCTAGACGTTTTACAAAGTGTGTGTTTTGTACAGCGCCTTAACTCGATTCTCGATTACGTTCAGCCACTCACAGCCAGCTACCCTGCGAAGAACATCGCTCCACCGAATCTGAAAGTGTCCTACCTTACGATTTTCAAATATCCTTTACTATAAAAATAAAAAAATAATACCCTTAAAGAAAATAGTTACATCAATCACTTGGAACTGGGACCTCCCACTCCATAAAAAGTACGCTTATATCATGTGTAAGGCATTTTATTTACCTACCTGAACATATTTTATATTTCAAAGTGATCCATCTATGTCACGTATGTTATGCTATGTATTTGTTGAATAATGTATGATATTATCTATGATCTGTTCCAAAATTATTTGAGGATATTGTAAACAAACCGTGTGAAGAGTAAATTTTAAGCTATCACTTATTAATGTATTAAAACATTCATTTGCGTTTTTGAGGTGTCAGCATTTTCCATATCACATCACATCATTAGGAGCCCTAGGCGGGTGTCGTCGCCGAGGGAGGCCTAGATAACGCTGGCGTGTCGACTTAGAGATGTTCGTGACAAATTGAGGGCCAACCAGAGAGAAGAGTGGAAGGCAGGTCTTTATTAAATCGTTTATTGGACTCAGTAGAATATAGCCTAGTACAAAATATGACTGACACAAGGCTAAAGGCTGCTAAAAAATAAATGAACGTCTTTTTTTTTTTTTTTCGGGTGGGTAATCATCCAATGACTTCCCCCGCTCTGGGTGGAGCGGGGGGGGCATGTCAGACTTGTACTGACTAAAACCCACCCATGTTCCTTCTATTGCCCTTTACGTTCCGGGGCCGCGGTATCTCTTTCGAACAACCCGCAACCCCGGCAGGGTAAATGAGCGTCTGACTTCCAAACTAAGTAAAGAACCTGTATCATGGAAATCAGTTCACTTCACTTTCAAAAACAAAATCGAGGAGCTTGATATAAAAATAGTATGTCTATTCCAAACTGGTGATAATTGACGACACGGTTGGCGCAGTGGCTGAGCGATCGACTGCCGCACTGCGTGTCGCGGGTTCGATTCTCGCACGGAACAAATATTATTTTGGCCTACAGATAGTTGTTCCAGGTCTGGCTGTTTGTGTATGTGAGTTTAAATGTTTGTAAACGCACCCACGCCACGATACAGGAGAAATTCCTAGTGTGGAGCAACGTTTTTTTTTTTTAAATTAGACTATACAATTCTGACATTTTTCAATATGTAAAATAAAACTGTCAATAAAGCCTTTGCCCAGCTGTGGGAAATTATATGCTTTAAAAAAAATTGTAATCCTGGATTGTACCAAGTGGAAGTCATGTAGGATGTCGTGGGATGCAGGCTAACAGTGTCAGTATTAAGTTGTTATTGAAAACTCATCGTCTACTGAAAAATATTTTTAAGGTGAAAATTCACGGCCATGGTCCGGAGCGAGAGGGAATGGAATCCTTCTGCGAAGCAGTAATGCTAGCAAAGGAGATGGCCGGGCATTTGAGGGAGAGAACATCTAGCCAACCCAGCGCCTACGGGCGCCGCGAGACGACTCCCGGCCACCGTAGATACGGGCCTGTGGACGGTGAGCAATGGGTAGCTCACCGTCCGTCCGTCTATTGACGACAGGCCGTGTCGACGGCGCGTTCGTGTTTCACGCGCGCCTCAAAGAGAGTCAGCAAAGCAGAGGGGCTTGCCAGGGCCTCCGCCTGCCGGGGTTGCGGGTTGTTCGAAAGAGATACCGCGGCCCCGGAACGTAAAGCACAACAGAAGGAACATGGGTGGGTTTTAGTCAGTAAAAGACTGACATGCCCCCCCGCTCCGCCCAGAGCGGGGGAAGTCATTTGATGATTTCCTGCACGAAAAAAAAAAGGTGAAAATTCAGATTTAAGTATGAACCAATTAAGAAAGTGACATTTTATTGACATGTAAGTTTTCTGATCCATTAGTCTACATTTTTTTTTCCAAAGAATCAGCATTGCTATCCAACGCGGTAATGCTGCCAGCCTCCTGGGCACTTTTTCTGTTGACAGCAATGCGTACGAATTTTTTGACGCCCTGTAATCATGTTACCATTTTTATACTTGTATATTTTTTACTAATAGTCTAAGACTGTTTGTACTTTGTAAATAACATTTCTAGAGTAAATAGAATATATCTATAAAATGGATATATATATATATATATATATTGTATCACACCGCAATGTTAATATTTGATAAATATAAATTACAGTACCTATGTTATTTTGTTTAATGTAACGTTGAAAAATTATTTATAATTCGTAGAAATAAATAACTGTATAAGAATCGCTCATGTTTTTCATGTTTATGAAATTCAAGTTTCATAAATATGTCAACCGAATCAATAAGTTTCTAGGAACCAATTTTTTTTTTAAATGTATCAAGCGTCAGGTACTTAGACAAATAAAAAAAAAATAAGAAGTATTATAGATAAATAATCTGTGGTCAGATTATCTATCTATAATCAAAGTAACAATGTAGCTGTTTCCAACTTTGATAATTTCAACACAATTTACTGCAAATTGTGAAACTTCCACAATATCATTTCATTAAGCCGTTATTCATGGGCAGTCGTATTCTTCTGTTTTATTTTCATATAGAACCCTGAGTCACAGGTAGTACCTAAAGTTAAAATAAAAAACAAGCTGTGCCCTTGGTTTTACCCGCTGCTCAGCTCCTCAGTGCCGCAGTGAGATGTAATTTAACTAGGCAACAGATATGCATGCGAATATGCAAAAAAAAGATTGCGTAAAAAACAGTTCAGTCTACAAGTGCAAAAAGCAATTTAATTACTACAACAGTATATTAAAAGAGTGATAGATATGAATGTTGATGGATGGAGAGGGAGAGGAAGGCCAACGAAAAGATGATTGTGTAAGGAAGGATTGTGTAAGGAATGATCTGAAGGAGAAAGGAATAAATGATTCCGTGACATCTGTCAGACAGTGGAGAAAGGCAGACGAAAAGACGAATTGAGAACCCATCCTTTTTTTGAAGTCGGTTAAAAACTTGCCGACCCCAAATAGAAAGGGACAAGGGCAGAAAAATGATAGGTAATAAGTCTTAACCCATGTTGGATACACTGATTAAAGTCTAGATTATTTAATGTCCCGACTGTTGTAGTTATGAATTCCGCTAAACGGTCTAGGCTGTAGGGCGTGTCAACAAGTCCTATTTTGATTGATAGAACATTAATTACTTATATTATAAAAGCGAAAGTGAGTTTGTTTGTTTGTTGGTTGTTACGTCTTCACGCTTCAATGGCTAAACCGATTTTGATGAATTTTGATACAGAGATAATTGGGACCCAGGAGACGGACATAGGCTAACTTAAAAAAAATGAGAAATGAGGGAGGGAGAAAGAGGTAAAACTTAGCATTGCTATTACAATAAATAAGGCGCAAGGGCAATAACTACAGGTAGCAGGTACCTGCAAATCAGGTAAGGGGAACTGTGTTACCCCGAATTTAACGCAAGCGAAGCCGCGGTCAAAAGCTAGTTATTAAATAAACTTCAAATAATTATCAAATGATTTGAACAAGCGTCAAATAATAATTTCCCTTCCATTCCGGCTTCCAGTGACTGCATTATAATCGTATGGAGAGTGAAGTGTTTTTCGCAGCTTCCGGCACGGGCGCCCACGCCGGAAATTGACGTCAGCGCCCTCCCCCGGAACAACATCCGGTACATAATCGCGAGCGACACTGGACGCATTCATTTTTATAATGACTTTGTGAAATGGACGCGTTCGTTATCGGCTAAAAAAACAGAAAACAGCAAAATCATCAATCTATTTCAGATTGATGATTTTGCTGTTTTCTGTTTTTAATGTGTTCTATGGTGAAGTAATCTGTGGTCTGCGGTTCTCTTCAAAGTCGAGTGTATCAGTATCTTCTAGGCAAGCTTACTAGAACCTAGGCCGTATCATCGCTTCACATGCGAGTAGCGGACAAACGCAACCCTATTTATAATTTAAAAAAAAATAAAGTTATTCTAATTTAAAAAAATATTAAATTATAATAACTTTATTTATAGATAATTTAAAAAAATAAGTTTGATCGGAACTCTCGGTACGCCAACCTTCTTGGTTGGCGTACCGAGAGTTCCGATCAAACTTGAGACATTAACGACCATATCTTTTGAATGCTTGGACTTACCGGACGTTCCAATAAACAAAAACGATTCGTTTTAATTACGGATAGTTGTATTTTGACATACGTCTCATAGAACTTATGTCAAAATACTACCATCCGTAAGCAAAACGAATCGTTTTCTGTTTATTGGAACCCGGCGTTAGAGGGTTAGTTCCAAAGGACCACAAACGTGAGTTTATGGTTTTGATTATAACTCGATACCTTTCCGCGATTCCGAGATAAAGAGAATAACTGCTCTGTCTATCTGTTAAGTTCTATTTTTTTCCTAAGGTACGAAACTCAGAAAATAATGGCAATATCATAATAATGGCTTCTAAAAAATAACAGTTCCGCCCTGTAAAGGTTTCCCTGTAGAAAATTCCTAGAAAATAGTAAAAGTTCACACTACAATCAACTTCCATTATATTAACTGCTAATTACTTGAACTGATGACGTTCGATAGCAATCGTGAACGCGTCGGTATCGCGATCGAGCTTAATGACTAATTTCACAAGCCTATTTGCATGATCACGTAATACGCCAGGAAAATCAGATTTTAGCGTCAATATTGTGATGGACTCTACAGCGGGAGGCATTATGTTGGTAGTTTAGTATGTAGTTATTGGCTTGTGTGGTTTAGTGGAGAACTAGGTTATCTAACATAACTTGTGTTATGTTAAACAAGCCAAACGTACCGCAGTCAATAAAATATATATCAAGATAGTTACCAATCCGTTTAATCTTAAAAAGAAAGCTCGTGAACATATTATAAAAAGAAGAAGATATTTACAAGGAGATTGTAAACTCGTCTCGTAATTAAGTTGTGGTTGTTGTCTTATTACGGTCTCTTAACTTTATATCTTTTTTGTATGTTTATAAATATTTATAGTTATTTATTTATTCTTTTTCAATATTCTTTTTTCTGTCATTACACCTACTGTGTGTTGTCTCTACATCAAAATAAGGGAGACTGGTAGAAAATGCCTAAGGCCGCCTTTGTACAGTTTTTACTTATGCATAAAGTTTTAATCCTTCCTAATACTTTAAAGCGAAAGTGAGTTTGTTTGTTTGTTTGTTACGTCTTCACGCCTACATGGCTTAACCGATTTTCATGAATTTTGGTACAAAGATAGTTGGGACCCTGGAAACGAGCATAGGCTAACTTTTTTTGAATGAAGTGAAAAATGAGGGGAAAAAAGGGAAGAAAAGGGAAAACTTAGCTTTGCTATTACAATAAATAAGGCGCTAGGGGAAAAACTAAATTAATTAAAGTTTGAATGTTTAATGTTCCCAAAAAATTATTCTGCATGACACTAATCAGTTTTTCAAAATCTGCAAGTGTTTTTGTCTCCTTCTAGTATAAATTTTAATATCACAGTCAAGGATCTAGTGATTAAAACCTTACCTCTTATGTACGAGGTTGTTTTTTTCTTAGTTTATCTTGGACACCATAGACTTTCCTGGTGAGAAGATTGGATGGAGTCAGTCCCAGAGCTTGGCCCTTGGTCTACTGTGGGGCTAGAGATAATAGATTGGTAATGTTATTAATTTTATTAGGTTTTTTGTACAAATATTTCTCATTTATAAGTATAGGATACTCGTAGATAAACGGCACGAAAATAAACCATTATCCTTACTAATATTATAAAAGCGAAAATGAGTTTGTTTGTTACATCTTCACGCCTAAATGACAAAACCGATTTCCGGTACAGAGATAGTTTAGACCCTGGAGACGGACATAAGCTATTTTTTTATAAATTGGTATTCGGACTATTTGTCACTAACAAAAACATCGTGCATCATTTTCTTTTGGAAATCTGCCCCCAACCCCTTAAAAGAGGGGATGAAATTTTATATGGGACTTTTCGCAGTTTTCAAGGTAGGAAGCTAAAAATCGGTACACACACTCTTTGTTACCAACGAAAACTACGTGCAAATCAGGAAAAGGGAACTGTGTTACCCCGAATTTAACGCGAGCGAAGCCGCGGGCAAAAGCTAGTAAACCCATAAACCTGAGACCGTGTATAAAAAAGATGTTTATCCACGAGGCAAAACCCTGTTGTTATTTTTGTTCACATTAAACGGTTTATGTCCGGATTTTTTAAAAGTAATCCGTGCAGTAATCCGATCGCCATTGGCCATCGATTAAATTATCGTTGATTACATTTGTTGATCCTGGGTGCAATAGAGTTACAGGCTTGTACAGGCACGTCCAACAAAATCTATACACTTAGCAAACTTCAAAAGGGATTTTCTCCTACTGTAATATTTACTGTTTTCACTAACATAGTATTTTGAAAGCCATACCCTTACGAAATTAGCCTTATCTCAATATAGAAACCGTTATTTTATGAAAAAAAACTGCTTTTGAATTTTAGGAAGTGTATACATTTGATTGCTCGTGACTGTACCTACCGAGCTTAATCCATTTGCCCTATATGCAGTACGTGGCATAAAATGGTCTAGAATAAAACTTTTTCAGGTCATCTATGTAACAGGTTAAACATACCTTTTTTACTGATGAGAAATCATCAAATAGCTTCCTACGCTCTGGGCGAAGGGGAAGGAGACTTTAACTTATTAAAACCCACCCATGTTCAGCCTTTAGCTTTCTAGCTTTCCCGGTTATATCCAACTCTTACATTACTTTGAAATAGAACATCAGTTATGTTAGACTGCATAAAGCTTCTGAGTTTAAAGACACGTCTTTACTCTCAGAAGGGCTATGCAGTGTGTATGTGCCCTCGGGAATACAGATTGTTCGAAAGATATACCGCGGCCCCGGAACTTAAAGGGCAAAAGAAGGAACATAGCTGGGTTTTAATCAATAACAGTCTGATAATCCCCCGCCCCCCCCCCCCGCTCCTCACAGAGCGTAGGGAGCTATTTGATGATTTACCACCCGTAAAATGCCTGGGTATGTTTAACCTGTCACTTGTTGTTTATTTATTTACTTAAAAGAATACAAGCTAACAGTGTCACCAAAACACTTATATTCTAAAATTTAACACTAATATAAAAAACAAACTTACGAACTTTGACGACACGGGTGGCGCAGTAGCAGAGCGATCGACTGCTGCGCTGCGTGTCCCGGGTTCGATCCCCGCACTTGTTCCGAGTCTGGCTGTTTTTGTATGTGAGTTTAAATGTTTGTAAACGCACCCACGATATAGGTGAAATTCCTAGTGTGGAGCAACGTTTTTTTTTTTTTTAAATAAAGAGCTTATACTTAAAAATGAATATATTATTATTGTTTTGTTCTGTTGTCCTGTTGTTTTAGTCAGTACAAGCCTTAAACTCCCTCCCGCTCCGCCAATAGCGGGGGAAATTAAAAGGGTTTAAGTACCTATTTGTACAACACTCACATTTACCCAGTTATGTGGAAGTCCCATATAATACAGGGTAAATCTATTTGTCAAGGCCTCAACACAACACTTTGCCCGACCTGGAAACCGAACCCAATACCTCATGCATAGCTGTCGCGCGAGTAATGAAACTCAAGCGAGGCAAGGTGAAGCCGTCATGTATAAGTTCCATGCAATAATTGGATAGATAGATAATTCTACTAATTGACGCAACAAAAGACACAATACAGGAATTAAAACAAAAAAATATCAAACTGAGAAAAAAAGACATAGATTTTAAAAAAAAAGATAAAAGTTAGATTGAATCATAGACACATCATATACATTTAACGGTCGCTCATTACTGGGCGATGTATGTCTCAAGTTTGCACTAAATAGGAGACAAGCTCAGCATAATGCAAGGTTGACTACCTAACGCTGGTATTCTGTTGAATCCCGCTTAAATAAATACTTTTACGAGCAACAAAATACTACAGTACATACAAAAGAAAGCTACTTCTCTTCCTGCTAATTTATAAGTAAACAGAACAGAAACAACTCCGCTACTTCAAAGGATATTTCCCAGTTTAACAAACACTAAAAAAAAGCACTGTAAAAATTTTGAATGCCGTAAAATTGGCGACAGCACCATACTGTTTCAAAAAACAATTTTCCCAGCTCCACTCCTTTTTATTCAGTGGAGCTCCATCCAATCAAAATCTAACTGTGTATCGGTACGGACGGGCTTCGAAGTGAAGTAAAAATGAGCAAGATGGATGGCATGTCAATGCAGATACTCGGGGACTCGGGACGGGCGACGTTTTCCGGGAATTATTGGTGTATACTGGCAACATTTGCTTACCTGTTGAAGTACTTGTTTTTTTTTTATTAAGTTCTTTGAATATTGAATGCTTTATTGAACATAATATTACGCCTACTATCCACGAAAGGTTGAAGGCAAAAATGTACCAAATGGTATAATGTACAATGATATACTACATTTTGCACAGTTATGTTCAACTCACACGTGATCTTTGCACTACATCCACCAGCTCAAAGTCAATGTGCTGCCATTGTTCTTTGATCAACTGTTTTTTAAAACCTGGAAAGCCTTCAAAAGCTATTCTATTGTACAATGTTCTAATTATTGTAGGTAAACCTCAGAGTACTCTGAACAGAATTCTTGAGAATAGTTTAAAGTTGTAACCTTAACACTTATTACAGGGCTTACCCAACCTCCACTTAGTTCGCTGCAGCGCATCTTGAGGGTAATACTTTAATCCCATCACTAAAGCTGGTAGAGGAACACTGCTAGCACTGTGAGGTATATTTTACAAAATAGAGTTGTTAGTTTCTTTTTCAGAAATTGTTGCAGAAATCGGAAAAAAAATCATCATTTAATCACAATCACGGGTGATTGTGAGGTCGTGGATTCAACGCCAGGCAAGCATTACTTTGTGTAATTTATTTTGCCACCACTACTATCAAACTGGTGAAGGAAAATATCGTGGAGTGTATGTTACCAAGAATTTGAATGGCTCTCTTTGGCTGTCTTTGACAAGGGCTTTTGAGCTTGTAGAGGCTTTTTAAAACACACGCACATCCTCCCCATCATTATTTTTATACACTGCTGAGCTATAGGTACCCTACTTTTTTTTCGGGTGCGGAGCGGGGTGGAGTGTCAGACTGTTACTGGCTAAACCCCACCCATGTTCCTTCTTTTGCCCTCTATGTTCCGGGGCCACGGTATCTCTTTCGAACAACCCGCAACCCCGGCAATCGGTGGCACTGGAAGGCCCCTCTGCTTTGCTGACATCTCTTTGATGCGCGTCGACATAGCCTATCGTCACTACACATCCACAGACCCGCATCTACGGTGGCCGGGAGCCGTCTGGCAGCGTCCGACGCTTTCGCGACACCCGACGCACCTTGACACAGGTTTAATTTGATAAACAGGCAAAGTTATTAAACAATGTTATGAATGTGCCTTTGGCCGACTGTTATATCATGTTACAATAATACATTTTCATTAACTTTAATTTATGATAAATGCCAGTACGTATTGTAGCGATAATAAAGGTCAATTTCCGTCAAATGAACAAGTAAGGTCACATACATGTTATTCCTTTAATTGAAAGCATGTGCTCTATTAATGTTTCAATCAATTTGATTATTCAAATGGGTGATGGCAAATGATACATGAAAATTAGTCTGTCTTTAGTTGTGATGGCTTCTATTGTGATTTATATTAATTGTTAATAACAACAGCAAGTAATTGAAACCGAGGCTGAATTTGACTATCAAGGTGAAAGCTATTGTAGACTCTATCTATCCAGGCAAATAATATAATAATGGAATTATAAGAAGCATTAAATTCTCATTGAAATGTTTCAAAAGTATTGTTGAAGTTACTATTGTATCTCCTAAACCAAAGAAGAAAAACGGTCGAAAAACTATCCGGTAAAAGTACTAACTCAGAGTTTGGGAAAGAGCTCAAATTGCTGATGAGCCGGTCACACAGCTGGCAAGCTTAAATGAAGCTCAATTTAATCTGTGGCATACTACATATGTGGCAAACCCAATACCGGAGAAAGTATGAGCTAAACTTATCAGACAGTAGGTCTCAAACAGCAGCAAACGGCAACGTGGCAGGCCCAGAAGCAGATAGCCACAAACATCTGAAATGAGGGCAGGAAAAATATTTCTAAGACATTACGGTTTAGAATAATGGTTAGAAAAAAAAAGAATAATTGCCATTCGTCTCTTGTTTGTGATAATCGGGCTAAGCAAAGTTATTTTGCCTACCTACTAACCACACAGGCTCCTATCAGTTATTAGATAACGCAATTTCCCTGATAGAAAATGGTTTCAACAATCATATCCAAGGGCCCGACTTTCCGACGAAATCAATTATTTGCTTACTTTCCCCGCTTACTGCACATTATATACTGAAGTTAAACTAGTTTTATTTACATTTCCCGACGCTTCCAGACCAGACCAGGTGTTGAAACTCAACAACTCACTGATTTGAAGTTACCGCTAACAACCACTATGTTTATTAACTTAACTTTTACTTCTATTAAGTAGGTTTCTTCGATAGTTCTTGAAGTTGTTCACAAAGTAGCTACAGTATTGTAGAAGGCGCCTTTGAAATAACTTATTTTTGTACTTATTTCCATCCGATGTTTTACTTGAAATATAGGGTAAAGTTCGAATAGATGCCTTCGAGCATAGATGACCCGATTGTAATTACTTGATTCATCGCTTGAATCAATGCTATTTTATTTATTTATTGATAAGATTTTCCAACTACTACTAAGTGGACCGTGTGTTTTGGCTCTGTGATATTGCATGGGAAGGCAAGGCGCCGTGATCAATATTTCGTGGGGATATATGCCTTGTTTTTTAGTGGGTCGTCTATTCTAAACGTGAAACGGGAGATAAACAATTACTTCTAAAAGTGTCGCATCTATCCCGACTTTACCCTAGATGGCACAATATTGATAAAGTCTTAGTTTAATAAGATAGCATTTTTCGTCATCCATTTGAAAAATATTTAATGAACATAAGTTTCTTCCACAATATAAGACATGAACCTACCTTTATTAAGCTAACAATGTCCCCTTCAGCGTATAAGCTACTTACGAGTACAACTTACAAACGTAACTTAAGCAAAGATATTCCGTTCCCCACAGTCGCCTTGCCCCGCAATACTTCGCTGACGAAGATAGTTCCCAGGTACCATGACTTACCCATAATCCAATAAAGACCCTTACTTCCTGAGATAAGCACAAACAAACCGACCTAAAGCCCCGTATATCAAGCATGAGAAGCTCTCGGATGCAATGTTTCGAAAGCGAATTTCTCGTGTGTTCCGTCGATCACGTTTTATGTAGCGAAGCGAGAGGAATCGATGCGAATGAGGGATGTTAGCGAAATACAGAGATAAGTCACGTTCGCTAAGGCCCCTACTAGTTGATGGATTAACCGTTTACTGCTTTAACTCAATCGTATTAATCATAATTTGGGGAAGTTTGAAGCGCGGATAATAATCGCGAGCTTCGTTTTTCGGGGTGAGATTTATTGTTCGATTTCAACGGTAGAAGAATCCAGAAGGTAAACATGTAAGTATTATTATATTAATTAATAAATCATATGTGTATAACATTACAATTCTGCTTAGAGGTATTTTAATTAAAGATAAAAAATAATACCTTGAAAATTCTTTTTGCAGACTACTTACTTAAATCTGGCGTAGAGCAACAAAAACATCTGTTTTATAAAACACGTTGGTGGACGGTTAACAAGTTAGTCATATTTTTCGTAGACAAACGTTCAAAAACAAAAGGCATTTACAATTTATTTTTACTTATTATCAGTTTTTTTATTTAGCAGTTCTGTACACATAGCATATTATAAGTTAAAAGAGCGAAGTATCCTACTAAAGATTTTTTTGCCTAAAAGGATGCCTCAAAAATTAGTTAAGCAGTGCAAAACTTGTTACACTAAATAAAGCATTTTGTATTCTTTTTGTATTTGTATACGGTTGCATTCCGCATTACTTTTACCACTTCTTATGTCTTACACAAGTTTATCAAAAATCGTGTCAAACTCATGGTAGGGCCATTAATCTTAACGACAGCTGCTTGCTTCCTCCGCCTATGTAGTGAACGAGAATAAATCCGTGATGCTGAACCATCTCGCAGCGGGCCCTCATCTGATTCAAATAATACACTTATCAATTTGCAGGTTCAATGACAAGTGAGCTTGGTAAATAACTTTGCAAGCAAGTGTATAGGAACTTCAAAGCTGAGAATTTAAAATTACACTTAAGACGTTTGTAAATATCTTGGAATTTAGACGACATTTCATGGAATTGCATGTAAACTTGAACTCTGTACATTAATTCTTCGGATCTCTAATTTGTTTAAGCCCATTTTTGTATAATCTCAACATGAGTGATGTTACCATGATCTTGTAAAATGATCATGATTTAAAAGAGTGTCCATAAGGAGTTTCTTGTCCATTCTTCTCCATAGAAATCAACGCAAAGCGTTAGGCAACTACAGTACTTTCACAAGTTATTCTGCATTGTTTCTGGGACTGTAGCTAATTTTTTTTTTTGTTTCTTGACATTCAAAAGTGCCTGTGATGGTCTAATTGAAATAAATGCTTTTGAGTTTGAGCGGATTGTAAAACAGCAGCAGACAGCAGCTTAGCTAAATTATCATCGTCTTATGCCTAGCCTTTTCCTAACTATTTCAGCTTCCAATCTAACCGGACGCAGCTGAATATCAGTATTTTCCATGGAGCGACTGCCCATCAGACCTCCACTGTTAGTTCTAGGTAACACGATAAGTCTTAGTAAGACTGCTGGGATGATGACAGAGTTTGAAAAAAGAAACAAATGATATATGTACGTATAGGGTTTTAAAATAAATACAGTTAGAAGTCATAGCTTTGCGTGAACAATCACAACTACGGCAAAGGTTATTTATGGAATTAAACAGGAAAAAGCCACTCCTTATTTATTTAAAAAGGTTGTAAACCAATTGACCTACAACATGCAACCAGCAATTAGGTAATAAAGCATACAATTCTTTCTAACCTTCAGACATTTCCAGTTAAAAGTAGCTAGACCACACGGCAAATTTCAATAACCTTCGTACATTTACGTAGGGCCATAAAAGCAGATTGCCAAGCCAATATCGCCTAATGTGCACCCTTCACTATTTTTGTTCCTTAATCCCCCAAATATGCACGGCCCATATTTCAGGGTGGGCCACGATGGGCCACGTGCACCTGCAGATAAGAGGCCATCAATCACACTTGGCTATAAACAGAGCAACACCATTACCCCTGCAGGATGAAAACCTTTGGAAAGCCATATTTCATGGCATGTTTATTATAGGATACAGTAGCAGATTCGCTTTGTTTGCGGTGAAATTGTGTGTGAAATTGGTGTTCGATGTAACAGGCTTTAGATTTTATGCAGATGAGGGTAGATTGATAATATTTTAACAGATTTGTGAAACCAATCATTTTGTTTGTTTCAATTATTCCCGGGAATTACCGAAAATTCAATTTATGTGAACGGCCTACGCATTTTCTAAAAGAGAGTCGATTTTAAGACAGTAGGTCGTTCTATCTAAAAAAGTTTTTTCGATGTGACAGTTTTATATTTACTTAGTCATAGAAAAAGAAAGATTACACTATTTAACACACTTTGAAGAACTCTGTGTTTAAAATAAATTGTATGAAAACAATCCTGAGTAATTAAGAGTTAGTTCAACGTCGTAAACTAAATATATTTTATAGAAAAAGTTGTTTGCATGTTTGCTTACTTTTACCCCCAATCAATTGTATTAGAACAATCCTGAGTAATTGAGAGGTTAGTTCAACGTAGTAAACTATATATATTTTATAGAAAAACTTGTTTGCATGTATGCTTACTTCTACCCCCAAGCTTAGTCATCAATTCAAGTAAATATGTAGTTGAGCCATTGGTCCTTTCATAGAAAAGTTGAGTCGAATAACACAACAACCCACTTATGTCAAAATGAAAAATTCCCTAAACTTCTCATTTCATATCCCAGCAATTTTAAATTCGTAAAACTTGACTTCAATATCAGAAAGCATAAAGTAGCAACGTAACATCTAAGTACAACGCATATTGCAGGATCTTTCGGTGTAGTGTTCCGAAACTATCTCTCGCATACCGGAGCCACAGAGTAAATAGCTACAGAAGGCTAGGCAAAGGGATACATAGAGCCAAAACAGACAGGCACACAGAGTACGTATTTTTTTAACACCTCCGTTATTTTTTTTCTGATTAATTTTATTGTAAGTTTTAGAAAATCTTCGATTTTTCTGAGA
Source organism: Ochropleura plecta (assembly GCA_905475445.1). NCBI lineage: Eukaryota > Metazoa > Arthropoda > Insecta > Lepidoptera > Noctuidae > Ochropleura > Ochropleura plecta. Next base: position 12,903,852 of record FR997735.1, on the reverse strand, counting down.
AACGTTGAGTTTCATTGCTACGATGTTTATCTGGTATTTGCCACTGATGATTCTAGATTACAAGAGATGCATTGTGTGGGAATAGAGTTTCAAGCTAGTTCCATAACATGTACGGCGGGTAATCTCAAACATAATGCCATTCGCTAGTGCGTTTGCCATCGCTTTACAATAACATGTTTATTATACATAACATGACGTATCATCATACTTGTAAGTCCCGAAAGGCTAGGCGGAGGTACCTAATAGGATGCCCATATTTCGTCAGTTATATTTATATTCCATATACTAGAAGGCGAGTCTATTACCATCAATTGAACACATATCCAGACCCAATAGATGCCACTGTGATATTTCTGATAGACAGAAAACCTCAATAACACTTTTTTTGGTCCGAGAATGGAACGCAAAACCTTTCAGCCTTTACTATTAAACGACGAACACCAGATCAACGGGGCAGTGGGTCTCTAACTGACCATATATTGCGCCTTTTTTCGCCCATACTAAGGTGCAAGCCTTCTGTAACTGTTTATTCTGTGACGCACAGAAATTCTAGAGGCAATATCCTACCTACTAGTGACGTAATATGCGGGGAACATATAAATCTAGATATTGTATCTGTCTGTGTTACAAAGGTTGTTACCTGTATGTATGTTAAACGTGGTGTCATATTGCATCGTTTGAAGCTGCTGGTATTTGATTTTTTGTAAGTTTTTTTCCTATGAAAGTGGTTTGACATAAAAAAAGAAATTATTTGCATCTACCAGAGCTTTTATCCATGTGCCTATAGTATTCACTAAACAAATAATCATCCATGAATATTCTTCTGCCCTTATCCCAATTTATTTGAGGTCGGCGAAGCATGTCTTCTTCTTCCATACTTCTCAATTAAGTACTCGTCACACATCAGACACCTTCTTCTCACAGTAGGTACAGACGCCTGCACATCAAGCTACTACAATCTGTCAGATTTCTTTGATAGATTTTCGACTTTATTTCTAAAGAATTAGGTTCAAGGTTCATTGGGAAAAATTGACAGTTTCGGGTAGCTTGACATGCTGGCGTCTGTACATCCCTTGTTTTTTTGGTCCTCTACTCTTTGTACCTATCTACATTTTTTTTCAAATCTTTCCACACGACATCCATACTAATATTATAAAAGTTTGTTTGTTTGTTACGTCTTCAGGCCTAAAAGGCCAAACCGATTTTGATAAATTTTTGTACAGAGATAGTTGGGACCCTGGCGGACGGACATAGGTGAAGAAATGAGAAATGAGGGAAGAAAAGGGAAAACTTAGCTTTGCTATTACAATCAATAAGGCGCAAGGGCAAAATCTACAGGTAGCAGGTACCTGCAAATCCAGGAAGGGGAAATGTTTTACCCCGAATTTAACGCGTGCGAAGCCGCGGGCAAAAGCTAGTTTTCTATAAAACTTCAAATTTACAACGTGTAATCCTTATGGTAGATACAGATGGCAGTAAAACTGTGAACTGATCACCGTTGTTATGTAGAAAAAAATTAACTACTCCTGGGCAAAGGTCTCCCGCCATTCCTGTAGCTTCTAGCAATAGTAGGCTTTTATGCGCTTTACACACTCGCTTTGACATTGTTAATCATCATTCGTGACTCTGAAATACTGGACTGAAGGTGTTTGAGGAGCCAAAGCCTATTTCCAAGGACCCGTCTGGCATTTTTAGGGTTTCATAACTCAAAAAGCGGCACCCTTATAGTCACATTGTTGTCATTATGTCTGTCTGTTAAATCCCTTTGTCTCAAGAACGCTAAGAGATATCCAGTTGAAATTAAACCAAATACTCAAGTCTGTGAAACTTAACATCTGTAACTTGTACCTACTTTCTCTGCAAATAAAGAACTATACAACATTATTTTTAGTTTATGCGAAAGTCGAAACACCTGTCCAGTATTTTTATATAAAGAATCTATGCACAAAATTTCAAAACTGTATCATGAAAAACCACAAAGTTATAAGCTTGTTATGTTACCTGGATATCCGTACAAATACACTGTCACCAACGGCGTAAGGCGGCGGCGGGTCCCCGCGCCGCGCGCCTTGCTTTCATTGATAATGATAATGTCTCAGTTTGTATTGTAGGTAATTAACTGGTGATACATTTTCCATCCCACTGTCTGGCAGGCTTTGGACTGCCGTAATGGTCAAGTGTAGGGTAGCGCTTGCGAATAGGTACTTTACTTAGTGTCGCATGGTGTCCATATTATAAACTTTTTTAAATATTTTTTGGAACAAATATAACATGGTGTAAAAATGATTGGAATCGATTCAGTTACTTATTCTGAACAAACTATATTCAGGTTTCGCATATACTAAAAATAATGTTGTATACTATTCTGTTCTATTGTGGTCCCTTAGAGCTGTGAAAAAAATAATTTTCTTAGTCTACGCAGTCAAAAGATATGGCCGTTTATGTTGCATGTTTGTACGGTTGTTTGCCGGTTTTTTTTAAATGTAATGCGACAGCAGCAGACGGCTTTTTATTAATATTTTCATAGTATATTTTAATCCAGCCGACAAGATACAATTTTTCATCAACTCCGCAACAAAAACCCTCAACGTATTGGTAACATTTCAAACTTTACATCGGACGACTTTTCAACAATACCGCTCCACAAATCCAAGTCGATTTCGTAATGCGAAAAATAATTCTCAGCAATTCGAAACGGAATCGAGCGGATAGCGACGATGGATCTATCCGCATTTGCTCGGAATTCCGCAAGATTAACGTCTGGTGGAGGAAGCACAACGATCCCCCCTTATTGGGCCCCCTCCCCTGAGGGATTCCTCAGTCCCTTATTGTGGTCCGTTATTATTACAAATGCCAATTGAGACGACAGATCAAACAATGGACCCTAACTAATTGCGATGCAGAAATAATCCATACAAATAGTAAAGTTGTTCGTAATTGGCCAAGTTTGTTTAGGGGTTGTTTATGATATTTATTAGCGTATTATGCTTGAACTTTGGCCAGATTTATTGATGCTGAAAGCTTATTTGAATTTTAATCATGGGACGTAAATTGGCTTGAGAACGACTATACGAAAGTAGGATTTTATGAATAAAAAGCAATTCCATTTTATATAAAGCTTGTTTATTAACGTCATGTTTTGCAAAATAGACAAATATACACTTTTAAATTGTCATTTCACTTAAAAATTCCGCATCAACATTTAACAATTAATATAATACATAGTTACACACGCATACACGCTAACTTTAACGCACGAAACACATTTAGAATACGTTACATGACGCTGCGTCATAACACTCTACCTTGTGAACTGGATTCTTCGAAATGAATATTGTTGCTAACGTTTTTATCTTATAAAATGCACAATTAAGAAGTCAGTTCACGGCCTCTTCTCCTTGTAACGTACATTAAACGTGTTACAGCCTTTAAGATAAATACACTTTATACAAACTCATAGCTATACATTAATTACATAATTTTATTCATTTACTGTTAATAAAGATTCAATATTTCATAATCGAACATAACAGATGGTGTATAAACAAATTAAAAAGTACTTAAAGTTACAACACTAATTATTGTCGTGGGTCCTTAAATTTTGATTAAATTTTTATTCCACACGAAAAAATTTGATTGGCTAAAGCAAAGCTAACGAAAGATAAATGGTGAGAAGGGCTTAATTTCGTATTCGGCATAAGACAAGTAATCGCTGCGTGTCATAATATGGGTATTGTTAACTTTTTCGTCCATTTTTATTACTTTTTATGAAACATGCTCACATTTTTTTTTTAAACGAATCTGGATTTGTCCGTAGGTGTATACAAAAATTTCTTAGACTTCATTTCAGTAAACCAACTTTTATATTCAAGGCTATGTTAGCCCTAAATATAAAAGTTATAATAGAGAAGAACTTACACAAGAAATGTCATTAAAAATATTAGAGTCCATATATTAGCGCAACATCATGATGTTATTAAAAAGATACGTCACATAATGACGCGCAACATTTGCTCCCGACCGAGTACGATTTATATCTCTTCGTTCAACATCCCCCAAGCCTTACATTTACTTTTCCTTATCTACACGTAATGGTATTTTAATAACTTTATTACGTATTCCCGTTTCATTATTCATACGACCAGTCTTATCCAGAATATTATAATTTAGTACCGATAACATTTGCAAGTTAGGTCCAAATCAATAAACAATTTTACGGGTAGAACAGTTTGTTCGTTTAATTTCGTCAATATACAGCCGAATTTCAATGGTGAGTCGAGTGTGAACATTCTTTAATTTTACTGATTTCAAAATATTTGTTTTAGGCAATTCTGTACTACGCTTCGTCGTGGTAGACCCTCGACTTTTGAGAAATGACATCAACTGATAAAGTTTTGGCCAGATTCTAAGAATTCTATATAAAACTATAAAAAGGATTACGATTTTCCTCCATCCATTATTATAGAAATTCACTAAGGATTAAATAAAAAGTATTTCGAGTTAAAAACAGGTTTATTATAGGGTTTTTTTTGTTCAATAACAGACCTCTCTTCAATAGAAACATTTACTGAGAATAGTATATTTTTTTAAATAACCTCAATATGCAAAACTTCTGGTATTCCCTGAAGGTGAATTCAAAAACTGCGCCTGAGTGTCGCCAATATTGAGTCACACATAACACGTTTTACGCATACTAATTCCACAACATATAATTTTCCTGTCCCCATTCATTATAAACAATAATAATTGAGCATTTAAAAATATAATTGTTTCCATTCTCTAGAATGTCTTAAGGATATTTGTTGTACGGTATTATTTTATTAGTTAATATTTCAAAATGTTATTTGGCCCATTGTTCTGAAATGTTAAACCATTATAAGCAATTTATGTATATATAGAAACAAGTTTGCTTTTTGAACTAACCTTCGTTTTATTTTATCATTCTCAGTATTTTCACAAGACTTAGACAGAAACTATAACTAATACTACCATTACTCAATATAAAACCGTTGATGTCATTTCTAAAACATGCACTTCGCTCTTCCTAGCTGAACCAAATAATTTATTACAAAACTGTACGTGTCCAAAAATGACCACCTTAACTATAAATACGAAAATAAATTAAATAACCTATTTGCTTATAACATTCATTAATTACACATTATGACTAGCTCTCGTTAAGGAAATAAAATGCACCACTTTTTTTTTAGTTCACTATTTCTATCGTATGGCACTACACATTTTCGTCTATCAAGAATGTATGTTCCGATGCTGAGGTCACATCAGCTAATGCTTAGATAAAATCATTAACTTGGTCGTGTACTTTATAAAAATATTTAATTTTCTTACACTAAGTATTAACAACCATACGTTTAACAAGCAATTAGGCTGGGATTAGGCAGATCTTAGCCACGATTGCCCTAAATAAACTGAAATAATTAATTAATATAACAATTGCATAAAAATACGTAATCTAAATGATAAAATTAGCCTTATGTATCGTTGTGTCAACTAGACCCAGCCTAAAGAAACGGTAACTTAAATTCTTAAATAATCTGTAAACGTGTTCGTAGTTTAACATTAAGCTTATTATATTATCAAACAACTCAAGCAAAACAATAACACAATAGAACTTTTGCAAAATAAGATTACAAACAAGTTTTAAGGCGCTATCACAGGAATGAAATCATGAATGAAGTTCATACACTTTCCATAGTCGCTCCGCAATACTTTGAAGATTTTAATGTGAGTGGTTTAAAAGCAAATCCTAATCTCATATTTATACAGCGCAGTTTCAATCACAACATTTTAGAGAAGATTAAAAAATGATGTTTACGCCAATCAATAAAGCGTAAAGCTTCTAAAAAGTTAAACATATTTTCATTCTGATTCAGTGCCAAAATAACTTTCAAACAACAAGTATTATAAATATTTACACCTAATTTAAATTCTAATAGACATAAACGTCCGTGCCGTTCAAACTCATCGTTGGTTAAGAACTTAAATACTTATCATAATAAGCTGTTTCACATTTATTCGTTCAAATTCTTGTGGAGCTCCACTCATCACTAAATCTTCAAAGCCAATAATACTGTAACCATTATCAGTCTCGAGTGTATTACCTTGAATGTTGTCAAGTTGTTCACCAACCGAGTCTCGTTCAACGTCATTCACTAGATCATCGTCATTAACATTCACTACACTTCACACATAGTCTCTTCTGCCGGCTCCTATGATGCTATTTCGTTCACTCACCACGGATACTTCAGAGCCATCTTTTTTCCTTTTGCAGGTTGAGAAGATGTGTGAGGACTGTTGGGAAAATGCTTGGTTTTAGAAGAAAATCTTTATTTTGTTATTTTGCACAATAAAATTGAGTGATTAAAACATAAAAGTCGTGTATTTTCATCGACAAGTCTATCGTTATCGTTCAGCTATTTACTATTGTTATTTTTAATAATCTTTTAATCCTATTTGAGATTTGTTTTATTACGGTCTATATCATTTATTATAGTTATGGTAACGTAACTTGGGTACTCGTTCTACTTCAGTTTTTATAAAATTGTCTTTTAAAACTATTTTATTTCATTTATTTCAAGTAACAAAACGACACATTTTAGGTAACATCAAACACAAAACACAAGGAAAGTATCGTGACTAATTTGATAAGTTAAACAAAGTAGCTCAATTTAAATCATCTTTATTAAAAATCCAGAACATTTCGAAGAACCATACCTTAACAAGAGAACGGACGGGCTGCTGCAGCACGAAGATGGCGAAGATGACGACGCCCTGCAGCGCGTTGACGAGGTCGAACACTGACCACACGGACATGACGTCAGAGCCCGCCCCCGCCGCCCACGACACCACCTCCAGGACCCACGACAAGCCCATGATGAAGGATAGGAGGCAGCACATGCGGAACCTGGTGGGGAATATAGAATACTCAATTTTGGTTTTGTTTTACGTAGGTACACAAATAAGGTAAATCAACGATTCAGTTGCGGAACACGATCCTAAACACCCGTATCTATAAACAAGTCAAAGTAATTACTTGAATAAAAGTATTAAGTGACGATTTTTATTCTGGAGTTTAGTAATTGCTTCAGGTTGGAACTTTTAAAAATTATAAATTTGATTAACTGCGCTTACTTCGTTTAGTTTCTTGTCTATTGCATCAAAAATATACTTGGCATAAAACACTAACTCAAAGTCACTAACCTGCCGGGGTTGCGGGTTGTTCGAAAAAGATACCGCGGCCCCGGAACATAAAGGCGCAATAGAAAAGACATGGGTCAGTTTTAGTCAGTACAAATCTGGCACTCCCGCCCGCTCCAGCCAGAGCGGGGGAAGTTATTTGATGATTTCCCATCCGCGAAAAAAAGATTCGGTACCTAACCACGCGATAAAAAAAGTAATTACTTTAACTTGACTATAGATACGAGTTAGACTTAGATAATCAAAAGCTTACTAACGTTACATCATCTAGAAGGTAACAATTAGATCCATTAATTTGCGGTCAAACCGCCTGCAACGTAACTAGATCCTATATTGACTTTACACAGAATTACTCCTATTTGACCTCAGGATAGTAAGTTGATTGCAGTTAATTAATATGTTGGTGAATCTTGAGGTTATCTACCAGGTTAATTAATTTCTTCCAGTAAACAAATATGGCATTAAGAGCAAATCAAACACATTAATTGACATGAAATCTCGACGATATTAATTAATAAACCATGATGTCACAACATATTGTGCTTTTACTCAACCCAGAATGACGGTAGTGTTGTTTTTTTATCATTCAATACCTGATACATCACAGGCATCAGAAGTACATCAGAGCCAAAACTAATCCTGTCGGGGTTGCGGGTTGGTTTGAAAGAGATACCGCGGCCCCGCACCACAGATGGTAAAAGAAGGAACATGGATGGGTTTAAGTCAATAAAAGTCTGACACTCCACCCCGCGCTTATATAGAGCCCAGAGGGAAGGAAGTTATTTGATGACTTTATATCCGAAAAAGAAAACGCTGTTTTTACTATTTTATTTTGCTTTGCTTTAGTCATTTCTTTTTTAATAAAATACAGTTTTGCCCTGTATAAATCAAATAAATACTTTTTCTTTTTTTTTCTTGAATGTCTGAATATGAATGTTACTAAACCAGCATCTAAAATTCAACAACGCTGCTTGGCGACATATCTGCAACCTACTTCGCTAGAACAACTCTTGAAACTATTTTTATTAAATCCCAATTTCAATGTGGACCTTGCTCTTAACTGACCTATTTGAAAACGAATATCGAGATCTACGAAGGCACGAGCTTGTCCAAAAAAAATGACAGTTTATTTCTGAAAAATACTCACAATTTCTTGTACTTCTTGAGCCTCTGGCTGAAATTGGTGGGTGCTTCTGCGGGCGGCGAGGATGTTGGCTCATGCACCGGCAGCGGCTGCCCCAGCACTGTGCCCAGACGCACCCAGTCGTCCGACGTACTGAAGTCTGAGTGTGTCAGGTCTAATGCTGGTTGAGAAAAATACATGGTTTAGAGTAGGGGTGGCCGATATACATACGGAATTCTGTCCCTTCTACCAATAACATACAACTTGTTTTTAATTGAAACAGTTTAGTTCAGTATCTTTAACATTATGTAGTATTTTTTATTGAAAAAACGTGATTACGTTGCGCATTTGTTAGACGTATTTATTTTGTTTGCATTGTCGCGATCGACCGGTCGTTCGCAATCGACCGGTTGGCCATTCTGATTTAGAGGGAGTATATGAATGACCAGTGACGTAACAGCGCTTCTGCTGCGTTGGCGCAGTGGTTGAACGATTGACTGCTGCGGATTTGATCACGGAACAAGTAAGTATTAGTATTTTTAGGAAAAAGGGAAAACCTGGACCCTTATAGGATCACTTTGTTGGCCGTCCGTCTTGTCTGTCTTTCAAGACCCTTTATCTCGGAAACGCGTAGAGCTATTCGACGGGCCTGTTGGTCTAGTGGTTAGTGGCCCTGACTGCTGAGCCGGAGGTCGTGGGTTCGATTCCCACCCAGGACAAACTTTGTGTGATGAGCATGATTGTTTGTTCTGTGTCTGGGTGTGATTTATCTATAATATGTATATATTTATAAATTATATAAGTATGTATATCAGTTGTCTGGTTACCATAACACAAGCTCTGCTTAGCTTGGGATCAGATAGCCGTGTGTGAGTTGTCCCAAGATATTTATTTATTTAGATATTTATTTATTATTGAGTTGAAATGATTACCCTGTACGCAGTCAAAAGATATGGCTGTTTATGTCGAAATTTTGTACGGAACCCTTAGTGAGCGAGTGCGACTCGCACCTGGCCGTTTTTTTACCCATGGCAAATGGCAAATTCATCAAAATCAGTTTAGCCGTTAAAGCGTGAAGAGGTAACAAACAAACTCACTTTCGCTTTTATGTTAACTTACAACTTGTGACACTTGTTTTTCTTTTATAAATATTTCCTAGAAATCTTAGTAATTGGAAATCGTATGAACCACAATTATTTAATAAGAATAACGAACTGCGATCTTCTTTGGCAACGTAAAAGATGATAAGTCAAAGAGACGGGTACTATAATATAACGAACTAAGCCAAAGAGTGCATGCCAAAACAGAAGATTAAGTCACAAGTCACGATCTTCAGCAATGAGGAATATTAGCGAGGAGGACATTGACCGATTGTCACTACTGCTATAACTACGACTCGTCTTTTTTCTTTAACAAACATGATCAACGTATTATGACCACGTATTGTTTAAAATATTTTAACCGACTTCAAAAAAGGAGGAGGTTCTCAATTCGACTATATGTTTGTTACGCGATTTCTCCGTTGATTGTGGGTCGATTTTCAAAATTGTTTTTTTATTCGAAACGGTATACTCCCAAAGGGGTCCCATATGACATCCTTCTATATTGCTTGGGCAAAAAGAAAATTCCGACTTCCTACTAACTAACTTCCGGAAGACATTGGCAAAAAAAATTTTTGGCCCAAGCACTATAAAAAAAAAATACCTATTTTTTTTGTAAGCAAAGCTGCTGTTTGGGTTACTCAAATACAAATAGAATGAAGCTGCTTATCCTCGGAAATTGAATCAGAGGTGTATCACAGTACACTCGAATCACAGTTAGCCAGTTAGTTTGAAGGCTTATGTAATAGGCGGCGACCCTATTGCCATCAACTAGGTCCAGATCTAAACTCCGTACCTGATGATACTGAGAAATAGCTGATAGAAAAATATAGTTAGAACCTTGGAGACGGACAAAGACTATTTTTTTAAAAAAAAAGAGTGATAAGGGGGAGAAAGAGGGAAGAAAAGGGGAGAGCAAGATTTCTTTTTCGATCATCACGCGGGTTAAAGTTAGCGTTAGCCCAAAGTAACTATGACACGCAGACGAAGTAGCGGGCAGAAGCTAGTAAAATATAAAAATATTGCGATAAAATTTGCTTTTCAATATATTTTTCGCAAAATCTTTATCGTAGGAGCTAAATAGGCAGCTCAACGCATTTACAAATATTATGAAACTTTCAAGGTTCATTAAATACAATAAAGATAGTGCACTTGTATTATATTCTGTCTAAAAAATGATACTACAGCTTATCTCTAAGGACAAAGCGTTGCGAAATATAGCGATGAGCACATACTGATAGCAAATCCTTACTAATATTACAAAAGCGAAAGTGAGTTTGTTTGTTTATTTTTTTACGTTTTCACGCCTAAATGGCTAAACCGATTTTGATGAACTTTGGTACAGAGATAGTTGGGACCCTTGAGACGGACATAGGCTACTTTTATTTTAAAAAAGAGTGAAAAATGTGGGAGAAAGAGGGAAAAAAGGGAAAACTTAGCATTGCTATTACAATAAATAAGCGCTAGGGCAAAAACTGCAGGTAGCAGGTACCTGAAAATCAGTAAAAGGGAACTGTGTTATCCCGAATTTAACGCGGGCGAAGCCGCGGGCGAAAGCTAGTACTAAAATATTTACTTAAAATCGGCTTTCATTGTTCGAAGATTTGATTACCATTATAATGACCACTAAAAGTTTTACTATAACTTTTGTATGATTATAAAACAAATCGTTTTAGTCTTCAAACTATTGTTGTATGAGGACAATTCAATTGAATAAAGAAATGAATGACACCTGCGAATTTAATTGAATTCTCATTGAAATTAAAACTAGGAATCAAATTTAATGTCATCAATATAATTGTTATTCGATTAATGGCTATAAATTACGAAGCACGTAACTGTATAAATTGACCAGTCATAATTGTACGGGAAACCAATGCGAGATCCGAAGAATAAAAAAAAAATACAAAATTCGTCTACAGTCCAAATTTAAATGTTTTTCAGAATTTATTTTATTTATTTGATTTACATGGCTTAAGAAACCAATTACAAAAATCAAAACATTTTATAATACGTAAAAATGTTAAATGCATTTTAAAGAAATATTTAAAATATAAAATTATATGTCTAGAAAATAAATAAAGTAAGTACAAACATTAAATTTTAAGACACAAAAAATGTAGGCACATAACCATTAAATTGGTGAATTTATCAACTAATAGATCGCAGTCCGGGTTGACTTCCACGAGTTTATTTAATGCAGTCAAGACGCACGGTATGGAAGATGCAGCATAGGCTGCAATCTAACACAAAAGTACGCCTAGCAATGGATATTTTCTGCTACGGAGATGATGAAGATGATTGGGTGTGTAGAATCGAATCATTTCATTATGGAACCCAGGAGCATCCGATATTCCTTTGGATATTTATAAGCATAGCGCCCACAGAAAAAAAAAATCGAAGCTGAACTTTCTTCCTCGCTCTATCTCCCTCTCTCTCTCTCTCCCACTCGCTCTCTATCTCCCTCTCTCTCCCACTCGCTCTCTATCTCCCTCTCTCTTTCTGTCTCTCTGTGCTGACTATAGGTGTCTTTGAAATCTCTCCACTTTTTGTGTCATTGCTATTTAGTTTCTTTCAGCCACATGGTCGTTTATATTCCCACATTCCTCCCAACTACATTACAACGATGATCGTGGTATAGTATGTACAGGCAAATTCTTCCTCAATCAAATGTTGAAGTTCTAAATATTAAACTACTTACGAGTGACATCCTTAAGCTTGTCATAATGCGTAGCGATTGCTCGTGATGTGAAGAAAAATATACAAAGATTGCTGAACAGGATCAAAGCCACAGGTCCATAGAAGTATGGCAGCGCTGCTTCGTCCGCTGTGGAACAAATACACGAGTTAATTTTGTAAAGCTGATTATAAGAATTGTTATTATAAAACAAAAAAAAATATCATCGCGTCAATAATAATGTTATCATTCTCTTTACGTGAAATACATTCTTGAAAATATATCATAGCTGCTGTGTATTTTGATTTCGTGTTGAAAATCAAATAATCTTTTTACAACTGACAGTAACCCAATTTCGATAACGAAGAAACTCTTCACAAATACAGAATTTCGTAAAGTACAATATTTGTAAGAAATACCTAAATAAAAATCATCTTCAATTTTTTTTATTTTTGATTTGGTAAAATATCTTAAACCACTTTTAAGTGGCTCTCAAAATATTGTTGCCAATAAATGAAACCATTTCAAAACTTTCGTGAGACCTATTCCAACCGACCTTTCAAGGTCGATTCGAGGTGATTGGCATCCGAAATTAATAGGAAAGTACTAGATATAGTTTTGTTTATTTTTTTGTTCTCTGTACTACTTTACAAATTAATGTTTGTTTCAAAACCATGGACAAGACGTAAAAATTATATTTTAGATCGGCGACGCGGTGTTAAAACGTGAATGATTGTTTAGTTGCTTTGTTTATTTTATAGTTAAACTATTTGTAAATATTTCAGACGGCCATATTGAAAAATAATTTCCCTTCTCTATCGTTTAGTGATGCGTTGCGATTTTCTTCGTGAATTGATTATTATATCTATGATTATTATATTAACTCTTTGATTATGATAATTTACCAAAAAGAACATAGAGTAAACATACTCGTAGTAACAAATATAATATATAATAATAAAGAAGCTGAGAAAAGCCGTGTTGACCAAAAAAGAAAAAAATAACTTGGTTTACAAACATTCGCGAATGGATCGGAATCACGAAAGCTGAAGCTGATCTACCTCGCCTAGAAAATTTCAGAGTTGATGACTTCTGAAATTAATTGGATACAAGAAGGAGAACATTGAAGAACTTTAAAATTTACTCAAATTTTATAAAGAGGTAAGTTTATGATGTATTTTTGTAGGAAATACTGAACTCTCTTGAACTACTGAACGATTTTTTTAAATTATTTCACTAGTAGAAAGCTACATTATTCTTTAGTGCTGTAGGCTATATATATCTAGAACTTTTCTGTGCGATATTTTCCGAATAAAATGCAAGCAGATCCTAAGGCTAAAGTTAGTGGAAAATGCCAACTTACTCTTAAACCAGCATCCCTTTACTCCGAAGTTAGGCTTCAGATAGGTGCTGGGCACAGCCGGTGAGAGGTCCATAGTGATAGTAACTATCAGCAGAAGGATCGGGAACAGCACAGCGTATACGCAGTACCACGCGAACCTTCGTCTCATACTGCGTCTTGTTACTGATGCGTTTATGTATCTCCTGCAAATTAGGAGTAGCTATAGACAAAATAATAGAAAATACAGTTTTGTTTGCGGATGGGAAATCATCAAATAACTTCCTCTGCTGTGGCTGGAGTGGGATCCCCCCCGCTTCAGACTTACTGACTGGAACCTACCCATGTTCCCTCTTTTGCCCTTTATGTTCCGGGGCCGCGGCATCTCTTTTGAACAACCCGGAACCTTGACAGGGAAAACCCGCAACCCCGGCAGGTAGAAAATACAGGTTCAAATTGAATTAGCGATTAAAACTCTGTAATAAATAGTAGAAAATACAAGTTTAAATATAATTAGCGATCAAAACTGTAGTACATAAAAAATAAACTGCTTTTCTTATTTCATGCTTTAAGAATGTTGCCCCAAAAAATATTAGTTAAATTATTTTTGCCAAACATAATTTATTTAGGACTGCAGCTTAGTATTGTCGCTATTAATAATACATATTTCAGCTGATGACTTTATTACTTTGTTGTCAAGAGTTTAGCCATAAGCAATACTGATAAATTAACTCCAATTTTTTGGTAATAAATACTTCGCTTTACAGTGAAGTTCTGGGAAAAGAGTATTTCTTAAAAAGAAACGTAACTCAAGCTTAACACGACAAAATAATACTCGACAACATTATATAAAATATCAATTACGCACTTCTCACACGTAAACACTTAACATAATAAGCGTTAAAAGCAACGGCGTTGAAAAAGCGACGAGTCATAAATGTAATAACGATACATTTAATAACGTTACATTTGCCAACATTACATTTAAAAGTACTTACCGAACGTTCAGGAATATATCGAAACACATCACGTTTAGCCAGAAGAAACAGGATACGAACGAAAACTGGATCAAGTACGCTGAAACAAAAAACATTATAAGAAATTTTAATATAAAACACTAGCTGGCGCCCGCGGCTTCACCCGCGTGATATCAAAAAAAAAAGTATCCTATGTGTTATTCCAGACCATAATCTACCTATGTGCCAAATTTCATCTAGATCGTTCAGCCGTTTTGACATAAAGGGTTACACACATCCATACATCCATCTATCCTCACATCCATCTATCCTCACAAACATTCGCATTTATATATTAGTCAGATAAGATTTTAGTAAGATAACATCACGCCTGTAATCCGCGAAGGGTTAAAGGTGTACTTAATAGTACACCTACATTTTTTCAGAGGCCAACCTATTGCCAACAACCAGACACATATCCAAACTCCGTAGCTGCTACTGAGATATTGCGATGGAAAAACTCAATCACTTTGCCCAGCCTGGTATTTAAACGTGCTGATCTAATTTAGAGTCGTATACTGTGAATAATGTCAAGAGGAGGCAAGGGCATAGGTATGTGATGACAGGCCGTGTCGACGGCGCGTTCGAGTTCCAAGCGCGCCTCATAGATTTGCTAGCAAAGCAGAAGGGCCCACCAAGGCCACTGCCGGAATTGTGGGTTGTTCGAAAGAAGGGAAGGTGTTAGTCAATAAAAGTCTGACACTCACTTCCGCTCCACCCAGAGCTGGAGAAGTTATTTAATGAGTTTCCAACCAAAAAAAAGGACATACGTATGTTCTATATTATTTTTAGTGAAGAAACCTACTGTCTACTAATATTATAAATGCGAAAGTTTGCTATCACAAACTATCGCATTAATAGGCTGTCGCCTATGGACGTTTGTTACTGTTTTACACAAAAACTGCTAAACGAATTTGAATGAAATTTGGGACTTAGATAGTTTATAACCAGCATGAGCTAGTTCCAATTATAATGTCTAAAGCTTCTAAAATTAAATGTTTAAATTTAAAGCCTAGAATATGACATTATTAATATTTCACAATAGATTTAGAAAATTGTTCTACTTTTAGACTGTCATCTTAGAAGACATGAAATGGATTCTTAAAAGAGCTCTCAAAAGAGAGCGTTTTATTAATTTACAGTTACACTTGTAAGAAATCGATGTGGGCGTTAAATATCCTTTCTCAAGTTCACTGTTTATGTTTAGCCGCAAGAAACCTTCTAAATTAATTAAATTTCTTCTTGATTAATAAGTCCCAACTACTAAGACTTTTTAATAAAGCTTTATTACTTCAATTTAGTATTTCATTTTAAAAGCAAAATTTAACATAGTGAAAACTACAACTATCTCCATCTGCCCGCTTGAGGTCACAGTTTTTCTTCGATTTTCCCCTGTCAGTTGTCACGTTATTCGTTACTCCATTTTCTTTGATAAATTACTCTTACACATCTACGCGAATTTTTAAACTTAAAACTTTAATCTTATTCACCTGCCTCGCCTTTTTGAACAGACTTCAAAAAAAGGACGTGGTTCTTTTTTTTGTATGTTCGTTACGCAATTTCTCAGAATTTTCAAAAATTCTTTCATTTGAGAG
Organism: Ochropleura plecta; assembly: GCA_905475445.1. NCBI lineage: Eukaryota > Metazoa > Arthropoda > Insecta > Lepidoptera > Noctuidae > Ochropleura > Ochropleura plecta. The sequence goes on along the minus strand of FR997735.1, from coordinate 12,887,784 downwards.
AGACTGCCAAGAAAACATTAAAAAGACGAAAAATAAATTTATTTGCCACCGACTTACGGAAGTAAATTTATTTTCCGTCTTTTTCGAAAGTCGGATATTTTTGGCAAAAAAAGTTGTTTCTCTCATATTTTGTGGTCTTTCAGCTGAACCTCTGATGAAACGGTTGGCGCAGTAGCTGAGTTATTGGCTATAGCGAACCAATATTTGTGTGGTCTACAGGTAGTTGTTCCGAGTTTGGCTGTTTGTGTACGTGAGTTTAAATGTTTGTAAACGCATTCACGATACAGGAGAAATAATTCCTAGTCTAAGAAAACGTTATAAAAAAAAATCGGAACTCAAAACTTCAATAACTGACTATGACCTCTGAGTTTGTTTCGGCTGTTTCTTCTCAGAGTAGTCGGATACACAAAACACCGGCCTCATCTAGTTTTAAAAAAGACGTGTAAAAGTGTTTGTGAAAACCTACTTGCAAAATAAACATCATTTATCAATAAAATAAAATCCTACTTACCCATAATAGTGCAAGCAACTGCAGGAAAGGCATGTCCTGCAAGCTGGGTGGCAGCTAGACAAGTGAAGGCCATTGCCAAACACACGGTGTGGCAGGCAAGCGCTTTGCCATGGGTGTCCCGCAGCTCCGTAATGAACAAGTACACAGAAGCTGTCGCTAACAGGAACGGCACCGATATTAGGAGCCCTGCAAAAGAAGTGAGGCTTTAGTTTTTGGAAGAGGTTCTCAAGGATTTTTACAGTAGTTCTCAATACAATAAAATGAAATTAAAGTGTCTGTTATTTCAAAATAAAGGCTTTTTAAAGAATTAATGAAAGTATTTTTTTGCCTGTTTGTCTGGCCAATCTCCAAAACGGCTGGACTGATTTTGACAGAACTTTTACGGGTAGATAGCTAATATTATAAGGAATAACTTTAATTACTTTTATTTTTGAATTTTTTTTTTTTTTTACTTTTATTTTTTCAGTGTAAAATATTAAAACTCATGAAGTGTAAAATATTAAAACACATGAAGTCGTTAACAAATCTAATTCATATATCGTAACAATATTTTAATAGCTAGTCTCATATAAATCTAAATTAATATCTTAGAAGTTGAATAATCTGACGATACAAATTGTTCCTATAGAAGTTTGTCTTAAAAGATCACAAGGAATGAAAAGCGCTCGTAAAGAAATTAAATGGCGAGATATCATTAATTAAAACATGATTTATAATTCCCGTAGCCCTTAACCTCGCCTCAAGCCCCAAAACCTTTATTGAAAGCTTTCGTAATATCAACTTTCAAATAGATTGTATTATAAAAGGTTGCAGAAACTTTTGAAAATCTTTTGGAGACTAGAACAACGATCAAATAGTTAAATAACTCGGTAACTAGAGTCTTCGTAACAAAGTTAACAATTTGTTCTTGTTGCCAACAACAAAAAGTGGAATTAATTAATGATCAACTCAGTATTTACTTTGGACGAAAAACATACAACTGGGTATTCTCCCACGAGAGTCGATATAGTAAATTGGTTGTTTCGTGTTTACACAATGAATAAATTGTAGTATTATTATTTGCTGTTGCTATACGGAACTTCATTGATATCAAATATTATTTCGTGATTACGACATCAGAGCGTCTTTGCTTAAAGTATTGATATAATTCACATTCAATGCCAACTTTGATAACGGAAATGATAAAATACTTACTAATCAAATATGTTACGATTTGAATTGACTCTTTAACATTAGATAATTCCTCCATCATCTGGCCACCTAGAAAAAAAACTGGCCAAGTGCGAGTTAGACTTGCGCACCGAGAGTGCCCCACAAACTTGCGACATAAACAGCCATATCTTTTGAATGCGTAGACTTAGACGGTTCATTCTTTTCACAGCACAAAAGGACCCCAAAGTTGAGTATATGATTTAAGTTTCTCACGATACTCGATACCGAGATAAAGGGTCTTGACAGACAGACACACAGACGGACAACAAAATGATTCAATAAGGGGTCCGTTTTTAAGCTATTGCATAGCTTCTATCGCGGGCCTTGAGCGTGGAGACCGAATCCAGAAATTTCGTAACGAAAACACCTAACATTACGAATACGGTCAGTTATTTCAATCGCGATTCCAATGTTCAATTAGCGTGGAGAATCGGGTCGTCAATCAATATTACGCTGGATCAAACCCAAGGTCTAATTTTTCTTTTCGCGACTTCTTTTCATTGGAAGTACTTTTCAAATATTATATTTAGTTTTTTTTTTTATATATTGCATAAGTTTTTTTTTTTATTTATTGCATAAGTTGATAAAAAATGCTATGTAATAGCTTTACCGCGGCAGTCTCCGAGTGCCACACGTATTTTTTTTCTTTTGAGGTATGGAACGTTAAAAATATCAATAAACGGACACGTTATGTGAAACCTGATTTTAAATGTATTGACTTCCTATAGGTACATCATAATATGGTAGCACAAACCTGTAGCATATGCGATAAGTGTTGACGACGTCTTAGTATCTTCCATGGGGGTAGTAAAGCACACAACTGGTAACGTAATACCAGCTGGCACTGACTCGTTCCAGAAAGTTTCCATGCAATAGTCCCGTGTACCCAGCAGTGGAGGTCTTGAGTACGGGACGAAGAGGGAACCGTTTACTAAAAGGTAGAACTCGTCTTCACTGTGGAGCTCCGGTTGTAATTTGTATCTGAGGACAATGTGTTACATTAACTTTTTTTATGTTATATAATGAGAGACAATAGGAGTTCTATTGTTACCTACTACCTAAAGATAAAGGTTATAATTGTAGCCCTCCTAGTAGCGGTTCTGTGGACGGTGAGCAATTGGTAGCTCACCGTCCGTCCGTCTAGTGACGACAGGACGTGTCGACGGCGCGTCCATGTGCCACGTGCACCCCAAAGAGATCTCAGCAAAGCAGAGGGCCTGTCAGGGCCACCGCCTGCCGGGGTTGCGGGTTGTTCGAAAGAGATATCGCGGCCCCGGAACATAAAGGGCAATATATGGGTGGATTTTAGTCAGTAAAAGTCTGACACCCCCCTCCGCTTCGCCCAAAGTGGGAAGTTATTTGATGATTAAAAAAGGTGTTGCAGATTAAGATAATGATTATGCTAAAACTAATAAATGCATCTGCACATGACATATTTTTAGGGAATTAATTTGCCAGCCTCGTTAGTGTAGTGGTCACAATCGCGACTGCGGAACATGAGGTTCTGGGTTCAATTCCCAGGTCGGCCAAATTGCTATTGGAATTCCTCAATAACGGTTGATGGCATTAACCTCGTCCCCTATTACATGAGGCTTAATAGGCAACTAGCGAAATATAAAATAAATTAAAAAAAAATATCTTGGGACAACTCACACACGGCTATCTGATCCCAAGCTAAGCAGAGCTTGTGTTATGGTAACCAGACAACTGATATACCTACATACTTATATAATTTATAAATACATACATATTATAGATAAATCACACCCAGACACAGAACAAACAATCATGCTCATCACACAAAGTTTGTCCTGGGTGGGAATCGAACCCACGACCTCCGGCTCAGCAGTCAGGGCCACTAACCACTAGACCAACAGGCCCGTCAAATATGGTTCTACTCTTAGTTACACATTTGCCTAACTTTATTTTTTATTTATTTTTCTAATCCCTGCCTTTTATTTAACTAATCCCTGCACATAAACATGGAGTTTAAACGTAAACGAAATCCCCGAAGAATAAAGTATGGTCCTTGCAATTAAATCCGACGACCACAGAAAACATCTCAAGATCAAGTTAATAAAGCACTTTTCTCTAATGAATTAACCACTACATATCGTTTTAAACGGGACACTCGCAATTTCATGGATCAAGGAATTTGTTGTACGATTCTAATGAGCTTAGGACCCTAGTACGAAATACTCTCACACAAGAATATAAAAGATTGTGTAAAAATCCACCGTAATTGGGTATACCCCAATTAAAAATTATTAGTCATTCCTTTCGATATAGGATCGAGATTGCATTGCTTTATCAATGGAAATGGAATTTTATAATAATAATCAGACGGCTTATCTTCCGTTGTCGTTATATAAATAATTGTGATAGCAAAGGTATTTGAAGATAATTATCTTTGGAGACCACTCCACAATGAGTTGTCTTTTGTTATATCATTAGAATTGGAATATCTTTCAGATAAAATCGCTGTAAACATCAAAGGAATGTTTCAGTTTGAAAGTGCATTATAGGAACTACTAGTAGGTACTATACCAGCCTCTTACTGCCCCACTGCTGGGCAAAGCCCTATTTTTAAACAGAGAAGGCACAAGCGTTGACTACCACGCAAGAGAGATTTCAGACATATATAATAACTAGCTGGCGACCGCGGCTTCGCCCGCGTCATATAAAAATCAAGTATCCTATGTGTTATTCCAGACCATAATCTACGTCTGTGCCAAATTTCATCAAGATCCGTTCAGCCGTTTTGACGTGAAATAGTAACAAATATCCATACATCCATCCTCACAAACATACTTATTTATAATATTAGAAGTATAAGTCCACGTTTTCTCACTATTTACACAATTTTCATTTACCGATGTCTGTGTTGTCTAAGATAAACTTAGAAGTACAAATGAATTAAAAAAGTCACATAAGTACTTGGCTTTAAACCCACAAAAGCATGCAATAGAGGTGAGGTCTTGACCTCTGGGCCATCACGACATTTCATTATAGGAATTGTTTGGTTCTAATCCTGTATCCGGCCGCTTATAACTGATGTACAAGTTTTATTCTTTAGCTTTTTTTGCGGATAGGAAATCATCAAATAACTTCCCCCGCTCCTGGGGAAGGGGGGAGTGGCAGACTTTACTGACTAAAACCCACCCTTGTTCCTTCTATTGCGTATGTTCCGGGGCCGCGGTATCTCTTTCGAGCAACACACAACCCCGGTTATTTTTAGCGTTAAACAAGTTCTTGATCATTTCGTAATCATTACTGCCTGCATTTCTTTTGAGAAACTGAAGAACGTATGGGTTATGGGCTATTAAATGGCATTAATTAAAGTATACCCACAGAATAAAACTGTAATTTTTAATGTTAAAATGTAATTTTTAATATTTTTAATTGTATTATGTATTTGATCAGATTAAATTATTATAATCACAAGCTCACTCAGCGTCCTAATCTATAATTGAAATGGATAAACTAGCTAACTTAAAACAGTAGGGTAATTAAATAAAACCTATATTTACTTTTCATATTTACACGGGTTCCCGACGATAGTCTCGTACAAATTGCTCTCGAAGTCGAAGATGTGAGTCTCGTTGGCTTGGTGGAAGATCGGCTGGAAGGTCAGGGTAGACCGGGAGCAGACGGTCTTGACGGCCCCATCCTCGATCACGACGGTGAGATTCTGCCCGCTTGGACAGCATTTCGGAACTACGGTTTTTGTTGCTTGCTCCTGTTGACAAAATAAAAATATAAATGACTTTGAAGATAATGGTGTAACACATGGCTGCGTCGTAAAGCTAGTACTGGAGAAAACTATAACGAATACAGAAAAGTATAGTGATTGATTAGAGATTGAAATAAAAAAAGACAAATTGCTGTAGAATTGTGCAGTGCTGCTTCTCACGAAAGTCAAACAAGTAAGAAAACTTATTTATTACTTCAGAAAAGCATCAAACCCCAATATAGAATCCTTACTAAGATTATAAAAGCAAAAGTGAGTTTGTTTGTTACCTCTTCACGCTTTAATGGCTAAACCGATTTTAATGAATTTTGGTACAGAGATAGTTGGGAACCAGGAGACAGACATAGGCTATTTTTTTTAAAGTGGGATATGAGGGGGAGAGAGAGGGAAGAAAAGGTAAAACTTAGCGTTGCTATTACAAATCAATAAGGCGCAAGGGCAAAAACTGCAGGTAGCAGGTACTGTGTTACGAATTTAACGCGAGCGAAGCCGCGGGCAAAAGCTAGTACACAATAAATCAAAATAATTACTGTTTGTTATTCATTAGCACCACCACTACAATGTCATAATTATACTTTAAAAATTAAGTATATAAAAATAAAAAATACAGTGCATTAAAAATAATAAGTAGTGCCTACAAAGATGAATAATAATAACACAGCTACAGTAAGACCTTTCCCTACTAAAAAAATAGCGTAATTGACGACCCGTTAAAAATTCAAATACCAACCTACTTAGTTACTTATGTAAATTGATGGGTATGTCAAAGTAAATCCATATAAAACAGTTGAGACACTTTTAGAACGAGCAATATTACCTAAATTATGTTAAGTAAAGACCCCACTCAAATAAGAGACCAATTTAATAGTAATTCTTCGAAAGCCCATTTCAAATTTAGTCACATTATGTTTTTCTAAGACGTGACGTTATATTTTAAATTAGGTCACAACGCCACAAACACAAGGTAAGGACAACATAATTATGGATGTCATTTAAACGATGATAAATTGCAATGTTGTATGACCAACTTCTATCAAAATTCAACATGAGTATTTGATCTTTGACGCGCATATAATAAAAGAAATTCAACTGAGGTAGATGACGTAAGGCGTTCATTTGAAATTGGTCACGTCTTTTGATAAACTTAATGCTCGCATATTAAAAGGTCAGATAAATCTAGATTTAACCATAGACAAGGAGATTGAGAGTTAAATTGACATTTTATTTACATGTTTTGATGTATCTGATGATTTGAAATATCTATATGTGCCTGATAAAACAAAATACTGACTAAGTTTAAACGGTTCCAAAACAAAATTCAAATACCGAATACATTAATGGTCGTGCAAACGTGTTTACGAATACAGTGTTATAAAACAGTGGCCCTAGCACGAATTCGCGATGTAAACACACATGTACATCGTATTTTTAAATCAAAAATACATATATCCTGAAGCATTCCAGTTATATTGTTGGCAACAATCACAAACAGTATCATCCAGGATCCAGATATGAATACATTTTTAAAACTATGAAAATACTTGTATTATTGGTAAAGCGGGAATTTTGAATTATAAAATCGACGTATTTAATCGTGCTAGTAAAACCTATTTATCCATTTTTGTTGACCGATATACACAGTATATGAGTTTAATATAAATTCATAGATTGGTGGGTCAGTATTTTTTGCAGTCACTCACAGTTTCTAATTATATACCTATTATACTCAGAAATTTAAAATAGAGAAACTTCACCCATAAAAAACGCTGTTGATAAAAATATGCCTCAATACATTGTGCAGATTTCGGGCGAACGCTAATAATACTAGCAATTACCTATTTGTTGAAATAGTAAGAAGCAAAGTCCAGCACTGAGTATATTACATGAACGTTGGAATGTTAAATGCCAACTTGTTTATTTAAGAGGAAAACCAATGGACTGAGTCATTAGATAATGGTTTCGGAGGTTTATTTGGGCTCGGGTCATCGACATTTGTCACCTATTATTGGGTACACCCACCCATTCACACGGGGTTAAACATTTAAAGCTTTTATTGTGTATGTTTGAGTAACAGAGTTCGCACAGAATTTCCTCTGTGCCTCGGAGAGCACGTTAAACCCCAGCTGTCATTTTCTAGAACTTTGGCCCGTAAGTCTGACAACCAGTCTTACAAAGGGATATCGTATTAGTATTATGATCATGAATTTGAAGTAACTGAGGCACATTTGCAAATACTTATTAATTGACATACTATAGAAATCAAATAAGGTTTTAACCAGGTTTATTACATTATTTGAATAACAAACAACTTATTTAACACATATTTCTTGGAACACATTTTAATTTATCGACTCCTGTATTTTATATTGAGTATAATTTTCCGGTATACTTAAGCAATTTTCCTTATTGCGTTCAAGTTTTTCTCGACTCCCTTAAGATAACAGCACCAATTTATATAATAGGATAATAACAGAGATGTTACTAGTTGAATCACGCTTTTTTTTAATATTGACGAAAATATTTTTCCTGGCAATAAGTGTGTGTTTATCATCTTGTCTATGGTCATTCATAAACACACTCTGAAACACTTGAAAGGAGCAGCAAACATTTGCTAGGTGCATATCCTTACCAATATTATGAAAGCGAAAGTGAGTTTGTTTGTTTGTAACGTCTTCACATCTAAATGGCTAAACCGATTTTGATGAATTTTGGTACAGAGATAGTTGAGAGCCTGGAGACGCGCATAGGCTATATTTTTTTAAATGAGATGAGGGAGAAAGAGGGAAGAAAAGGGAAAACTTAGCATTGCTAGTACAATAAATAAGACGCAAGGGCAAAAATTACAGGTAGCAGGTACCTACAAATCAGGAAAGGGGAACTGTGTTACCCCGAATTTAACGCAAGCGAAGCCGCGGGCAAAATCAAGTATATTATAATAAAAGAATGTTTATTATTCCAATAACTTTAAATTAGACTTGCGAGCCTTATAAACTACAATTATAAGTACATCATAATTATGTGATTAAAACCCTGTTGTTGGATATATATGGATTATAATTATATTTAGTTGAGAGCTAAGGACCCCAAACTAGGCAAACATTGTGTTTCGGGAGCCTTTTAATTTCCCCTAAAAATGTTAAGTGGATTGTTACAGATGGCCCATTATTGAGTAAGCTGCAACGGCTAAAACTGGATTTTTAATAATGTAACCATTTTGTAATCAGAAAATAATCTATAACATTTCGGCATCCAAGAAAGCATACAAACCAAAAATAGGACAAAACCGTAACATAAGGTCATCTACGTGCCACGAAGTACTCTCTGTCGGTACATTACATTTCGTTCAGCTATATGCGAGTAAGAAGCCGGGTATCGAAGGCGCCACGTCTGTCACGCGTCTTGTTAAGAACGTGCCCGCGACGGTAATGAGACAACCGATGACATCTACTATTCCGAGCTCCTGTGCAATGCAAGGGTGATGAATTTGGAAGGAAAGAATTGAGCTTATAAAAGTATGGCTATTCTGTAAAATAAGTATCTTGAACTTAAATAAGTCGAGTAATATTTTAGACGGTAGCTACATAAGTCTGGTGTTTATCATGTGGCACAAAAACATAAATTTATTAAGTAGATAACTTTCCTACCGGGGTTGCGGGTTGTTCGAAAGAGCTACCGCGGCCCCGAAACATAAAGGGCATAAGAAGGAATAAGGGTGGGTTTTAGTCAGTAAAAGTCTAACACTCCCCCTCGCTCTGCTCAGAACGGGGGAAGTTATTTGATGATTAATAATAAAAACACATATCGTAAGGAGCTAGTGGCAAAATAATAACAGCACGCATGAAGATCGACATCTTCATGGTTAAGCCACATATTACTGCCCAGTAGAAAGAAGTATTTTATTTGATAACGAGTAGACACATTGTTTTTTCTACAATGTATTCGAATTTCTTGTCAGTTGCACTAATGAAAGAAAGCTGTTTCACGTAATCTCATTGCTGAAAATCAGGTAGATAGATCAGCATAACATCGACTCGAATATAGAACTCTATATAACACATACTTACCACAGCTGCGCACTATTACAGCCGCCATTGCAGGCCACGGCTCTTTTAATAAACAATACTTTGTCTTGTGAGACAGACAGCCCACTGTGCTAAGCCTGCATGGAGGTAGACGAGACAGCCCATGTGCTTCTGCACTGCCCAGAGGTTGCCCCATACAAGGCAAAGTACTTTGATAACCCAGGTACTCTTCGCGAGAACGTCAGCAACACCAAGGCGCTGCTGGCGTTTCTCGTGGAGCTGGGGTGGATCGAATAATATTCCCACCCGTACGCTAAATACCCGCCTCAGACATGGAGTTGCGGACATCAGCCCGTTATGCAATACAATAATAAAAACAAACACATACTTATGTACAATCGCCGTCATAGCATCATCGAAATGGAATCGATATTTACTAATAAAAATGACACGATACGCCGATCAGATGCAGTGTGATATGAAGTTTATAAATTGTTTGCCAGAAAAACAAAAACCTTGAGACACCCACAGGGCCCCCAAATAAACTGTTCTATTTACTCATCATTTACAAAACTTCTGTCTAAGTGGGTGATCACGGTGGTATGTTTGTGAATCGTATGTGTTTAGGGAAAGTTGTGATTTTTCTTGTAAACAGGCGTAAGTACCAGATTAGGCTGTTTGCTTTACCAGTTCGTGGAGATTGGACCTCACGCGGATGGGAGGACCGCCAAGTACCGTAAGTAGTCGTGTGTCGATACATTATGTGGGTATTAGCTACCTATTCTTAAGTATAAGAGGAAATTGGGATCGTTTGCTATATGAGAAAGGTCCTGCTTATTTTTACTTAGGAAATAAGCTGGACAGGAAATGGTTCACTTGGTTTTGCTTCGAAATATTTCTCAGTCAAGTTAGCGTTGGTATCTACTTGGGTTGCTACGTACTGGCTGGACACAATGTTAGTTATTGCGTTGAAGAAAAAAATCTACGTAAGTGAGCACTTTTGAAAATTCGTCCCGTATAGGAGTGACGTAAAGATTTTTGATGGGAAATTTATCAGACTAACAGCTTGCAATTTCAAAATATTACTTGATAGCTCGAAGTAATTAATCACATTTGAACAACAAGTTATCTTACACCTAGTATATAACCAACACCAAAATGTTACATAATTTAGAACTATCATTTAGTAACTACACGTTGTGGTTCCTAGAGTGGTCACCTGTCATAGGAGCTCAATATAAAGCTCCAAACACACGACCGTGTTAGGTCAGACCACATTTCGCTCCATTGTTAAATGCACTGTCAAACAAAACGTCAAATTGATTGGCAGTCTAATAAATTCCGTTTGTTTATTTCACTAGCAAAGAACGTTAGAAATTACTAAAACATATTTAATGAATGAACTGTTCTCAGAAACAATATGTTTTGTTCAAGAAGAAGTGACTAATATTGAAAATATTCTTGTATGGGTACACGATTTGATTAAAAACTCTTTTACGATTTAGTAACGTGTTTGATACCAAATAAAAAAATACTTACCTAAACAAAAAAAGTTTATTTTAGGAACAAAAGCCTAGAGACCCGTTTAAGTCGAAAACTCGCAGAATTTCTAAATGTTAAAACAAATTGTTTTTTAAGGCGTCTTTATGGAAATATCCGGGGACTGGGAGCCGTGACGACACTGACAACTTCCGCGAAATATTCGCAAAGGAAGCCTTAAAAAATACCCATAAGAGTTTTTTTTTTCAGAATTTGTTCGGTTTGATGATCACCAAAAGAATTTTAGATGTAAGGGTTAAATTGCGGCAAAAAATACGTCCCCTTACATTTGAAATTATAACCAAGTTCATGTATATTCAGCATTCCTTATTAACGGGAAGTTTTATTGGGACGGTGAAAGCTCATACGCAAATAATTACATGGAAAACCACATAACCTATAGACAAGCTGTAGGCTCGTTCGCATTGTTTGTTGACCTAGATCCAGGCATACATTACCAACAGGTCCTCTGGGAACATCGAGAATTCGTAGAGCCGTTGTTGGCCAGATCTCCGGAAAATTATTAAGGAGCTATCTCTAATCTATCTATCTAATTTTATTGATTTAATTTGGCACCTCAAAGACTTATTTACTAATACATTTTTAGAATTAACAATCATTCTTAGAATTTAGAGTGAATTTGGCACTTACAGGTGTGCACAGCACTGAAATATTTCAAGTGTTTAGGTTAAACAAAATTACATGAAAATAAAAATTGAAAAATATGCCACTAAATAAATTTTATAACATCAGCACATTTTAATTCAATCATGAGCTTCCATGTAACACACCAGATACCAAATGAACTTAAGTCTCTCATATGATACATACAAAATTATTTGTGTCGGCTCAGCATGTCTTGTTCCATACTCTTAAATTACTCATCTTTTCATTAGAAACCTCCTTACATGGAACGGCGCCTATCTGACGTCCAAAACCAGGTATTACTAGGTTAATCTGATACCCCTTGGTAAAACTGGTCCCGAAACTATTACAATTGCTTTAAAAAATGGAAAAATTAATTAACAGAAGCTCAAATAAGAAAATGATGTCAATGTTGTTTTGATACCAAAAATAATCAGTACTCATCATACATTACCACCCAGCATGCTAATAAAACTACTTTTTGAATCAGAGTACATAAATACTTCACCTGTAATCGCATCAGCAATTTTTTATATTTCCACCAATTCGTAACTACTGAAATATTGTTATTAGGTCTAAGGCAGTTTGCCAACAATTCAGACAAATACGCTGAAACAACTGCATGGATTACCTAGGCATTTAAATGGTCTTGTCACTGTGTCATATTATACCAGTTGAAGACCGTGACTACACTAACTACGTCCGCATGCTAAACAGCTCAACTGGATTCAGGCATTGTGTCTAGCGGTATGAGTTTCTGCAACAGTTCTCTTTTTAATATTAAGTTTGTTAATAAGATACTAATAATAAAAAAAAAATTATGAACGGAAGCATCACAAAATCTTTGTGATTTTTTTGACTTGAAGATTACATTATTTATTTATTTTAAAATATACATTTGACTGTACATGTTACAAATTACATTGTCTCCGATGCATGTTGATGCCCTGTAACAAATTACTATCACCTACAACTTTCTAAGAAATAGTTCTGACGTCACGATTCTGTTCTGTACACTAGTCGTTCCTCAGATAACTATCCCCTTAGTACTTAAATAACTGTTCTAGTATTTTTTTCGCCGAATGACACAGATTTCTTGGCACTTATCGCAATTTTTTTATCGTTGTCGTAACAGTAGGTAACATGTCACAGCGGTAATATCGGAATCCCGACGTATTCTGAGAAATGTTATTGAATGTTAATAAATATTTCGTCTTAAATGCATTTTTTTTCCTGCTGATTTGAGGTGACATCTTATCTAACGGGAATGATAAGGATAAGTACATAAAGTGGCGCCAAAATGGGGTCGTATTACAATAATATATATAAGGATACATCCTTATCAATGAAGATAGGTACACCTATCTTCATTGAGAAATCGAAACTGTTCGCTTCGATAATAAATAACAATTAATACATACACCAATATGTGAGTTGTCGTGTAAATGTCAAACGATTTGGCCAGAGACCAACGGGAAAATACGGTACAAAGAAAGTGTCGACGAAAATAATCCATCTACAAGGAAAAGCTCCATCCTTTTAAAACCCAAAGGTTGATTGTGTCTTGTGGATTAACGTCGCCTATGTCCACCCAGTGTTGTACTCTATAATAGTAGTAGTTGGTATTTTAAGCAACATACAGAAATTTATTTCGACGGAAATGTCACACAACTCCGGCCGTAACACTGAAAAAACACAATGAAATAATAGATACCCGTCACAGAAATAATTCTATTTGTAACAGATATTTTTGCTTGACAAGAATACAGATTAAATTCATAAAGGAAAAGGTATCAGATACCAGGAGGACATACATGCTGGCAGGTAATAAGAATGAAAATATTTCAACCACGCAAGGCACGTTTTCGTTCCGTGTAATAACTAGGACAACGCGAGAAAGTAAATACGTCTGGAAAACCTCCTACATATTCTATTTGCCTGGTTATGATAATACGTATCGATAATAAGTTGATAAGTATTCGGTGGGAGATTGGAAATGTCTTCAACACGTCAGCACGCCTTGGTAAGGCGTATACCATTCGAAAGTATGTAGTAGCTTTATGGTATTTTATATTTGTATACCTAAATATAACAGGGATACACAAGCGCTGCAGAGAATAGTCCAACTTTTCCTATTTATTGTCTTGAAACTGGAATTGTTTCAGAGATCTTAGTTTTATTTAAAAGGGCTGTCTGTGACAAGATTGCTCGTCAAAAGTGTTCGTACGATATGTCTTAAGTTTAATAAACCGTGAAAGTTTTGATCAAAACCTGTATCTTAGGACCAAACTGTAAAATATCACTAAATCTTATCAGTTTCGTAAAGTTTCAGTTTTGTTAACAAGAAAACTTACTGATGCTACGAATAGGTTTTATAGTTAGAACATAGGTACTGTACTTTATCTAGGATCGACGACAGATTGTGTTACAAAAAACAACTTAAGGCCTAATCATCAACATTATCTTAAAACAAATAATAAAAAAATGTGTGGTAGTAAAAAGCTACAATAATGTTCGGTAAAGGATTGAAATCATCATCGTATTTTGTTACCTTGCCAACCAAAAAAACAACAAAAGTATTTCAGTGTTTTAACAGAAAAGGTAGAAATGTTTGCAATCTCTGAAAATATGCTAACTATGCTGTCCGCACTTAGGCTTTACGTTGCTTTAAGAGCTTTTCACACCTCATGGCAGCGTTGCCAGGATTCCTCTTAACCCAGTAAAGAAAAATGAGACCAGAATGCAAATACGTAGGTACAAAAAAATATCTTTGTGCTATTTCAACTACACAATACGTATGATTGTCAGACTTTATTGGTACAAATTCTTTTGCTATTGACACTCAATTAAAAGGTCAATTCTGAGCAATTTATCATTTTTTTTAAACCATAAAAACATCTTGATCATCTCTATCATAAACTAGCAACCAAATATTTTCCAGAGCTTGTCTCCAAGCCATTCTTCTCGCAAAGACGAAGTATCACACTAGAATTATTCAGAGGACCATTTCACGTCGCCACCGAGTTGCGGCAGGTAATAGAAAGTAAATATTTTCGCTAGTAGCCGTCCGTTGGCTACAGTGAGAGTGATACACGGCTAAAGCCTGCGGCTTGGCACGGCTTACTGTGAGCAGATTGCTTCTACAAATACTGATGGTTTGGCTAGACTGGAGATTTGGTCCTAAGTTCCTAACACTTTGGAATTGTCTCGGATGATAATGCGGCTAAATGTGGAATTAACGAGTGGGTTTTCTTTGCTTTTTGACCTTTTAACGTAAGCTACACCAGAGTCTTGCAAAGTATGAAAAATATTAGTAGCTATTAGTTTGCACTATTACTTATTCTTCGCTTTGGTCGTAAATTAAAGCTATGTCTAAGTTCCATGTAATATGGGGCGACTCTTTTGGCATCAACCAAGCGCAACTATTGCTGCTGCTGAAATTTGTTACTAAAGTGTTAAAATAGCTGAAGGTTAAATCACTAAGCAACTCGTTGGTCTGTCAATTAACCATGACCTCAACCAATATGAAGAGTCAATATTAATTCGGGCAAGTGTTGTGATTACAGGAAAGGAACGTAGTTTTTGAACTCCAACTATCGTGGCAGTAAATTCGTTGGTAATTAAAATTAGATTAGAAGAAATGGCCCTTCGAGTGCTAGGCAAATAGTGAACGATTAAGTTGGAATCAATTTAGATAGAAGCTAGTACAATAATAGCAATCAATACCGACTTGTTAATAATAGAGAGAAGAAAAGTAACTACATTTATTGAGAAATATTTAACATACCAAAAATATATAACCTTTTCATATTATTTTTATTGCACCAGATCTTATTTTTTTAATTAAAGTATTTCGTTTTGGTAAGTACAATGTACGAACAATAATAATAAACGAGACCTCCCATAAGTGAATTCAGAAAAAAAAACTTAAAGACCAATTCCACTTATTATCACTCAACTCCCAACAATTGGTCGTTGCCTCCTATTTAATAACAGCAGCTATCAGAGCAATCAAAACAACATCAATTGTATTTAATCCGGCCTTTCAAAGAAGCATCTTCCTTCTACATTATCTTCACAACAAAGATATATCAGGACATCTCTGCACCAGACGGCCTTACGGTACTTAGCAATATTTATTTCGGCACTAGGGGCAGTATATTTTTTGGGAAGAATGCTCATATTAACTGAATCCTATCTTGTGAGAAAGAATGTGGTGCGTGGAGTCTCGAAGCAATCTCTTTAAGTGGCCCTTGCCACTATACAGGCATGTGTAAAAGAAGTAACGGATTTGGTCCTTCGAGACGTGATCGTAATCGTAAACGAAAAATAATCGAAGTGAATTTTCAGTCCGTGTCAAATCATTGTTATCATGTAGATTCAGATTGGCCCTAATGCTGGTTTTTGTAGCAAATATTACTATCACAGAAATCGAATATAAATTTATTGATTGAACAACCAAAATCAAACATGATATTATAATATTTCTGTGCTTTGGCTTTGTTAATAAAACCGATCAACTCCAGAGACCTCCCCAATCCAAAACAATTTTGGCAGTCCATTTGAATCCCGTAGGGAGCGCTTCTCGGAAAAATATCTCTATGCCCTTGTACCCAAAACTTCTGCTTTTCTTTCTTCTTGTTTCTGCGCCGACTTTGCCTTATCGGAGTTTATTAGTTATTTATTCTCACAGCCCAAGGGCTGTGGTCCTTCATGTAACTTGCATTATACTGTTAGTTTCATAGACCTGCATGTAATCGCGACCTAATTCTTCAGAAAGAATTCCAAGGTCGGCAGCAATTAAGTTTTACTAGAACAATTTGCTTCAAGTCATGCGAAATGCAATTTTCTTTGTCTAGAGCGCAGCAAAAGAAATTAGGTGAGAGCAAGTTATTTCAACAATTACGGAGCTGCCTGTTCTTTATTTTGTTTTTTTTTACTTTATAGTTTTCTGCTGCCGTTTTGCAACTGAAGTCAGCTTAAATTACGTTTGCGTCTGTTATTAATTATTTTATCGTTCTTCTATACATAGATAGAAAGGACACCAACACACACACACATATTCACTTAATCGTTTTGAAACCCCCACATGGAAAATATTAGTCGGCTATAAAACAGCTGTTTCCTATAAAACTGCGTTACCTACATGTATGGAACAGCTATTTTTTTAAATTGTTGATGAAAAATTTCCAGATTTTAGAACGATGTACTGAATACTTGGTAACCGTTGTAGTGTCTCTATTCTGTCCACCCTGTAAAAATATTAAATATGCAGTGATTTTGGTGTGATTATTCATGTCCCTACAATTATGTTTATTCTATTCTTATTACTTACACAGACCCACAGCCAGGGAGTTACCTTGTATGTGAGTAGCATGCCTCACCATACATTGACTTATTGATTAGGGGAATTAATATAATGAATGACTAAAATGTATGATTGAAATTTCCCCTTATTTCGATACCAGTTAAAAAAACTTGTGTATTACGTGGAACAGAAGTTAGTCATTCACTATGCTCGCAGATAATATCGTACAAGTACGATATTATCTGCGAGCATAGTGAATGAATGTTCTTTACGTCTGTAAACTACGTAACGTAACTATTTAATAATTCTACTTTTATTTGTTTATTTTACACATTCTTATGTACATATATCATTCTCTGACGTACACTAGAGCATTCATTCTTAGTCACCCTACAAATTACAGAGAGGTAGGTAGAGACTGGAAACGTATTAATACATAGTTATAGTGCTGTAGTAGAATTTTTGTACACTATTTTTTTAATGAAGATTGTTTTTATAATACAATTTAAATTTTAATAATTTATTTAAATCTTATATTGTGATGATTACACATCACATTACATGTAATAATTGTATGGGTTAGTACCTGAAATAAATCCTTACTTAATAATTATTATAAAAGCGAAAGTGAGTTTGTTTGTTTGTTGTTACGTCTTCACGCCTAAATGGCTAAACCGATTTTGATGAATATTGGTACAGAGATAATTGGGACCCTGGAGACGGACATAGGCTATTTTTTATAAAAAGAAGATTGAGATATGAGGGAGAAAGAGGGAAGAAAAGAGAAAACTTAGCATTGCTATTACAATAAATAAGGCGCAAGGGCAAAAACTACAGGTGGCAGTGGTGTAAATCAGGAAAGGGGAACTGTGTTACCCCGAATTTAACGCGAGCGAAGCCGCGGGCAAAAGCTAGTAATTCATAATAATAATATAGAAATAGTATTTAACTTAATTTATCATCATTATCGGAATAGCCTTTTATCTGTCGACGTCATGTTGGGCTCGGCATCCATTCCGTACGTCTAGTAATTTTACTTAGTTCTAGTTTGATTTTTATTGCAAAAGATAAAAAGCAAGATTTAGAGTAAAGTTATTTTAATTTGAATATTCTTGATAGCAAACCCTTTTACATGAAACCCATTTCAAGAAAATGCATTAAAAATAACTAATCCATCATCATTAAGAGTCCGCCAAATTGGATTTAGAAAAACGTTACTTGACTATGTATTGTCATTCAAATTAAAAATACAAAAATTTGCTCAATCGAAAAGCGGGAAATGGGTCAAATTTAACTTCTACATTAAATTATGAGTAGGTGCCTTTTATAACAAATTAATGACGAAACGTGAAATAACACATATCTATGAGATATTCAACATAAAGAGTTACAACATGCCCAGTTCTCTCTTTCGATAAACGTGTAAATGTTGCCAGTTAAAACTCACGTTTTAATTCTTTTTCGTGTGCTGATACCTCGGTTTGTGACTGAATTTTTATGCCATGAGTCTCTGACTTGGCTATACATCTAAACTAACGTAGGACTTAAATACTCAATCAACACATATTTCATTGTTTGTTTCCTAAAACTAGGTGTAGGTAATGACTCATGTCAGTTAATATTGATTTAAGTGGCTAAAGCCTACTGCAATATTAACTGACATAAGTGCATTTTATTTACACTAAGACTAACGATACTTCGACTATACACATATGACACCTATGACTTTCACAATAGGAAAACATTCAAACGTTTCTATTGAGCCGTTAGCGCAAACCCTTTTTGAGTGCCAGATAAGGGCTAGGAGTGACCGTCGTTAATGCCCAACGCTTTGATTGCAACACACTAGGAAGCGATCAACAATCGCAGCCTACTCATCCACTTATCAGTAACGACTGCAAGAAATAAAACGAGTTAGGCTGACTACAGATCGACGTATTTCTGGACAAGACTTCGGTTACTTTTTTTTAATGAAAACGTTGCCCCACACTAGGAATTTCCCCTGTATCGTGGGTGCGTTTACAAACATTTAAACTCACATACACAAACAGCCAGACCCGGAACAACTATCTATAGGCCATACAAATATAAGTTCCGTGCGGGAATCGAAACCGTGACACGCAGCGCAACAGTCGATCGCTCAGCCACTGCGCCAACCGTGTCGTCATACATTGACTGTCTGTAGAATCATAGAAAAGTGACACACTATTAATAATTCGTAGGAGATCTACATATCACATTAGATAACATCACGTCTTTAATCCTCGAACGATTAAACTGAGGTGTACTTAAAAGTACACCCACAATTCGCAGGTCATATTTAAGTCCCATGTCATGATTGGGCTTATTGAAAATCCAAACTTCAAGGTTGCTACTGAGATATTACTGATGGATGAATCTAATAACACTTTGCACGACTTAGAAATCGAAAACACAGACCAACTAGTCAATTTAGAAAACATTGGAGAACAAAAAATCGAATAGTAACACAAACTAACGGCCTAGCAGGCCAAGTTTAAGAAATATTCGTGAAACCGCCATATCGTACTGCATTACACCAAAACGTACCATAAAAGAAGATTCAACGAAAGAACTGAATCTCAACTGGGTAATCGTGTCAGATAATCGCTGCGGTATAGCCGGCCCACGTTTGAAGCCCTTATTAAGACCACGGCAACGAAACGTGGGTGGAAGGTGGAATGGCGTGTACTGAAAAATGATACCAAACTAACTTTCTTGCTATTTTGTTAAACAAACTGGAAACATTTTGCTTCATACTCAATTTATGTGGTCAGGAAGTTGTTTTATTTCCTTGTTATTTTTTCTTTGTAGTCGTAACTAAAATCTTACGCTATACCGGACCAAATTTTTTTTTGTTTTCCTTGCTCCAATCTGTTTACTTTAGAAGTACTAGTGTTCACTTAGCTTGGTTCTGACTAGCAGTTAAACCTAGAAACTCGCTTTATCGTTAATTAAGAATCTGGTCCTAACGTTTCCTAATGAGAGAATCCTTCAAGATAGCGTTGCGGGTGAAGAGGGCTCATTGCGGCGCCCGTTGAACACAGCCGACTCTGAAGATAAGTAATCCTTTAAGTTCTTATAAATTCCTTTTTATTTCAAAGAAAATAAGACAGTTTTCAGAGATAGTGCCCTAGTTTTTAGGTCAGGAACAATGTCTTAGCGTTGAGAAACGACGTGATCGGGACGCAAACAAAATAGCTGGGTAATGAACCTAGACGCTTGCTTGATTAACGAAGTACGGAAATTAATTTACTTCATCGTGCTTCATGCAGCCCTGAAAATATGTACGCTTGAAATACGTATTTTTGCGAAAACAATAACTAATTATTTATGTTCACCCTGGTTGAAAAAACTCAACGAAACAAATAACAAGAGTCACTGACTTCCGGAAGTAAAGTTATTTTCCACTTTTTAGTTTTTGAAGTAAAAAAAATATTTTTTGCAAAAAAGTTTTTTTAAGTAATTCATTTACGTAATTTCTCGTAATTTACGTAATTTCTCAACGTAAATACCCGATTAAACTTAATGCGTCGTAATTTTTAAAATAATATTTCCCCGTCTCTTAGCAGCTCCTAAACGCTCATAAACCGTGTATTTAATAGCGTGTGCTGCTTATCTGTGGACATGACGAGTAAGATATCGATGCACTGCGACTGCGACACGATGGCGACGCGGCGACGGTAGCAGCCACTGACAGCCTAAGATAAGATACACCCACGCGACACAACCGTTACACACCATTTATAAATCAACCGACCAACACTATTAATGTACAATTTATTTTAATTCGAAAAATTTGTCCGTAAAATTATTCAGAATTCCGTATAACTTAATTCGATTCGATAAAATGTTATCAGTTTTAATTATTTATCGGTTTATAAATTAGTGGTGTAAGGTTTTAGTAATTAACGTAAATTAGTTTTCGATTGAACGTTTTATGCTTTGAAGCGTATGATAGGTGAGGAGATGAATGCATTGAATTTGTTAGAATAATTGTAATGTATTTGATATAAATCTTTTGGTTGATTCTGATATGGATTTCGAATTTGAGTAATTGCACATGATTTAAGTGTGAGTTGGAACTCTCTATGGATTAAAATAGCTTTCTGTTTTTTTTTAAACAAAGTCAGTACTTTACCTAAGACGTCTTATTCTTTTACTATTTTCTATCCAGTTTGAAAGATGTTTTTATTTTCTTTCAGATATGAAGTAAAGTAACAAAATTCTTGAGCCAAATGTCCTTTGAAAATAACTTCTGACGGCGACGCAGAACGACAGACGACATTGCTCCGTTTTTTACATTTTTGCGATGAAGCTCTAAATTGAGACGGTGGAATCCTGAAAATATTTCTACTTCCTTTATTATATTAAACTGGCTTATACTTTGCATTTCTCTTTTATCTCGTGGGACCTAAGGTTTTGGTCGGTGTACTTAAGGACCAATATTTGACAGAAGACTTTGTGAGTCTATTGAATTATTCTCCCACTCCGAAATTTTCGGATACTTCTTTATGTCGACCAATAAATTTTACCCAAAAATATCCGAATTTTCTATCGGAAAGTCCTACACCTTATTATTACAGATAACATATAAGAGTTCGATTGCGGGTCCTACAGGGACCTTTCAATTTTCAGTGGCACTTAAAAGCTTTATCATAGCAATCTATCACTGTACGTAAATGTGAGGTTGACCTGTACCCAATAAAGCAGCTATAATAATACAACTGTTTATAATAATTGACAGGTATAAGGCCCATTGTCTATGAGTCTTGCAACGACCCTTTTCTTTAATTGACAGTTACAGCTTGCGTTAATATAGGCTCCGATAAAGAAATCCCACGTTTAAATACCTTGAATAGTTTTCTTACGTAATTTGAGATCCCTGCGTTCTATACTTAGTACTTGGTGTCGTATTAGGCTCTTACTTATAATTCCGTCGGCAAATTAAGGTATGCACGTAGATAGGTAATGCGCAAGGAGTACCTATATGATTGTAGCAAGTGGCGTTCTGTTGGTTGTATGTACCATGGGAAAAGATGTGAGTTTATTTATGTATGTATATCGGCAAACTACCCCTTACAACATTAGACTTACTTAAACACTACTCTAACTCCTGGTAAACAGCAAAGCATTGGGTCATTAATAAACCTCATAGCTATGCACAAACAGCCGCGATAAATGAGCTATATATATTGGTCATCTAAGGCATACGGCTTATGGCGTATCTGATGTCTTACGTCTTTGTAATACTGCTATAATTATAATCTTCTCTGTCAGCATCAAGTTATAATCAGCTTTCAGTAGATTCTGCATACTATACTCTTGTATTTCCTTCTCTTTCGCTGCCCAGAACTCAGCGTATGAGTCCATAATACATGGTATAATTTGGACTGGGCAGCGAAAGGGTTAAGGGAGAGTTTAACTTTACGATATTCTATTATGTAGTGGTTTTTTTAGTGTTATCATGATAAAATGTA
The DNA here is from genome assembly GCA_905475445.1 of Ochropleura plecta. Taxonomy (NCBI): domain Eukaryota; kingdom Metazoa; phylum Arthropoda; class Insecta; order Lepidoptera; family Noctuidae; genus Ochropleura; species Ochropleura plecta. The sequence continues at coordinate 12,865,298 of FR997735.1, read as the reverse complement.
CCGAACCTGTAAGTGCGGTAAATTCGTATGAGTTGAACAAAGCATTCAGCACCAGGCAGAATTTCAAGCTTGCAACAAATATTATTTAAAACACATATTAATTAAAAATTATATTTGTATTTATTTATTTGAATAAAGAACTGTATTTTAATTGTTTGTGTAGTATTAGCAGTAGGTATATCATTGACAACCCCCGATATATGTTATATTCGTATAGTCCATCCAAAGGTTTTCTGGAAGGTATCGCGATATCCTATCAGCGACAAGACCCTAAATGTAACCATAGAATTAGCAATTTCTGTAAAACAGTTATGTTAAACTTTTGGTGTGCATTATAGAACATTCTATACTGCTATTTATTATATTTTAAACCTTATCTGTTTATGATAAAAGTTCATCGTCTAGAATGCCGAGGTAAAACTTTAACTGAGAAAGTTATTATTTCGCTCACCGAACTTGCCACAAAACCTAAGACATAACACCTATGAAAAGCCATCCATTGAATGCCAGTATTAAATAAATATCAATAGCAAAGCACATGAACACGAATCGATATAATCCCGCGTCCATTGATTAAAGTTGTGCTCCCAGGCTCATCAGCAGGGCGCTTCTTAAAGATGTTTACTTGTCTATGTTTATATAAAGAGCCCAGGGCCATCCCTAACGAATCTTATTTATAAGCTCTTCACGTCACAACCGGGCCCACTACATAAATAAATGGAGACCTCAAGATGTGACCACGGTCCTTATGTTTTTTTTTCTCAATTAAATAACGTTTTGACATCTATTTTTGTGATGACACGTGACAAGAGAAATTGATTATTTGATTTAAAAACATGACTTAAATTGTTATTAGGGACCCTTAGGGTTACAATTAACACTTGAAACGGGATATTTACCATGTTTATTATTTATATCGAGTTCCGATATTTCGGCAATGTTGCAAACGCCAAGATCACGGATGAATGGTTTCATCCCTGATCATGGTAAATATTCCGTGGTAAATATCCCGTTTATTCATGGTATACCCTTAGGGTTGCATATTGTGGCGACTCAAACGCCTTCAAGTGTACCAGAGGTACACAAGTCAACACATCAAGCTATATACCTACATATTTCCAGTAAAACGTGGTATCGTTTTGTATATATATCCGGTACAATGAGAGATCCGCATAAACTGGTATAGGTTAATTGGTTGCCGTACGTACAAGTTTACTTGCTGCAAGTTTCTACGTTGAGATTGTAAAGAGAATTTGCCATTAAACGCAGGAAACAGCAACAAAACAAGTTAAATAATCTTAACCAAACCCGTTCAAATTACGGTTTTATCAAAGTTACAGGCCGTTTGTGGCTGTTATCTGTCTAACAAATTTTGAACGACGGATAAGAGTAGATACTAGGAATAGATTTCAAGGCAATATCTGATACTTACATGTATTAGAGTCGATAAGGGCGTATTGCGGTTAGTTGGGTTAGCAATGCTTTTTTTTTCATAAATAAAATCATGTTAACTTATCTCTGTAGCCCACGATACTTTAGGGAAATGATTTAACGTAAAGGTTTCAGTTGCTATCTAAGACTTTAAATGATAAGTTTTCTGAAATTAAACCGTAATGTAACAGTAATAAGGACTAAAATATTTAAAAGCCCAGCAAAAAGAATTCTTAAAATATGTTTGTATTTTATTTCGCTGCTATGTCTGGCATATGAATAGAAATGTATTTTCTACTTACAAAAATAATAAAACCCTGGCTTTTAACAGAAGTTTATTGGTAGGTAGAATCCATATTTTTCTGATCCCAATTATAATCAAAAGGCTTAGCTTTCCAATTAGTTCAATCAATAGGCTTCACATATTTCAAATAAAATGTTCTACTTATTTAAAGAAAAGCAAATTAATGTCAAAGACAAAATACAACATTGTAGCAACAATAATAGGTACATCCGAAGTCATTGCTTTGAGATTTCCAATCTGTTTAACTTTAACCTAGCTGAGGGCGCTTAGAGAATTCAATAACGTTTTGATCGCTGCATGGATTGCCCACACACCCCTGCGGCTGAGAAACGGGGATTCTCGATCTGTTTAAAGCCTAAATGGGAACCGCCCACTCGAACTTGAAACTATAGGTACTATAGCCTTAGGCCAGTAGTACATGCAAGCAAGCAAACATATTACAGAACTAGCATTTACTTTATGCTAAATTTCGTAGCAAAACTCGCTTTAATGTGCAAAACTGCAAATCAACTCACTCATTGAATGTCTTATCGCTTTGATCTTTCAATACCTGGTCCTTTTGGTCGTTAAATATCAATCATAACCTCTGCCTAGCCTGTTCCTGTGTTGGGGTTGGCTTGAAATCTATCCGAATGCAGCTGAATATCTGACCTCAACAACCCAGTTAGTACTGGGTAATACGATCTATCGTCACTCTAAATGAAATAAACTTCGACACAGACCAATCGCCCGAGGATGTAAGCGTAGATTATACATAATTGGTTTACGTCGGGTTGAAATTGAGAAAATATTTATCATGGAAATGAGAAAACAAGGATCCAAGCTTAAGACAAACGAAATCAGCCGTTGTAATAAATTACATCGCGTCGTATAAAAATAAGAAAATTATAAAACGAGGGGTTGCCCTTTTGCAGGCTAATCTGAAAGTCAAGTGTTGCCTTGTAAAAAATAACGTTGCTACTAAATGGAGGCGTTTTCGCATAATAACGTTAAGAATTATGATTCTATGTTGACCTATTTACCTATTAAAACTTCCTCTGGAAAATTAACTCTTGAGTTTAATTTCAGGCGAGCGCTAAATTTCTGTAGCGAGCAAAGAAGTTATGCTTATTATTCGCTGTGCAAAAATTTTTCACTGTTTTATAACAGATAAAAGCTTAAGTTTTAAGTTTCACCATTGAAAGTTAAACTATAAAGTTCTCAAAAATTTTATAGTTTATAGTGGTGAGTACTAAAACACTTCGTGTTGCCAGTTATGAAAAATAGGATTTACAATAGAGGAAATGATGGCCACATCAATAAAGTTTGGTACGTGACTGCAAGAGGCAAAATAAGCGACACTCCAACTTGCAGATGGCGTCAAAGATAATAGAAGGTAAACATTTGCTAAGGATGGCAACGCAACGCACCCGCTTACGACAGGGCTGCCAGTTTTTTTTCTATTTTTAAACGTGTTATATCCAACTTAGATTTTTCCAACATCTTTAATATTGTATATAATGTGTTCTGAAATAAATAACAATAGTTTATTGAAAATATGGTAATTCGATTACAAAAAGTGTACATTTAAGCAAAGTAGTATTATTTCTCATAAAATGTTGCTTAAGTCATCCGACTGTATAATTTTGGACAGCTCTATATTTTCACATTTCAGTACTTATAAAGAAGAACCGTTTATCATTACAACATACTATGATAAACTTATCATAATTATTCTATTCAAGGTGTGTTTTTCTGTTTATCAGCCGTAAAATAGGACGCGGAAGAAACAAAACAAATAATGCAAACAGTGGATATGAACGCACTTAAATCTTATCAGTTTTACCGTATCTATTGATATCAGTTATTTATGTAACTATATATATTATGTTAGTCCTAGAACACGAGCCAATAAGTCACAGTTGCTAAACATGACTTGCAATAATAACTTAAACAACAAATAGCATTTATTTACATAATATAAAATGAAGTCGCTTCCTCTGTCTGTTCGCATAGATCTTTAAAATTACTGAACGGATTTTGATGCAATTTTCAGCAATAGATAGAATGATTAAAGGAAGGTTTAAGTGCATAATATTATTTTAGAAAGAAAGAAATCACAATCAATCCAATTAAAACGAATGAATAGTATGGGTCCTTAGGTTTTAAAATACCGTACATTACAGTGTACGGTATTTTAAAAACAGATATCTTAAAAAAAAGACAGTAATGTGTGGTAACCCTAGCATTAGGGGTGACACTCGGGAACTCGTTCGTTTCATTTCATTTCCCATCTGATGTTTGCACAGTCAACACGTATCCCGTATGTGGCGTTTCTTTTCAATCCATCCACTCCTCTGTGGGAGAAATGCTCTACCGTTTTGATTGAAAGCCCCTAAATGCGGTCTGCCTTTTAAAGGTCGATGTAACAGCGTTGAATTTTAATGAGTCCAATTAAGTAAAGAAGCTTGTAACAGCAATTATTATGAGTGTTTTTTAAAGAGTCTTTGGGTGTTCCAATTAATGTTTTTTTTTTCGGTAATATTAAGGAAAGTGGTTTGGGTAATTTTCCTTTTTTTTAAATTGTTGTATTTATTATACTTTGTTCTCATAATATTCCTTGACGACAAATAAAAGCTCAAACAACACCTCAGACTTTTACCGCCATTTATCTAAAGCGAGAGAATATGAAAAGAAAACTTCTATAACGATTTCATTAAAACATCTCACTACTTAAAAAGTAAAAGTGACGCTCAAATTATCGTATTTCAAACAAATTAGCGCCTCACAAAAAGGCCCACAAACTCCAATAATACCCAAATAACATAATTAATTACTTAGACCGAGGGTCGGGAAAAATTTCACGAAAGATTGGAGATTAGAGCGGTTAATCCAATAAATAAGAACAAACTGTAGAACTCCGGGAAGAATGGGAACTCATCAATCATTAAAAAAAACAGCCCCGTCTGAATCCTCGTTTACAAAGCCGCGGTGCAATTATCGATTTACAAATTGAATTATTTTTTGCGGAGCCTTAATAATACATATTTATGAGGGTGTTACAGAGTCTGAGTTTTAAGTGATTATTTTAGAATTGGTCCCTTGTGTTCTACATTCATGTTTAAGATACTCGGGTGACTTAGTAGCACCTGGGGCATACATATAAAGTAACCTGTTTATCAAAAGATGCATGAATTAAAATACGTTCATGGATCGTATGCTATGATAACGCAGTTCATATGAAATGGTTATTTTGTACTGACAATGCGCTTACAGTAATTTACTTGACATTCGATTTTGATCATCTTCTTAGAAGTAGTTCTTAGGGTTCCGTACTTCAAAAGGAAAACGGAACCCTTATTGGATCACCTTGTGGTCTGTTTGTCTGTCAAGACCCTTTATCTCGGGAATTCGCGAGGTATCAAGTTGAAATTGAAACCATAAAATATACTCAAGTCTGTGGCTCCTTAGAGCTGTAAAATCAGCCCTCTTAGTCTTTGCAGTCAAAAGATATGACTGTTTTTATCGCATTGCACTGAACCCTCGTTGCGCGAGTCTGATTCGCTCTTGGCCGGTTTTTTTTTACTTGCACCCGATGAATTAAAGAAGCAAAATCAACCATGATCTATGCTAATGCAGTACTGTCTTGTTGGTCTAGTACAGGGGTGGCGAACCTATAAAGGCTAACGTGCCATTTTTCCTTAAAAAATGTGGAATGAGACCTTAATCGTGCCATCATTTTTTTTTTTTGAAAAATACTTAGTACTAAACTTTTTTTAAATTCACTAGTAGCGTCATTGCCAAAAAGTTTCTAAGCGAATCTTTAATGTTATTACATTAAAGATTCGCATCTTTAATGTAATAATGACTCGCACTGGTAAAAAAATAATGGGTAGATGAAAATATAATTAAAATTGGTGGCATGCCCAAAATATTGTGTCGCGTACCGAGGCACGAGTTCCCTTGGTTCGCCATGCCTGGTCTAGTAGTAGCAAGCGCGACTGCTCAGCATGAAGTTAGTTGACGACACGATTGGCGCAGTGGCTGAGCGATCGACTGCTGCGCTGCGTGTCGCGGGTTCGCTTCCTGCACGGAACAAATATTTGTATGACCTGCAGATAGTTGTTTCGGGTATGGCTGTTAGTGTATGTGATTTTAAATGTTTGTAAACGCACCTACGATACAGGAGAAATCCTAGTGTGCTGTTCTCCTAATGTCCTGTTTATTTAAACGTTGCCCACGTTTAAAAAAAAAATGTGTTCGATTTCCGGGTTGGGAAAAGTGTCATTGACTTAAACATAACGGGCGAAATGTGGTACTATTAGGTGCACCTCTAACACACCCTTTAAGTATTCCAGGCGTTATTTATGGTATGTTATCTATGCTAATTTCTTCAACACTTATGGACATCTTCAAATAAATGCTTGCTAAAGGACTTACAGCGTTCAGCTCTAAACCGAGCGTTAAAAAATCAACAGCAACTTTTGAATAGCCATTAACTTTAGGAACAACTATGTAGCCAACTACTATTGAAAACATCCGCAAGACCTTAATCCCTGACAAATCTGGCGTTAAGGCCCGTTTGCTGTGACCTACGCAACTCCTTATCGCTGTACAGGTGGATGTTACCATTCATCTGATAATCCCTCAACTGCCCACACTTACAGATGGACGTCTGGGCTCCTAACTCGATCTGGGTTGCAGATTTCATTCATGGCGGGACAAGGGATTTAGCCTCCCTGCAGGTATTTGTTGTGAGTCTACGTATAATTCTTTGTCTGCTTTGATCGATGGATTGGAGCTAATTTGTGTAAAGTGGTCTGGTTATTCTATGTCATTGATGGTGATTTGTGAGTTTATGTCTGTAGGTTTTTGGAACGAAGTTCCTTATCGCGCGTTGCGAAAGGGGGCTAGAAGGAAAAAGTTAAGACCAAAAGTTGTAACGACACTTTTTGCTATAGTTGTAAGTCGTGCGGCGTGTTTATCTGTCTGTCTCTCTCTCTCTCTCTCTCATAGAAAGCAAGCCAGTCATTTTCGTTTCGTATTTCTATTTCGCATTGAACAGTGTGGTGTCGCGACGATTATTTTTGTTATGTGTATGCAGGTTTTTTGTACATAATAAATAATAACTCGTTCCATCCGGGTGCCCCTTGACACCTCTCAAGTTTTTTTTAACAGTTATGTCCTCTGATGTGAGCTTTGTGGTAGGTACATGAAATAAATGTTTTTTTTATTCTAAATATTTATTGTGTGAATAAGCACATAATAAATACGCATTTTTTACAAACACAGACTGCTGCAGACCGCCGTAATAAGTGATAAAAATAGAGGTAGACCTTTGCCTAGCAGTAGAATATCGTGGGCTGTAAATTACAGTCTGTAGACCTTTGTGTCTATCAGTCAGTCATATACAACCGCTGACGAAGCTTCTGTAACGGTTTATGTGTAAATTTTGAACCCAAGAGGCCAAAACAGATAGTTTCTAACTGATTATTCGGTTCAATTATATTACATTATAATTTATCCACTTTACGTTGATAAAAGGCTCCAAAGACATCCGCATTTGTTTTCCTTCGAGTCTATCCTTATTGTTAAAGATTAAATTCTCATTATATACCTATATATCGAGAATATATACCTAGAATTTGTACCTACAAGGAAAAGGCAGTAGAAACACCGAACACACTGTCCTATGCATCTTCAATAATAAGGTTAACCCTCAGACGGCTATCGTGAATTACTTCAGATATAACAGTACAGTTCGTTCATGCTGAAACTACCTCTATTCTTGCAGTGCTGTCAAAATCACAATGATCTCTTTGTCCGTAACAATAAAGTTGTTTTTAGGTTGCTATGACTGACAACATTATAATGATCTTTATTTTCTTTGTCAGTAAGGTTGGTATTGGACTGCAGCTGTCACAAAAGTAACATAACTATGAAAGGACTGCAGCTAAAATCGAAGATAATGCAATTGTCTGTATATTCTCGCGATATTGAACAGAATGGATAAGTGACAACACTTGAGACTGTAAACGTGGATGGATAGTCTTTGTTGTTGTTTAATAAGGTTATGTAATAGGTTGTGAAGTCGTTACTTTAATGTTATGAACGCTATTACGCTTTAAACAAAGGGGTTAATAAGGGTAATTGAAACTTAGACGTGATCTACAGTGCTACATACATGGCGTTTGTTAGTTAAAAAAAACTAAAATACACAACTTCTTATTTTTTCTCAGAAAACCCTTTCCTTTGATTCCCTTTGCTTTTTTTATTCTCATTGTCATGGGAATGTATGACCTCCATTATTGGGCGTCCACCATATTGAATTTAGAATTACGTTACTTAGCAAACCAAGCATTTTCATCCAAACTACATAAACAAATGTGCAAAATTTCAGCTCATTCTGAAACCGAGAGAAGATTTTTTTACATAGTCTTTGTTAATTAGTAACAGATGAATCTCATGAAAGCGTGTTAAATAAAGTGAAATTGTCTTGTGAAATGTTTTGAGACAACAACATGGCAGCTTTAGTTCCAAATGGGAACGGAACAATGTTACACACAAAAGAAAAAAAACTGTTATTAAAATGAAACCTGCCAGGATTTACAAAAAAAACTAATTAAAAAATAAAATATTCTTTCGCCAAAATCGCAAACAATATTTTCGATCAAACTCATGCATGTTATGTATTACTCTATCCAGCTAAAAGTAGGCCACCCCATCCCACCTTGATCTTGTTCGCTGTAAAAGGCGAGTAACTATCTCTAAGGGATTACACCTTTCAGGTGAATGGGAAGGAGTTTTCACTTGGTAGAACTGCAATATCGATAGCATCGCGATATGAAATGATATATTATATAGATTGCTCGACGCTAACATCTCAGTTGGTACACCTTCATTTTCTGTTAAAGATGCGCCTTGTCTAGCGGTCCAAAATTGCATTTTTATTGTAATTATTATTCTTTTCCTTCATTTGATAGAACGAGACACAGTGTGAAGTTGAATGTATCGTCGATGCTGCCACCAAAGCACTACCACTCGAGTTTCTAGCATATCATAATGACGGTCCTCAAGTACGAAAAAGAATACGGCTATAGAAACGTGCCGTGGTGCTAGATTAGAGAGAGAGATAGAGACAAGATTGTAAAGGGCAAAGTAAATAACGCGTTGTCTTATACAATAATATATTTTAATTGTTTAAAGAGAATCTTAGGATCCGAGAATAATGAAAAGTATGTACCAACTTCCTATAAACAAAACGATAAATTCGATTAAGAAAGCCATACCGCTCAAATTAACACATAATGTTGCCAGTAGGCTAAATCACATTATTTTAGTAACACACATCTAACGCCGTGTGTGGCACCAAACATACCCTAATATGACAACCTTTTGACACAAACTGTTCAACGTCAATACAAAATTTATCGTAAACACTCTGAACTGCACATTAAAATCCCATAAGACTTCACTTTTAAACGACATTTTTATTTCCATTCAGTTGCAGTCAATTCATATTTAAATTAGACATCATTTATTCATTTTAGGGCCTTATGAACGTCAAATAAGCTTGTGGTATTGTGCCTTGGGTACATATTTTATTGTTGTTTAGTAGCATTGGTGCATTGTCAAATTGTTGTATACGCCTCCAATGGGTGTGTTGTTCATGAATGGAACTACTGTGACAATGTTTAGATGATTGTTGGTACTTTGTAAGTTGTCTTACCAGTTTTAGTATGATGATTCCTAAGTAACTGTGAACATAATTGATATTGAATAGGGCTGTGCAGACGATGGAATTACTGCTTGTAATGTATTGTGCCCGAGGCTTGTTGGTTGATCTAAATAATTGTTTTGTGTTTCTTGTTTTATTTACTCCTAAAGGTAAGCGGAACAGTTAGTTCAGCTTACCAAAGATCCATGACTTTGTAATAACCATTTCTAAGTTTGTCAAAACAGTTTTTCAATTTGTGTTACAGCCTTCCAAGGTCAACAAGACTCATCGGCTTCCATCGATCGTCGGCTTCCAGTGTTACCAGATTCAACTTAATACCAGTATTTGACATGGAGCGGCTGTAAGTCAACAGAACTCCTCAACAGAAAAGATGGATACTATGTTGTTCGAAGCAATCGCAAACCAGGAAGCTTGTACATTTTTAACCATTGACCGAGCTGATGTTTGGGCGAAAATCGATCGCACAGCCTTGGGCGAAAGGAAACGCGATATTGGAATATTGCGAATCCACTCCCAAGCGTGTAATCAATGGTCCGGATTTCAAACGCATGCATACAATTTATGGAATTTGTCGTTTGGGATTCACCACTATTTGGTCCTAGCATGTGGTTTATTACGGAAACATCAAATAATCTTCGAATAATTGTTATTATACTAAGACTGAACAAACTCAAAGACCAATTAGTACGAACTACTTAACAAGAGCTAAGACTAATATTAGAGTAGACAAAACAATAACAAAACTAATGAATTCATAAAGGTTGGGGCCAATGTTTGCGCTACAGACCACCAACAGTTGGTAATCAAATAATTCGGTAAGAAGTGAGTACGGGAGCCAGTTTGGCGAACACTACAAACAGATAATACCATGTTTGCCGAGGCAAACAAACACGAAGCGTTCAAAATAACAGCTCGAACATTAAGCAGTTTGTTCTGGAACTCGTGAGGTGACGACATTTTGAATAAAGATTTTGTTAGCGACTTTATTCTGTTCCGCCTTATGAAGCGAAGAAACTTTACGGTAAATGATTAAGAGCTAAAGTTATTGGATCTCTCGAAGGTAATCGCTTCAGTGTTCGTGGGTTTTATTCAATACAATATGTTTCATTGGGAACTAATCTACTACGAGCATATAAATGTATTGAGATCAAATTGAATTAGAAAGCGATACTACATAAACGTGACGGGTAAAAATATTGTATATTTTGACGTGATAACGTCTTTAAAATCGTTTTAGTCGGGTGACATGTTCAGAAACTTGTGTCACACCAAAACCTCACAAGCGACATTTCATAAAGATGGTAGCGCCATCTGTTACTTGGCTCGAAAAAAAAACTTTAAATTAGTACTTAATTTCATTTTAGATGTCACTACTGGTGATAACTTATATCACCAATAAGACGTTATCACGTAAACATCTCGATCGTAAACCTACTTTACAAACAACCAATTTTTTTTTATCTTAACAAGATAAAACATCAAAATATAACAACACGCCTTGTAATCAACGAAGGGATAGGTAGAGGTGCACCTTATCAAGTACAATCACGTGGGTATGTTTAAGTCCCATGTAATAGGGGACGATTGTTTTGCCATCCGGGCACAAATCCAAACTCCGTGGCTGCTACTAAGAATTTCCTCATAGAAAAAACGGATTTCACTTTGCCCGACCCGGGGATCGAACTCAGGACTTCATGCTTAGCAATCGCACTTGATGACCACTACCAAAGACCAAAGACGCAGTCAAACATTAAAATATACGATTTAAAAATGATTTTGGGAGTGAATGAGAATTCTCTAAAAAAAATCTAAGTATATTTAATTTTTATATATCTAATATATAAAATTTCCGTGTCACAATGTTAGTTACCGTACTCCTCCGAAACGGCTCGACCGATTCTTATGAAATTTTGGGTACATATTGGGTAGATCTGAGAATCGGCTAACATCTATTTTTCATACCCCTAAACCTCAGCGGGTGAAACCGCTGGGCACAGCTAGTAATAAATAAAATTCTCGTCTCGCAGTACTTGCTAACAAACTCCTCCGAAACGGCTGATCCGATTTGTATGAAATTTTGTGTGCATATCGGGTAGGTCTGAGAATCGGCCAAGATTTATTTTTCATACCCAGAAGGGGACCTGAGCAGCTGGTGAAACCGCTGGGCACAGCTAGTAATACTATACTATAATGTGTGTTAAGTGTGGAATGGAATATTCCATACTAAGGTTCTAGAATTAATTGCGTCATTCATTATCAGTAGAGTACTCCTTACTTACATTAATGAATAAGTTAGTAATTAAAGACCGATGACATTACTCTGTTAATAACTACTACAAAAAATCCGAAAATACATGAACAGTTCATAAACTTCCCACAATATTTCCGATAAAAGTTTTGTACTAGAATAAAAGGTGTTTTCAGTGACTTTACTTCAAAGATTCTTTCTGGAAGGTGGCCAAACTTTTTACGACACTTTTGATTTCAAATGATCCAGCTTTTGGCAGGTTATTCTACAAATGCGAAAGTAATTCTACCCGTCATCATCAGTCTGTTACCCTTTCACGCTAATACGGCTTAACGAATTCAGAGGGCCAGCTAAACACCATGGGATTCTTTTATTCTGGTAGTATAAATTCTGAATAAAATAGCTATAGTACAACATTACAAACTTTTCAATCGTTTATTGTTATTTTAAGTAAGGGACATTGGGCCATCGGGTATTGAGGTTACTCATTGGATCCCAATACCTACATAGTAATAATATATTATGCCAAGAGCCTCGACGGACGGCCCGTATCGTTAGGATGGTCGTTGCTCTGGAGCCCTGACTGCCGGTAGCTTAAACCCTGTTCCTGATACCAGTGGGCAACGTTTTTTCTACTTATGTTTTTATTTAAGACATATTTGAAAATGGAAAGCCATATATTCAAAAAGGAATAAAGGAAATAACACATTATATTACTACTACAGAAAGCCACTCAAATGATAAGCACATGCTTTTACAATAAAACTCACAAAGAAGTCAACTTAAGCCCACAAAGACGAACCAAACACCTTATAAAACTTAAAAAGGTTCCACAAGAAATAGGAATTAGAGTTTAGAGCGTGGTACGGCGATGTTTTGGCGTTAGTTGTAAGAACAAACAAACAAGTCGTTCCATTAGCACTAATTGTGTTAGCTCGCGTGCCCTGTGCACGAACATGGAGTTGGGAAGCAACTGAGATACGGTGGAGAAGCATGCAAGGATTAAAATATGCTTATATATTATATGCACAGTGTTCGCAGAATGAGGTTGTAGTAAAGAATGTTGATGAAGCTTGTGGAAAAAGAGTCATAATAATATATTCATTTCGATCAATTTCGCTTGTGTAAGATCGGTGATAGAATGTTGGGAAAATATAAAAAAATCCATTGACGGTTTGCAAACTTATACTTAACTGTCTTTGTATGGCTGTCACCTCAATAGCAAATTCTGTTATAGTCGATTTCAAATAACTGCAGTATCGTCTACATTCATTAACAGGTTTTTAAACTCCATATCCACATCGATTCTATGATCTTAGACGGGTACACTTCCCTTCCTCCATACATCATTGTATACTGCTAGAGAAATATCTTTAGTGGCTTCTAATATTAATACAACTTTATTTTCGCTTCGATGAAAGACAATATCGTGAGGAAACTGGAGTCGCATGCCTGAGAGATATTTTTCAACGGCATGTAAAGCCAAACCAGTGGCCACTTAGGCAATAGCTTATGCACTACCCTGTCCTGGTGTGTGTGTGCGTGTGTGTGCACCGAGGTTTCCCTGCAAACTTACGACATATATGTCATATATTTTGAATACGTAGACTCAAGGAGTTAATTTTCGCAGCTTCAAAAATCCACAGACGTGAGTATATGGTTTTAATTTGAACTCGACACCTTGATGCTTCCACGTCTTGACAGACAAACAGAGAGACAGATAAACAGACAACAAATTGATCCTATAAGAGTTCCGTTTTTATCCTTTTGAGCTACGGAACCTTAATAAAGGAGATCTCGGTAAAAGGGACCAAATAGTTAAGTCATATATACATATATATATTTATATTAAACTGAGAACTTGCTTTAAACACAAAACACCAGCCCTTTCGCCAAAGCAAACACTAGAGACCTATAAAATATTCCTAGAATTATATCTGACGCTTCGCGGACGCTGCTGACATCCAGTAAGAGCTTCTTGGAAACTCAAAGTCTGACTTTAGCTTTGACTACAAGTTCTCAAACAATCTTGAAGGAAAATCCTGAAAATACCAACATTATGAAAAGGACCATTTATCAAATTCGCTAAAGTAATGTCTTTTTCTTATCTTAGCGCTCGGTTTTTCTCTGAGACTTGAGATAACTACAAAGCTTTATAAAAATTAGGAATGTCACCACTACCCGGATGAAATGCCCTTATTCTTGAACTTTCACAACCACTGCAAAGTTTTATCTTGAAATTTCTAGCGACGACGACGGTTCTAGCTGTCTAAATTTACAAACTGAAATGAGACGCAGCTCCACTTTAACTCCATTTTAGAAAACGAGTACCTACCGTTTTTACTTCGTCAACGCGAATTTGATTTTATAATCAAAATAACGCAAAAGAATATGTTAAGACAAACAATAAGGAACCTAACTTTACATAACATTGAACTCATTTCCGTATAAGTAACAGTTTACAGAAAAAAATCGAAAACCGTACTTTCGTATCTTATCAATGACTAGCTTCCGCCCGCGGCTTCGCCCGCGTGGTGTGTTGATAAAAAGCAGCCTATAGCAAAAATAACAAAATCGAAGTATAAATAAAATTAGGTACGTCTCATTTTTAAGGTTACGTCCCCAATGGGTAAAAACGCTATTACTAAGTCTTCGCTGTCCGTCCGTCCATAGGTAATGGTACGAATCTAACTAATAGGTATGTATTATGAAACTTCATAAAACCTATGTTTTATTACATTTTATGTAATTAGATCTTATTGTACCTATATGTTCACAAATAAAGGATTTGAATTTAGTTTGTAAGGAACCTGTCAACTCAACGTACTCTGTGCTCACGCGTCTGCCCGTGTTCGGGTCGCGCACTCAGCGATGAGCGACTTGTTCCCTACACCGCGCCCGAGCGGGCCAGCCTAGTCACGGCGACATGAAATTAATTTTGTTGCGCGTTATTTTGATTTTGCTATATCTCCTAAAGTATTTATTTAATCTGCATGATGTAAAAGGAAAAAATAATCTTCATGAAATGTTCATGCCAACCAACCTATTTAAAATGATAAGGATTAATACTGTATTTGTGTAAATAGCTTTCCAAGTTAGCGCTTTATAATTGCCCATTTGTTAAAGTATTAAAATGGATATAGTATGTTATCCTTAAGATATAGACATATGTCACCGCTGACTTTTCTGTGGACCTATATAAGATACACAATTACACCATACATTATTTTGTTATATCTTAAAGGGTTTAGGCAGCGTTTTCGTTGAAAGCTCCCAGACAGCATACTTTTTGCCGACATCTTCAACAAATATAGTTAATGTACACAGAAATAAGTACAAAAACTTAACAAATTATATACTAAAACCTTCCTTAAGAATCACTCTATCTATTACTAAAAACCGCATCAAAATCCGTTGCGTAGTTTTAAAGATTTAAGCATACAAAGGGACATAGGGACAGAGAAAGCGACTTTGTTTTATACTATGTAGTGATTACAAAACAATGAAAGATATCTTTCTCAGTATTGTTTCCATAACTGTACCAACCTTATCTTTCACGTAATTGCCTCAAGTTTTGTCCAACAATTCAGTCATCATTACATCTTTATGATTGAGCGACAAAAACGATTGGTACTCTTAAGAGTAACCCCAAATGGGAATAAAAATAAATTCATTTTATTGCTTAATAAACCGCTGTAAATTTTATCATAACAATAAGTACGCATTTGTTTCATGGAAGCGATTTTGCTTTTATTGACGGTATAATGGACGAATTGGGAATCTCGTTTTAATAAAAGGTTTCGCGGTGTAATGTACAGTCGACTGCATGCGCTGGTTACACTTTAATGGTCTAGCTTAATACCGTACGCAGTTTTAAGGCGCGGTAACAAGCTAATCTTTAGGTATTCGCGGAAGTGAGGCTAGCTGCATACTGGGCATTGTCTGACACAAGTACACGACAGTATTGCATCGAAAGAATAGAAATAAGGTCGAAAATATTTCGGTGTTTGATTTTATTTGAATAATAATATCATGTCCGCCAAAATGTAGGTCATTTTGCAGTTTTAATTGAATATAAAAAAAATACAGTTCCTTGTTTGAAAAATTTTAGATATCTCATAGTCTATAACATTTCCTTTGTTATAGATATAAAAATTATGATGGTTGTCGCTGAAAAAATTGAGAATTTCGAGTCGAAAAAATTCTTTTTCGTGGTCTTTTTAAACATTTTTTTTTTTCGTAGTACTAGACCACTTTTGTAAACTGATTTTGTGTAAGTCTTTACTTTATGTATTGAACTATACACGTTATTTTTTTTGGCTAGTGGCATGTACAGATACGGCAGAACTTTGCGACGAAAATCTAGACGTTTTACGAAGTGTTTGCTTTGTACAGCGCCTTAATCAGAGTAGGTGTCAAGGTTATTATTTTCTTTGATAATGTTTTATTTTATTTATTTTTTATCAATCTTGCTACTTTACAGGGTTACTTATTACAATAAAATAATAGTGTTCACATTATAATATCGGATAATAATCGGTTGACTATCAGAAAATGTGTATTTTCGTTACTAAAATACCTATTATGTAAAATACCTACAAAAATATAGATCCAAAATTTTGTTATTCCTTAATTTGTAACAAAAACATCTGTAGGTAGTTAAAATGCACCTGCTTTTACATACACGCAGAAGCCACAAATTGCGCTTGGAAACAAGTGAAATTTGTTAATGACAGTTTTGTTATTTTTTTAATAACAAATGAATGATAATAATAAATTACCATTTCAAACCTTAGTTTCAATATAATAAGAAGCGAACTAATGAGCTTATACCGCTTTTGTTATTATTGACGTGCAGCCAAGCGTACAATAAACATCTTCCTTTACATAATATTAGGCCTATTATGCAAATTACTATCTACAAAAACATAATAGGCAATTTGTTTGTATTATCAATTCTATTCATTATATAATTCATCTCTATTAGCCTCGCCATTTTTCATTATTATATAACACGAACTATATAATGTTCGCTGTCCATTCTTATTCTGTTTTTTCTTTTCAACGTATGATTAATTGTACAAATGAAATAAACTAGTTGCCAATAGGTATGAGATACCGATATTAGTCAGCAATGAATTTTTGCACGTACTGTATTATCGATAGTGGTATAAGAAAACCCACGTTCAAATCCTTACTTCCTTACTTAGTTATAAAAGCAAAAGTGAGTTTGTTTGTTTGTTACGTCTTCACGCCTACATGGCTAACCTGATTTTGATGAATTTTGGTACAGGGATAGTTGGGACCCTGGAGACGGACATAGGCTAACTTTTTTTTTAATGAGTACCGAGAGAGAAAGGACGATAGGGGAAAACTTAGCTTTGCTATTACAATAAATAAGGCACTAGGGCAAAAACTACAAGTAGCAGGTACCTGCAAATCAGGAAAGGGTAACTTTGTTATCCCGAATTAAACGCGAGCGAATCCGCGGGCAAAAGCTAGTAAGAAATTAAGGTAAGACCTTAATGTTATGTCATACATAGGGTAATACCACAAACAAATTATTAGTCACTAGCCGTGCTGTCGTGGCGTGATGTTATAAAGCCTATGTTATTTAGTGATGTAGCATTCTCATAGTGAAAGATTTTTTTAAAACCGGTTCAGTAGTTTCTGAGTTTATTCCGTTACAAACAAACAAATCAATGTGGTTAGGCAATCATATCATACCTTGTTGACATGCTTGTTTAGCGAAATACAAGAAAAAATCTAACATTGTAAAATTATGTAAGTACCTAATGCTTGACAGCTGTCATCGCTTGTCATCACTTGCCATCCACCTGTCACTTTGGAAGCTAACGACCACTGCGTGGGGCGCACCCGTTTAGGCATTTTGTTTTTATTAATCAATTTCTGTCGACCACTGTCATTTTGTCGCAAAGGGCAGGCCATAACTTTTGTTTTCGGAATCCAATAGGCTTAGCGAAAATAACAGGTCTAAAAATACTACCAATTTTATTTTATGTTTGAATTTGGGACTGAATGGAGGGCAGAGCAAAGCTCCTGAAATTTCTAGACCAGTTTCGTTAGACCTACATTTCAGAACGGCATCGGCAAGACTGGAGTCCACTAAGCGCTAGCTTTTTGTTTCCATGCTACTTTTATTTAAACACGACTGCGGTAATTTAGGATCCCTCACGAATTAAGACACTTTGTAAAAGGGGTTTTACCTAACCCTACATCCATTTAAAATTCAAACTAACGACGAATAAACAGTTTCATTCCATACTTAACGTAAACAACTGCCAAGCCAAAATAACTCATGATAATACTAAACATTATTTACCAATTAACCACGTAGAAACTACTTCGTAATTGGTCTCTAAAGACCTTTCGTTGAACACACAAATTACGGAACTCGAACTTCTACTATTTTTTTTATTGTTATACGGAATACTTTCAAACTAGGTTCCTGTATCTACCTGGCCCATTTTTATGACCTCATCAACTAATGATTTAACCTTTCAATGTATTTGAAATTTCCTCGTGATTTTCCTAATGGACCTCACGCCCTACATTATTTTTTATGCCGCTTTAATGAATTAATATTACATGAGCACGAGTCTTATAAAAATAAAAGAAACTTATAGTATCTAGTAAAATTTCCGTAATGGTTTCATTTAATTAGAGTTGGCTAATTACGTTTTATAGTAAAAAGAAAATAAGCGCAACTTTAAAGATGTTAGAAAATAATTAATGTTTAAGATGTTAGAGAATATTGACTCAAAAGTTGATAACTTTTAGTTTTGGGTAGAAAAGCCAGTTTTGGCAAATAAATTATTATAAAATTCTAGATTACATCACTTGTTTTGGAATTCGGAATGATATGTTTTACCTTGGTTTGAATAGCACGAGTCACCTAATCGCTTCGCTGAAATAAAAATGATTAAAAACGCCTATGTCACAGACCACTTAGAGCTAGACCATCAAATTTGACCCTGCCGATGAATCAGGTCTTACAGAAGTGAAGTACTACCACGAGTGCACGCTAAAAACGTAACAATATAAGCAATTTTAAAATTGAATAACTCGTTTTACATTTTATAGTTCCTGTAATACAGTGTACACTAGCGCAGGAGCTAGGGAATTCATTAATATATTTATAATTTGTTTATGCCAATAAAGATTTTTATTATTCTATTATATCAATTTAAGAATTTGTCCAAATCGTTGGGTGAAACTGTCTCTATGTCTTTAAATAGACTCAGACCCAGGTTGCTCGCAGCAAGGAAAATCTGCTCTTAAAGATTCATTGAAGACTCTGCCCTGGAATTTGAACGTACGGAACATTACACAAATAATTTAATGAGGGTATTTAATATCGTATTCTGCGTGTACTGTTATGCGTTCATTTTGAGAACTGGACGCTGCTGAAGTCTTCAAACTCATGGCTCAGTTCTGGGCTGACACAATTAAGATTGACATCGACACGCTTAGAAGAAAGCGACACTAATTTATTGGACCAAAAAAAAATAATAATAAATATCTTGGGACAACTCACACACGGTCATCTGATACCAAGCTAAGCAGAGCTTGTGTTATGGTAACCAGACAACTGATATACATACTTATATAATTTATAAATACATACATATTATAGATAAATCACACCCAGACACAGAACAAACAATCATGCTCATCACACAAAGTTTGTCCTGGGTGGGAATCGAACCCACGACCTCCGGCTTAGCAGTCAGGGCCACTAACCACTAGACCAACAGGCCCGTCAAGTAGCCCGGATGTATTCAAGTTACGAGTTAATATGCTTTTTCTGGGTTAGCTCGTTCTATCGTCGACCTTACCTCTACCCTCAGGACAAGACTGAAGTCAATTGTAGGCCCAGTTAATATAAAAAAAAATAGATTCAAAAATCGATATTTACCCCACTCGCTCTTGTTAGGACCTCTGTACTTCTGAGTCAGTTGTGCTATTAGTCTTAACTAACAAGTTATAACTGTAATCCTTCTACAAGACTCAGTGACATTGATGAATTACTTCATCTCCTGTTCATCGGGATTTAACATTATTTTCTCAGAACGCGGATGATTATTATCCTATCAAATGCACTATACAATTCTTGGACGGATGTTTCTGTTCACGATTGATGACTCCGTAATTTGGTCTCGTAATATTCTCGGAAGATGTTTCTTTAGGATGCATTTGGATTTTGAAGTGACGTCATAATATTGTTATTTAATGTGTTTTTGTTGAATGAATTAGAAATTAGAGCCTGTTTTTTCTCTGTTAGAATGTTGTCTACTTTAGCATTGGCCGAATATAGTGGGTATTCGATTAAGGCCACATTTTTTTTAATGAGTTGTTATTTGCATTTATAACACTTAACTTATACGTAATCTTGAGTAAAAAATATTTTCCTCTAGGGTATGAAATATTTTTTACTGAATTATCGACGAGTTCCGGTGAGAAACAACCGTGAGACTAACGACTCCCGTCCTACATTAACATACTCCTACAAACAAAGTGTCAGGTAGCCACTTAAACCCAGTATAATTTATTTATTTGTCTGATTCCCCTAATTACATGCTACTAATATTGAATTAAAAACACGTACGATTTATAGCATACTTCGATGAAAGCTTAACTCCAAAATAAACATAATTAAGACTAATAGACCAAATACAAGATGGCCGTTCGATAAGGTACCTGTTTTTACTGCGGAACCCGAAACCAAGGGCTATTAACTAATTTAATAGCTGCACCTGTTCGTGTCAATAACCAGGGAGGCACTATAAAATTACTTAAAAAAGTGACGATGTTTAAAAGTTCTGATCGTCATTCGCCTAAATAGAGTGCATAGCTTTTTTTAATATGAATCCCTCTTACTTTTATTAACTTACTTTTATTAGATCATTAGAGGAACCAATAAATAAGAGACAAGTGCCCTCAGATAATGAAGCGGGGTTGAGGCAGGCCACGAAGAAAACGGCGGGACAAACTGGACAGGTCCCGTCAGAACTGGAAGGAGAACGCGCGCATTCGCGAGAAATAGAAGGAGTGGATAGAGGCTTAAACAAATTCCACTATTTTAACTTCTGAACTTTTAAAATTAAATGAACTATGTGCATTGCACAGTATGTTCGTAAGTAAGTAGTTAATTTAATCAACATTAGAACAACATTTAAATTAATAGGCCATCTAAGACGAATATTAATTTGAAAGTGTTTGTTGCTTTTTTAGATTTATTATTGTGCTACTAGGTAGAAAGAAATATGAATTAACTTGAAAAAAAAAACCCAAATTCATGGATGAGGTCCAGAAATCGTTTTTTTTTCTTGTACTTGGTATGCTAGTGATTCGTTGTTTGTTTTGTAAACAAATGACTGCAGTGATTGTAAAGTAAGAAAACAATACGTTTCAAAATAAGCCACAAAGCAAAACTCATTGATTATTATTTCTTAAAATAAACGTGCGTGTTCTATCTGTTCGTACAGAACGCACCCATTTACAGCGAACGTACTATCATAGGTGCGTCGGCGCTCTACGGACGAGCCAATTTATCAGCCGCAGTTCCACGAACAACTATTCGAAATTCGAACTACATTTGTTCGCAGAACCAACCAGCGTGAAAAGGCCCACGTCGTCGGTACATTACCGTAACACGTAAACAAATGACCATGATTTTTTAAAACGTGAGGGCTCAAGGTAAACTGGATGTTAGATAATAGGTGGGTTTGTTCGGAAAGTAATGACGTAATGGTCCAGTTTAAGTTACATGTTGAGTTTTTTTTTATAAAGAATCTTAATGAACGAATTTGAATTGCTTTTGGGGTAATCTATTTCTAAATTGATGCGGCAACTAAGTGTTAAGTTTTAACGTCACCAATCACCATTATAAGATAAATTGGTTGGGTTACTTTCCAACAAATTATCTAATTCTCATGCCATTAGTAACAAACCGCCTCGTCTGTATTAACATCTAATGTTTTTTTGCTGGAAAATCTGTATCTTTTATACTCACCAAGTGCAGTACCTACCTACTCGGCTTGTACAGACGCTTGCACATCAAGCTACTACAATCTGTCAGATTTCTTTGATAGATTTTCGACTTTATTTCTAAAGTATTAGGCTCAAGGTTCATTGGGAAAAATTGACAGTTTCGGGTAGCTTGACCTGCTGGCGTCTGTACCTCTGTACCTGTGCACATACCTAGTAAGTATGTGGCAAGCATTTAAATAATGATTAAATTGTATTGCAGGACCTACCAACGTTTTACAAAACAATTTGCAGGGGGAAAGTTATTTTCCTTTATTTTTTTTACAAAAGACAGTCATTTCAATAAAAATGTTCGTCATATTAGCTTGCATGTCTATCGTCTTGGCATTCGGTATGCGTCACGGATGCCTGATTAAGCCCTTAACCCTTACGTGATTGACGTAATTTGAGCAAGCATTTGACGTCAAATTACCATTATCTACCTAGACACAGTTCTGTGCGTAATTCGGTACAGTTTTTCCTGTAGAACAGTGTAGTTAGGAAGGTTTTCTTTTGTCTTCATTGGTGAATGAAGTTTGTTTAAAGATTCAAACTAAAGTAGGTATTTCAAATACAACCCGACCTAATTAAACATTAAGTACTAAGAAATAATAAAATTAAAGTTCGAACTAAATTTGTACATACATACTTTACTTACCTTAAATAAACTCACTTATGCTTACATCTTCTCTTCGTCACGAGAACTACTTTTTCAAATAGATGAAAGAATACCGTACCTGCAACAATATAAAACAAAAATTACTTATAAAATCTAAACGATTTATTTTCGTTGGATCCCAGTTTTTGATCCCATTTTTTAGGTATTAACGATGGGTCCCATTTGATATTACCATTGAATCCCATTTTATGACAACATGTGTACATTTCAGAAGAAAAGTGATTTACTTTTATTAAATATTTCAAAAACACCGTGTGTGTATTTTGGATTTTTTAGGATTGTTGCCACTGGGGAATAAATGAGACAAATGATGTACTCCAAATAGTACTAGACTGGCATGAGTTAAAAATGATCAGGTTTATTTGTGATGTTTATAAATAAATAAATATGAACGCCTTCAAAACAAGCGCCTCTAAGCTCAAAAAAAAATACTGCCGTCATAATTTTTCCATATTTTTTTTTTATATAATGTGGCCGTTTCTGGCACACAGGTCACAGTTTTAACCTAACCTTTTTTTTGTAAATAAGTAATTATCCTAATCTAAATAGTTCAGTTCCGGGTAAACAACTAAAAACAATCTCTTTTTTCTATAAATGCAAGTCGTTTGTGGCACTCGCCGGCCGCTGCCGCGGCACCGCTCGCTCCGCTCGCTCGGCTCGTGCGTAGGAGGTCACAGTTTTCACCTAACCAAACCTATTTCCCGGTTCCTATAATTTGTTTGGGTAATGAAATTTTGTCCAAATCTTTTCGGAAAAACGGCAGGCACCCGTTATTCTAACATAACCTATCCACATACCTAAATTTCATCCAAATCAGTCTAGAAGTTTGAGCGTGTTGGAATAACAAACATACATACAAAATTTCGCCTTAAAATATTATTGTGATTTTGTTGTTGGATGTACCCGCATTCAGATGTTTTTAAACATCTGGGATCCAACGGAAATAGTTTTTGGGATTCAGTGGCAATAAAACGTATTTTTTTAGTATTTTTCAAATTTGGGATTCAACGGAAATATATAATAATGTTTTGTGGGATCCAACGCCAAAAATATTAAAGTGGGATCAAAAACTGGGATCCAACGAAAATAAGCGATCTAAACTATCACAATTACTCTAAGAGCTCATATTACCTATTTACAATTCAATCACACAGACATTCCGATAAACAGAGCAAGTTTTTAGAATACGCCTATTTCAATCATGATAAAAAGTCACATTAACCAACTAACCTAAATGTCTGGGCCCTGACTCAGACACTTTAAGTTTTTCCTAAGTCTGGGTCAAGAACAACCACAAGTTCACTCACCGGGAATTACTAATGAATTCTTGGTGAATCCCAGATATTAAAATTGTGTTAACCGTATAGTTCGGTACGGACCCCTTCGGGGGCTCGACATTCAAACCTCCGCTGGCTCGGTACTAGCCCCGAAAGGGGTCGAACATTTAAGTCATACGACCTCCTCATTATTTTTGTAAATATTTTATTTTCTGGGTAAAAAATAATATGGGTGTGCATTCATTAAGATAGTAGAATAAAAATCTCATATGTAAACGTCATTAGAAGTTCTTTAATTATTGAGCAAGTTTCTTAATTAAGTCTTATAAAATCCAAATGCGTAAATTACGATCATAGCCATTTTGATGGCAGTGTAGGTCGACGCTAAAAATCATAAAAAAATGGTTTTCGGACATATAAGCTCCACATTGTTGGGCCTGATTAACGTGTCCTTTTATTACGTGCAGAAATCATTCGTAATTGAACTTAAATTAGCAGTGGTAATGATACATTTTGAAATCTAAAGTCGAAGTTTCGCGCCAATCGTGCTTGTTTACATTTTTCATTCCACATTATATCACACGGACGCGAATAGATTCTATAACAAATGAGACAAATATCATTGCAAATATTATAAATAACATGAACATGCCCAGATCTTATCGTAATTTGCACCATTAGGACCATTAACACGTAATATTCATAACCACTACTAAATTCATTTTCGAAAATGACGTCCATTTCTTTTTTTTTTTATTTTATGATGTGTAAATGCGATTATTTCAATCGATTATTTTCTTGTAAATCAATCAACTCGAATAATTAAATTAAGGAATATCAGAAATTGATAGATGAAAATAAGAATAATTTTGTAATACGCGTAAAATACTATAAATATTGATAATAATATTGTTTACGGCACTAAAACCGACTCAACAAACAGTAGAATCTGATCTATGGCCAAATTCGCGCCAATTTTATTTTCAGATAAAAATTCAAATAAGGAATGCGCTCGCTGTTAGAATTTATATTAAAATGTTTATTTGCTATTTTATTAATAATTTGGTTTTGTACCTACTATTTGAATGTGAATTGCAAATAGAAATAAATAAGGTTGAATATAGAACGCCCTTATTATGATCTTGGTAGGCACAGTAAAAAAAATCAGCCAAGATAAATTACATTTGTTCGACAAAATTGTTTGTAGTATGGTTGGATTAGTTATTTGGAAAGCGTTTTCATTCTTCCTAAAACATGGCTCGTAGGCCAAAGTGTTCTTGGAGTGGAAGCCTTGGGGTAAAAATGGCCTAGAAAACCCCGGTACACGACATCAAGAAAACTCCAGGTACAAAATGGGGTTTTTTTTTGGGGTGGGAAATCATCAAATAACTTCCCCCGCTCTAGGCGAAGCGGGGGGGAGTGTCAGACTTTTACTGACTAATGTCCACCGATCGATGTTCCTTTTTTTACTCGGGGCCGCGGTATCTCTTTCGAACAACCCGCAATCCCGGCAGGACCCTACCAGGGTTGCGGGTCTGACACTCCCCCCCCGCTCCGCCCAGAGCGGGGGAAGTGAGGCGCCACGGCATCCTCACCTACCACCTGACGAAGATCCTCACCGGGCACGATAGTTTCGGGACGTTCCTGCACATCATCGGGCGGGAGGAAACACCCAGGTTTCACCAATGTGACTATCGCCCGGAGGACACGTTGGAGCACACAGGCAGTCTGCTCTTTTGAGCGGAGCACCGCTCTGTCCCGGAGGAGATGGTGATGTTTGAAGGAGAGAACCTCAAACCAAGCCAGCCACCGCGGGAGACGCTACAGGGGTCGGGCGCCGCGAGACGACAACGACTTTTTGTTAAAAGTTTAACAGGAGCGGATATTTAATGATTTCCCATCCAAGTGGCGCAAGACCGATATAAATGGCGGAATTTGATTTTTGGAACTAAAGAAGTTCCTGAGAAGTTTATGAGAAGGCCTCCTTCAAATACTTACTTACTTACTTTTTAGGGTTCCGTACCTCATAATAAATAACAGAACCCAAATATCAAAACTGTGGTCCCTTGAAGCTGTGAAAAAAAACCCTCCAAGTCTACGTAGAGAAAAGATATGACCGTTTTTTTTTTTTTTTTTTTAATCTTTGTTTATTTAGAGACTTTTACCTTACAAAGGTATGTCAGCCTCATCATACCCTAATCTAACTAACTACTACCCTATTTAATAAACCATAATTAAGTATATAACATTATTGCCTCAGCGAGGGAGATAGTGATGCAGCAACCATTTTATAAATCAGTATCGCCTCTTCCGCACTAGGTATGGATAGAATTCTAATGAATGCTCCAACATCAAACATATTAATTTTTAACTCCCGCATCACTACCTCTCTCTCTGTCCTGTTCTTTTCACATTCCATTAGTAAATGTTGGACATCCTCGACTTTGTTACACACTGGGCAATTAGGTGACTCGACTTTTTTCATCAGGAATCCAAATTTCCTGGATGGAAAATGTCCGGAACGTAATCTATGTGCCATAACCACATACGACCTTTTTAACTTACTTCCAGCGAACCAAGGGATTCGAGGAGGCTCACTTTGTATGGTCTTGTACCATATACCTTTTTCTTTAGACCTTCTGTCGAAATATTCTTGAAAGTGATTGTGACATATGTTTTTGTAATAATTTAGTATTTCTGTGTGGAAGGGATCGATGTCAATTTCCAATCCTTCTGAAATAGCTTTCTTTGCTAACATGTCAGCCTTCTCGTTTCCCCGTATACCGATGTGGGACGGAATCCATTGCAACCTCAAGTTACTGTCACCAAGTTCATCAAATAGTCTGAGAATTGCATACGCTATCGGTAGACCTCTGCAACCAGAGGCGCATCGAGCTAAATGCATTAAACCACTTCTGCTATCAGTACATAAAACTATGTTTTGATACACAGAATGGTTAATATTGTTCAAAGAAATTATGTTTTCTAGAGTTTTGCAGATTGCAACTAGTTCCATCGTCATTACAGATACGTTTGTATCAATAGGTTTAAATAAAGCTGAAGATCCGTCACTCGAACTATAATATGCGGCACCGCATCCATTTTTGCTCTTAGATCCATCAGTAAAGAACATTTTCCACCCAGGGTACTTTTCACTAAGTTCCTTGATAACGTCAAATTTTAGTGATGTCACTTCATGTCTGCGTTTCGCTACTTTAATACAGTCTAAATTACATCTAATTCTATCCCGAACGTTTATACCTGTCACCCATTTCTCCAGCGAGTACATATCTAAAATATTTGAACAATGTATATTACGTAGCTTACATTCATTGTATACGGTCACCAGTAATGGTTTTTTCTTATTGTTCCAATATCTTGTGACTGAAATATCGTTTAATTCATCTATTAATTTTACAGTTACGTTGTTAAAACATGACATACTTTTTATACAGAATTTGTAAGCTAGGTATAATCTTCTAACATACAGAGGAGGAATGCAAGTTTCAGCTTCCATTACATGTATTGGAGAGCTTTTTATAAAACCACCTATGCACCTCAAATACTGGTTCTGAGTTTTGTCTAGTTTATCTAAATGAGTCTTTGCACTATTATCATAGAGAAAGCAACCAAAGTCAATCCTACTTCGTACCAATGATATATACAAAGATCTCAAATGTTTTGGATGGATTCCCCAAGTCGGTCCCGCTAAAACTTTAAATAAATTTATAAATTTTGTCGTCTTTTCATGTATTTCATTAATATGTTTTTTCCAAAGAAGTGACCTATCTAACCAGATGCCTAAGTGTTTCACGCAATCCACTGACGGGATTGGCAAATCATTAATTGTAAGTTGTAATTGTCGTCTTCTTCTACCTCTACTAAAAAGACACATCTTTGATTTTTCTGGTGACATGTCTAGGCCTAAGTCCTTCAGCAATACAACCATAGAATTAAGAGCAACTTGCATTTCCGATTCCGCGTGGTTTAAATCCTTATGGCTAAGGTAGAATACAAAATCATCCGCGTACTGTGACACAATTACACTCACAATCTGCTGGAAAATTTTTGATGTAATAATATTAAAAAGCATCGGTGATATTGGATATGACCGTTTATTTCGTCAGTTTGTACGGAACCCTTGGTGCGTGAGTCCGACTCGCATTTAGCCGGTCTATTTTTAATAGGCTGTAGTTTTCCATAAACCTTTCTAATTTTTTTATCCAAACAATACTTTTAAGTGTCAATATTTTAGAGCCCCGATGTGTACGGAGTCCCTGTATGTCTAAAACAAGGCTCTACTGCGGAGGCATGGCTTTCTAGGTGCGGTACGGTATGGTTGTGCCGGCTGGGCTGCCTGACTGGCTACCTACAGAATTAGCATGACCTACAAAATTGGCCGCCATTTTCATTTATCGTCATTCAAGAAAACAGCCAAAATCTTTTACCGCGATACCGTTTGACAGCAAATGTACCTCAAATCTGGGCGCATAACAAAATAATTATAGCATAATAATAAATAATAGTTTAAAAAAACTAACAAAACACGCTTTTATAGAAAATCTAACTAAAAATTAGAAAATAAAATCTAATAAATTCGGATTAAGAATAGTGTAAATAAGAAATAAATGTACATTGTTGTAAAAAAAAGCGTGGGGTGCATAGTTTCAATAGTTATAAACATTTATTGACAGATGAGTAGAAGGATCATCACTTTGATAATATCATAAAAAGCACTTCAGATGCACCCCACGCTTTTTTACAACAATGTACATTTATTTCTTATTGACACTATTCTTAATCCGAATTTATTAGATTTTATTTTCTAATTTTTAGTTAGATTTTCTATAAAAGCGTGTTTTGTTAGTTTTTTTAAACTATTATTTATTTTTCATTTTTTAGTTAATTTTTAAAAATATAAATTATTTTATCATTACCTACATCAATTTACTACTAAAGTAAGACTGAGTAAATGATGGCTGCTTTTAGATTATATATTCAATAAAGCGTGTTGAAGAACGATAGTACTCAATAATTTCAGTATCGTGTCATAAAAATCAATGATTTTCAAAAAAAACATAAAATCACTGATATTTATTCTAAGACAGTGACTAATCAGATAAATGGGGAAATTGGGTGCCTGCTGCCTTCCTTGGATGCGGTAGTCGTTTCTCAGGTTCCCTCTCCGAAAATTTCACCTTCTTAACAGTTGGTGACCTTATCGACTGCAGACCCAAGGTCATGCTGGTAACTAAATTATATGACGCAAAATAAATAGATATTTCTGTCCTGAATATTTTGTTTTGTTGTGAATACGAAGTGCTTTTTGGTAAATCACGGTTATAATTATATTATGGATATTATAAAATGATAACAGAATGCGTATTAGATTTGTCGGGACATATATGTAAGTATAAGCAACAAGACGCAACTACCATATTAGTCTCTATAAGGTTGTGCTGAACTGAGTGCCCGAAAGAGTAAGTCTGGAACTGCACGCATGCGTAGTTCGCGCACTAACTCTGTCTCTCTTACTCGCATTCAAAGGATGCGGAAAGAAATTAATTAATCCTGGCGAATCTAATTAGGATAATCGGATATTTTGATCGGATTATTGCATTGTCATCGATCTTTGACAGGTGTGCAAAGTTTGAATTAAATCTGATCGTTCAAAGTAGGACAAAATCGAGCTCAAAGGGGTCGGTTACAAACATACATACATACAAACATACAAAGGATAATCGGATATTTTGATCGGATTATTGCATTGTCATCGATCTTTGACAGGTGTGCAAAGTTTGAATTAAATCTGATCGTTCAAAGTAGGACAAAATCGAGCTCAAAGGGGTCGGTTACAAACATACATACATACAAACATACAAAGGATAATCGGATATTTTGATCGGATTATTGCATTGTCATCGATCTTTGACAGGTGTGCAAAGTTTGAATTAAATCTGATCGTTCAAAGTAGGACAAAATCGAGCTCAAAGGGGTCGGTTACAAACATACATACATACAAACATACAAAGGATAATCGGATATTTTGATCGGATTATTGCATTGTCATCGATCCTTGACAGGTATGCAAAGTTTGAATTAAATCTGATCGTTCAAAGTAGGACAAAATCGAGCTCAAAGGGGTCGGTTACAAACATACATACATACAAACATACAGGTGAAGCTAATAAAAGCGTGTTAAAAAAGCACGTGACAAAATGTCTTTCTGTTATAATCGGTATCATAGATATTTGTACAACTATAATATCTATAGTAGAATATTATGCCACCTCCATAGCTAAATTCCTCAATGGTTCCAATTTTTTTTTTTAAAGTTTACTCTATTACGATTATCGATTAAGTTGAATGCAACTTTTTAATCGTAATGATGAAACTTAGTTTTACGGTCAGCACTAAGAAACGTCATATTGCAACACATTTTGTAGTATTTTTTATCGAGATTTGTATCGTGTTTTTTTATTAATTTATATGTGCAAAGTAAATAAGCAAATTGTATAAGCGCAAAAATAAGAATGCAGATGGAATGTCACTGTTTTTATTTTAGATTTCCGATGTTATTATCAAATGGTTATCTTGTGTATGTACATTATTTCCAGCGTTTTTAAAGTACCTAATTTTTGGAAGGGTGTAGTAATATGTATTTTACACACATTTTGCAATAGATTGACGCCGTTTTATCGACCTTATGAGGTTTTTGGAAATATAAACCTCAAACTTATCGTATGACACAGCCGCTGTGATTTATTTTTAATAACAAAATTGAATGCTGTAAATTGATGAAAAATCTTGAATTTCATGACAATTCGCGTCACCCCCCACCGATTCAGCTGATGTGTCATATGTCAAAATCCTGTCGTGCAGAGTGGTTAAAGTAAAATCAATTAATATTTTATACACAAGAACACCAATTGATTTCATGTTTTATAATAAAACCACAATATTAATTACAGAAAACAATAAATTGAACCCACTTTCAATTTGCTCAATAGCATTTTAGTTTAGATTCCTTTTTCAAATTCAAAAGAATAATAATAAAGATCATGAACAACATTTTTTTAATAGAGTACCAATATTATTATGAATCACATTCAGCCAGTAGCAAATATAAAAGAAAACCAAAACAGGGATATTACCGCGATTCAAAAGAAACCTGTTTTGTAATCAAGTTATTGTCCACTTGTATTTTTTTCTAAAATACTAACATTGTTATGTAATATTTACTTCTTGGGAAGAACTCGTTTTATGCTGCAAATACACCAATCGTGATCAGTGAATCGTTTGAACAGAGTTCGAACAATGATCGGATATTTGTTTGTGTTGGAAGTATGGATCCGTATCCGTCAAAAAACAAATACCTACTTACGTTACATGCGTGAAACGTTTGTCTCGTCACTAAAAATTACCTAATGGAAACCGGCTAATACAAATTAGAGACTATGATGTTATATGAATTTACTATCGCATTCTTCATAATAATTTGTAAATACAAGCTAACTACAGTCGTTTTCTTAATCAACAACAGAATATTTCCTCGGACAAATAAGATCAGATAAGCCAAACCATTAGTCATTTTAATTTCTCAAGAATTGCAGTTACACATTCGTAGAGAACTGCTAAACGCTCTTTGTAAACAAGCGTCAAACGAGCCAAGCACATAATACCATTAATTCAGCCTAATTAGTGGAAACCATACATTACATTGCAAACGGATGATTAAACCGCTTTAGCTAATCCCGCTTTTACACTCTATTTCTCGGAAAATTATGGTAAAACCACAAAATATCTCTTTACGGCTTTAAAACCTCATTTCGCGTTTGATTGCGGCTATTTTTTGTTATTGGCTTTATAGTCGTAAAATATTAGTCTATGGTAATAATGGCGGCCTTCAATTGAATAATTACACAAGCTGTATATTGACATTATTGTACTTTTAATAGTACGAAAGGTCATTATTCAAAGGTGTTATGTTTTATATTTACAAAGGTCAATATTTTTACATCCTATCTGCATTATATTTGTATAATATGTTCAGATTATATAAGAGTTTACACAACATACCAGGAAATACCTAGTGTTATTATGCGATGCGATGAGTGTTGTACAAGATAGATACTGTACTTAATAGTTGACTACTTAGAAAAAATCAGACCCACATACACGTCGGCCCACTATATTGTTGTTACTGTGTGATCAAAATAGTATTAGGAACCGACCTTGAATTTAGCCGCTCTACCTTGCTACCGTTGATATATTGAGTCAGCTCTTTTTGTGTTAGTCTGCATGACGTGACGCAACTACAATAAGTTTGACAAGTAAAACGTCATGAAATGTGCAAAAATGGTTTCTAATGATACTACGTAAGGTATTTCAATAATAAAAACCATGTCTTGTGTAAGAACTATTTTAAATATAGAAGTCCTTGAATAAAAATTTTGAATTTCATATATACCGACTTATTTTTTTATTAATTTGCTAGACAAATTTTGTTTCGATTACATTTACATTCGTTAATCAAAATGACGAAATTGGAATAAGTATGGTTGTAATTATTATTTGAAATCCTTTCGCTGAACAAAGGGCAGCCACGCACGAGTAAACAACTTATCAATTATTACTCTTTCAATGTGTGCGAATGATTCGGAACAATCCGTTCGTAAGTTTGTAATAAACCTACGGAAATTTGTGTTTAATTTCACAAAAATATAGCTTTATTTCTCTTCTTTCTACAACATAATTCAAACTACAAAAAATCATGTTTAATTACTTTACAGCCTATACAAACTACAAAAGTAAAAAACTAGTCATTAATAATAGTAACCTTTTAATGCATTTTTTAACTTTCATTTTGTGGTTTTGTTCGGTCAATTTGAGTTGAAAAAAAACTTTTTGTTTTGACTATGGTGCGGCCATAAAAAAGAAGCGCTAAATCATAATAAAATGTCACATTAATAGTAAAGAACTCCCGCTGTGAGACCGCCAGTAGGTAAGTCACGGCTATGATACAGTTACTATACTAAAGCTTTATATTTAAAAAATATACTTATCTAGACTAAAAATATGTGGCTTGCATAATATTGTGGCAACATTTCTACAAAAAAATATCTAAACGCATTAATTCCTAGGTTGAGCCAAATGTTATTGAATTTTTCTAACAAGAATTTCTCAAAAGCTGCCACGAAGTCTAGATTTGGGTCTAGGTCTAAGAAATTCAGGCGTGGTGTTACGTTATACAATTTCTGGGAACAGTGACAACTTAAGGTTTTATAACAATTGCTTA
Organism: Ochropleura plecta; assembly: GCA_905475445.1. Lineage (NCBI taxonomy): Eukaryota > Metazoa > Arthropoda > Insecta > Lepidoptera > Noctuidae > Ochropleura > Ochropleura plecta. The sequence continues at coordinate 12,832,294 of FR997735.1, read as the reverse complement.
ATATACTTTTAACACAAGAATCACGCATGGCCGCAATAAATTGAACGTGTCTATTGTTAATATAATCAGTAAATCGTACAAAAACGGTGCCTTTCATTCAGTCAAAAACATAAAAAGCCTACTACAAAGGTTTGTGTAAAATAACAAAATCGAATCACTCTATGGCCATGAAAAACTAACGGCCTTGAACTGGCGGTGTTCCAAATTAAATATCGCAAGTTGGGATAGAAATGTTAAATGCGAAGTTCCGTGTTTAAAAGTTTAATAATAGACCCTCTGTGATCCACTCTACAGAACACATATTATAACTAGCACATTTGCACATACAATTCTAAATACCTTTCCGTTTCCTTAAACATTACTAATTGTTTGGCTTCTACTCCTTCACATCCTTTCTTTTTAGGTGTTTTCAAACAGGTTTTTCTAGACTCTAACAGCATGGGCGACAAAACCCCAGGTCATTATACTGCGAACGAGGTGTCATAATTTTAATCCTGCGCGTTGATCAATAATACGGTATCTCATGGACACCTGTGAATTTTAAATCTATCATTTTGAAGCCGCATATGGGCTCAAGCTGTGTTCAATAATATCTACTTGAAATTATATTGAAGCGCCCGTACTTAACTCTTACTTAATTTAATATGTAAGATTTGATCGTATAAAATAAACCCAAAGGACTATATGGATATGTGTAAACTTGGCGCAGTTATTGTAAATTAAAAAATCCTCTACGACTGACGGTTGTACGTACGTTTATACATTCTTTAGTTTTTAATCAAAAAACAGTTATCCTATAGCATTTTAGTTGAATCGTTGCAACAAGCACACTCAGCATAATCCATATTAATATGAATAAATGCTTAAAATTGTGAAAATATTTAATGTGAAACGTATTTCTATTTTTTTTTATTTAGAATGAACTCACTCTTGACCTCGAAAATTTAATTTTAAAATATTTACATTACATTTATACCGCGCGTTTGTGTTAGGTCCTCGGTATTCTCCGTTTATTTACGTAAGTACTCAAACGCTTATGAAAGAAGAAAAATGCATTAGAGAAACAGCAATGACGTGCATTCCAATAAACAAATCTCACATATTTTTATAAAAATCCTTACAAAATATGTAACGTTTGGATCCTCTGAGCAAATTGAATCGCCTTAGCACTATTTACGAAGTCATTTATTCGGACCTTACGACAAGTAATCCTAGTTTGTGTCGGTATAGGGATTTTCGTATTTCCATAAGCAGTATTTTTTCCGTTCGCACCGGATTCTGATATATCTACCTCGCTTTGCCCGATATTGTGACGGCTCTGCCAACGATACAAAATGTAGCTGTATTTTTCAAACCCATTTCGTGGAATTAAACGAAAACATAGCATGAAGCTGTTTTATGAATACTGTTCTACCTTTTCCTGAATATGGTTTAATGTTAAGCCAATATGGGGTTAATAGGTAGGTCGGCTCTCGAGAGCCTAACGTAACATAGGTATCCAACAAAGATGTAGAAGAATTACCTAGAAATTTTGCTTTAAATTTCTAAAGCAAATACATCGAGAGGAAACCAAACATGCCTGAAATATTTATCGACAGTATGTAAAGCCAAATTAGAAGCCTATGGGTTACATAAGACTCTTACAACAGATCAGGCGCTAACCACACGAAAAAAAGAACTTTAAATTAACTCCGGGCAACAATGTCAAATCATCGATCCTTCTCAGACATATTTCTCGCTTAGCTAATGCTATGACTCCTAATGTTCTTCGTAATGCTACATCGTTATAAGGGTGAAATATTCCCCCAATTTATTTTCCTGTCAATCGCAATAAAATATAGCCTCAAAACTAGTACAACCGTACGAATGCATTTACTTTATATACTTCATCGTTACATACGATACCCTTGAGAAATAGTGAGAAATGTTGCCACAGTATGGGACTCTGATATCTGCACCGAGATGCTTAATAAATCAAATGCAGCGAGAGTTATCGGGCGTCCGCATCGATACATAGTATGAATTTATTGCACCAACTTGCTTTACTGTTCGTGTAAAAGAAAACTGGTAAATTAAGAGTTATTCCAATGGTCCTTGAGTATTTATGTAGCTGGAAATAAATTGCTCAAAGACATCTTTATGTAGAAGAAAAAATGTAAATACGAATTGCTGTTTAATCAAAAATAACGAAGTTATCCCAGGAACAGGTTAGCAAAAAGGCAAATTTCTTCATAACATTTTACGGTTTGGACTTTTTGTAGAACGATCAATTTGAAATAAGAATTCAAAAGAAAGAACGGTGATTTAAATTTTGAATTAGGCAAGCAGGTTATTTAAAAATTTGAATCTGTAAGTTTTCGTTTTTTTATTGTGACTTGCATGGTGGTAATAAGTATTATCAGGTTCTTAAAAATATCCTGTGATATTTTTGAAACCTTAAACTTACTAAATGACATAACTAAACATAACCAAACTTACTAAATGACATAATTATGCACAAAACTGTCATGTTCGACGCCAAAAATTCATGTTTCTTTAAGCCAGTAAAGAAATTCCGCTGGAATATTCATTAATTCAAACAATAAATAGTGTAAATACAAAGGAATGATCTGGTTTGACGTCATCATGGTTGTGTCGCGGTTGTTCGCACAAAATGTGGAGCGGGCGCGACACACTCCTTCAAATGACGAGGGTCGTCATAGCTTTCATTCCGTGCCGCCGCGGTACGACCGTGATAGGGTTGCCATGAGCTTTAGTAATGACGTTGTGAATGAAATGTTGCGGGGAAATTGCCTGTTGTGGGTATAAGATGACGGGTGACATCGTGGTTACCTATTCGCTACGAACCTAGAGTCAATATATTCGATAATTTAAAATAAATTATAATAAGCAATACAAATGGAACATATTTTTTTTATATTGTGCGGAATTTTCAACAGTTCTGTGTCCAATTCAATAGGTTATGAACTCAAATATCCATTAAAATATAAAAACCCTCTTATTGTATTTTCTTACCATATTACTGAAACAATTAAGTCATTACAACGCGTACCAAAAGTTTTATAATTTTGCAAGCTCATCAATAAAACATCAAAATTGAGATTTCCTTATCAACCAACCATAAGAAATCGTGTCATACAAACACCGAACTCAAACGGAACGCGAACAAAATGGAACATTTCATGCTTGAACAGTTCCTCTCAACCCTAGAGCGCCGGGTGGTCTTTGGTTACATAATCGTCACGGCTGCGGGCCATTGGGACTCTTAACTTCGACTTGACATGGCCTATTTCTGGGGAATTTGACATCTTTGCCACTTCCAACTGTGCCTCTGTGTGAGAGCCTTTGACAGAACAGCCGTTTGGAGTGTAAAAGTTTGCTAAGATTATTTTTAGAGTAACTTCCTTAACGTCTAGTACTTACTCGTCACAAATTCTTCTCTCATCAGGGCAAGTAAATACGTAATAAACCTACTTACATTATTTTATTTTAAAATATTTCTTATCAGTAAGTTACCACTCGAACCGTCAGTAGCATTTTAATTTCTTTAAAGATCAAGTGTTTAAAACGTAGGGCCCCTAAATAATTATGGTTAATCCAGCAAATGATTCATAGTCTGGCCCTGTTTTATTCAGTTTTTTTAATAATATTAATAAAGTACCTACTATTCATCTTGACTTAATTATTTTGGGTTCTTAATCTGATATGCAATAACTTCGAACTTGGGTTCAAATACATAACTTAGAAATAACAGATAAACTTTAACCACTTAACTTATCTAATAACAAATTCGTAACTAAGTTATGATTAAGTCATAGACACAAAGTTTGTATGATAAGTAATAACTGCTACAGCAATGGATTTACAAAATAATTAAGATAAAAATATAAGACTTACTTAACTATGATTTATCATTTTGAAAGCAAAATGATTTTAAAAAAATGCAGCTTAGTAACTTTGATGTAAACGAATATCAAAGAACATTGATATGACATATATGAAGCCTTTGTTAATCTATCTAAAACATGGAATCTTCAATGTCTCTTTTTTAAGTTTGTGGCGTTTTCCCAGGAGTGGGTAAAATCAGGCTAATATTTTTATTTGAATCAAAACAAAATACATAAACGCGTGAAACTACAAACAAAACCACAAATAAGTAAGTACCTTAATACCATCTTAATTTGGGCCAAATCTGTGTGATATTCTCGTCGTCCCATAAGCCTTGTCTAAAAGCCTTTATTCCGATTCGAATGTCACCACTTCATAATTTATGGGACAAAGGCTTAGTGCTTGTTTACGGTATGAGTTATTGTCATATGGAATGCATTACGTTGGCAGTACTGTGTGCCAGTGTTTGTCTGATGTTGGTATTGAATTTGGAGATCTCAATGATTTTGATTGAAGCTTTTGTTACGCGTTTTGGCGCATTGATTAGGTTTATTATTTCAATGATGGTGACAGAGTTAGTTCAAAAGTTAATGTCATTTAGCTAATCGCAATTCTGTGAATGAAATTTCTAAAATGATTTGAATGATAGAATCTGCTAATGCAATATTCTAATAATGTAAAAAATAATTTATTTTATTGAATTTTGAAAGTACAATCAAGAGTGGGCTAAGGATTGCATTGCATTGGTATGTACTAAAACAAAAACACACATTGTCTCTTATTTATGACGTTTAAACCAAGAACCCAAGAAAATGATTTAATAAATAAAAAAGATACACGTCTGATTTTTTCATAACCGTGGAGCTGTTTTGATCCTTCATAAATAAACGGGTCACGGGGTTTGAAAGGGTGTTTACTGACACTTCCTCATACTTTTTCCACATCAAACGATAAAATAAGCAAAATAAGACTTTATTATTATAGAAAAACAAACCGTCACGGTGAATATTCTAATAGTATTTTTTTTTGTATTAATTTCATATTTACCCTTGACTCAGCTGATTGCTTAGTTACTTCCCGGATATTTTTCCTTCTTCTATCCGTAGTTGCAGGATTTAGTTTAACCTTTTCACAACTAAATTGAGGTCGGTTTTGAATTTATAATGAGATGCTCCGGGATACTTATATTTTATAAAAAACTACTGTTTAGACGCGAAAGCCAAAGCTCCAAACAACCAAACCAATATGGTGGCATTTTGGTGGAGTAACGGAAACCAAAAATATTTTATTAATTCTTATTTTTTTTTTGTTAATTTAAGTGTAACCAAGTAATAATTTTATAATCTATGATTTATTTTATGGCAACATTAAATAAAAAGTGTAACGCTACACCACCAACGTAGAAAAGATAACATTTTAAAGTAAATATGAGTTTGGAAGAAATACTATTACCAACGACTATAAAATACTATCACACTTCTTCTTAAACGATGAGTGACTCTGATAACAACACCATTACTTAGTTATTGCAGCTTACTTGTGAGAAGTAATGCGTAATAAAACGGATCCGATTACGAGTATCGGTAGCGTGTCGAGAATGTCAGCCAACAACTGCTCACTTTTTATCGTGTAACGAGCTATTGAAGGGTACACATATTTCCTTAGAACGGTTTGAAGAAATGATCAGTTGCTTTAGTAATCTGTTCTGAAGAAATATGCGTCATGCTAGATGAAGGTATTCACCATTTTCCGCAATATTAAAGAAGGCCTTAAAGTAACGCAGTCGCTTCATGAACCATACAAGTATTCAGTTACATCCGGTAAGACTCAAAGCCGTCCTCAACATAGCTGGGGCAAGATTAAAAAGTCACAAGGAAATCTTCATTTTTCAAAACGTTCATGTAGACCTGTATCTAAGTAGGTACTGGTTATGTCGATAAGACTAACCACATAATTTGCCATTATTATTTCTGAATATAAAAACACAAATTATATTATTTAAACAGCCTCATCAAGGGTTTTTGTATTAACTAGTACTAACTGAGCTGTGGAAGTCAAATAGGCAGTCGCTCCAAGAAAATAAAATAAATGTAAAATACTGGTACTCAGCTGCATCCGGTTAGACTGGAAGCCGACCCCAACATAGTTGGAAAAAGGCTAGGCAAATGATGATATAAAAACACGATTCTAGTTTGCATGTAGGCAATGTATGATTTTATAGAAACTTGTTTCTTAAGTCTTTATGGGAATATTGACTCAATGGGCTTTCAACTTTCTTAATAATAATTAATATAGCGTTAATGTAGTAACCCCACACAATGTTGCACTAAATAGTTGAAGAAATTACTACTCCTAAATGACTGAGTAAGGAAACTATCAGAGTTACAATTTACAATATTAATCTGTTTCACACGCAATAAAGTTTTAATTCACCGAACAATTTATTACAACGATATTCCAGACATAAATCTTGTATCAATAGGCAATCATTTGTAAGCAAACTAATCCGCAACAACAATACCCTTAATACAATTTAGGTACACATTCATAAAGCAGGTTCCACAACGTCTGATTAATCCGAGATAAGGCGTAGTTACACACACATAACACGTTCAATTTCAAATAATTCCTAGGTGATATTACCCTGATATTATTATCTAGTATTATCATCTAGGAGAAATTATACCGGGCACAACGCCTACGCTCTTACGACTCTTGCAACAGAGCAAGTTTATCAATATAAATCCTCAGACTGTCGTGTTTGTAATTAAAACGCCGGAACTACTATCACGAGACTTAAAGTAAATGATATTTTTAGATTGTCATGAAAATAAAAATATGACGTCAGCGTCATAATCAGGTGTTTTTGTAAATATTTAATGTACTCGAGAGAAATGATTCATTGTTTTCACTGATCATTGCGCATTGTACTTAACTTTTTATGTTTTCCGACATTTTGAACTGTTTACGTGCATATACTTAGCAGCATTTTATCATAGTAGGTAGATGTAGTGATAAAAAAGGAAATGTGTGTTAAAATAGATTCATATTAGTTTTGTTTATGATCTACACGTCGTTGTTATCTCTTATAATAAATTGGCTACGAGATCAAAAGTCAACTGGAGGAATTCGTTGACATATCAAGGAATAACTAATTAGACCCAATTAAGATTTTGAGTTGTCACAGGTAATCGCTGCTCAGGGCCGATAACCTTTCAGATGAATCAAGATAGACAGAAAAGATCCGTCAAAAGATATAATAGGGTAGTTTCCAGAGTCAAAGTAATTACATTCTATTTAGTCCGTCTTTTAGATTATTTAAAAATAAGGGACACGTATTATTTTATTTGTAAATTAGACCAAAAATGACAAAGATATAGCCCATTAAAGTTACGTGTGAAGTCACTTGTTGTGAAAAAATGTAGCAACGCGACGGACATTTTTTTTTTTATTTTTGTAAACTAGCCTATTACTTGTTAGAAACAAGTAATAGGCTAGTTTAGTGAAGGCAAAATTAAAACTACAAAATGTAATGGCAATTTTAAGCCAGTTAGAATTAGCACTGACTGTACCATCGTATCTCCCGCCTGGCCAGCATGTTTTCTTCTTCCATAATTCTCGGTTACTTGTCATCTCATCGCACACCTCCTTTCTTGCCATATCATCCTTCACTCAATCCATCCATCGTTACTTTGGTCTTCCTCTGCTGTTATACCCACAAACATTCATTGCCATATCATCCTTCACTCAATCCATCCATCGTTACTTTGGTCTTCCTCTGTTCGTGGGTATAACAGATACCCACGAACATTCATAGTCAAAACATTCCTCACTACATTTTCGTCAATCCTCCCCATGACAGGGCCATAACAAGCCGATTACCACACAACTTTTACAGACAGACTTTCTCTTATCATAAATCCATTTGCATAACACCACACATACCCCTTAACATTCTCATCTCAGCCACAACCAAATACCTTTCATTGAAGGATCTACCAAACTAGATACTAACCTATAGAACCTAAAGCTCTAATTAGACTTGCTGTGTTCATGCAGCTAAACAAACGAAGTAGAACATAAGATCAGAACGGCTGTAAAGAATCGCAGAGATAAAACATTAATCGCAGTCACCAGTCACTCCCTGACTTGCACGTAAACGGTTTCCTCGCAGCCAGCAAGCATTTCAAGTACACTATTAAACGTTAACAAAACCGCATTCAACCATTTTACGAGTGAAAAGGAAGATTCCACTACTCGACTCTTTATTTGTTTCCATCCTTAATTACATCACACAATTAATGGTACGTCATTTGCAATGGCCAAGTGGAAGCTCAGCTTTTATTATAAAAAGGTTAATTTCCTTAATTTGGCGTCTTCCCTTTCGTCGGCCTTATTCTTTAGATTCATATAAATCGTCAATTTACTGATGTAGATACCGCGAGACTGGTTTATTTTAGTTACTTTCATAGTATAATGTCTTATGGCATTTTGTTATGGGGTCGGGCTGCAGACATCGAGTCTATTTTTATTCTGCAAAAAAGAGCCATAAGAGCCATATATAATCTCCGTAGGCGCGATTCTCTAAGGGAACTGTTTAAGAACATTAATATCATGACAGTACACTGTCAATACATTTATGAAAACATAATGTACGTAAGAAAAAATCTGCATCTTTTTGGTAAAAGAGGTGACAGACATAATTACAATACCAGAAATAGGAACCAATTAGTTCAACCGGGCTTCAGACTCGCTAAAGTAGACAAATCTTTCATGGGGTACTGTTTAAGGTGCTATAATAAAATTCCACAATGTATCCTTGAACTGAGTGAGACGAAATTTAAAACATGCATTAAACGCACACTATGTAAACAAGCATATTATAAGTTGGACGATTATATTACTGACAAAAATGCTTGGCTCAATGTCGGTCCTGCTCCACAAGAACAGGGGCGAATAAATTGATAGCATTCAATAGTATTGTTGGAGCTGCTGAAGATTGTACAACTATCTTTGCATTGTATAGATTCAATTTTTTAGCATTATATAATCGCATAGCCCAAATTGTGTGAGTACTATGTACTACAAAGCTATCATTCAATGGAAACCTACGTCTTTTCTTGACTAATTTGCTCTGGCGGTTGAAAGCATGTCATGCTCACTCAAATGTCTCGCTGATGGTGGCGCATGTGTCGGATCATTTAGTTCCCTTCAAAATGGTTGAGTTGAATGGTGCTGATCTATGCGTCATGTTCGTGAACGGGCGCTGTCAGTTGTGACTGGTCATCTCTCAGTTGCCACAGCTTTTTTTAAATTTAATTATGTATTTTTGAAATTATTTTTCTTTTACTATGGACACTTTTAATGTGCACGTCTTGCTACATCGTTCTCACATAGTTTACCACTTTAACACGAATGATGTAACCAAGGTTTTGTAACAATATTTTGATTTAAAAGAGTGTCCATGGAGTTTCTTGCCCATTCTTCTCCATAGAGATCTACGCTTTGGAATGGGCAACTACAGTACTTTCACAGTTATTATGCCTTGTGACTGGGACTGTAGCTTCATTTTTATTGTTGTCAATGTTTCGACAGTTCAAAAGTGCCTATAACTGGCCTACTTGAAATAAATGATTTTGAATTTTGAATTTTTGAATTTTATAATGAGAAAAGTCCTGCTTATTCACATTTAGGCATTCTCCTTTACTTATATTTTCTTAAGCGGAATTTGGAGTAAAAATCTTTGTTATTTTGACAGGCAATATTCTTTTAGAGGTTCGTTAGCTCATAGGAATACATTAAATAAATGAGAGACTTTTATGTCTAACTAGAATTTGAGTGTTTTAATTGGGTAATTTAAATACAGATTACTGTGATTAGGCCGAACCTAAGTGCTTTAGTTACGTCCATTAGACGACATTATTATAGAATTACAGTATCTTGGGTACGACCGGTGTCTTTTCAATGTGCCTGAAATTGGAACTCACGTAAAGTTATCATGAATTATTTATGAATATATCTTTTGAATTTTATTACCCCCTACAAAGATTTATTAATAAGAACGAATTTTATAAGAAATAAGAGCTAGTTATATTGAATTTTTGCTCCAGTAAACCTTATTACTATCATCCGAATCATTACCGCCGATTTCAAGAACGCGATTACAAATATATAAATATTGCTCATTTAATCCTTACTAATATTATAAAAGCGAAAGTGAGTTTGTTTGTTACCTCTTCACGCTTTAATGGCTACACCGATTTTAATGAATTTGGTACAGAGATAGTTGGGAACCAGGAGACGGACATAGGCTATTTTTACAAATCAATAAGGCGCTACCGAATTTAACGCGAGCGAAGCCGCGGGCAAAAGCTAGTATGTTATAAAAAGACACTGGAACTCAATTATTTGTTTTTTTATCTGAGCCTACCCTCTACCTACATGCCACACATGATTGATACACTTTCCCCGTAACTAAGACATAATATACTTACTATTAATATGTTAATCATATTGTTGCCTCACCCCTCCTTATTCCATATAGTACATTACTTAATACGGGCATAATTAATAATCATGAAATATTCATAAAACATAAGCTTGTGTGCCGTGGAACTGTTTTCTTGATTGTCGCAATCAGATTCGCGACTGGTGTTATACACCCTTTCGTGTCATGCCCTGTAGCTATAATTTACATTTTCTGTTATGACAAAAGGAACGTTTATGTTTTTTTTACGAAAGAAAAGAGATTCCTGTTTAATAATCGATTCGTGACGTTTACTGTAAGACACGTATATATATAGACTGTTGGACTTAAATTACATTAGATAGTGAGTCGACTGGGACAAAGGACGCATCTCTGAGAGAGGTCGTGTGTCAGTGAATGTCATAATGTCTTCCATCATTTGGCTCCAGCACGATATTTTCTGTTGAAACTGACTAATTACTCGAAAGTTTGTGAGGGCTCTAGGACCAATATTATCTAGGAATATAAAATTCTCGTGTCGTTGTGTTTGTTACCAAACTCCTCCGATACGGCTGAACAGTCCTATACAATAGGAGTCTATCTTAAAATTACTTAAATATCAAATCTCAGTCTCATAGCTAACCTTAATCCCCCTCATCTTATAAGCCATGAGGGGTGAGTAGGTACAGATGAAATTCTATTTCCTAATACCTCCTTTGATCTCGTTAGACTAAAGCAAAGAATATTCTGATATATTCCACGTGTATTCCAACCTTATGATAACTTATCGTGACAGCATTTCTGTACTAAATAGAGTAATCAAGAACACAGGCAATCTTCGTAAGCCAAGCGTCATAAAAAGCGTCGTATCATAAATATCCCATCAGGCTTGTTTCATAATGTGTGAGCCGAAACATAGCAATCATTTGTGAGGCAAATTACGAGGGTTCTAACCGTCTAATGTTGTTAAGATTACGTATACTCTTCGCAGTATGTGTGTGGTTAAATAGGTACATATTTTTCTTTGTAAGGCGGAATAAGTTGGCGTTCTTTCGTCTGTCAAAAATCCGATAATCATGTGGTCTTTCATTATAGAAATAATATAAACTTTTTTTTTAAAATGCTTTGTCATGTACCGTTAAACAATGTGGTACACTTATTATATTTTATAATACAGTAGATACTTATTTTATAATTTATTATTTTATGTTGCGTGTTTTTATGTCTGAAATAACGCCGGTGGTGACGGCAAAGTCCATGTGCCAAAAAAAAAACATTTAAGTATTTTAAAAAAAATACACTTTCACTACGATTTTTTGATAATATTGTAATTGCATTATGCGTATCTCTCTATCGGTTATCTGGATGGGGCGGGTTGTCTCAGCGCAGGGGTCATTATGAGTGTTTGTTGTTTGCCTTTTATATTTGTGTTACTAACAATAGTTTTTAAGTCAGTATGTATACTAACCATTGGATCAAGATGTCCGTAAAATAAATAAATTGAATTGAATTGAATTATGCGCTTGAGTAAAGCTTATATAATTTGTATAATTCTTTTATTTAGTGTCAAAATTGTGGTGAATGACGTCACATCATGGCCGCAACAGTCATGAGCGTTTGAACTTTAGTAGAAAATTGTAGGAGATTTTTTGCAACAAGTAGAAGTTGAGATTAACTTTTAATACTTTTCTTGGGTTTTTAGTAAGTACTGTTTTTTATTGATTAAAGTAAAGATTAAAATACATACAATATTCCTCATTGCCATCGTTTACTTAAAGTGAACTCAATCCAAACTTTATTTTAGTATTTCCATTATTTATTCTTGTAACATTTTTATTGTATTTAATTTTTTTTATTTCTAAAAAATATTAGGCTACCGGTATTAAGAACCGGGCCAGGCTATGGTCAGTGCTCCAAAGATAAGAACCTCATAACAATACGGGCCTTATCCCACCGCTTTTTAATTATTCTTCAGCATTGTTAGTTATTCAAATAACGAAATGTATAAGACAATCATTCTAAAAGAAAAATACGGTCATTTTGAAAATTGTGTGTGCCTTGAGCAACATCACATCATGCTATTTTACTGGAATAAGCTAATATAGACCGTAACGATATTAAAAGAGGAGTTGTTATTTTTAAGAAAATTGTCTCCATATTCAAAGTACTACTATGAACTGTCTTTATATGCAAGTTGTATAAAATAGCTTTAAGACTGCAAAGCAGTTAAGGCTATGTATTCCCGGTTTTGCCAGTTTTAGAATTCATTTTTGATAGGGAAATCATAACATTTTGGATCTGAAAAAAATATATATTTAGAATACATTACATACTCTTTACCATGTACCCGTTCAATACACGATGCACAAAAATTTTCTCGATAGAAAAAAATGCTGAAGTAACTTCGATTTGCAGTTTTTTTACAAGTAAATTTCATTTTAAACGAGTACTATAATACTCCATATTTTATAAATGATATCAATATAAAGGTAATTCATTTTAGAATCGATTCTATCCGATCGTTTTTTTCATTAAATAGTCATTTTTTTTTAAATCGATTATTTCATGTTAATTTCGATCCACGTGTCGCTTGCCAGTGTCCCGTGGGACGTTACTGAGGAAAGACCTGTGCCAAATTTTTGCGCGCGCGCTTCGCTTCTCTTCCGTAAATAATATTAATTCGAACTAAAATAATATTGTACTTAAAAATAACATAATTTAGATTTTTTCATTGTGTAAATAATTTGTATTTTATAATAATAATTTGTATTTTAAGATAATTATTATATTTGTGTTTTGTTTGGTGGAAATGGCAAATAAAAGAAAATAAAATTAGGGCTAAATCACGGTTGAAGGCAAAAAAATCGCGAAAGAAATAATATGATAAGTTTTAATTTTTATTCATTTATTCCTATTGACTCTGGCTGTTACAGTTTTACGAAATTTATTATTTCCCAACAGTAGGTAGCGAAATGCCTTTGATGTCGCGTGACATCGCCGGCACAACACAGATAGGTACAGAAGTCAATCTCATTTTTATATGCTTCACTTTTCATACTACGTCTTTGAAATATCGTGTCCGTGGCTTCTGTTTCTGTCTGCTTTGTGTCGCTCGTATACCTACCTACAATTGCCGAAACGGATCTTGAGCGAGCGGCGTCAGAGTGGGAATCGCTTTCCGTATTCCATACATTGTCGAGCCAATCGTATTCGTTGTTAGAAACATGCAGCAACGCAGGCAACGAATCACGAGTGACGTCTATGACACGCTGGCGCGGCGAGCCAATCACTGACACTCCCCGCCAAATATTTGACTTTTGCGTAACTTGAAGCCAGCTCTCAGGATCCGTTTCGGCAATTGTACACTTAGATACAATCTCATTTTTTTTGTAATACTATTCTATTTTAGTGTTTCAGTTCAAAAATGAATCGAAATAAAAATGGCTTATTTGTTGGGAAAAAAATGGCTAATACACATCCGAACTACACGGCACGGCAGCTGAATATGCGTATATGGTCTTGATTTATGGAGAATGTCATCAAAATGCCGCCCTAGCGATAAGGACATATCGCGAGAGATACGGTAATTCACGAAAATGCCCTACTAATCCTCGCTCTATTGTCGGAGCTCTTCAGCGCATACGTGAAAACCAACCAGTGGATCCTAGGTCTCCTCTCAACCCGCAGGTCGACCGCCTACACGACAATACTCAATCCGGTTAACCGAAAATGTGCTACAAAATTTCACAAATCAACCTAAAACTAGCCGCCGCCAGAGCGCTAGGCATTTTCAAGTCCATCACAGAACCGTCCACAAGATATTAAAGCGGGAAAAATGGCACCCATTCAAATTTAGAAAAGTACATTATCTGTTAACGCGTGATAAACTAATAAGGGTAAATTATTGCCGCTGGCTGTCCGTTGCAACATGCTGGCCCGCAGGTTTACTGATGATGTTAAAATAACGCTGTTTATGGCCTTCTGCCAGTCGTTTTACACGTGCAGCCTGTGGACCATGTACACCCAGCGGGCATACAGTGACCTGCGCGTCCAGTACAATAATGCATTCAGGGTGCTTTTGGGGTTGTCGAGGCGATGTAGTGCGTCAGGGATGTTCGCATGCGCGGGTGTCGACGGGTTCGCCGCGATCATGCGGAAGTGAAGCACTTCCATGTTGGCGCCCTTGCGCTCGTCCTCCAATGGCATCCTGAATGTGTTTTTAGATCGGTGGGACTCTCCCCTCTTACGAAGGTAGATAACTGGACAGACACACTTATCCACATAACGAGTGTGATTCACTACTTTTGATATACATTTAATTGTAATACTAACATTAGGCTAAGTTACTTGCCGGGGTTGCGGGTTGTTCGAAAGAGATACCGCGGCCCCGGAACGTAAAGGGCAACAGAAGGAACATGGGTGGGTTTTAGTCAGTACAAGTCTGACTTGCCCCTCCGCTCCACCCAGAGCGGGGGAAGTCATTGGATGATTTCCCACCCGAAAAAAAAGGCTAAGTTACTTTAATACTAACAATATATGGATTCATCCGAAATTAATTATTTGAGTTTGAATTGTCAGTGGTTATTAAATAAAATTGAAAAGGACAGTGACTTTCTTTCCTAAATTTGTTGGACTGACGAAAGTACGTTCACTAGAAACGGCATGTGGAACCAGCACAATCTGCACCACTGGGCACCCAAAAACCAAAACCCCCGCGTTTGGTGGGAGTCAGCTCATCAGTACAGATTTTCATTAAATGTTTGGGCAGCTATTCACGGTGACGATATCATCGGGCCCGTATTTATTGATGGCACTTTGACCGGAGAGAAGTTTGTTATCTTACTAAATGATACGGTGTCGGAATACACAAATAACCTCAACGTCCACTGATACCAACGAATGTGGTACTAATTAGATGGCGCACCGGCACATTCTGTATTAACATCCAGGCAGTGGCTAAATGACACATTTGGTGCGCAATGGATTGGGAGATTTGGACCACGTAGGTGGCCAGCAAGATCGCCAGACCTCACGCCACTCGATTTTATTTTCTGGGGGTGCATCAAAGACGATGTGTACGCGGAAAATGTGGACTCGGTGGAACAATTACGACTTCGTATAATAAACGCGTTTGAGAAAGTGAGGGAAATGGCTTTACGCGACAATTTATTTTCAAATGTTCGGGAAAACATGAAACGTCGTTTAGCCCTTTGTATCCGCCAACATGGTGGTCTAATTGAAAATAAGAAAATTTAAACAAAAACAATTAAATACTTACCTAAATAAAAATAGTGATAAGTGATAATGGTGGTAGTAAATAAGAGAAGGTGAAAGTGAGTGACTACGCAACTCCGCTGTAGGTACTGGCACCGCTCGATTTCTTTGATATTTTGCCGTCAAAGGATCGGACCAAATCTCGAGTACCTAGTAGGCGCGTATGCGCTGTTGCCAGCGCGCTACGCGAGCGTTGTTGCTTCGAGTAAACGTAAGCCGGCTAGGTAAGAAATTACATGAATATTTTTTTGCACAGAATGATTCCAATAGTGGATACTTTTTTATTATTTAGTTTGTATGAATTTTTTATTTTAAATTTACGATTTATTTTAATCTATCGTGGTTTAAGTGATTAATGGCCACTAGCCCTACCCCTGTTTTAAGTTAGTGTCGCCATTAAAGCGCCACGCTGTATGATAAGTACTTAGAATAATGTTGTCCTATCTCGTATAACCAATATTTTTAGTGACAAAATTACAAAAAACATAAATCATTTTTTACACAATTGTATTTTTCTTGGCCAATGCCGTTAGAGTACTATTCAGCTTAGTTTGCGGCAAGCGAACACTCGCGGATTTAAAAATGTGTGGTTTCACGCGCAACCCGAACGCGCGACCCGACGCGATCTTTTTGACAAGTGTCGTGACACCCACGACTGCGTCCTTGCGTTACCATTTGAAACAACCGAACTAGAATCTAAAAAATCAATTAACTTAATAAGTATAGTTTAGAGTTTATTATTTATTAAATATCTACTCCAATTAATTTATTGTGATTGTGTGATTATTACAAATCATAACACTTAAAACAAGTTTAATTAATCAAATCTCTTATTTTATTTTTAATAAAATAAATCAATAAAACAAGTTGACCTACTGGCTGCTTATCTGTAATGTGACACTTCCCGCGACGCAAGCGCACGGCTCGCTTTGCGACAATCGCGGGCAACTCTTGGTAGCGTTAAATGCCTATTTCGCTTGGTCTACCTGCCCTTAAGTCAATTTGCTGAATAATTATAACTAACTTTATCTGATAGTAATATTTCCGTAAACTACTGTAGTCGTGTAAGTAACCAGTAAAGCTTATTCTTAATGATAACTCGATAATGTTCAAAACACACAACATAATTAAATTGATTCAATTAGTACCTATTTGAATCGAAAAAAACTGTATATCATAAATAATAATGCCCTATAAAAGCATTACATAAATTCTAGTTTATATAAATGTTAAATATAAGTTGGTAACATGGCGACGTAATCACGAGAACCAATTAGTAACTAATTACTAACAGAAAAAGAAAATCTAATTAATATTTATGTGTTATACAGTATACAGTAGCAGCCACGAGTGTGGGTGTCCAGTTAATGGGAATAGGTTTGACCCCAATTACGCAGGACTGAAAAAAACATAACTCAAAATGTGGAAGTACTATTAAGTACCTCTGCCTAGCTCTTTTGGGATTACAGGTGTAATGTTATATATGCTATGTCTGTAAACACTTCCACGATACAGTAGAAAATCATAGTGTGGGGCAACTTTAAAAAAAAAAGGTTATTTACAAAGGGCTTAAACATAACCGGAGGAAACGACCGTAATGCCAAAAAGCATTTTGCACGACCCAGTCTACATAAATCAGACTTAAAAAAAATAACTATTTCTTAGAAAGTGTCACCAAAAAAATACGTAATTTTAGACAGAACCAATTACAAACAAATTACTTACGAGACCTTACAAGATGGGCGCCACCAGTCCATAGTCAATAAATTATTCGCCTACCTACATTTCAGCTGAACTTTCAAAGGTAACTAAGTAGGACACGAAATGAATATCACTAGGGCTGAGCAAAACACTTGTAATATTACTAATTCTGTGGAAAATTGAAAGAAAGAAATCACGTTTTGCACGTGCCTTTTTTGCGAATAGGAAATCATCACCCATCCACGTTCCTTCTATTGCATTTTATGTTCCGGGCCCGCGGTATCTCTGTCGAACAACCCGCAACCCCAGCAGGCGGTGGCCCTGACAGGCCCCTCTGCTTTGCTGACATCTCTTTGAGGCGCGCGTAGAACACTAACGCGCCGTTGACACGGCCTGTCTTCAATAGACGAGCGGACGGTGAGCTACCCATTGCTCACCGTCCGCAGGCATCTACGGTGGCCGGGAGTCGTCTCGCTGCGCCCGACGACGCCCTGGGCGTCTCCCGCTGTAGCTGGCTTGGTTTGAGGTTCTCTCCCTCTTTGCACGTGCCTTAAGTGCACACAAAAATAATTAAGTGCACTCAAAAAAAGTAAGTGCACACAAAAAACAATAATTAAAAAAAACACTGTTATTCTGTCAATTTCATGAGGACTATGAGAAACTCAAAGCATCTATTGCAATTAGGCTGTTACAGGTAATTTTGAATGTCAAATAAACGAATAAATAAGCTACAGATCCAGTCACAAGGCATAACTTGTGAAAAAGATTTCATGCACACTTATTTTATATCTGCCGTCTTAAGTTGTTGTTGGCAAGTGGTTATTGAGGAAAATGAATAAATATCATGACTGAACATAAAATCAGTATTCTTAGAACAGAAGAATAAACATACTATAATCAAACAAATACATTTTAATTGTAAGTATTATAACTGGCCATTATTTTGGTTTCAGGAAAAAAATAATAAATATCTTGTTATGTAAACAACCTTAAATTGTTTACTAAAACTTTTTCTGTTCATGATAATGAGTAGTAACTAGGTTGGTTATATTTATCAAAGTGTTTCCATTTTGATAAAAATAAAATTATCATTTTATTTTCATTTAATTATTTTTCTTAGTAACACCTTATTTTCTCTGAAAAATTACTTTCAAACTCCACCGTAAATGAAAGCCTGGTAAATCTTTGTAGCTCTCTCTTTCTCCTTTTGTAAAAAGGTAAAGTATTTATATAGGCCAAAGTATTTATCGGTTTTACAAGAAAGAGCTCAACAAAAACATTATCAACATAACACATACAGTACTGGTGTATAGGCAGAACTAAGGCGACATTTTAAAAAGAAACAAAGACAAAACGACGACCTGAATTCAAAATTAGAACAAACAAAATGTAGTCGAAATCAATTTCCCGTTCAATACGTGCTGCCAACATTATCACGACACAATGTTAGCAAACTTGCCATCTAGCGGAGTCCGTTGAGTTCAGAAACTAATCGAGTCGGCCTGTCCAATGATCCAGTCATGTCCAACACACAATAAAGCCAGGTTATCCCCTGGGATTGCGGATGTCTGTCGAAACAATACAGGACTTCTGGCCGGTTTCGTGTGCCCGACTTTGACGGTTCAACGTTCTGAGATTTTAAAGGTCCATGGAAGATGGGACTAGCTTTACTTGTTTTGACAAAAGTATTTAGAATACAGCAATAAGCTATACTACTCGTAATATCTAGTTTATAGAATTGCTCGTTTTCATTCTTTCAAATATTATTGTAGAACAGTTTCAATTCGAAAAACAAAAAATACCTGTCGAATATGTTGGCCGCGTAAACAATAACTCGTGTTTAATAAATTAGTGATTTCCCTTGAATCATGTATTCACGAGCTAGCGAATGATTCATCATTTATTTCATAGTTCATGACTGTTAATATTTTAGTAAGATGGCATTAAATATGCAAATCTTCGGTGAAATCCTTCGCTTTAACTATCGGCATTTCCCAACTTCAATGATTAACAACGGATTACAATTACGTCAATGGTTTGACCAATGGCCGATAAAATCCTGTTGATTTGCATTGATGTCATCAGTTAGTCGACCATCTTTCCGAAGACCATCCATCATCACGTTCCTAATGACACAATGATGTCATTATTTTCATGAATACAACAATGTTACATCCTACTCGCTATGCTTAGTTGCACACGTGAAAAACGTTACATCATGGAACGAAAATATTTCAAGCGTGAGACGAGGTCACAATATTAATAATCTGATTTAAATCCGTGCAGGTACGGAATACCTTTATAATGTTGCTAAGTATATAACAGTCATCGATGTTATTTAACGCATTCGTTACTATAGCAAAGATTGGCACGCATTTTGACAAAGGTTTTCCCTTCCGATTTAGATCTTATCTTAGACTTTTTTGATGAGATTGGAATCTACAACACAAAAATTGACGAAAATAGAGTAGTTTTGAAATACTCAACAATGTCACTGAGAATGTTAGAGCATGACATAACAATAATCCAACACTACTAAAGAATTTATAAAGATGATATAATATTCACAAGTTACCTAATACGCGTCTAATCGCGATTGCCTCCACGATAACGTAATTACGTCGATCATGCATCAGAACTATTAAGGAATAATGTGTGCCTTGCTAATGATCAATCAGTTTTATCTGATTAGGAACGAAGACGCTTATGGGGACCCCCCGTAACGTAGGGATGAGTAAATTCGATATGGTATAGCACCTTCTTGCAATTTAACTTCATACCATAAACATTAAAACTCTTAATTTAAAATAGAACCTTCTTGCAATTTGCGGGAAACAATTACATATTCACTTATTCAAGTTTGTGCATGTTACATTTTATGTTGCTTTTATACACACGTAACATTTTCAAACAAGCATACAAGAAAAACAACATAGATTCATATTTATGTTGTTTTTCATATTTGTGAGACATAGGTATATACAAATTCATGAACCAAAAAGTTTTCCTTTAAAACTTTTCTATCTCCAAATTGAAAGCCAAAAACACACATCTCCGAAATAAAAATACGTAAACTAGTGAACAGGTATCTCTCTAAACAGGGTCTCTGACACTCACTTTAGTACGTTTTTCTAAGGAAATAAAAAGGAATTTTCAATAGTGACCGAACTCAGTGAAAATAGATGGCGGGATCGCGAGAACCAATAAAGAAACTGGAAGAATTCTATTCAACGCATTCCGAGCTCTCGAATGTTCTTGTCTCCTTGTTACACGATGCATATTCAACCACTCTGGTTACGTGCTGGAATTGTAGAATTTGTTTTCTTAGCGTGTTTGTGATGGTAAGTTTGGTAGTAACATGTTTTACTAGGTCGTTGATACTAGATACGTTTTTGATATAGAATTGGGAAAGTTGGTGGCAAAATCTCTATTTTATTCTTACTACTTTTATTAAAGCGAGATTGTGAGGATGAGGAACAGCATTGGATGAAATTTGGCACACCGATAGTTTCTAACATAGACTAACACAAATGATACTTTTTATTCCAGCAGTAAGGTTCCGTAGGACTGTTACCGTACTCCATGCGGGCGCATAAACAAGCTTTATCCTTATTATAAAAGCGAAAGTGAGTTTGTTTGTTTGTTACGTCTTCACGCCTACATGGCTATACCGATTTTGATGAATTTTGGTACAGAGATAGTTGGGACCCTGGAGACGAGACATAGGCTAACATTTTTTAAAAAAGAGTGAATAATGAGGGAGAAAGAGGGAAGGAAAGGGCAAACTGCCGGACGGGCCTGTTGGTCTAGTGGTTAGCGGCCCTGACTGCTGAGCCGGAGGTCGTGGGTTCGATTCCTACCCAGGTCAAACTTTGTGTGATGAGCATGATTGTTTGTTCTGTGTCTGGGTGTGATTTATTTATAATATGTATGTATTTATAAATTATATAAGTATGTATATCAGTTGTCTGGTTACCATAACACAAGCTCTGCTTAGCTTGGGATCAGATAGCCGTGTGTGAGTTGTCCCAAGATATTTATTTTATTTATTTATTTATTTAAACTTAGCATTGCTATTACAATTAATAAGGCGCTAGGGCAAAAACTACAAGTAGCAGGTACCTGCAAATCAGGTAAGGGGAACTGTGTTATACCAAATTTAAGGCGGGCGAAGCTGCGGGCAAAAGCTAGTAATAGATAAATCAGAAAAAAATAGAACAGTGAACCTGTTCTATTTTTTCTATCAAGCATAAATAATGTTATCTGTACCCAATCATTACTAACATATCAACTATTTGGACCTATAGGAAATCTAAAAGTAGGAACATGGATGGGTTTTAGAAGTTTGTCACTCCCTTCTGCTCTACCCATAGCGCGAGGAGTTATTTGATGATAATAACCAATCCAAAAAAAACCTTATGGATGTAATTTGATGACACGATTGGCGCAGCGGCTGACCGATCGACTGCTGCGCTGCGAGTCGGGCGTTCGATCTCCGCACGGAACAAATATTTATGGCCTACATATAGTTGTTTCGGGTCTAGCTGTTTGTGTATGTGAATTTAAATGTTTGTTAACCCACGATTCAGGAGAAATTCCTAGAGTAACAAAAAAAAAACCAAAAAAAGGACGTTTCTTCTAATGTATAAAAAGTGTTGTAACAACAGTTAATTACATGATATATCGACTCTCCTTGAAGATAATTGATGAAAAGATTCACTATTCTCATCAAACTCTTGGCGGCTTCAAGTTCCGCAGTAATTATGCTACGACTACTCAATGCAAGGAAGTGAGGCAAGTACAGTTAAGTAGGTATGTAAGACTTATCTAGTGACGTAAGCATCACATGCAACATTTGTCGATGTCATCACAACGACTATTATCATTTCATTAGCAAATATAGCAAAAAACTATTTTTAAATACCAAATATCACGTATTACGCTAATGATCATGCGTAACGGCTTTGGTGAATGTATAAAGTTATTAAAGGGATTAGATCCATCGATAAAGTATCGATACTCTGTTTTCTAAAGGATCGGTCAAACCGATACGGATGAATTGCAAGCACGACTTCGGACACCGCACTTCGAGACATACTGTGTCCGCAGATAGTCCGCAATATCCGTGTAACTGTTTGGTATTGTAATATTGAATTTTAATTTAATTCAATTTTAGTCAATATTTTAGTTTGGGTTTAATCTATTTGAGAACGAAAGCCAGTTATAAATTTCAATGTATATCTATGTCTATTAAGCTACCATTCAATTGATCATTCGCTAAAATGAACTTCGAAATTCTCAAAGAATTCAAAGTCACTCGGAATTCGAACAGCTAAAAAAACACATCTATAACCCACAAGTTTTCGAATATGCTCTGATTTAACCCAAACAAATAGAAGTAAACCCGGTTAACTCAAAAGGGTAATGCGAAACTTTCCTGCCGAATCACTTAACAACAACTCATATTGACAATGTGATATTGAGGCAAGACGTGGGAGCCTATACGGGCTATTACCGAATAAAATTTCATAGAAAGCTCAGCAAACAAGCCTGATGGAGCGGCCCATTAGACTTCATGCATAAATTGTTAGTATAGTGACAACAAACGACACGTCAACTCCGTTTTATGTCGCATTGTTTTTGGATCTCAATTTTCGTTTTGTATTTTCCCCTTTTTCTGCTTTATACAGTAACATATGTATGCAAAAATATACATTTCAATGGACTATGGAATGTTTTGTGTGGATTGCTTGTTGTAAATATTTTGTTAAATTTGATGTGTTTCGAATATCGGCGTTCAATTTTGTAAAATCATTCTCACCAACAATTCCCGCCTTTGGGTATGGACTGGGCATTAAAGAAACCTTCAAAGTCTCTATCAGATAAATACTTGATCTACATTCAGTACTAAGAAATCAAATTGTCGTATTCGAAAGGCAAAGTAAGTACATAAAAAAACATAATAGAATTCAATACTCACATCATTTTCTTTCAATTGAAAACAAAAAACGTTTTTATTGCCAGGAAAACCTTTTCAATCTCTCATGAACTGAAACGTTATATGGCAATCAGTATACCAACTGTTTAACACCACATAGCTACCGAAATAGATCGTAAAACTGTATAAAGGTCGCCTATAAATCCCGGGGTTCGATTACGTAACTCGATCGAAAACACCGGCGCCTTTAACGCTTATCTATTGAAATCAAGAAGCCGAAAGTTCGCCATTAATATCCAGACAAAAAGATTAGGATTTACATAAAATTAGGCTGTATTATTGAAGTTGAACTTGATGCAGACAGGGTCTTTGATATCGTTTAGATAAAACAATTCAGAACTTGTTATTCATTGATTTTCTGTGTATTTTAAACTAGCTAGCGCCCGGGGCTTCGCCCACGAGATATCGAAAAAAAAATACTATGTGTTATTCCAGACTATAATCTACCTCTGTGCCAAATTTCAACAAGATCCGTTCAGCCGTTTTGACGTAAAAGTAACAAACATCCATACATCCATCCATCCTCACAAACATTCGCATTTTTAATATTAAGTAGGATGTGACTGATATATCTACCTGCCTACAGTTAGGGTGTATTTCGGAAACGTGACGCTTCAGATGATTTTGTCCTGACACTTACTTGCATTAATGACAGCAATAATTAATAAAACGGGTGTGTGGCTACTATTGTGGAATACAAAAAAGCGTGGACTATACGTTAGCACGAACACAAATCAAGCCATATAAAACCAGTATAGGCGAATCTCTCATTGTACAGGAAATTTATGCATAGCGATATCACGTTATACTGGAAATTGTAAGACAGGAATTTCGGCCAGGTTTGTCATTAAAACACTTATAGATAAACTACTCTACAATAACTATAACACATAACTGCAGACGTAATATCAATCAATTTGTAATTGAAACAGAGTCCACTAGGAAAAACCATAAATTCAGCCTACAAGGACACAACAGTTAGCTCAGTCAATGATTACTGTCTCTACGATACCTGCGCCTCATCTGACATACAATTTATAAGAAACGGTAAACGATACAGTTTTTCCTCCATTCCTATTATGGGAATTTTCTATATTTCTTTAAGTTTTAGGTTGAACCGTATACCCGATTTATTG
Source organism: Ochropleura plecta (assembly GCA_905475445.1). Classification (NCBI taxonomy): domain Eukaryota; kingdom Metazoa; phylum Arthropoda; class Insecta; order Lepidoptera; family Noctuidae; genus Ochropleura; species Ochropleura plecta. Next base: position 12,807,831 of record FR997735.1, on the reverse strand, counting down.
CTAGATTTTCTTTCTGTGTTCAACTACAGTTAGCGGTGGGTAGGTCAGCTGGCTACACCAAGAGGTTTAGGTTGATGACAGCTTCAAAGCGAAAAAAACATACGTGCATTAGCTGAAACTGGGAAGTGTGGCAGAAGAAAGGGGAAACGTATCCAGCAGTATGTATATATACCCAATTAGCTTCCGCCCGTGGCATAGTTACTTTGGGCTAGCGATAACTTTAACCCACGTGATGATCGAAAAAAAAATATCTTTCTCTCCCCTTTTCTCACTTTAGCCTATGTCTGTCTCCAGGATCCCAACTATCTCTGTATCAAAATTCATCAAAATCGGTTTGGTCATTTGGGCTGGAAGACGTAACAAACAAACTCACTTTCACTTTTATAATATTATAGTAAGGATTATGTTTGGGAAGCAGCTTAGTACGAGATTTTGCATGGAATAACTGCCTAACTGACCTCCACAACCCAGTAACTTGGAGCAGCTGGTGTAACCCTGGGCACAGCTAGTGATATTATAAATGCGAAAGTGTGTGAGTACGTTTGTTACTCTTTCAACGGTTTAACGGATTGGAATGAAATTTGGTATGTACACAGCTTGAGTTGTTAACACAGGCTTATTTTTATCTCGATGTACGCAGGTAAAACCGTGGGGCGCAACTAGTCCAAAAAGTCCATAAATCATTATCGAAAAGACGTTGCGTAACCTTGTCCCTTTTATTCGAAACAATAGTGAATACAAACGACAGTATTTTAATCTACATCTCTTCCATTAAAGTTCACAGCCTTATGTAAGGGACAATGATGAATGAATTTCATGTTACGTACTTTTTTTGTTTTATAAATTGCCTACTTATGTAACAAGTTATGATGGGATTTTTTTTTATAACTGGTACTTGTGAAGCTTAATGTTTATACAATTAAGTTCAATTTGCAGCATACCTAAATAACCATATAATTCTGCAATTAATAGGATCTGAAATGACACCTTTAGCAGAATCATTATAGGATAATAATATGAATTACGGTAAAATTGATAAAATGGTCACAGACGCAGTTAATACCGTGAATTGTCACTTTGTGACCATTGTTCGAATGGTAACGTAATTCATATTATTAGCCTACTAACTGCCGCCCGCGACTTCGTCCGCATGGCATAGTTACTTTGAGCTAACGCTAACTTTATCCTGTGTGATGATCAAAAAAAAAATATCTTTCTCTCCCCTTTTCTTCCCTCTTTCTCCTCCTTATCCCACTCTTTTTTTTAAAAAAAGCCAATGTCCGTCTCCAGGGTCCCAACTATCTCTGTACCAAAATTCATCAAAATCGGGTGGACCATTTAGGCGTGAAGACGTAACAAACAAACATACAAACAAACAAAGTCACTTTCGCTTTTATAATATTAATAAGGATTATGTAACCTTTTTTCACTCATTCATTTTATTAAACTATTGTGTTTATATAAATGGCTGCATAAGATGAAGCTTAAGCAGCCATTTTAGACCTCCAGACATCTGATCTGTCATCTAAGTGATAGTAATGCAATTCTTTGTGAGTACAATTCTCAGAACTAACAACAACGGACTCTAGATTTGTGCCTAGTTGATAGCAATAGGCTCCTATTACATAGGACTTAAAACATAACTGGTGAAAAGGTATTTAACTTCTCAAGGACCGCCATTATTTACGTCAACTATCCGTCAAGCACCGCCGAGCGGGCTCTTATCGTAAGCGTAATCTGATTTTAAGACTTATCTTTACCTACTACAAATACAGTTTTAAATCGGTTGGGGTTTGGTGGCACAAATTTGTGCAAGCGGGGCTCAACGGTAATACTTGTTTACTGGCACGTTTTTGTGCCACTGGGGCTCTAGAGGTTAAGCTATGAGGTAACCCTTTTTTTTCGGATGGGAAATCATCAAATAACTTCTCCTGCTCCTTTACGTTTCGGGGCCGCGGTATATCTTTCGACCAACCCGCAACCACGGCAGCCTGTGGCCCTGGCAGGCCCCTCTGATTAGGTAACCCCTCAAGATTACAAGCGTAAGGTTTTGTATTTGATTATCATACGATAATCCTCAGAAATTGAACAAAAAACACGTAGTGAGTTTAAGTGAACCCAATACAAATATAAGACTAAAGAATGCAAAACCGGATTTAAGAATAGCTGCACTTCCTTCTAATAACAAGACAAAATAAAAAAAACGGTGTTAATAGATTATGATATCTGAAAACCATGTGTTTGCGAAACCACAAAATAACTCAAGGTGAGAACCGACCCGCACAAAAAACTGGTAATCGATCTTGATAATATCATACTTAAACCGAAAAACATAATATTTGTTCAAGTTTTTCTGAACGCCACTACAACAAACACGGGTCTGTCAATGACCAGCCAGTCATACATAAATCGTGGCGAGCAAACAGAGGTAAGGACAGGTAAGAACACAAGTTTGACAAATTGTCCGCTCAACGCATTGTTTGGTAACAAAACTATGAGGACGAACGTACAGTGCTTTCACGGTTATAATAATATACAGCTGCAGTCCAACAGCAACCTTAACGTCAATAAAATAAAGATCACTACAATTTTGACAGAATTATCAATGTTACCAACCTAATAACAACTTTATGTGTACGAGCATAAATATGACTGTGATTTTACTGCGGAGGTAAAATAATTATCAAAGGACTTTACATTGTTCTATGTGGACGTAGAATTGATCACCATGATTTAAGATGCGACGGCTACGTACTTGGAGGTCCGGCAATTAAGTCCCTTTACGATAGAAATGTAATGGATGGGACCCGCCTATGAATACGGTTGTGTTTATTAATTCTATTGTTTACAGTGACTATTTACATCGTCATAAAACGTGTTTTTTGTCCGTGACTTCTTGATGTCTGGTGAGTACTTGAATCTTATGGCAAACAATTATGTTATACAGTAAAAAATCAATTTAAGCATACGATGTCATAGACAATAAACTGCACTATCTAACTTTATAGAAGGTAATTTTAAAACTTACTTAGCACAGTCTTACCAAGGGGTATCGTATTACCCAGAATTAACTGGCTTGTGGATTTAGTATTTTACATGGAGCGACTGCCTATCTGACCGATAGGCAGTCGCTCCATGTAAAATACTGATATTCAGCTGCATCCGGTTAGACTGGAAATCGACCCTAACATAGTTGGGAAAAGGCTAGGCAGATGACTTAGCACATTCTAAGAAAATCTTTAGATCCGGAAAAGACAACACATATCTACTAGTTACATTACCATTCGTCGATATTTTGTTTTACTTTTTTAAGATCCGATAGATACCTTCATGATGCGCAAAACCTTTGTACGGCCAAGAGCAAAATATGAAAACACTTAGCAAAATTAATTTGAACGATTGCGACTTTGATAAGAGACCTTTTTACCCGACTGCGCACCGCAAAGGAGGGTAATTCATAATCCTTACTAATATTATGAAAGTGAGTTTGTTTGTTTGTTTGATACCTCTTCACGCCTTAATGGTTAAACCGATTTTGATGAATTTTGGTACAGAGATAGTTGGGACCCAGGAGACAGACATAAGCTATATTTTTTTTTTAAATATGAGTTATGAGAGAGAGAGAGAGAGAAGAAAAGGGAAAATTTCGCTTTGCTATTACAATAAATAAGACGCAAGGGCAATAACTACAGGTAGCGTATCCAAAAACAGGAAAGGGGAACTGTGTTACCCCGAATTTAACGCGAGCGAAGCCGCGGGCAAAAGCTAGTCTATTTATATAAAAACGAAAATCACTGACTCACTCATCACGAAATCTCAGAAACTAGAAGTGTTAGGAGTCTCAAACTTAGCATGGGGGATATTTTTAAGACGTAGGTGCTCACTAAGACGGGATTCTGCAAAATTCAACCCCTAAGGGGTGAAACAGAGGTGGCAAAGTTTGTATGGGAGAACGCGATTCCTTGGCCGGATTGACTTGAAATTTTGCATAGGAGTGCTGTCATTATAAGTATTAATGGACTATATAACATTACGCTACAACACTGACATCTCTGGAGCTAAGTAAGCTGCGGGTGAAATCACTAGGCACAGTTTGTAATCCTTACTAATATTATAAAAGCGAAAGTGAGTTTGTTTGTTTGTTACGTCTTCACGCCCTAATGGCTAAACCGTTTTTGATGAATTTTGGTACAGAGATAGTTTATGTCCGTCTCCAGGGTCCCCTGGACAGGTTCACATAGACTATTTTTTATAAGCTAACTTTTTTTTAAAGGGAGAAATGAGGGAAAAAAGGGAAAACTTAGCATTGCTATTACAATAAATAAGGCGCAAGGGCAAAAACTATAGGTAGCCGGTACGTGCAAATCAGGAAAGGGGAACTGTGTTACCCCGAATTTAACGCGAAAATCTAGTACAATATAACACTCCCAAAATACTGCGTTCAACATAGAAGAAAAAAATACAATCTTAAAACTTCCTAAGGGTCTGTACTCTCAAACACATATAACCACTTATGTATCTAACAACTTCAGAAAACATTGTCCATTTTCTTGAATGATTTACTAAGAATGTGGAGCATACTCTCGCATGGTCGGTACGATTCGAACACTATGATTTAAGATCGTTAGCAAGTCTCCGTGGAGGTCTACTATCTAATGCAGTTTCACAAAGTATAGGTCCTAAGATACTGTACCACGTAACAAAATACTAATATTAGTTTAAGGGTTTATTGTATCTAAATATCATATTTTTTCTCCTTGCTAATTTAGTGGTCATAAACACGACTTATGCTTGACTGCAAAGTGGCCATCGATCGGTTCGATTTTGACAACTAAGTACCTACCGAAAATGGGATCGCCATTTTTACCTTAGAAGGAAAATACGAAATTCATAAAGGATCGCTTTGTTGTCCATCTGTCTATCTGTTAAAAACCTCCGTGCGCGAGAATTATCTCGGGGAGGCGTGGAGGTATCGAGTTGAAATTAAAACCATATCTATACCTGAAGTCTGTGATCCCTTGAAGTTAAGTCTACGCAGTAAAAAGATATGTCCGTATTTGTTGCAAGTTTGTATAAAACCTTCAGTGCGCGTGTCCGAGTCGCACTTGACCGATTTTTTATATGGCTTTTTGGACAGGAATTACTCAGATTCTATGAACCAACTGGTGAAGTTAACCCTTGTGGTGAAACTCTGCCTTTTTCATCGAGAAATAAACGTAGTTTTGTGTTACCATTTATCAAGAATTACGAGTTACAAATCACTAGAAATATATTTCGATTCAGTGGTACGTATGTATTATTCTCGGAAAAAATAATACTTATTCGGTAAATAAAACGGAATGGTCTAGACTTAGTAGGTATTAGTTTATTAGTGCGTGTATACTGGGGTAAGCTCATTAGTTAGAAATATATTTACGTTGTGGACAATTGAATTTGGTAGCTACTTATATTAAAATAATCAGAGTAAGAAATGAGCATTAGTGGAACTTTTACATAAAAGGATGAAAGCGAATCGTCTATCTTACCATGGACATGTGATGAGGAGGGATGCAGAACATGTGACAAAAAGAGTGATGAATATAAATGGTAATGGATGAAGAGAGAGAGGAATATCAAAGAAAAAATGGATGGATTGTCTGGGGAAAAAAGAGTAAATGATAGCGTGACAAATGAGAATGGAAAACATAAAATTACATGTTGCGGCGACCCCATATAATATATGGGAGAAGAGCAGGAAGATATATATTATAAAAAGAATAAGGAGAACTACTTATGAACGGCTTATTATGTTAAACATTAAAGAAAAAAATTATCAAATATTTCTGAAATTAAATGAAGCCATTAAATTCAATGTCCCTGTTAATGGAGTCATAACAACACAATTTTCTTAACATGTAACGGTTTGTATGATTAACAAAGCATGTTTAAATACAAGCCCCTATTAATCACATGCAATGGAGCCCTTACACAGGCATCGTTAAAAAACATATTTCATACAAGACTTTTCATTAGCATTATCAATTATTGAAATAGAGTCAGCATCCACCAACTAAATATTATGAATTTGCATAAGAAATGTATAAGTTTGCCGCGTTTTATTCGAGAATGACTCTTAAAGGTTTTGAGGTAAAGTTCGATTTGTTGGTGACAATAAATTCCTGGATCGTTAAGATGGGATATCATTCGCCCACGCGACGTCCGAACGCACAAGAACTTAATTAGTGACTTCTCAACGAGTACCTGAATGTTATTTATTGTCTGACAGACAATTCTGATTGTGCACTATAGTGTAAAGATGTAAACCTCCGCGGTTGATAACTATTTCAAAAGAAGATGAATGCGCCGCGTTCAAATGAAGAGAAATAATTACAAAACGTTCATATATCACTTCTAGTAACAGATTACCGTGGAAAGTAAATTTATTCTTATATCGGATGAAAATTTACTGGAATAGAATAGAGATAAATCTTGTAATGAGTAAACTGATATTGTATAATTAGATGGTAAGTTTGTGAAGCAATGTGAGATGACGCTAATTTATGAGTTGAAGTTCTACGGTCGGAGACAGTTAATCTTGAAGTTAAATTATAATTCAAGTTTAAATTACTAGCATACTAACTCAAATTCTTAGAGATATTAATGTTTGGATATAAATGTCAGTTTAGTAAGAGCTAGTATTAGCTACATACTTTCTTTTATCGTGCCCAACCTAGGGATCTAAAATAGCTGCTTTAGCACAATCTTTACAGATAATATAATTAATTACGGTAAAATTCTTGCAATGGTCACAGATGCTTGTGATAATTTTACGTATGGTAAAGTTATTCAGTTCATTTATTGATTTCTTTATAAAAACATTTAAAGATATAAAAATAGTAGCCTACCGGTATCGGGAACAGGGTCCAAGCTACCGGCAGTCAGGGCTCCAGAGAAAGGAACCTTCTAACAAGACGAGCCGTGTCCAGGAGTACCGCTTGCTGTATTAAGCCCTTGTTATTCATAATAGGTTAATAATATGAATAACAAGGGCTTAATACAGAAAGTGGTACTTTATTAACCTATTATGATTCTGCTTAAGCAGCCATTTAGACTCCTAAACCTTTATAATTATACAATACACATATGAATCCGAAAAATCAGAGGTGCGTTATAGGTATGTTATTTTTTAAAATATTTAAAAACGAAAAAAATGTGTTCATAAATAAAATAAGAGAGCAATGATATAATATTTATTTATTTCTAAGTTTACAGATTTAGGCTAGTCCTTAGTCCTATACTAGGAAATAGGTAAGATTGAACACAATAGGTAGGTAAGTGTGCAAACAATAGTAAAAGTCTGTTTACAAAATGTATGAGACCTGCCTCTAAAATTAAGGCCACTGCATCTTAAGAAGCAGTTTTCAACGATATATATATATATATGACGGAGATTCGTCGCAGGATGGTCGAGATTATCATGGCGGAGGACACGAAATCATACTCGCAAAACTTTTGTTAACACTTGTATTGTCCTTTCACAAAATCAATAAATAGTCCGGTCAATTTAGACATTCGAAGTTACCTAAATTCCCACCTAGCTGCAAATCGGTAAGATTGTTTAAAATATCATTAAAAACAAAATTTGAAAGTTCCCCATCTTTCCCCTGTAAGGAAAAAAAAATGTTCAAGTTCAAAGGTAAAAAAAATAGGTCTTTCGCGATTTTCAGCAAAACAGTAAGTTTTATCATAAAAATACCTCAGACAAAAACTGTAGATCATAAAATTATCTACAAAAAATTTATAAATACTTTTTTCCTACGAGCCACCGTTTTTGAGATATAACGATTCTAAAAGTTGTAATCGTCAAAATATGCATGAGTACGCCACGTATATATCTATAGTTGTATTGTAATATATGTTTAAATATTTTTCTATCGGTCATTGTAACTTACACTACTTATATAAAATATACATAAGTTATAACTATAAGAATATCAGGTAAAATGAAAACCAGTCAATTAATTTATACGCCATCGTAACCTTGAGAAAACATCTGTCCCCTGTTCAATTGTGTGCGTGGCTAGGTCTTATACCTGCTATAATAAATGAAATACTGTTAGTCTTGAACGCCAGTTGGTCCAGTCCGATCACTATGTACGGCAAGCCTATCCCCTGGGAGAAGCAAGCCAAATACTTAGGTGTCATTCTCGACAGCCACTTGTCCTTCGCGGCACATATCAAAGCGGCTCGTTCGCGCGCTGCCTTTGCTATGGGTAGGCTTCACTTTTTAATTCAGGCAAAAAGCAAACTGTCACTTAAGTGCAAATTGCGTTTATACACCGCGGTCATCCGTCACATCATGATTCATGACATACGCATGTGTCGTGTTTGCCCATCCCAACCCTCGTTTCCTTCATAAGATGCAGACCTTGCTAAACCGATTCCTTCGTAAAATCACGGGAGCCCCTTTTTACGTCCGTAACGATAGTCTTCACTTAGACTTAAGAATCCCCACCGTCGTTCAATTCATGAAGCGCCTTTCCAAACGCTTTATTGACTCCGCGTTAAAACATCGCAACCCCCTTATCGCATCGGCCGCTCGATACGATCCCTCGCGAATAAGTAAAATTCGTCGTCCCCGACATACCCTCGTCACTCCTGACGATGCTATAACCCTGCTTCAGGAGAGCAGCAGGGAGACGAGTACCCTTCGAAAAGTCAGACGCAAAGCGCCGTCATTCCGTCCTCGCTGACGAGGCCCGTCGCGACGTCCCGGTAATTGCCCCACCCGTCCATTGCAAGAGCCAGCCCGCGATGCTGAGCCAGTAAGTCTAAACCAGTCCCAAAGTAATATCACTCAGATCCAGCCTGTCCCTTGTTGTCCCTCAGCGACGCCCTAAGCCGAGGCTCGATTAAGACGATTACAACTTTTAGAATCGTTATATCTCAAAAACGGTGGCTCGTAGAAAAAAAGTATAAATTAATTTTTTGTATATAATTTTATGATCTACAATTTTTGTCTGAGGTATTTTTATGATAAAACTTACCGTTTTGCTAAAAATCGCGAAAAACTCATTTTTTTTACCTTTGACCTTGAATATTTTTTTTTCCTTACAGGGGAAAGATGGGGAACTTTCAAATTTTGTTTTTAATGATATTTTAAACAATCTTACCGATTTGCAGCTAGGTGGGAATTTATGTAACTTAACTCTTATTTTTTGGTCTAATTTGACCGGACTAAAAACAAAATAACTAAAGATGCCAATGATCGATACAGATTTAAATCAGAAACGCGGTAAGTTCGGTACAGGCTGGCAAAACGACCTCTCACGCTCGTGTCCATCCAAAAAGTAACGTCTCTTCAATCAATCTCATTCCTCTAATGCCCACAAATGGCAACTGACAGCTATCAAACCAGACTTGCCACACCGTACCGACCTCACCCAAGACTACTGCTTGACGTTTCCGACAACCGATAATAGATGGCGTTGTTCTAAAATAACGATTTCAATCATTTCTCTTTGTTGATTCTGCGACACGGCCGTCCTGATGGTCACACGACCTCGTGTGAAGTACCTCCAAGCGTATCCATCGTCACACTTATGACCTCCATCCAGTCATAATCACCAGACAATACAACCTCCATCCGGTCATCACCACGTAACCTCTATCCGGTCACCACTACACGTAACCTCTATCCGGTTACTTACACAATAGGCATCCTGAAACAAGAATTCATGGAAAGTAAAACGTTCTTCGCTCGGCCTTTCTGACAAACACGAAAAATGTGAAATAAAGTCACACGATTTAAACAACACAATTTTTCTGATTCACATGATTCTCATCAAATCTCAAAGAAAATCTTAACATTAAAATCACCACTCTTAATCAATTTGAACCAATTCAAGAAACGTTACGGTCAAATCTAGTATGAAATACTCTTTCGGTAACCAGTTTCATCACATTCAACACATTTTTCTGATTCGCATGATTCTCATCAACTCTCATAAAGAAAATCTTAACATTAAAATCACCACTCTTAATCAATTTCAACCAATTCATGAAACTTTGCGGTCAAATCTAGTCAAATCCAGTCAAATCTAGTCAAATCCAGTCAAATCTAGTCAAATCCAGTCAAATCTAGTCAAATCCAGTATGCAACACTCTTTCGGTAACCAGTTTCATCACATTTAACACATTGCCTCCATCCGGCAACCAACGGGACCTCCATCCGGTACCCGTCCTCAACACATCACATTGCCTCTATCCGGCAAACCAACGGGACCTCCATCCGGTACCCGACCTCAACACATCACATTGCCTCTATCCGGCAAACCAACGGGACCTCCATCCGGTACCCGACCTCAACACATCACATTGCCTCTATCCGGCAACATTGGGACATCCATCCGGTACCCAATCTCAAGACAATACTTAGCACCATGCTTGACCCCAAGTGCCCACCCAAGGTCACCAACCTTAAGTAAGCACCAGGATTCAAGCAATCCGAGTCATTTGCATACTACATTTTGCATCTTTTATACCCCTCTCAAGGTCTAACATCCTCATCGTCAGTCGGTCTCGTTTCGTCAGTGTCTATCGTGTCGAACTCAAATTTATAATCCACAATCACGTCATATGTCTTAACAGTCCGTATTTTCTTAAATCGTTTCTTATCTGACGACATAATAATATGAACTGCTAAACCAATTAATAAAACTTCGCGACAAATCGCCAATCATGATTTCATACCGCAATAAAAATGTCAGGTAAAACGTGGAAAAGAATTACAAAAATAATTAAAACTCTTTAGTACTCAATATTTGTACAGTCGACCTTTTAGAAGTCTGTCCGATACCAGTCAATGTCACATTTTCATAAAGTCCCACTAAATTTACAGCATACAGAATGTTCTTTGATAAACGAACATTCTGCACCAGAATCACAATAAAAATGGAGTTGCTCACCAAATTGTCTTAAGGATCCAGTAGGTGCGTTCACAAGGCACACATCAACTCGCTTTTCCTGACGGGATCGACCACCGTGCCGCTGCGTGCCTCCTTGGCGTCCCTCTTAAGGCAGCTGGATGCGTAGTGTCCTTGTTCGCGACAGTTGAAACAAGTGATCCAGGCTTTCACCGTTGCCTGGTTACTCTTGCCACTGCTAAACGCTGTCGATCTCGATTCTTCTTCATGTGCCGAATGTCTTTTCAGGCGACATTGCACGGATCGGTGTCCTGGTTTCCCACAATTGTAACATTTAGACCCAGCGTAGGGCTCATTGGGGCGGTTTCTCTTCGCATCAGGACCTTCACGCTCATCACCACTAAACGGGGCGCTCCTCTTCAGAAACTAAACTAATTTCAGCTCCCGGTGTAGGTCGTTTCGGGTTTTGATGTCCGTAGTAAATGACAATCGCTGGACTCACGTATCGTTCTTCGCGATGTGAGCTAACACCGTCGCGATGGCAATCTGCTTTGTTGTGAGGCTGTCTAAAAACAGTTCCTTGAAATCATTCCATTTCATCCCAGGGTAAGATATGGATGACAACCATGACGAAGCTTCTCCCTTAAGCGCGCGGCTCAAGGCAATCATCAACGATGCACCTTGACTATTAGGATTAATAACACACATGTCTGCTGTTGCCGTTCCCGTGTTTCCGCCACTTCCCGTTTTTCAGGGTCAAAATCTGGTAGGCGAAGCCATAAAGTTTTTATTTTGCTGTTCTAACAGAAAACGCCATTTTTCCGTTTCTGTGTCACTTTCAAACACGCGGGTATTGTCTTTACACTTTTCTTGACTAGCACTGTCACACGCACCACGTGTGGCGTTTGGATTGCATTCCACTTCTGATGACGGGGATTCGTCGTGGGATGGTCGAGATTATCATGGCGGAGGACACGAAATCATACTCGCAAAACTTTTGTTAACACTTGTATTGTCCTTTCACAAAATCAATAAAACAAAATAACTAAAGATGCCAATGATCGATACAGATTTAAATCAGAAACGCGGTAAGTTCGGTACAGGCTGGCAAAACGACCTCTCACGCTCGTGTCCATCCAAAAAGTAACGTCTCTTCAATCAATCTCATTCCTCTAATGCCCACAAATGGCAACTGACAGCTATCAAACCAGACTTGCCACACCGTACCGACCTCACCCAAGACTACTGCTTGACGTTTCCGACAACCGATAATAGATGGCGTTGTTCTAAAATAACGATTTCAATCATTTCTCTTTGTTGATTCTGCGACATATATATATATATTCTGGTAAGAAAAATCAAATTCAAAGAATTAATTAAATCTAACCATGACGGAATTGTAAGACCTTAAAATTACGGTACATAAGTTTTTGAGAGACTGTTGTCTGCACCATAGATTAGCTTCGTTGAGTGTAAAACTAATTAAAACCTTATTGTCAGTAACGGGAATATCTTATCGAAATCAATTTCCCTTAATCGGACTTCATTACGATCGTTTTGTCGTCAATGACAAGTGTAATGACCGAGAAACCACGAAAGTTTCCTCTCGCAGGTCTGCTGGAAGAAACTTCTAATGAAATAAGCAGTACCTTTGTGCTCTTCTGTCTTAATTCAATGCCCTATCAAGTATTTTGTGTGAGAGAATCTCAAACCAACAAACACAGCTGCCGCGGGAGATGCTTCGGGCGTCTCCGACGGCTCCCGGCCACCGTAGATGCTAGTCTGTGGACGGTGAGTAATGGGTAGCTCACGGCCGTCCAGTGACAACAGGCCCTGGGCAACGCGCGCCTCGAAGAGATGTCAGCAAAGCAAGCAGAGGAGCCTGCCAGGGCCACCACCTATCGGGGTTGCGTGTTGTTCGAAAAAGATACCGCCCCACCCAAAGCGGGGTAGATATTTGATGAATTCCGTAAAAAAATATTTTTTTTCTGTGTGCATAAATAGATAAACATCTAGCGTCTGTAATAAGTCTTGAAATGGATTATACCCGGAACCACTTGAAGACACAATGCATCATCAAAAGTGAAATACAGCTTGTAAACTTAAAGTCTAACGTAAAATCCAATAACACAATATTAAGACGCAACCAGACAGGTAGTTATGAGTTGCGTGTTGCGGAAACGGGCCGCGATTGAAATGTCGGGACTTCTGACATTTCGACGATATGGCTTGTACTTGGAAACATGGAAGAAAGTACCTTTCATATGTTCATGGCGTGTCTGAATCTGTCAGAATATTACGGGGCTGTTTATGGATATTTAATGTTTTGCATCTATAGGCACTAAGATACATCGGTAGATATCTACATATTTTTTAAGAAGTGAACCAGCCTTTTTTTAAATTCTGGAAGCCTTTTTACCAACGATGTTAGGATCACCTTCCATTCTAACCTGATTTATCTTGACTTGCCTGACAGACTTCCACAACATGTATTAAGGCGGTGAGGCTGGTCGTCAGACTTTAAGGTCTCCATCTGTAAAATCTGTTATTAATAAAGGCTAAGACAAACAAATGAAAAAATAAACGCAAGACTGTATGAACTCTTGCATAAACAAGACATGGTAGCGCCATTCATTCTAGAACAAGTTTTGATATTTTATAGCTCAACATGTGGCGCCATGATTAAAATTAATCGAGCCTTTGCTAAACGCTTTAAAATAGTGTATTTACAGTTTGTTACGTACGGCTTCACCTCACTTATTATATGTACTAGCTTTTGCCCGCGGCTTCGCTCGCGTTAAATTCGGGGTAACACAGTTCCCCTTTCCTGGTTTACAGTTACCTGCTACCTGTAGTCCCTTTTCTTTCCTATTTCTCGCTCATATCTTAATCTTTTTTTTTTAATATTCGTCTCCCGGGTCCCAAATATCTCTGTACCAAAATTCATCAAAATCGGTTTAGCCATTTAGGCGTGAAGACGTAACAAACAAACTCACTTTCGCTTTTATAATATTAGTAAGGATTAACACTTCAGTGTTAGGTACACAGATCACAAAATATCAAAGGAAGCATGGCATTTGAAGTATGAACACCCGCCAAGTGCGAGTCTGATTCGAGTGGTACGGAATCCCTGTAAAATTAAGGATCTGGCCTTCTTAGACTTATAAGGTAAGGCTCTCAGAGAGGGGAGGCTTGGTAATATGGTCTCGTTCTACCCTTTGGTTAAGGAATCCTGAAAAGTTTATTCGTCCAATAACATATAACGAAGATTGCACTTCTAGTGGGAGAAGTCGAGATAATAATCTAAATAATGTCGCTACTGGCTCCTGTAGGATCATTCCCACATCTTGCGCGATCCGTATCTTTATAATTAATGAGTGTTATTTACTAACCCTCATGTCGCTAATTCCGAACTAATAATCAGGGTTGCCAGTGTTAAAAATACCAATTCAGAGAAAAATAATGCAGACAAAAAAAGTATTCTATTGGTGAAAATAATGTAGGTATTGAAATATGTATTGCAGACGTATCGACGGTGTATTTCATATTTATTTTAGAACCTCACAACTTCAACTGTGTGTGACGCAAACAATGCAACACGAACACCGATGACGATGTTCCATTAGAAAGGTAGAAACAACATAATTAAATTATCCAACTAGTGAGTATACTCGTTTTACCATTATTTTACTTCTGACAGCTAGTCCAACACCAATTTAGTGTCATCATCTGCCTAGCCTTTTCCCAACTATGTTGGGGTCGGCTTCCAGTCTAACCGGATGCAGCTGAATATCAGTATTTTACATGGAGCGACTGCCTATCTGACCTCCACAACCCAGTTAGTACTGGGTAATACGATACCCCTTGTTAAGACTGGTTGTCAGACTTTCAGGACACTGACTACCTGTTACGACTGTCAAAGATCTACAAATGACAGCCGGGACCAACGGCTTAACGTGCTTTCCGAGGCACGGAGGAAACTCGGTATGTAACGGGTGGTCACCTATCCACAGACCAACCTAGGCAAGCGCGGCTTAACCTATAGATCGACCCGAGCGGCTGCTATTATTTAGCCACGAGCACCATTACACCATTTTACCTTCATTACACCAATTTAGTGTAATGAAGGTAAAGATCTATTACGAAGATATAATTTTGACAAACTAGTCAGTGTTCGCAACCCAACAACAACCTTATTGCTATGAGAATAAAAACACTTTGATGTTGACAATGCAAAATCAGTGTAACTATGCAAAGGAAAGATATAAGGTCCTTTACATAGCTGTCAAAATCACAACCACAATCACAGCTACAGAGGTAAGTACCTAAACTGGATAGGGTCTTTTAAGTGTAATTATAAGCCGGTAGTAGAACGTAGTCAACTCCAAACACTATATTATACGATATTATAATCCTGCGCAACTGACATTCAAATAAGGAAGCAAGTGACAGGAGTAAGTACATGCTCATAACCTGCCAGTGTTTATGAATAAGTAAACATGACTAAGTTGACAGTTTCATACATTGTATCTTATGGCTCGCGTAAGACATTACGTCACGCCATTAAACCCCTAATGGTTACCCGCACTTCATCAGTTTTGTTTAGTAATAATAGAGGAGAGCCTAGCCACCAACCGGGAACAAATTCAGACACCGTAGCTGCTACTAAAAAAATTGTGTTAGAAAAAACCCAACAACACGTTGCCAGACCTGAAAATCGAACCCTCCTCTTGGTCATAAGAGGAAACCTCCCCAGTCCTGTCAGTCGTGTTATTTGCGTAACACCTTTTACAGCACCTAAATTGCCTGTTTTAAAATGCAAGGTAACTCTGCAAAACATTGTTATTTTGTTGAAAAACACTTTCGTGTTCAATATCCACTAACTTGGTATTGCCATTACTTAGTATCCACTATTCTACCTACTGCTTATTCATGTCAATTTTATTTACTTAAAATAATATGATAACTGAAAAGTTGTTTGGTAATCGGTCAGCTTTGTATGGGTATGTGATGCGGAGGAATGAGGAAAATGTGAGGAAAGTTTTGAGTCTGAATGTGGATAGCTATAAGAGTAGAGGAAGACCAAAGAACGATAGATGTACCTACTGTGTGAAGGATTATATGGCAATTGCCCTCCTTTGCGGTGCGCAGTCGGGTAAAAAGAAAGGTGTCTGGTGAGATGACGAGTGATAGAGAAGTATGGAAGAAGATATGCTGCGCTGGCCCCAAACAAATTGGGATTAAGGCAGGAGAAAAATAATTGTTTGCAAAAGCCTTAAAAAAAACTTAAGGGCCTCTTTTAGGGGTTGCGGGTTGCTCGAAGGAGATACCGCGAATCGGAACATAAAGGGCAATAGTAAAAGTCTGAAACTCTCCCCCAGTTTCCCAGAGCGGGTTTAAGTTATTTGATAATTTCCTATCCGATAAAAGAGCTTCTTTTCTCAGCGCTCATTGGCCGATGATATTTTGATTTTCACACGGCCTTTGGGCATCATTATGTTCAACTTTAAAAACATAATTTGTCATGGTGTTTTTTGTTGATTTTCATAAGTAAAAAAAAACATAGTTGGTAAAACTTCGCTTTAAAAATAAATATGCATATTCCACGGCTGCGCCATAGGAGCCAGTTTAGCAAATTTCTGGACAACTAGTGTCTGATATACATCCCTAAAAACATCAGAAATCGACAGTTAAAAATTTGTATTAGGTACAGTATACTCCTGGCAACCCTATTTGAAGTGCAGTATTACCGACCAGTAAAACGCATTATTTCTGTATCAGGTTCGCGGTGTGGTTTCACCTGTTTTAATAACTTAATTTATTTATTTATTAAAACTTTATGCACAAGTAAAAACTGTACAAAGGCGGACTTAATGCCTTAGGCATTTTCTACTTAATCATTTTACTATTTTTTAATAAACTTTTCTGTTCATAGACTACATAGTTTATATTAATTAATTAAGTTGTTAATAGGTCTTAAAACTATTTTTCTCATTTTTATTCAACATGTCCTTAAAATAATATATTTTAAAATAAAACCAAGCCATTAATAATATGTAAGTATAGTCAACGAAAGAAATAAGTTCCTAACTTTATCTTTAGCAAAAATTTCCTTAAAATTCCATGAATTAAGTTAAATATATTTGATAGAAAACAAACAGTTCTATTGATGAATAAAATTTGAGTTCAAAACGTCCATCGGCTACTAAGAAAAAATCATTTATATTTGACGAGCCTGGTTTCTTATCTCTTTTTGCTGACCGTACATCTAAACCCCATAAAATACGGTATTCCATTTAAATTCATATTACAGAAATGCGTAGGCGCAACGCATTGTTTGAACCGTGTTAACATGACCAGGACTCCCACATAGTCCGCTGATAGAGACATTTAAGTGGACACATACATTTAATGCATTTATTTGTACACTTGACAATTGAGCATATAGTCCGCTATTATGAATCAATGTACAATCTCCTAATTATTCAGTTTAATACTTCTAACATATCTAACACTACGTCCCGCGGTTTCACTCGCGTAGTGATAGAATATACAATATATATTTATGAATTGTAGCATGTGTTATTCTGATGAATAATCTATATTATTATAGTTTCTTTAAAATCCATTCAGTAGTTTTTACGTAAAAGAGTAACAAACATCCATACATCCAAACAAACTTTCGGGTTTATAATATTATACTAGCTGGCGCCCGCGGCTTCGCCCGTGTTATATTGAAAAAAAATCTTATGTGTTATTCCGGACTATAATCTACGTCTGTGCCAAATTTTATCAAAATCCGTTCAGCCGTTTTGACGTGAAAGAGTAACAAACATCCATACATCCTCACAAACATTCGCATTTATAATATTAGTAGGATAAGTAGGATTTGTGACATACTGATAAAAGCGCCACCTACACCTACTTGGTCTAATTATGTTTGAACCATCCTGGAACCCATTGAAATATATATGTTACTGTAAAAGCCCGAACTACGGTAAATCTTAAGATTTTCCAGTAAAACCTAAGATTTACCGATTATGAATGGTAAATGTCCATATAAGTTTGGGATTCGAACTTTTACCATCATTTACTTGGTAAATCTTAGGATTTGTAAATCCTAAGATTTACAAATCCAAACGATAATAATATCAAATAATTTACACGCCTTATTATTCCTAAAACCAACATTTACCAGTCTACATTAGTAAAACCTAGCATGTACTGAATTGGAATGGCAAAAGTCCGAAAAAGTCGTCCCTTTATAATAAATACTTACATTTACCAACTCATGTCGGTAAATCTTAGGTTTTACTGGAAAATCTTAAGATTTACCGTAGTTCGAGCTTTTACAGTAACATATACACTAAATTTCTTCCAAATCGGTCCGGCAGTTAAGGCAGTGTTAGGTCACAAACAGACGTATAGAAGAATTATTAAGACATTAACTACGCAGAACCCTAAGTGTAGGTTAATAATACAGTTAGTAAGACACCTAGCCCGTTATGTGGTGACTTTTATTTAATATATTTTAATGTCCCTTACATTAAAATAGGGGTTTATCATAACTGTTAATCAGCTGTTACTGGAAGTCATATTTATGTTTACAAGTTTTAAAAGAATGAAGCTATAATTTTATATTATAATATAATTCATTATAATCCTACTTAATATTCATTATAATTGCGAAAGGTTGCGATGATGTATGGATGTGTAGTTTGTTGCTCTTGCACTCAAAAACTATTGAATGGATTTTGAGGAAATTTGCCACACAGATAGTTTATAGCCCAGATTACTTTCAAACCCGGTAGACAATTACCGGCCTCACGCGGGCGAAGCAGCGGGCATACATGCCAGTTCAATCTACGTGTGAGGAAACTCAATAAAGTTACTTTAATTTTTTATGTGTAGTCTTACCAACTAACTTTGGAGTTATAAATTCCAACCTATCTTTAATTAAAACTCACTTCACCTACTATTAATACCGCGCTCCACACTACACTAGCTCCCCATCCTCAATCTTTCCCAGACATATTACCTATTTTACATCGTACGTGATACAGCCAATCACTTAAGGTTTCTTCATACATAAATCTCGTGGAACTTGCCTTAATACACGACATAGCACGAGAGTATTAGCTGTCTTCGGGGTAATCCCCGAACGTGCACTCGACAGTTTCATCAGAAACTCGAATCGAGATTTGAAATTATGTATCAACGAACGTTAAAAGCATAGAGCCTTTATACTTTTATCTATGTTTTTGGATATTTTGATGTTTGGGACTGCAAAAGTTTTATAAGTTATATTTAACCTTAGACAGACTCCTTAGTGAAACATTTGAATACTCAAAGGAATTTGAATGTAGAATGGTTTATAAAAAGAACAGTTTTTTTTTTCATATTGACGTACAAGGAATAGAATAGTGTGGTTGATTATTTAAAATATATGACAAGTCGCTGAAGAATCTTTTATTTGAATTATGTACTTACTTATTCTGTTATCTTTTATTTGAACTATGTATCCCCTTGCTGATAAGCAGGTAGATAGATATACATGCAATATTGAAGATGAAAGGGTATAAAAATATTACATTAACGTAACTGAATGACATGACAGAATTCCGAGTTTTTTATATTCTTTTTTAGCGAAAAGTACGAGATATATTTTGCTTTTGTTGATACCGGAAATTACATAAAGCTTACCTGAACACTGATTTCGGATTAGGATATTTGATCGAAACGGGTCTTAGGCATCTTTTCGCACAACCGAATCTACGAAACCGGATATTTTGAATTTATATGAAATTGTTTGCCTAGTCACCGTGGAAATAATAATTTATCCATCAACTCAAACTTCATCAAACTGTTCTAGATCTAGGAATTTTTGTCTATTATCCTACTAATGAAAGTATGATTGTTGCTCTCTCACGCAAAAACTACTGCATGAATTTTGATGAAACTTGACAATAATATAAGTTACATATCAGAATATCACAAAGATTAATCACCACGCGATTGAGACCGCGGGGCGCAGCTAGTATAATATATGCACATAAGCGCAGTTAAGCGCATCACCTGATAGAGGCTAATCTAATGTAGAGTGAAGCTCTTAGAGCATTAGGACACAGTAGCACAAAGCAAGACTTAATGTACTTAACCTACGGCATCACAAGTAAGACGTGAACCAAGATTTACCTTAACCTATAGTTTTCTTAAAGCTGTTTATTTAAGACATCTACAGTATTCTACAGTATAAAGATATAATAATATGCGAAATATTTCAATTCGAAAATATTAAATTCTCAAATTAATTAAATTAACTACTGAAAGACAGACTCTCTTACCCATCAGTGGGGCAGATAAGACTTATAAAAAAAGAATCATCAAAATCGGTGCACCCAGTCAAAAGTTATGAAACATTAAAAAAACATACAGTCGAATTGAGAACCTTCTCTTTATTTTTGAAGTGGAATAAAAATTGTGAAATAGTAAATAAAGTTTCTTTATAAATACGTCGTGTTTGTATATAGTATAGAAAATCAAATTAAGCTCAATTTTTCGACACAGCTTACTTATAAGGATTCATAAAAACGATCACAATGACACACCCACTCATCACAAACAATCTACCCTAACAGCAAAATATCGTAAGAGAAACCATAATTTCCCTTTGTTCGCTTTCGTAGCGGAACATATCGGAGAAAGATAAATTAAGTGATAAATGTCATCGTACTGATTTACGATAGAGGCAATAAGCATCACTAATTCTGATTACGCGATACCGTGTCTCTGGCCATGTTATTGATTACATATGTACATGTACATTCATATATGTGGGCATTATGTTCTATAGTTCTTCATGTGCCTAGCCTTTTTCCAACTATGTTGGGGTCGGCGTCCAGTCTAACCGGATGCAACTGAATACCTGTATTTTACATAGAGCGACTGACTATCTGACCTCCACAACCCAGTTAGTACTGGGTAATACCCCTTGGTTTGACAGCACGTTTAGCGCAGTGGCTGAGCGATCGACTGCTGCGCTGCGTGTCGCGGGTTCGATCCCCGCACGGAACAAATATTTGTATGGCCTACAGATAGTTGTTTCGAGTCTGGCTGTTTGTGTGTGTGATTTTAAATGTTTGTAAACGCACCCACGCTATAGGAGAAATTCCTAGTGAGAGGCAAAGTTTGAAAAAAAGAAAACCAATAAAAAAAGACTATCTGTAACGACTGTCAAAGATCTTCAAATGACAGCCGGGACCAACAGCATAACGTGCTTTCCGAGGCACGGAGGAAACTCGGTATGTAACGGGTGGTCACCCAGCCACAGACCAACCTAGGCAAGCGCAGCTTAACCTAAAAATCGACCCGAGCGGCTGACATTGACAAGCCTATAAAAGGGTGACATACATTATTAACATTTCAATCGATGTCCAAATAATTCTCAATATTACTTTTTGACGACACGCTAGGTCTCTAGCCAGAATAATCTCTACCAGCTTGGTTTGCGCTGGGCTTGTCATAATTGTAACATCACCAATTTGGTCTTTATATCATCTAATAGTTCAAATTATTATAAAATCAACAATATTTTCGATGAGATCATCATAAGTAAATTATTTAAAACAGATACTAACACAGCAGAAAAGTTTTGCGGATGTCAAAATGATGCTCACGGTCCACGGATGTATCGAAGGTTGCGAACAGAGTGACTCAGGAAAGAAAGGATGCGTCACAATGACTTCATGGATTTTAACATCAGAAATGGTCAAGGGAAAAAACTAAAATGTCAAGGACTGCTTAGCAAGGAAGCTATGGAAGTTTATGCAGGATCTTACTGATTGTAAGTGACATTCCACGATGGTAGGCATTTAAATAAGTCTCTTTTTTTAAATAAAAGGGAAGATAGAATAAATCAAAAAAATATGAAAGCTGTCATTTTTCCCGACTCCCGTCACAACAAAAACAACCTTTTTAAAACTTAACTACTTAACGTATTAATTAATTGAGCACAACAAGAGCACAGACTACAATGTTACGATTTTATATTTCATTAACTCTTATTAAGAAATTCACTCGTAATAGTTTTAATTTAATTTTCTTACTGGCTGTGCCCAGTGGTTATAACCACTGCTCAGGTCGCTTCTGAAAAGCGCCACTCACCACTTAGGGGTACGAAAAATAGATGTTGGCCGATTCTCAAACCTACCCGATGTGCACACAAAATTTCATACAAATCGGCACAGCCGTTTCGGAGGAGTTTGGACAGCAAACACTACGACACGAGAATTGTTGAAGACCAAGACGAATTTAAAAAAAAAATGAAAAATATTATACTTCTAGGTACACAACAGTTTTCCCCGTAAAAGCACTTTTCAAGTATATTACCATTATCCAACGGTTTTACTTCTAAACTGCTGATCCTCGTTAAGCCGTTGAGTGCAAAATGTGGTCAGCCCTCGGAACCTTTCAATCAGTGCTCGTTTATCTAGTAATCTATCGATCAATGTCCGAATGGCTAGCTACCAGTCTACCACTAATTGATAATAATAAAAACGTGAAAGTAAGATGGAGCTGATTGGTTTAGAAATAAACACTGTAACAAAAACGAGCTCATCACTTGTGTCCTAATCTTTACAACAAATTCGCGTTAAGGGGTTGTTCAGACAAACTTAAATGTTCTCAGATACAAAGTTAGTATCCATAGTGTAGTACATACAGATATATGACACTACTCTAGGGGTCATAACAGACTATAACATTAAATTACACTAAAGTGCCACTAAAACTATAACTAGCGAGAATTAAACATGGCCTACGCCACGCAAAACGTGCTTTGAAGGGACTTTACAAAATGACTGAGTAATTACATTTTTCTGTCACAACAAATTAATACTATGCGTGTACGTTGTTGGCTTACGAGTTGTTTTTCATAAAAACATAATATTGCCGCAACTTAACTTAGGTTTTTACGAGGTAACCTAGCCTTATACCTAACTACTGCCGTTTACAGAGAATGACAAACAACTTAAGCACAACGTTTTCCTACATTATTCACTTAAATTCATTTATATTTTACCTTTCAAACCAAAGTTAAGTAAAGATTATTACGCGAAATACAAACAGAAAGTTTTCCTTTCCCATTTTGCTAAAGCTTGTGAAACATTTACGATATTGTTCTTAGTCAAAAAACATGTTTGTGAAGTCACAGGTGCTATGTGGCTGTACTACGCTATGCGGAAGTTAAGCCATCGATTTTCGCTAAAATACTCGCCTCATCGCTCTTAACGATAGGGGGAGCGAAATAGATAATTATTTTGGTTGACGACTGACAATATTTCAAAGGCAGATGCTTGATTCACTCAGGAATTACATCTTCCCTTTTTATAATGCCGTCACAAAGGGGAACTTCATTATTATTACTTTTTGTTACGGTTTTCTTACGGCTGTCTACGTTTCTTAAAGATTTTTATAGGAATAATAAATTTAAGGAGGATAATTAACTTTTAAGCGTCGCCTACGGGTCGTTACATTGAGGACGGACAGCGGTAAGGAGTGGAAACAAATCCTAAATGAATACGCGGAAATTACTTGGTATTTAAATCGTCTAATGAAAGAAGTGTTTTAACGTGTATTTCATGGTTTCTGCTTAAATTATTCTGCATGTAGAGTAAACTTTAATCTATGCTGATTCCGAAACAATTTCAAGATTTTAGGTTTCTGAAACTTATTTGGCTATTTTGAGGTTATATAAGACAGCGTTTATTATGTCAAAAATCCTTGAAACTACTCGACTTTTATTTCGCCTCTAAATGACGTCACACATTGCACCTGACAACTAATTTGATTTATCAAATTCAGGTGTTTTATTCTTCTTATGTCATCACGGGCAAAAGTTCGGAATACAAAGTTATTGAAATCAGTTGCATATAGTAGGACAAGGGCAGGAAAATGATGATGAGTTGCATATAGCCAAAAATACCCGAAAAAAACTTTACATACCGAATCCCCATACTTTCGTAAGTCGAATACTGTAACGTCTATATATAGTCTTTTAGTACTCGCTTACACGAAGAAATTACTCTCTGGGAGTATTAAATTCGTATTCTAGTGTAATGAAGACGGAGGGTGAGTTTACAACGCGGCACAATAATATGTGGGGGTCTAAATGTGTCCGTGAGGTGCAATGCGGTATACTTAATTACACACCTATCCCTACTTGATAACTTAATTAATGTTTGAATCATCATTTAACATTAATTTATACATTATGATAACGTTGTGTTAGTTAGCTACTATTTTGTGTAGATACCTAGTGTACTAAGAATCTTAGATACATAAAAGATTTTCCCGTTGCCAAGAGGTATTTTTGTTGGGTTTTGGTAACCTATGTTAATACTTAGGTATTATTTATTCATTCTAATCTTACGTTATTATGTAATATTGTACGCTTCACATAACTCATTAAGATTATAATTAGGTAACTATTCTAAGCTACTCATCAATTCAGCATTAATAATAATTTACAATTATTAGGACATTGGATTATTATTGTTTTTGTAATTACTCTAAAAGATCACATTTTATTTTTTGCATGGTAGAAATGTTATATCTGTGTATTCTGCTTATAGGAAAAAGACGTGTTTATGTATGCTGATGCAAGTATTTAAAATTGAAGCGTACTCAAAATGTTTGTTGCATTCCACAATAAGAACGTTAATATGTAGTAACACTGGCAGGTTACAAAGTTTTCCTCCAATAAATAGGTTTGCGTTTGGCCGCAACTAGCCTGATGTAAATATATGTAAGTTGATACGGGTTAGGGTAGAGTAGGTACGCTAGCCTAGAAGAAACCAAGTGACTCAAAGTTTGAAGACATCTAGATTATACTGATCGGGAGACAGGGAATCCGGCCGTAAATTCTATAAACTTGCGGTTCGCACAATAACTGTGGAAACATTGCATCTTTAGGTACTTAAATGATATTCATTTAGTGTCAAAATAATAACCAGGCAGAAATGTCAAATCATTACCTATGACTCATTTCATGAAACGAACATTTTCAATCACGTTCAAAACTCAGGTGTTGATTGATATTTCGCATCACACGAATTGATAGACGGCAGACGAGTCAATCAGACTCTATTAGCGGTATCGATAGTCTACATGTGGACAGTATCGACTAGGAAATTATTGATTTGTGCCTAATTTCCGGTTGATCGCCGCCTGCCGGCTGCGGGCAGCGGGCGTGCACGCGGTCATCCCTGTAACTTAGCACAGGTGAACGATAGGTAATCCCGTACGAAACGAAATAACGCCCCTCCGATTCGAAACGTTATCGATATATCTGCGTAATCGATTTAAATTAAAATGCTTGCACTGTAAATACAACTCTAACGTAATAAATTTAGTAATGACAATGAATGTTTTACGTAGTTATGTGAGTACGGAAGGGCCATCGTGGTCCTATGAAAATTAAATCGAGTGACCCGTAACAATGTTTTAAGTGAATTTTAAGCGGACACCCTCAAATGAGTCGTTTATGCTAAAACAGGAAGGGAATGAATAAATGTGAAAGAGTAATAGTGTGGGGCGGCAAACCTATGTCGGTCGCATGACCCTCAGCGTGTTTCGCGAAAGGTTAACAATCTAAAGGTCGAACACTAAAAACCAGTCATGTATGTCTAATTTAGTTCTCTGGGGACACATTTACGGGTCTACATTTAAATGTAGCAGCTCTATGTAGCATATTCAAGTTTTACAGTTCAGTAAGCACACAATCGTAACTGTCTAGAATTGGCTTGTAAAGTATCTCCTAAGTTTTAACACCTCCGGCTTTTCCGTGTTTGCTTATTCGAAAGTTTGTTTTGTATGGATATATACCGAACCGAAGATTTTATAGTGTTCTATAGACTGCAAGACAAACTTGTTCAAACAATAAATCTATGTACAAACAATGAATCAATTTTTTCCCTGAGTAATTAAGAAAGTTTTAACCGGACATCTAATTAGGCACGTAATTGGTTACTCAATTACCTAAATCCAGCTGATTATAAAAGAGGTCATAGCAGTACCCGATTTGCACTTGAAGTAATCAAGATATTTTATCAGTAAATACAACACAGCAGGTACCCGAACGTAAACATCGGCGAAAACAAATAGATAATCCGCAAAATATATCTCACTGATAAGTTATTGTGTGAGCCAATCTCCCCTTGAAAATTATTTTTCGCTCGCGTTCTCGCAACGTGATACGATCTACATACAGCCGGCGAGAAAATATTTTAAAAACAATGAAGGGTATTCACTTTTATCAACGCATCGTCGCCCGAGGGGTTATCCTGAAAAGGAGCGGTGAATAGAAATCCCTACGGCAATGCCGGCAGCCTATCAGTACTGTGAATGGCTATTAACCACCTCGGGGCGACGATAACGCTGAAAGGCGCGTTACATTAATGTATACGGTGTTTGCTCTCACTCATTACCTCGTCCTCAGGTTGACGCAGCGGCATGGGGGGGCCCACGTCCCGCGGCGCATTCACTGAAGAACTGGCACTGTCACTCACTGCACTAGCATTCACCACCGGCCCGCTATTGTCAGCCTCGATAACTTCCCACGGCACATCGTCGTTGTACACGGCCACGTTCAGCACCTGGTCGCCGGCGTGGAACCTCCACGGCAGGTCGGCACCGGTATGCCTGGGCCGGCGCCGCTTGTGGCGCACCTTGTGCCTCGTGAACCTGCTGAATCCTGCGCCACGGCCTTCCTGCAGCATAGCGTCGTACAGAGAGTCCAAGTTCACTTTCAACTTGTGGCGCCTGGTGGTGCGCGGGGCTGATGTAGTTGCCGGAGCCGGCGTGGTAATAGGATCCCTGCTGAGACCCTCCGCGTCCCACAATTGTATTCTGAGGATGTTGTCGTGGGAGGGTATGTGGGCGCGCGCGTACGCGAGCGCGATCACCGCGAGTACGAGAGAGAGCGCGCGCGCGGACCCGTCCATGTCTGTCGGCGGCCGCGAGCCTACTGAAGCGAGTGCTCGGCGCCGCGATTTTCCCGCGCTTTCCCGATAACGCGACGAGCTACAGTACAGCGAGTAGTACGAGCACGCATTCGACATCAACGCCGCGCCTCCCTCGCCGCGCTATATATCGCACGGACTCTTTATCGTGATGTGATTAATTTGATAAGGGCAAACATTACACCTATCGTGTCGCGCCCTGACAGCGATTACGGCACGCAATTACCGAAGAAACGAGTAAATAAAACAAATTGTTCAACTAAATAAATTCTATTCCCATAATTTAACACAACTTTTGTGACAACTACAAATTAATCATTTTGTACTACAATCTTAATAGCATTTGAAATGCAACGAATCACGATACATTTATACGGAAACTTGGGTAACTACCTGATAAGGATAACATAACAATCACATGATATGGAATTTCATAAATATTCTACTATTATTACGGAACAATTCAACTGCGACTAAGAAATATACAATATACATACTAGTAGGCATATAAATATACAATAACCGTGTTACATAGTCCAAATTAAGAAAAACCTACACATTCTGTCTAATCATGATAATGGTAGTAGCGCACCACAACTTCGTACAGATTAAGATGTGCAATCTCATTCATGAAAATGATATCGTTGTAAATAGCAATTTTCTTGAACAAAATAACGAATAAGTTCGCGTAGTTTAATCGTTTCGAAATCTCGTAGCACGCATAGCTAACTGTAGACTAAGCGTTACGAATCCAGAAAATTTACAGCAATTAATGCCCGTTTCCACTGACACTAAGCGACAGAAAGTTAGATAAATGCCTAAATATCAGTATACTGTTGCATTTTCAGCGCTGGGATTAGCCCAGAGAGTTGAAATTTCAACAATGCAATCATATTAAAGCATTCTTTTAGCCGTCACCTTTCATTAGCGAAAACGGGCATAAGCGTTGCGAATGAAGAAAATGTCAACAAATTATATGCTATTATTCTATTGGCTACATTCATTCAAGCGAGTTGAATACAGGCATTCATAATTTGCTACGCGTATAACCACTTTAGTTTTGCCGTGGTTTAATGAAATAATAGTCTATGCCACTGTTTTAGTCGGAAACTGTCATTGTTCTACTGCTTAGGCACTTGGGCTATTTCAACAATGTCGGAATACCCAAATGTTCAGTGAAACTTAAATTAACTTTTATAGCTCTTTTGCAAGGTTGAAAACATTGCAAAATATTTAAATTATTTATTGCAAAAGAGCATAATTTAATTAAATCATAGAAATACATTCGAGTTTTTCCATGATTTAATTAATGGGAATCCCAAAGTTGTTTTACTATTAAATAAAACCCTGGTTCAACCTTGCATTCCGAAATAAGAACGTAATTTATAATTTGAAAAATAAAATGATATTTTTGACCCTTCGCCACAATATTGCAAAACAAATTTTTTTTTTTCGTGATTCAATTTGTCAACATTTCCCAATTAATTGAAACTTCTTTGACATTAGAGAAATAGGCCATCGGATGATGTCGAGCTCCAAGGTGGTAGATCAATTTTAAAATCTACGGATACATCAGCCGTTTATAGAACAAGCTTTTCCGCGGAAATAGCATACCAACATTTTCACATGGCAATGGGGTTTTAAGCGAAAGCAGCTAGCGAAACGCTCTTACACTATACATATTGGATGAAGTGAGTCGAGTATAACCTCGGCGTTTCCCGCCCCGATTTCCGTTTCCGCTGCTGCTCCCAACCAAAAATATAGCCTCTATGTTACGTAACAATATCACGCATGTATCATAGTATGGTGCGGTGTGGTATACAAGTGTTCAGGAATAAAAAAAAACTCGATTCAACTTTCTATTTAGCCCACTTCAAAAAATGGAGAAGAATAATAATATGTAGTTGGTGGCAAAAAAGTGAATCAAAAAAAGTTACTAGTATCTGAAATGTTGTTTTTTAAAGTGGATATTTTTTAATACTTTTGTTCGTCTTTTATTTTTTAGGTTTAAGGGGCATTTATAATCGAAATAACACATTTGACTATTCTCGACAATCTCTAGAACTTACAGAATAATACGTCATAACCCTAACTTAAACACATTCCCGTCTAAAGCAGCAATATCTTTGCGGGTGGTTCGAAAGAGATACCGCGGCTCCGGAACGTAAAGGGCAATAGAAGGAACATGGGTGGGTTTTAGTCAGTACAAGTCTGGCATGCCCCCCGCTCCGCCCAGAGCGGGAGAAGTCATTAGATGATTTCCCACCCGAAAAAAAAAAAGCAGCAATATCTGTATCTCCATTTGTTGTTTTCTATATTATTTTTGTTGACTTAAATCCTAAACAATAAGTACCCTTTTAAAATTAATCGTACAATGGCAAGTTAAAATCAACACCTTATGCTTTAAAATGTTAATGAATTGAATACTAATAATCTCTGTATTATTTTATGAACCAGATCAAGCACTTAAAATGTTTATTAAAAGTATTTTAAATAGAGTAGGTGCTTAAATTCAAAATAAGTTTTTAATGCTGGTTATCACTTACATCAAGCGATCATTGAAAATGCCAAAAGATGAATACTACGGCTGATATCTATTAGCAAAGTTTAAGCTCAAGCTAACCCGTTTCATACGAAAATTAACCTGATTTGTATGAACTCTAAGTTTATATTCTTAATGCACGCTTAGTGAGTGTCGCTTGTAGGAATATGCACATAAAATTAATACAATTAAAGTTTTTTTTAGAATAAAACGATACTGTACCTAGTTTGAGCTAAATCTAACTTTGCTCAATAGGTTAAGCGTGTGTTAATTAAAACGAGCATAAGTAGCGAGCTCGGACACAAAATCATATATTTTTTCATCTAAATTGAAGACCGTAGCACATTTATGTTCTTAACTGTGTAAATCATTTTGTTAAGATCTTAGACATGATTTAATACGACAGAATTATTAGGTTCTATGAAATCGCGACAGATAAAAAAATATCCGCAACTATAACTTTAAGAGTACAATCGGTTACACAAAACTTATTTTACTTATATAGGCCTATTATTTACCACATAAAAAATTGCGATGATTATTATATTAAAAGCTTTCAGAATTTCAAACAGTAACTGGCCATTAATATTTTGATTTACTTATATAAATAATCTATGTTATAAATATATAATTCTATTCTTAATCATATAACATTGTTACTTCAAATGTACAAAAAAGTTAGTTTTTGTGATAACAATCGGTGGTTTTTTAAACAGGTTTATATATTTTGGCTAAAATAATAAGTACTAGATTATATTGGTTTTTTTTTATACTTATTATAGATTGCTGTGCCCGAATGTACAAAGAAAAATAATATATTTTTAAACTAACGGTAAGAAAAACAGTTCATATTATATTTTATTCACGTTTCATAATCCACTCCACAAAAGGCTTATACCCAAAATTAAGCGAAGGCGTAAAAAAAATTAAAAAAATAGGGACGGGGACTAGTTTATATTTAAAATCGAAAAAATAATGGCAATATTTTATGAATCACAACACGTTATATTTAACGTTTATTGTCATTATAGACTGAGCTTATATTGAGCCCTTATGGAACTTTAAATAGTAATTAGTAGTTTGTTTTTATGTGTGGTTCATTAAAATCGATGATAATATAGACAAGCATACTTTAAAAGTAACATATCTTGACGCCTGTCATCCCCGGAAGGTAAGGCAGAAAGTTTACCTTTAGAAAACCTACATTTCGCCAGTTATGTTCGAGTCCCATGTAATATGGGGAGAAGGCAATAGGCTATCAACCAGGTACGGATCTAGACCCCGTGGGGACTGGGAAACTGGGAAATTCCTGATGGAAAACCCCAAAAACACTTTGCCCGACCTGGGAGTCGAACCCAAGATCTCACGCCCAGCAGGTGCGCTTGCGCAATTTTAAATTAACAAATGATATTAATAGTAAAAAGTTAGACGTGTGTGAACTGCAATAGCTTAAAAGCAATTATTTTTTAAAAAATAACATCACAACTAATTTCAATGTAAAGCTTTGCAGCAGGAATGTTATCCGATGAAAAAGAGACAGGTCATGGATTTAAATACGTATACACATTATTTCCAAAATGCCGTTAATACTGTCTATTATTGTGATATTCCCAAATACCTTAATTTCAAATAATTTCCCGAATGCAGATTAATATTTATTATGTTATATTACGCTATTATTATGATATTATACAACGTTTAACCAGTGAACACTCTTACAATGCTATAAAATTACAAATTGTACTAAAATAATCACTCAACAAAAAAGCTCTTATTTACATACTATCACGGAAAATAAATCTTGAGCAGAATGTCACGATACTATTATGTTTGCAATGTGACAAGCTGCTCAGCTATTAATTTCCACTACTATACATTAAGTATCAATTCCTGATACGTGTTAATTAAGTTATTAAATGTTATATTATTGGTCGCATATAGCCGATTAACATACCACAGACTCATAATATATCCCAACTAACCTTACAGAAAAATGTGACCAACGGCTCTTATTTTATCGTAAACTAGAGCATGTATCAGATAGGTGTGACCATATTAAATAGGAAATAATTTAACATTTTAAAGGTGGTATGGTAAATAAATGGCCATAAACAAAATACATGTTTTGTTCGAGGATTAATAAATTGTCTCATACAAAATTTGTATTTTATATGGGTTGATTTTTTTAAATTGTTACATCGGATTTTTATTCACCTTTAAGTATCACCACATCATTCTGATAATTGCTGTATTTATAAATAATATGTTCATAATCTCTTCTATCCAGTAATGTATGCATCGACCTTTTTGGTTAAAAGCTGTGAATTGAACTACAACGAAATATAATGGTTAATATTTTGAACAATAATCATGGCATTGCTAACGAAAGTGCTACATATGATTACATTTAGAGAGCCAAGGCACCGATGCTCTAATAACGGTAAGACCTACAGAACAATTACCTTTAAAAAACAGTGTTATTTTTATACTTTGATACATTACTCTCCGCTTGTCAAATGTCAAAAGCACCAGGTTTGACGTCTCCATTCGTATCGTGCATAGACAAAGAGAATGAAAATTTTCGATCTATGGTATCAAACAATATGACAAATCACGGTTTACATATACCGAATGAACAATCGGCGACTAGACGCAATATAATTATTTACCATTTTGATTTACCAAAACAAAGGATACATATTATGTTTTTTTTTATTATTTATTCCAAAAATAAAGCCCAACATTTATTTTCATCTCTTTCAAATGTCAGATTTATCTAGTCTGTATACCTGGTCGTATATTTTAAACGAAAGTAATCTAAACAAACGTTTTTAGGTTACAATTTAAACATCTATGAAACTACTTATTTAATTAATGTCGCATGTAGGCCTACAATTTCATAAATAAAACAATACTAATTTGTGACGAACTACATACAGTAGCGGCGAAAACTGTCTTCCCAAAGTCCATAACAATTTAACCGTTCCACTGTACATTACACTTAAAGCTAACAGAACACCGACAACACCGAATTAAACACCATTATTGTTCTTCCTCACGTTTGCCGGTGAGCCGGGCAAGTAGGTCTTTAGTCAGTCAATACTGAGATCGTTGGAGAAGTGCCGCGAGAGCTTCGCCACATCGAGGCCGGTGAAGTCGGTGAAGATATCGGACGTAGCAGTGGAAGGTTTAGCAGACCTGCCTGGTGAAGAACTAGTAGATGCTTGCTCGCAAGGATCGATCACGACTAGGCTGTCCTCTTTGCTACTTACCTCGAATGGTTCTGATATGCCTGTGAAAGAAAATGAGGGTTTAGTATTTGGGGTTAAGGTTGATTTTTAAATAACTTATTCTGATGCAATTGGATTTTAATTAGAATTGCAAATCAGCTATCAAAAAAGGCTTTGGCAACGTAAGCTATTCAAATACTGAGTAATTAAAAGTAAAACCGCAACTTAATAAATACACCTATTAGATTCCACATTGAGATTGGAATAATCCCAACAGTCAGAAGACAGTTTCAATTCCTGAAGCATGTTGCTACCTGAATAAAATCTATTCTATTTTCTGACCTAGGCCCAACTGGGCGCCAAATCGGTACGACAAAGGTGCAACAGGCGATCAGAGTTACGATTAAGGGGTTGTTCAAACGTAGACACTTTTTGACACCGACATGGCACATCATCACAGGAAACCGTAGTTTTTAATCATTAATCAATATTCATTGGTAGCTTGTTTCCGACACAAGACAAAAGTATTTGTGCACCGCTTAAGTACACAGAACTTACCCAAAACACTCCTGACGTCGTTATTCGGCTGGCTGAAGTAGATGAACCTGTAGAAGCCAGGGTGCCTCACTCCGCTGCCGACCGGGAAGCTCAGGGTGATGGTCCGGGGCTGGCCGTCAGAGGCCGAAGCACCGCTGGGCAGACTGACCTTCGCCAAGTACTCGTAGGCGATGTAGTCGTCTAGGTTGTGGAAATTTGCCTGGAAGGAAGATGAGATTGATAATTATAGTTTTGGAGATGCTTGGCAGGGATTGGCATTTGTAATACAGGACGATATAGTTATTCAGCTTACAAGTATGTGTTCTTTAGTACGTTCTCAATACCTGGCACTTACGCAGTTAATGTCAAGATCGAGCCCAAAACAACCTCAGATTTTTCGGATTGTATAATTATCACTTGCTTCGATGAAGGCAAACATCGTGAGGAAACCAATAGCTGAGAGGTATTACTCAACGGCATGCTCAGCCAAGCCCTCCTGCCCATGTGATGCCCAGGCGGTGGTGGCAAGCAATTTGATTTATTTTTGGTTTTTATTTGTATTCTTTGGCGATATTGAGAAGCCATTAAATTAGATTAAATAACAAATCCTTTCCCAACTTTAGGCATATTTTTAACGGACTTCTAAAAAAAGAGATTAAGTATTTCAATAGCATTTTTATTGCTTTAGACCTTTTATCAACTGCCCAGTTGTATAAGTTGTCTACTTTTTTTAAGGAAATAAAATTACTTTAGTTTCACAGAAAATGGTACAGCCTGTTACAATAGATATAAGATTTGATACCTACATCGTATATGCCAATCCAGTCGTTAGAGTTGACTTCGATGTCGGGTGTAAGCGTGCACTGTGTCCTGAAGTCAGCGTCACCGATGTACCAAATGCGGCTGATCGGCGCAAATTCCACTGTTTTCTCCGTGTAGTTGGAGAACGTCTGTAGAAGAGAATATTCTATTGGGCATCGGAAACAGGACACTGGTGTAAATGGACTTAAAGACTAAAATTGGCCAACCCACAATTTACCACGTCGGAAAATGGAATATATATATATAAATTTTGATGTGAGTACATAACTACAACTTAGCAAACCTAAGCTGAAAGCTTTAGAAAATTTCTTGTAGGTCGAGAAGTCGATGGATCTATTAAAGAATATTTTAAAAATGCTATGGAAACCAGTTGGTTTATAAGGTCGTTACTTCAAAAAGATAACGTAAATCTAGAACAAAATAGTAAATAAATAATATATATATATATATATATATAATATAGTGTTATTATCCTATTTAATATTATTAGAATACCGGTTAGCATACTGGTGCAATATCATAACCAAAAATAATGGTAAATATTCATGCAACCACAAAATATTTATAAATGTCTGTTTATGGAATTTAAAACATTCTTAGACCGAATAGCGTGCATTGCATTCATGATACAGGTTGAAGCATAAATACTAATAACGCTGGAAAAAGACACAAGGCCTTTTTTTGGGGTGGGAAATCATCAAATAACTCCCCCCCCCCCGCGCTCCACCAGTGTCAGACTTTTACTGACTAAAACCCACCCATGTTCCTTCTATTGCCCTTTACGTTCCGGGGCAGCGGTATCTCTTTCGAACAACCGCAACCCCGGAGACACAAGGCCTTGGGTTAGGTATAATCAACCGATATAAAATTAAGGTTATTTAAACCACACCTGTATAAGCAAACTATAAAAAGGCAAGCTTGTACTTACTGATGGCGGCTCAACCATGGCGTCAACAGCATCGCAAGTATCCACTTGGGGCCCGTGCCCGCCAAGCGCAGAATCAGTGACTACCGTCGACCCCTCCCCCTCGTCGCAGACATTAGCGGGAATGATCATAGACCTCATTCGGATGCCAGAGTGCAACATAGGAGGCTCTGCTTTTATTGTGTGTACGAAGCCCTTGCGAACCTAGCATGCAACCGTGCAAAATTAAGAGTTATTTTAAGCTGGAATAAGGTTTATAAGAGCTTGCGTGTACCATATTATGCTGTGTGAAAAGACATTGATGTGCTCACTGTTATCGGGAATTCAGTTCAGGAGTCAACAACGCAGTAATTTTCGTCTGTTATAAATAAAACTTGCTTTACATGCATTAGGACCCTGTTGATAAATTCTAGGTAACAAAGGGCACGTCAATTTGCCTTACACTGTAAATAAAATGAGCTATCGAGCAAGTAACTATTAGGAATTGAATTCATGCTACTTTCATAATTGATGCATGCTAGTCTTAAAATTATACTTAGAATGAAATGAGAAACTTAGAAAAATAAAATTGGATTGAGACATAATGTCAAGGGATTGTGAAACTGATATTAAACATTACATTTTTATTTTTGTTTAATAAATAATAATTAGAATCTGTCTCCTTACATGATAAATGATAATTAATTACCTCAATTGCATGTGGTAAGTAGACGGATTTTGAGATACTACAAAGCTGTTACATTTTAAATATTTCTAACACAATAATAACATTCAAACATCAGATATTTTCGAAAAACACCTGCCAGTGCAATATACCAAAAATACACACCAACAATTACCATAAGCATGTGAAATAAATTAAGGGTGCAACCGTGCTATACGAATCTCATAGCAACCAAGTACCGCATTTGTTTTTTTTTATTGTTACGTGCATCAAAAAAGGTGGTAATTAAATTTGAATACGTCGAATTTCTCGCCTGTTCGGTAACCACCAAGTCAGGTTTAAGAAAAGTAAACATTTATCTGTGGTACTATTCAAGATTTGTATGTTTATTTGTATCATAATGGACTTCTCTATTATTAGAATGTTAAAGATACATTCGTTTTTTTAGACGGTATTTTGTTATGATATTTAAAGTTTGAAAGTTCAAGAAAGAGTGTTTTGAAATACTAGTGCCATCAAAAGTTAATATTTTTTTTTTGTAGTCGAGTCACAAATTGATCTTTATATAAAATATGCTGCATTGTCTAAAGAGTATTTAATGCGGCCATGACCGACTAGATGTGGCAATCGTAGAACCAAGTTATCCTGATTTTGTTTATGTAAAAACAAATAGCTAAACTATGCATTTTTAATTGCTTATTAACCTTATAAACGAAGTTTGAATGTGTTCAAATAATGCAGTTGACGGCAAAACATAGCGTTTGTTTTATTAGTATTTACATCAGTGCTTCCGCGTATCTATGGTTTAGAAATAAAAAATATATGAAATGGTTGAGTGTTAAAAACGCTTTAAAAGCTGTCGTCTTAACTACTGGAATAAACTACTAATTATTGTAATGCTGCTACTACTTTGCTTGTCAACTATATATAAATACAACCAGCAAGTAAATAATTACCAAAGGGTTGAAAATAGGCAAAATAATGCAAGGCTCACAAACCAGATGGCGGCAGTTATACACCTAATGGAAAAAGCCAACTGTCAACAGAAGATCACCATAGATATGAACTTTCATTGTAACCATAGACAACAATTATTACGGACTTTAAACTTTTATTGTAATAATGTTGGTACTAACACAATGGTTCATTAGGTCATTGCAACAAATTACCGCAAATAAATAACGTAGCCTAAGAGGTATATACGTCAATAGTAATAAAATTCATGACAAAACTGTAATTAGGCCATTTGCATTTCTTACATTTTAGCAGTACTTGCTACTTGATTTTTTGTGCTCCAATTTTGACAGACAGTCACTCAATTCAAAACGAACGCCATATACAATTAGTTTGTTGGTAACGTTTTGACCTATTATCGTATTTATGAGAATATTTTCTACTAGTTTCGAAGTCAAAGAAGCCTCTAATTTTATAATACGCTCCATAAACAAGGATTGCTTCATGTATAGTGTTAATTTGTTTTTTACTGGAATTGTATACGGAAATCGTTTTTGTCATGAATAAAAGTTTTGGGATTAACTCAAGTCATGGTATTAACATGAAACCGATTATAAATATTTAAGAAACTTGATCAATAAGACGGACCTTGAAAATCGCCAGTTATTTTACGGATTTCCCCACACTGTCTCAGTCAAAAACTCTGAAGAAACGTACGTGCTGAGAGACACAGGGCCTTTACATGAGCTCATCAGCATGACTCAAATTTCTAGATTAGCCAAGAAATCCCCAATAACTTTTACCAGGTACACTTCTAGCTACAAACAAGTGCATCAACTTACAAGTCATGCGATATAAACTGACCCACTAACCTTTATATTCATCAAGGCGACCACAGGCTTGTGGTCACTGACATTGTAATGGGACATGTGGTTATATGACACCACCTCCGCCTTTAATGTGACATTCTCGTAGTTGTTCGCGTTCACTTTGTACAGGATTCTGTCGGTCCATGAAGGTTTGCGTCTGGGAAAGAATGATGTTGGTTAGATAGTTATTGATACAGTATAATGATATGATATGCAGGATGAGTATGCAAAATACGCGTCTTGATGTGGATCGGTCACAAACCGGTTTAACAATACAATAGGCCAATCCCGCAGCGGCTGGGTTGCTTTGAGGTTCGCTCCCTCAAACTTCCAGCCATCTCCTTCGCTAGCATAACTGCTTCGGAGACGGAGGTGACCGCTTTCCATTCCTCCGCTCTTCGCATCTTTTGTTCTGGACCATGGCCTGAGGGGCCGGACGCGAGAGCTCGCCACCGCCGATCGCCTCTACGAGGGCACAGCGGTGTTCCGCCCAAGCTGGGCAGATTGCCACAGTATGCTCCACCGGGTCCTCCGAGCGATCGTCATAGTGGTGACATACGGGCGTTTATTCCCGGTGAAATACGAAGCCAAAAGACAGTTATTCTGTCTGTCATGGCGATGATTTTGTTCACTCTGGATCTTGTATTGTACTTGGGAATCTTCTTGTGACGATTCCGAAAGTCTGTCAACCAGTCTTACTATAGGGTTCTCATCTAAAACAGTTGGGATAATTCTAGAGAGACTATAACAGAATCCCAATAGAGTAACGATACAAATTGTAAAATGCCCGCGTGTGACGTGACGATTCGTAATACGCTGCGCCTGTAAATATTTTACGAATATTACCGTGATTCATATATATGATTCTACGAATGAGCCATATGACAGGTACTGTTCAGGGGACTCTTAGGCACTATAATGTTTGCTAAGATTGGCTGCCATGACCGAAAACGGTAAGGACTGTCCATCTCTTCAGCTAAATATTAACACATAGTGAACGTCATCCCTGTACCTATACTCGGAAGGTTTGGGCAAAAGTGTACATGTCAGTCATGTTTAAGTCACATGTAATGTACACCCCTATAAAAAAGAATAGAATATACTTTTTTGCACACTAAAAGTTCAACGTAACTGTTTTACAAGAACCTGCTAATTCTTTGGTTACAATGGCGGTCTTATCGCTGATAGCGATTACTCTATTACTTAGGTAAAGAGGTGTACATTACATAGGCTTAGGGTTAGGTTAGGTGGTTTTAGGTGATTCTAGGCGAGATGATATGGTGTCACGGTAATAAAGGATACTATATTTCAACCGGGCACAAATCCAGGCTCCGTGAAGGCTACTGAGAAATTCTTGAAGGAAATTCCCAAATAATTTGCAAAGTTTTGAATTATAGTGTCACTCCTCATCAGGGTAACAACCCTACGTGAAATGTTTTCTGTTTCATAAATTTTAATTTGTATGATGTACATTATAATGACGACTCTATCTATCTATTTCAATTGTCGCGGGTTCGTTCCCCGCACGGAACAAATATATGTATGATCTACAGATAGTTGTTCCGGGTCTGGCTGTTTGTGTATGTGAGTTTAAATGTTTGTAAATTCACCCACTATACATGAGAAATTCCCAGTGTGGGCATAATTTTAAAAAAATGTGAATACCAATACAAACCATTTATTGATTTAATGGTGCAAAATCAAATTAAAACTTGTCAACTAAGTATATGAATAAACATAAATAAAATTTGATAAATAGTTAAAATATGTAATTAACCTGCGGCGGTGCTATAGATAATCTACTATTGTACTTACTATTACTGCTTGTTATCTTTGGTATACGTCCATGAGTAATGCTAATGATTCAAATTCAAATTCAAATAGGTTTATTCGTTTCACATAGGTAAAAGTATGTTAATAATATATACATGGTGTTAAAAAAAAAAAAGTGTATCACTATGTGCTGCCCTGCAAGGCGTACGAATATTTTTACATATAAAGTAGTGCAGTTTGTAGTTTATACGAGTGCAAACTACTATTATAACAGCCTACTACCTAATACTACAAAAAATAAATCTTTAATAAAATATACATTTAACAAAATACAAAGTAAGTAGGTAAACAATAACAGTCTCGTGTTGTAATGTGCTAATATCTTATGAACTAAATGTTAGTGTGGTAAATAAGTTAATAACCGGGGAATTAATAATGTAGGTATGTATATTTACCTATAATATAGGTAATATCTTTTATTTTTCTTCTAAGTATTCATTTATAGTATAATAAACTTTTCGAATTAAGAATTTATGTAGTGATTTTTTGAACGTACTGAAATCTTTTGCTGCTTTTATTGACTTTGGTAATTTGTTGAATATTTTAGGTGCCATTCCTAGGAAACTTTTTGAGTATAGAGCTGTTCTATGGGCATGTGACTTAAGTGCCCCTTGGTGGCGTTTAGAGGATACGGTTTCGAATTGGTTAGGGTTATTTTTGATAAACAGTGCAACTTCATAAATGTAAAGCGAAGGAAGTGTCAATAATTTTAAGTTAATAAAATATGGTTTGCAACTGTCAGTGTTTTCAATTCTGCATACTGCGCGAAGGCACTTTTTTTGGGCTTTAAAGACCGCTTCCTTATCTGTACAATTACCCCAGAAAATTACTCCATATCGTAGAGTTGTGGAGACGTATGCGTGGTATGAGATTAGGACTGTGCTGTGGTTCGCAACCTTACTCAAATTGTGTAGGGCATAGCAATATTGGTTTAGTTTTTTTATTAAATGTTCAGTGTGTATTTTCCATGTCACGTGTCTATCTAACCAAAGCCCAAGAAATTTTGTATTTTCTACTTTAACAATGTTGTAATGTTCATATTTAACATTAGGATGTATTGTATTGTTTCGCTGGTTAAAATGCATGGTATGTGTTTTTCCGAAATTAATTTTAAGGTTGTTATTGGTTAACCATCTAATAATTAAGCTCAAGCTATCATTGATATCACATTCATATCTTTCTAAGTTTTCTCCTATAAATATTGTGGTACAGTCATCAGCAAATAGTCATGGGATGTTCTATAGTTAAGGGTATATCGTTTATATAACATAGGAATAACAACGGACCTAGTACACTGCCCTGGGGCACACCGTAATTTATAAATCTTTGTTTTGATAGATAGGATTTTTCTGTTTTGGTTATAGGGCATACTTTTGCTATTTTAGTAATTTGTTTTCTATTGACTAGGTATGACTTAATTAACTCTAGAACATTGCCCCTAATTCCAAGCCGACTTAATTTTGTAAGAAGGATGCTGTGATCTACATAGTCGAACGCCTTCGTCATGTCCATGAATAACGCTGAAACTGGGATTTTGTTATCCATGTTTGTAATAATATTATTTATTAGTTCATAAATGGCCATATTAATGTTTTTATGCTTTCTGAAACCATACTGTTCTTTTGTTAGAAGATTACTTTTTTCAAGAAATGAATAAAGGCCGTTATAGATCACTTTTTCGATTATTTTGGAAAACACAGGTATGAGAGCAATGGGTCTATAGTTGTTCATATTTTGTGTACATTCTTTTTTGTGAAGAGGTTTTATAATAGATAATTTTAGATCTTCAGGGAATATTCCACTATCTATACATACGTTTGCAATGTAACTAAGAGCTGGAGAGATTTCTGTGACTACGTTTTTTATAACATGAGCTACAATTTCATCATAGCCACAACTGTTGGTATTTTTAAGAGTAATAATAATTTTATGAATATCATGAGGACTAGTCGGTCGTAAGAACATTGAATTAGGGTTGGAATTAATTGACGAAGATGTATAATCAGTATTGTGGTTGTGTTTGTTTATTGGTTGAACTTGGTCAATGAAATAGTTATTGAATAATTCAGCAATATTTTTTGGTTCTGTGATGCATTCATTATTCTCTGTAAGTATTTTAGAAGGGTTTTCTTTTGGGTAATGAGTTTTAGATGAGTTTATAACTCTCCAAGTTGCTTTGACCTTGTTGTCAGCACTATTAACGTAGTGACTGTTTTGTGTCTTTTGGGTTAGTTTGATGATTAATTTAAGTCGCTTAGAGTAGGTGTTGTAAATGTTTTTATTCGTTTCGTTTGGTTGGCGTCTTAATTGCCATAACATTTCACGCTTACGTTTACAACATAGTTTAATACCCTTCGTTATCCATTTCGGAGTTTTTGAGCATTTATTTTTAATTCTAACTATGGGGAAGCAAAGATCGTAGAACAATTTAAACAAACTATAAAATTCACGGAACGCATCATCTGGATTTGTATAATTGTAAACTTGACTAAAACTAAGGCTTTGAAGAGCATTCTTAAATTTAAGCATATTTTCTTGACAAAAATCTCTTTTGAAAGTATACCAGTGTGTTATGGTACATGTTTTTTTAACAGGACATTTTGTGATTTGAGCTGCATGGTCGGATATAGCTAAATCCAATACCTCACTAGTGCTGCCTCTGATGTTGTGTATTATGTTGTCGATACAGGTACCACTATCTAACCGAGTTGGTTGACGAAGACTCAATTTCAAACGATAGTTATAAAGAAGATTTTCAAATTGTGTAGATGCTTTTGAATTTTTTAAAACATCAATATTAAAGTCCCCACATATAATGACTTTCTTTTTGAAATTATAACCCAATATCTTCTTTAACATATCTTCGAAATGGTAGAAAAAGGAATTTAAATTATCGATTTTGAATTTTGGGGATCTATAAATACATACAATAGTTATGTTATGTTCAGCTAATTCTATCGCACAGCATTCGAAATCATTAGTGCAACTGTATTCTTTTAAGTTGAGTAGTTTATATTTATGTTTATTGTTTACCAGAATACATGAGCCCCCTCTTCTATTGTTTCTAACGTAACAGGTTGCGAGTGTGTAATTTGGAATATGTAAGTGTACTTCATCTGTCTCTTTCATGTTATGTTCTGTTACACAAAGCACATCCACCAATTTGTTATTGGAAGCTAAATCATGTAGGTGTACGCTCAGTAAATCCGACTTACTTATTAAGCCATTAGTATTTTGATGGAATACATTTAAGTGATTATACGAGAAAAAAATTACTATTCTTTTCAATATTTGAAGTTACAATATTTTCAACACTAGGAGACATATGGTTGATACCTGACAAATTATTCATATCAGGGTGCCAGACAGTATCAGAGTTTAAGGGAATGTGAAGAGAATTGACATGAACAATATAGTGAAGGTTTTTAAACATATTAGATATTCCATTATTGTTAATCGCACCACTATTTCTTGAAAACATGGAACTGTCGTATTTTAAGTCAAAGTTGGAATCAAATAAAATTGCATAGTTGTGACTATCTATGTCGAGATACAGTAAATTATTAAACAGTTCTAATCTTGCATTGAACATCATAGTAGAATAGTAACTAAATTTAAAAGTAGGTAAACATAAAATTATATTAGTGTGATGGAGAGGGATTAACGTTTCGCGTATTTTGATAATCAAATTAAAGTAATTATCGGTTCTTCGGAAGTCTTCTTCGCCTATTAGAATTATACAGTAATCATCCATCGTGAAGTCCTTAAGTTTCAGGTTGATGTTACTAATGAGTTCGTTTATTCCGCCATAAGGTGTCAGGTAGTGGCACAACTGATAGTTCGGGAACGTTTCTTCAGCTATAGACAGTATCTTATTTTCCTTATTGCTACTTAATATGCATATTTTCTTTCTTTGTTTTTGAAGTACCTTGTCAATAGCATGTTCAGTAACTTGTGACGTGACGCAATTCGGCGTAATTTGGGTGGATGCATTTAATATTGATGCTTCTTTAGCTGAAGTGTTGAGTAAATTCATTTTTTTCTTGGATGAACGCGATTTCTTCTTAGGAGTCGACTGCTTTGTATTTTCGTGAGTCTCCATGTCGCTTGAAATGTTTGAGATTCGTCTGTGTTTGTTTTCATTAATAGACGAGATGGTATTTTTTAAGTTTGTGTTCTCAGACGATAATTGGCTTATCACTTCATGAGCCTTCAATAATTTTAAGTTAAGCTGTTCAACTTGTTTTTTGAGCTCTAGGATGTCTTCGTTCTCGTCATCCGATATCGTTGGTAAGCTAATGGGGGTGCCATTTAACGTTGAGTCATTGGAAGTGCAAGGGTCGACAAGAGCTTTTACTTTTGACTGCGAACGGGTTTTGCGAGTTCGCAGTGTCATATTCTCGAAGAAATTCATATTTCTGATTCAATTACGTAAGATCAATACTTTATTCGATCTCGTGTGTATTGACTAGGAACAAGCAAAAGTTTTCGTAAATATTTATGTAGCGGCGTAATTTTACTTCAAAACTTAACCGAAAAATAATAAAAATATCTATAATTTACTATAAATAGATATCTATAATTTACTGATAATATTATAGTCTTCGACACTTACACATGTATCATAATTTGTCTCTGACATCAGAATCACTGTCACCTTTAGGGCTTCGGCACAGTCAGGTAAAAACAGTAATCCTTATATACGTTGACATAAGGTAGCTGTTGGGTTGCTGCTGACAGGTAAATATCTGTGATAAGGCTGTTACCGCAATTTCATATCAGATCACAAGTAACTGGCCAGTTCTTTTTATCCTTCAGTATTTGAGAGTTGTTCAAATACTGAAC
Organism: Ochropleura plecta; assembly: GCA_905475445.1. Taxonomy (NCBI): domain Eukaryota; kingdom Metazoa; phylum Arthropoda; class Insecta; order Lepidoptera; family Noctuidae; genus Ochropleura; species Ochropleura plecta. Next base: position 12,763,687 of record FR997735.1, on the reverse strand, counting down.
GTGGTATTTGGTATCTTGGTATTTGAATGTCGAACACTCAAGTCTATTTGATTCGATGACAGTTAAAAGAACATTATTTATTTTCAGCCTGTATAGTGTTTACATCTATAAACATTTAAACTCTCACACATAAACAGCCAGACCCAGAACAACTACCTATAGACCATACCAAAATTTGTTGCCAATCGAATCCGCGACAGTGCAACAGCCAATCGCTCAGAAGCTGCGCCAACCGTGCATGAAGGACAGGAGAACGATGATAAAATTCACTTTTCATTGTTTTCCATGTCCTATTTTCTCCCGCTACCCCAAACCAAACCTCACGGTACGCATCTAAGTGATCTCGCCACCATTGTGTGGAGACTTACGCCCAGCTGTCATCGTGCATACGGTCGACGGACCCCGCCCAATCCTAATTCAGCCTAGCAGCCTATAGCTAGCATGTATAATTCAGAAATTTGCATAATTCAGAATTCTCTTAATACTTACTTAAGATCATACTCATCACCGCCAATCAGGAACTTGTAAGTCGGCGGGAACCGTATGTCATGCTCTGTGAACTCGGAGAACGCTTCGCCGGAGTCCATGACAGCTATCAGCTGATCGTGAGTGAGGAGCGAGGCGTATTTGTCCTTCTCTATCTTCTGTAGGGTGGCCACGATCTCTTCGGACGTGGGACTGCTGCCCGCTGGATGGTCTGTGCGGAAGTTTAGGTCGCCTACCCAGATAACGTAGCTGAAATGAAGTGGAAAAGATTATGATGACTTTAAAGGTATATGAGAACGCGTAAAATATAAAAAAGGGAAATAGAAAGCGCATAATTTGTATATATATATTTCGCGATTTATTTTGCGGGTAGCTTTATGTGTTTGCGGACGAGACGAGTGTACTTATCATGTTTGTCAAAGTGAATGTTTTACTATAGTTTAAGTTCCATAAATACGTTCTCAAGTAAGTGAAAACCTTGTAATTTCTTATTGTGAAAATTAACTTCATAAACCATATAGATTGGTCTTAACTGGTTTTAATGCGGGGGAAGTACCAAGCCCCATTACGTCATGACGAAATTATGAATAACTATATCGGTTTTTCAGCTGACACATAAACTCCGAATCCTGGAATTGTTACCTTTGCCTTTGTTACAACTAACTTTATACTATCTTACTAGCTATTGCCCGCGACCTACATCAGCGTGTAATTAATATAAAAATATTACTAGTTTATTTGAATCGTATTTTGTTAACAATTTCATGGGTTGTATTTATCTAACAAGGAATTTACCGCCTTTATTCTAAAAGCCTAAGTTGCTTCTTACATCAACCATCTAGCAGTTAAATTCCCGCATGATCGGTCCATCCGTTTCGGAGATTAGCCGGATGAAACCAACAAAATTAAAAAATGTTTTCATCAACGGTGATGAAACATTTTTTAATTTTGTTTCTTTCATTATACATTCAGTAAAAAACTGTCTATTTAAAATAACACACAGACACTGCAATTTTTTATTTTAACCGACTTCACTACATAGTATAAAACAAAGTCGCTTTCTCTGTCCCTATTGTATGCTTAAATCTTTAAAACTACGCAACGGATTTTGATGCGGTTTTTAGTAATAGATAGAGTGATTCTTAAGGAAGGTTTTAGTATATAATTTGTTAAGTTTTTGTATTTATTTCTGTGTACATTAACTATATTTGTTGAAGATGTCGGCAAAAAGTATGCTGTCTGGGAGCTTTCAACGAAAACGCTGCCTAAACCCTTTAAGATATAACAAAATAATGTATGGTGTAATTGTGTATCTTATATAGGTCCACAGAAAAGTCAGCGGTGACATATGTCTATATCTTAAGGATAACATACTATATCCATTTTAATACTTTAACAAATGGGCAATTATAAAGCGTTAACTTGGAAAGCTATTTACACAAATACAGTATTAATCCTTATCATTTTAAATAGGTTGGTTGGCATGAACATTTCATGAAGATTATTTTTTCCTTTTACATCATGCAGATATAAATACTTTAGGAGATATAGCAAAATCAAAATAACGCGCAAGAAAATTAATTTCATGTCGCCGTGACTAGGCTGGCCCGCTCGGGCGCGGTGTAGGGAACAAGTCGCTCATCGCTGAGTGCGCGACCCGAACACGGGCAGACGCGTGAGCACAGGTACAATAAGATCTAATTACATAAAATGTAATAAAACATAGGTTTTATGAAGTTTCATAATACATACCTATTAGTTAGATTCGTACCATTACCTATGGACGGACGGACAGCGAAGACTTAGTAATAGAGTTTTTACCCATTGGGGACGTAACCTTAAAAATGAGACGTACCTAATTTTATTTATACTTCGATTTTGTTATTTTTGCTATAGGCTCCTTTTTATTAACACACCACGCGGGCGAAGCCGCGGGCGGAAGCTAGTATAAAAAGAAAGTTAAAACTTATGCAAAGTTCTCAATTCCGCTGTACTTTTTTGAGTTTCTTACGCGATTTCTCCGTTGATTGTGGGCCTATTTTGGCAAAGGGTATATTCCCGAAAGAATTTTATCTGTATTGATTGGATAATTTATGGATTATCTTCTATTATACATATCTTTTCTTCTTATGTATATGGACGATATGCTAAATGTCACTTAGTAGCAATGAAAAATGAATCATCGATGAGAATTTGTGTAAGACACCATCATACAACTAAAAAGGCTAAAATAAAAGACTTGGCAAGAAAAAAAGCTATGAATCAAACAAAACTCATCGCCTTCCAGAAGTAAATTTATTCGTCTTCTAGGTGTTTTTCGTTATAATTATTTTTTTTTGGCAAAAAAGTTTCTATAGATTATGATAGACAATAAATACACACGGCGACACACCAAGCTGTACATTTCCAGTATAACCTGGCCTCGATTTATATAGATTTCCCGTATAATGAAAGATAAACTAGTTTCAACAGCTTGATTGGTCGTCGTACGACGTATCTGCTGTTATCAAACTAAAACGGTTGAAAGTTCTCAGAAAGTATAAGGATAGTGCTGTTACTCAATTCTTGAAAATAAGAAAAAAAACCCCTGTCACCACTGATAAGTCGTGATAACTTTACTATAAGGAAAATAAGAAAATCGAACATGGAAAAGATTCATTGATAAAAATCCGAGATTTATTTTCCTGTTTACACATTTTTTTAGGTATTACTATAACAGTTACCTATCTGTTTCTATTGTTTTTTGTACATCTGATAAAATGCACGTGATATTTAGTTACCTATAATTATGTTAGAAATCGATGGATATTTTATCAATAAAAGATACCCCCTATCGTTAGATCAGCCGATAATTTTGTAAACGTATGTCGATACTGAAGATCGACTAGGACGATTTTGAATTGTGCTACTGTTTAAAATGACTTGTGTTGGGTTTATCTTTAAGTATTTATAAAATCACAGTGCAAGTCACTGTGATCAAGCTTATAACGACTATGCACATTATTGATATATTTATAAAGTTTATTTTAGATGAATCGTGCTGAGCAAAGACAAATTCGCTATAAAGATCTGGGGCTCACTTTAAATCCTTACTTATTATAAAAGCGAAAGTGAGTTTGTTTGGTTGTTTGTTACGTCTTCACTTCCAAACCGATTTTGATGAATTTTGGTACAGAGATAGTTGGGACCCTGGAGACGGACATAGGCGGATTTTTTCATCACGCGGGGTAAAGTTAGCGTTAGCCCAAACTATGCCACGCGGACGAAGTCGCCGGCGGAAGCTAGTATCTTTATAAGAATTAAATAAAAATAAATGGGAAAAAAATCTTTAAGACGTACAATATAATACCTACGTAAGCAGTTAATGATAATAACTTTAGTTCATGACATTACATCATTCTTAAGAAAGACTTATGTCTTTGACGACATCGGATTTTTTTTCACTAGCTTCCGATATTTTTATGGGCTTTTCGAAATGCTGATAAGGAAATATATTTACCTAATATTATTATGATTTAATATGTTCCAGTCACATTTTGATTGATAGTGAAAATTATAAACAATTGACACGGGATAATTATCAATCAGGCCAATAATTTTCCTCAATCGTTCATATTTTACACCGCTTTTACGATTTATAATTGTGCCAGATTTTATTTGATGGAATATTGTTTTTATTTAATAGGACTACAAAAGATCGTGGGAGGTTTACTGGAGAACCACTTTCCGCGCCAATTTCACCACCAGGTAGTGTAAACTAAAGAACACCACTTTATGAATCACTCAGAAATGGTGATTCCTGGAAAAATATAAGCGATCCGTTTTTTCCTTTTGAACTACGGAGTAAGTAGCCCTAAAAATTTCAGTTTTTATGGATATTTGAATAATCTACAATCTGCCTTATTTTTATGATAAAAACTACTGCTTGGCTGAAAAATGCAAAAAAAAAACAAACGTTTGCTAACTTAAGTCTTTGAATACTTTTTTGCAGGATCGATGGAATCTGTCCACATTTAATTCATAATGGTATTATTAATATTTATACCAACATCTCTTTGCGAAAGATTCTAAATCTGAGCCTTTTTTGCTAACTTGACCAGACTATGAGGAGCCACATCTAACATGTGTAAATAAACGGAGCGCTCCCAACTCCGCAGGAAAATGTTTTGGTCTATACAAGTCCGATATAAGGGCGAAATGTGATTCCGTGTTCAAACTTCACAAGAGAAACAAGAGCGAGTCAGACTCGTGCAACGAGGGTCCCGTACAAACTTGCGACATAAACGGCCATATCATTTTCACTGCGTATACTTAGAGAGCTGATTTTTTCACATCTCTATAGAACCACAGACTTGAGAATATGGTTTTGATTTAAACTCGATACCTCCTAGTTTTCCAGATAAAGGGTCTTGGCAGACAGACGAACAACTAAGTAGTGATCCAATAAGGGTTCCGTTTTTCCTTTTGAGATACGAAACCCTAAAGACGAAATACAATACTTACTCATGATACAATATGTTGGTGGTCTCACTGACATGGTACATGTGTTGTTTAATGATTGTGTTGTAATCATTGATGCGGTCAGCCAGTAGATGTTCATGGGCAGTCAGGTGAGCGTTCACAAGGCACATCGAACAGCCGTATATGTTGAATCTTATGCTAACAGCCCCTTTGTTACCCTGAAACAAGAATGTTTTGTAAATTACTATTGTATTGTTAGATTTTCAATGGACGGACGCGGACGTTTGGTTGGTTTGGTGCTTATATTTGTTTGAGAGTCATTAGTCGTGCCTTTCTTGCGGGTAGAAATCATCAAATAACCTGCCTCTGGGCGGAGCGGGGGGAGTGTCAGACTTTAACTGACTAAAACCCGCCCATGCTCCTTCTTTTGTTTTTTATGTTCTGGGGCCGCGGTATATCTTTCGAACAACCCGCACCCCATTAGCCGTGCCTTAAGCTGCGTTTCCACCGGAAATGAGCGAAGATTCGCAGCGACAGATGTGTGAAACTAACCAATCACATAGCTAACTAGCTTATACTTTGAAAAAGAAGCTGAACTATTGGTAGATAAGCAGGCTTATAGAGGTGTATACCGATCATGTACATCGACGCAGACGTGCTGGATAAAGGGGACGGATAATTCAGATTTTAACTTTCCAATAAAAAAGCCTTTTATTTAACCGTATAGTTCGGTACGGACCCCTTCGGGGGCTCGACATTCAAACCTCCGCTGGCTCGGTACTGGCCCCGAAAGGGGTCGAACATTTAAGTCATACGACCTCCTCATTATTTTTGTAAATATTTTATTTTCTGGTTAAAAAATAATATAGGTGTGCATTCATTAAGATAGTAGAATAAAAATCTCATATGTAAACGTCGTTAGAAGTTCTTTAATTATTGAGCAAGTTTCTTAATTAACCTTTATAAAATCCATGTGCGTAAATTACGATCATAGCCATTTTGATGGCAGTGTAGGTCGACGCTAAAAATCATAAAAAAATTGGTTTTCGGACATATAAGCTCCACATTGTTGGGCCTGATTAACGTGTCCTTTTATTACGTGCAGAAATCATTCGTAATTGAACTTAAATTAGCAGTGGTAATGATACATTTTGAAATCTAAAGTCGAAGTTTCGCGCCAATCGTGCTTGTTTACATTTTTCATTCCACATTATATCACACGGACGCGAATAGATTCTATAACAAATGAGGCAAATATCATTGCAAATATTATAAATAACATGAACATGCCCAGATCTTATCGTAATTTGCAATAATAGGACCATTAACACGTAATATTCATAACCACTACTAAATTCACTTTCGAAAATGACGTCAATTTCTTTTTTTTTTATTTTGTGATGTGTAAATGCGATTATTTCAATCGATTATTTTCTTGTAAATCAATCAACTCGATTAATTAAATTAAGGAATATCAGAAATTGATAGATGAAAATAAGAATAATTTTGTAATACGTGTAAAATACTATAAATATTGATAATAATATTTTTTACGCCACTAAAACCGACTCAACAACAAACGGTAGAATCTGATCTATGGCTAAATTCGCGCCAATTTTATTTTCAGATAAAAAATCAAATAAGGAATGCGCTCGCTGTTCGAATTTATATTAAAATGTTTATTTGCTATTTTATTAATAATTTGGTTTTGTTTTGTACCTACTATTTGAATATGAATTGCAAATAGAAATAAATAAGGTTGAATATAGAACGCTCTTATTATGATTTTGGTAGGCACAGTAAAAAAAATCAGCCAAGATAAATTATATTTGTTCGACAAAATTGTTTGTAGTATGGTTGGATTAGTTATTTGGAAAGCGTTTTCATTCTTTCCTAAAACATGGCTCGTAGGCCAAAGTGTTCTTGGAGTGGAAGCCTTGGGGTAAAAATGGCCTAGGGGGAGACCACAATTGAGATGGAAAAAAAACCCCGGTCGTGTACCGGGGTTTTATTTTGGGGTGGGAAATCATCAAATAACTTCCCCCGCTCTAGGCGAAGCGGGGGGGAGTGTCAGGCTTTTACTGACTAATGTCCACCGATCGATGTTCCTTCTTTTACTCGGGGCTGCGGTATCTCTTTCGAACAACCCGCAATCCTGGCAGGACCCTACCGGGGTTGCGGGTCTGACACTCCCCCCCGCTCCGCCCAGAGCGGGGGAAGTGAGGCGCCACGGCATCCTCATCTACCACCTGACGCAGATCCTCACCGGGCACGAAAGTAGAAACGTCCCGAGACGTTCCTGCACATCATCATCGGGCGGGAAGAAACACCCAGGTGTCACCAATGTGACTATCGCTCGGAGGACACGTTGGAGCACACAGGCAGTCTGCTCTTTTGAGCGGAGCACCGCTTTGTCCCGGAGGAGATGGTGATGTTTGAAGGAGAGAACCTCAAATCAAGCCAGCCACCGCGTGAGACGCTACAGGGGTCGGGCGCCGCGAGACGACAACGACTTTTTGTTAAAAGTTTAACAGGAGCGGATATTTGATGATTTCCCATCCAAGTGGCGCAAGACCGATATAAATGGCGGAATTTAAAGGAGGCCTCCTTTAAATTCCTAAAGAAGTCCTTAAATTCCAAAAAAGAGACATACACTATTTAAAAATACTTTTTAGGGTTCCGTACCTCATAATAAATAACAGAACCCAAATATCAAATCTGTGGTCCCTTGAAGCTGTGAAAAAAACAACCCTCCAAGTCTACGTAGAGAAAAGATTTGACCGTTTATGTCTTTAGTTTGTACGGAACCCTTGGTGCGTGAGTCCGAGTCGCATTTGGCCGGTCTATTTTTAATAGGCTGAACCGCTTACTGCTACGCAAAGGTCTCCTTAAACCTTTCTATTTTTTTTATCCAACCAATACTTTTAAGTGTCAATATTTTAGAGCCCCGATGTGTACTTATGTACGGAGTCCCTGTATGTCTACAAGGCACTACTGCGGAGGCATGGCTTTCTAGGTGCGGGGTACGGTATGGTTGTGCCGGCTGGGCTGCCTGACTGGCTACCTACAGAATTAGCATGACCTACAAAATTGGCCGCCATTTTCATTTATCGTCATTCAAGAAAACAGCCAAAATCTTTTACCGCGAAACCGTTTGACAGCAAATGTGAGGTACATTTGCAGCAAATCTGGGCGCATAACAAAATAATTATAGCATAATAAAAAAGCACGTGACAAAATGTCTTTCTTTTATAATCGATATCATAGATATTTGTACAACTATAAATCTATAGTAGAATATTATGCCACCTCCATAGGTAAATTCCTCAATGGTCCCAAAACTTTTTTTTAAAGTTTACTCTATTACGATTATCGATTAGGTTGAATGCAACTTTTTAATCGTAATGATGAAACTTAGTTTTACGGTCAGCACTAAGAAATGTCATATTGCAACACATTTTTTAGTATTTTTTGGCGAGATTTGTATCGTGTTTTTTTATTAATTTATATGTAAAATGGCAAAAATAAGAATGCAGATGGAATGTCACTGTTTTTATTTTAGATTTCCGATTATATTATCAAATGGTTATCTTGTGTATGTACATTATTTCCAGCGTTTTTAAAGTACCTCATTTTTGGAAGGGTGTAGTAATATGTATTTTACACACATTTTGCAATAGATTGACGCCGTTTTATCGACCTTATGAGGTTTTTGGAAATATAAACCTCAAACTTATCGTATGAAACAGCTGCTGTGATTTATTTTTAATAACAAAATTGAATGCTGTAAATTGATGAAAATTCTTGAATTTCATGACAATTCGCGTCACCCCACCGATTCAGCTGATGTGTCATGTGTCAAAATCCTGTCGTGCAGAGTGGTTAAATGGTATAATTCTAATAATATATGTAATACATTTTGTTTTAAGTATTTATAAATTATAGTATGTATTTATAAATTATATAAGTATGTATATCAGTTGTCTGGTTACCATAACACAAGCTCTGCTTAGCTTGGGATCAGATAGCCGTGTGTGAGTTGTCCCAAGAAAAAAAAAAAGTGTATTTTAAATATAGAAGTTCTTGTTTCGTACCCTATATTAGATAGTCCATGTACAGAGTTCCAAAATAAGTTTCAATAAGGCTCGCTATAAGTTTATTCTAAAACGCGAATTCTGAACATCATTTTAGACCACAGTCATTATTATCAGTAGTTTCCATGACATTGGCTTTTGTAACTACCATTAGATTTACCTTATTAAAAAATGTCGCAGCAAAAATAAGGGACAGTTAAGGTGGCTGAATATCGCCCATAGTGTAGGCTATTTCAATGCATGCATTTCATGCCTGATTAGGTCACGTGCCGTTTTACCATACCACCAGCTGGACGCTGGTAAACAGATATTACGTTACCTGAATTGAGTCACTAATTAAACTTTCATACGTATCTGCAACTGCATGTTTAGGGCATAACCATCTATTCACACCCAAATACTACAGATAAACATGCTGAGATACAGCTTCGAAGGTACCGACAAACCTGATTTAATATCTATCTACTACGTTGACTTGACGTCAGGAGGTAGGTGACGCATGACGTAAGCAGAGACCAAGGACTCAAAAAAAAATGTTCTGTAATGATATCTAGTACAAAACTAACATCCTGTTGTTTGTCCTCCAATCGATTTGATACTTGACTGATAATATGGCTCACCACTTGGCACGATCGATATCTTTTCTACAACTTCTCATACAAGTAAATCCTTAGAAGATATTACTAGCATTTTTGCGATGTAATCGTGAATAAATGGTTGAACAAAAGAATATGAATACTTTAATATGGAGCTTGACTTTTTTTTGCGGATGGGAAACCAAATATCTTTCCCCTCTCTGGGCGAAGTGGGGGGGGGGATGTGTCAGACTTTTACCGACTTAAACATACCCTTGTATACTACTCCATACTCTTTTGCCCTTTGTGTTCCAGGGCCGCGGAATCTCTTCGAACAACCCGTTATCCCGGCAGGCATGGAGCTCGGTTTGCCTATCCTTCCGACATTTTATTCCAAAAATAGCAGCATCGAATAAAAAACTGAATTACTCAGTATAATTATCAGACGAGCAAGCAGGCCAAATAAAAAGTTTATTTGGCCCACAGACAGTCCATGTCCTAAGATAAGTTTTTATTCAGGGAACTGATGGAGTAATTTGTAGGTACAAGTAAAACCACATTCTAGCTTATGCGGATGCTAAGTCTATCTATAAGATTATGTCGCCACAGTTGATTTACTTCATAGAGTTAACTCCCACTTTTGCCAACATTAATTGAGCTCAGTGAGAAGCGAGAGGTCAAGCAACAAAACACTTTATTGTAGGTCATGTAAAGTTACAATTAGATACAACTCCATAAATAATTGAAGTGTGATGCATTCTAACAAACGATGCCCAATCTACTGTCCTGCTTGAAGGCCAGTCCAACATAGGTTGAGAGATCAGTCTCGTAGTCAACGGAGTGGCAGGTTCTGTACGAAACTCATAAGGAATTATCGACGAAGAAGTAGGTAGTACCTACGTAGACTGATTGCTTTTTTTTAAATTGCATATCTTGCATATTATATGTAGCTAGCCTGTGTACTACCGCTGGGACTGCTCCAATCCGCTTATGACAGGCATGCTACTACAAAAAATAGGTGACCTATATTTGTCATCCATAATATTCGTCCTAGTTTATCATTCATGGTATTCATCCTAGGAACAGACTATTAACTAGACCTAGACATATGTCTACATGCTTTAGCTTTTAGTTATGACATTAATTTAACCAACATAAAGTCATAGCTACATCAGAGCAATGCATTGCGGAGGAAAATATGCGTTTTCCAATCCTAGTTGCGGGAGATTCCGTATACAAATTATGGGCTACTTATGAGTTGTCTTCCTTGAGAACTTCGCTATTGGACTTTTTGCCAAGTTTGACGTCAAGCGGGTTTTTTTTATGGATCGCAAATCGTATGATTATGAGAGATATTAAGGCGCTGTGCAAAGCAAACACTTCGTAAAAGTCTAGATTTTCGTCGCAAAGTTAGCCGTATCTGTACATGCCACTAGCCAAAAAAATTACCGTGTATAGTTCAATACATAAAGTAAAGACTTACACAAAATAAGTTTACAAAAGTGGTCTAGTACTACGAAAAAAAAAATGTTTAAAAAGACCACCAAAAAAATTTTTTCGTCTCGAAATTCTCAATTTTTTTTAGCGACAACCATCATATTTTTTATATCTATAACAAAGAAAATTTTATAGTCTAAAGAGATATCTAAAATTTTTCAAACACGGAACTGTATTTTTTTTTATATTCAATTAAAACTGCAAAATGACCTACATTTTGGCGGACATGATATTCAAATAAAATCAAACACCGAGATCAAAGTATAAAGAGGGGAAGTAGGTTATCTTCATACAAACGCACCGCGCGCGGCTTGTATGTGTGCGCCGTAGTATCTATGCGTCGCCGCACGCACACTAAACAAGATCTCGGCTCCTTTCGAGGTGCGCCAGTCGGGGCTAACACTGCACGAGGTTCGCGCGTTACGGCTTTTCGGCACAGCTAAATGAATCAAAAATGTCTGATAATCGCGGGAGAAAGTATTCCTGTGTGTTTGGGTGTCTTAATAATTCATCAATTCCAGAATTGTCTCTGTTCAGATTACCTATTGAACTTCGCTCGGTTTATTTTATCTTTTTTTTATTACTAGGTACATAGTATAAAACAAAGTCGCTATCCGCCGTCTGTCTGTCCCTATGTATGCTTAGATCTTTAAAACTACGAAACGAATTTCGACGCGGTTTTTTTTTAATAGATAGAGAGATTCTTAAGGAAGGTTTTAGTATATAATTTGTTAAGTTTTTGTATTTATTTCTGTGTACATTAACGATATTTCTTGAAGATGTCGGCCAAAAGTATGCTGTCTGGGAGCTTTCAACGAAAACGCTGCCTAAACCCTTTAAGATATAACCAAATAATGTATGGTGTAATTGTGTATCTTATATAGGTCTACAGAAAAGTCAGCGATGACATAATGTCTATATCTTAAGGATAACATACTATATCCATTTTAATACTGGGATATATATACATATATAATAAATACAAATGGGCAATTATAAAGCGCTAACTTGGAAAGCTATTTACACAAATACAGTATTAATCCTTATCATTTTAAATAGGTTGGTTGGCATGAACATTTCATGAAGATTATTTTTTCCCTTTACATCATGCAGATTAAATAAATACTTTAGGAGATATAGCAAAATCAAAATAACGCGCAACAAAATTAATTTCGTGTCGCCGTGACTAGGCTGGCCCGCGCGGGCGGGGTGAGGGAACAAGTCGCTCATCGCTCGAGTGCGCGACCCGAACACGGGCAGACGCGTGAGCACAGAGGACGTTGAGTTGACGGGTTCCTTACAAACTAAATTCAAATCCTTTATTTGTGAACATAGGTACAATAAGATCTAATTAAGTACATCAAATATAATAAAACATAGGTTTTATGAAGTTTTATAATGCATACCTATTAGTTAGATCCGTACCATTACCTATGGTCGGACGGACAGCGAAGACTTAGTAATAGGGTTTTTACCCATTGGGGACGTAACCTTAAAAATAAAACGTACCTAATTTTATTTATACTTCGATTTTGTTATATTTGCTATAGGCTGCTTTTTATCAACACACCACGCGGGCGAAGCCGCGGGCGGAAGCTAGTTATAAATAATGCTGCTCTGTATCTTGAATACATTTCTATATTTGATAGGAAAACCATTGTTGAATTTTATTAACTAATAAGAGATGTGTTATCTTTGACAGGGCTGGGCTTTAAACTAATGAATTTGTGATAGTGCAAATTAGTGAGGCCTGAAAAACCCTGTATCCAGACAATAAAAGTAAAAAATACAACGTCCCGACCCTTGCCAATTTATAGGTACTGAATTAAAATTTAGCTAAAAGTGACAACCCTATGACAATAGGCAATTATATCGCGGATTGGGCCGGAGATAACCTACTTCCCCTCTTTATACTATGCCGAGATATTTTCTACCTTATTTCTATTCTTTCGATGCAGTACTGTCGTGTACTTGTGTCAGACCATGCCCAGTAGGCAGCTAGCCTCACTTTCGCGAATACCTAAAGATTAGCTTGTTACCGCGCCTTAAGGTTGTGTTTTATTTTAAGCTAGACTAGATGAAGTCGGTATTTCGTACCTGATTACTCTGAGAAACATTATCAAAACTCAGACATGTTCCAGTCATATATTGGGTCACACCACATGAAACAGATTAGTGTCTGAGATGTTTTTTTTTTAAGAACTCACAAAGATGTGTTTACTATACTAATATTATAAAGAGGAAAGATTTGTTTGTTTTGTATCTAATAGGCTCCAAAACAACTGGACCGATTTTAACCATTTTTTCACTAAAAGGACTACATTATCTAACCGGAAGTAACATGAGGTAACCAACATCACGCTACTACCCACGGGAACGGGGCAGCAACTAAAGACGCGGGTGAAACCGCGCAAGACAACTTGTATTTAATATTTCTATCCAGCCAGTGCCAGCATTCTGCAGCAGTCAGTTATTGTGCAGCTCGACTCATTACTTTAGAACCTCATCGATGTAACGAAATTACAAAGTTTAATAATTTAATAATAAAAAGAAACCCGACATGTGGGATGTGGACTCAGCGATCATTGTGCCGATAGTCATATCTGCCAATGGCTTAATTGCCAAGAGCCTCGACCAATACCTGAGTAGGCTCTCGTTAGGCAGCTGGATCAAGGGCTTGATACAGAAAGCGGTACTCCTGGACACGGCTCGTATTGTTAGGAGGTTCCTTTCTCTGGAGGTTCCTTTCTCTTTTCTTGGACCCTGTTCCCGATACCGGTGGGCTACTATTTTTATATTTTTAAATGTTTTTTGTTTTTGATAAGAAATATGTAAAAATATAAAAATATGTACCTATGTAAATAAATAAATGACAATAAAAAAAAGAAACCTCTTTAATAATTTCCGAATAAACATCCATCGCTGCAGTTAACGTGGCTACCTACCTACAGAGACCAAGATTCAATCCTTACTAATATTATAACAGCGAAAGTGAGTTTGTTTGTTTGTTACGTCTTCACGCCTAAATGGCTAAACCGATTTTGATGTATTTTGGTACAGAGATAGTTGAGATCCTTCGGACATAGGCTAATTTGGTGAAATGAGGGAGAAAGATTGAAGAAAAGAGAAAACTTAGCTTTGCTATTACAATAAATAATGCGCAAAGGCAATAACTACAGGTAGCAGGTAGCTGCGAATCAGGAAAGGGGAACTGTGTTACCCCGAATTTAAAGCGAGCGAAGCCGCGGGCAAAAGCTAATATTTGATAAGTCGGATCATCAAATTGAAAGAAGAAGCGATCAACTTTTATGCTTCTAGATAGGTTTACCTAAGCTGTGTGTTATCTGATGTTTGCAAAACTTACGAGTATATAAAATTGATAATTATCCTATACCTAGTCAAAGTTAATTTTCCATTTTTTACTTATATATATATTTTTTTAATTATATATTTTTATTATTAGTTTGTGTACATTTATAGGTTGTAGTTATTTAGTAATTAATTTAATTATATGATGAATGAATAAGAAAATAAAACATTGGTTTAAAAAAAAAATAGTCAAAGTATAACAGCAAACAAAATATTACAGCTGCAGTAAGTAGGCCTAATGTGTGACTGAAGTTCAAACGTACGTTTCAAGGGCGCGATAACGATTTGTGCATACAAAATTTTTCAAGCCTTATCGATTGTAACAAAAATATTAAGCTGGCATGTAGAATCAAGACATTAGGTAGGCAAATAAAGAAAATCGTTCGTAAAATGTTATTTCAGGCATTCACGCGATAACTTTTCGTGATTATTTTCGAAGATAAGAAAAAATCACTGAATTTTGTAATAGAGCATTTAAATATAATCTTAAGCGTTTGGTATCAAGCACGCACGTAATCGCAGACCAGAAAAGTAGTTAAACTAGATTAACAACAATTACATTATTGTAACTGGTTATTTAGTGCAAAAACGACGTACGTCAAGAGTAATTAGATGAGAGCATGCTGCAAGATTTTTAAATCACTTATTATTGTATTTGAGACTCGCATACATGCGAATGCGAATATGCGACGTGATTGGATTATCGCATTTTCTTTCCCCAAATACGTTGATAAAGGCTTTTTATAAGCCTACTAGCTGGCGCCCGCGGCTTCGCCCGCATGATGTCGAAAAAAGATTTTTAGAGTATAATCTACCTCTGTGCCAAATTTCACCAAGAACCGTTCAGCCGTTTTGACGTGAAAGAGTAACATACATCCATACATCCATCCATTCTCACAAACATTCGTATTTATAATATTAGTAGGATTCTGCCCGTCTGCTAAGCGAAGGCTTACCCTATTCTCTACCAGATTTCTCTACGTCGGGCCTATTAAGACCAATTAATCAGGAATTAGGTCAGTTTCGCTTTGATATTTATAATTTGAATTTTAAGAGTCACCATGGCGTTTTTTTGCCGTCTGTTCTCTATACGAAACGACCAACCCAAACGGTGCACCTTTTCTCGACGTTTTAAAAGTGCCTATATAGGCCTATGTGAAATAAAATATTTTGATCTTAAAACCGGTCAGAATAGTGTCAATAAAGATTGGTGGAATGTTTCCTACGCCTGGATTATACTGGTTCAAAACTAACTACAGCTTAGGGGCGCTCCAAACGCTCCATTTCTTAAATGCTTTAAATAATACTTTGGATTAAGTTATTTAATTATACAGTGGTTCTCAATTTTGAGTGAAAAATATGTTGTACAAATTACCACTCGTAGTCCCAACAGACAATGGAGACGACGATGATTGCGAGTCAAAGTAACATCATCCGACCTGCTTCGGGCAGGAGATTATGTTACTTGGGGTCGGCGCACCACGACTTTTTCTTTCCTTCTCTGTCAACCATCACGCTATCATTTACTCGTCTTTCTTTCATGTCATTCCTCACACATTACATCCACCGTTTTCTTGGTCTTCCTCTCCCTCCCCATACATGTTTATATTAATTACTAATTTAGTTACATGGGATCCGTGCCTCCTTATTACATGCCCATAGCAAGACAGTTATTTACAATTCCGAATAATTTATCACTTATAATACCACAAGAGCTTCAAAATTATCGGGTATTTTCCGATAGGTCCGTTGCAAACAAATGAAGGAGTCAAGTTTTTCTTTTCAGGTTAAAAAATCACGAGCGCGAAGCGCGAGTGATTTTTCCTGAAAAACTTGACGATTTTATTTGTTTGCAGGGAACCTATCGGAAAATGCCAGATAATTTTGAAGCTCGTGTGGTATTCGGGGGATTATTTTTCCGTCCCAAATGTCGGCCAATAGAATTGCACCATGTTTTGTTTTTTATGCATAACAACGACCAGAGAAAATTTTCAAAAAAATTTCAGTATAATACCATGTAGGTTGTACCACGTGACGTCGAATGGTGCAATTCTATTGGTCGATATTTGGGTCGGAAAAATAATCATTATTATTCAACTCTTGATTCAAGAAGGCAACAAGGCAATTTTAGCATTCGTTACAAAAATATTGGTCTCCGTTATTATTTTACACAATTTATCAATGATAAATGATATCTATTTTGAAGTCGATTTTTACAAACTCTTTAAAATCATCAACATCGAATTAAAAAACAAAAAATCTGATGAGGCCTGTGGTTTGTAATTACTCTGTAAAGAAACAGTCGAAGCAAACTCAGAGGTCAGTCTCTTTTAAGGTCTAGTCTAAAATCTTGGTCAACTTAAATAAGGACTATGCAGTCTAGTGTCTGAAATGGTCTTTTTAAGAAAGAACCACACAGATTACGTAACAAAGTGTGTAAGAAATACATAACGGAGATGGAATAATGTAATTTTCAATTTTATTAGGTGCTGGTGATTGTTAGAACTGCAATTTGTTCCATTCTACTTGCATTTTTAAATTATTGTACAAATGTAATCTACGGGTGCTCTGATTGTTTGTGCCTCAGAATGAAAAAGGCCTAACGCGCAAGAGCAGACGGCAGGTCGGTATATTTTTGTTACCCTTATGCTGTATTATTATATCAGTTTATTGACTATGAGTTGATTTGTAGTCACATCGATTAATCAGCATGTCTATTTAGCAAAATTTATGTGTTGAAAAATAAGCCTCATTTATTTAGCAAAGATGAACATATACCTACTGTAAAACTGCTTATGCAGATGCCAACTGGCACTTTTCTTATAATTAATTCATGTTACGTTCCCAAATGTCAGCTGTTTATCACTTTATTTTTAATATCCAGCCATTTATATTTAAATCACGCTAATATTACGAAGGCAAAAGTTTGTATGTGTGTGTGTGTGTGTGTTTGTTACATCTTCGTGATCAAACGGCTAAATGGATTTGGATGGAATTTAGTATGTAGATAGCCTGGATGTTAATACAGCCTACATCTTAACTTAGCCTACTTTTTATACCGACCTATGCTGGTAAAACCTCGTCGTGCAGCTAATTTGTTTTATTTGGAGCAGTTATTGAAAGAGGTAGCAAATAACTCAGTCTAAACAGCACATATCAGAACTTTGTGGTCATTTTTGAGGATGTGGTATTCTATACAATATATAGAACAATATATATAGAAGTTGTGTTTCATATCCTTAAATATGAACCACAACTTCCTCTTCCCTCACTCGCGCGAAAAAACAACTAGGTCAAATAGCTATTTAATTTTATATGGGAAATCAGAGTTAATTATCAAAAGTAGTTGAATTAAGATTCAATAAAGATTCATTTAAGGTAAAAGCTCGCAAACACTTAAGAAGTTGGCAGACTCATCTTAAAATTAATGTGTTGTTAGTTTCTCATCATATTTTGTAGTTTTACCTATCCCTACTTTTGTATATTGTCTATGATACATTCATATATGTACCTATTTATTACTAGCTGTGCCCGGTATGCGTTGCAATGCATTTTTTCTACCCTACCTACCCGACCTACTCTACTTACCCTACCTACCCCATAGATTTTTTCTCGCCGTAAAAACCATCCTTGGACTTCAACGAATATTAAGAAAAAAAGAATTGACAAAATTGGTCCAGGCGTTGTTGAGTTATGCGCTTACCAACACATTTTGCGATTCATTTTATATTATGAAATTTCTGTTGCATTGCACCTACTATGTTTATGTCTCTGCATCACCCGATGGTTGACTGGTAGAAAATGCCCAAGGCATTAAGTCCGCCTTTGTACAATGATTTTATAATTGTGCATGAAGTTTTAATAAATAAATAATAATAATCAAAACATATTTAAATAATAGTGACCCAGTTTAAAAACTTATATAAGTAAAAGTAAGTCGAAATTGTAAAGATTTACAGCATCTAGATTTATTTAGATGTCTGTGTGCAGTTTCACATGAATTATATAGCATCTAAACCAATAATCTGAACTGCATGCAACTGCATCACCCATAATGAAAAGTCAACTCTCTATGTATCTGCCAATCTTGACTCTGAACTCACATAGCATAAGAATAAAAATATTAAAACTAGTGTAATTATTTTTGTCTTACTCACCCACATTCCTCCAAGTCCCGTCTTAGTGTACTGAGCCTCAATATCTCTCAGATGTGTGACATGTTTCATCTGAGTATACACCAACAGGAGTATACCCTGCAGTCTGGTGCTCTTGGCAATGATGAACCCTTGCCGGCAAAGTATTTTGTTGAATGATTGTGTCCATGCATCAGTGAACAATGAGTCCATTACCAGATTCTGAGGCTGAGATTTGACTTCTTGTAGCCTGTAATAAAATGTATTTTCGTATAGAAAGTGATAAGATTATGGAACTAATTTGTACAACACAATAATTATTGCACCATTGTTCTCAATTCTAAATTTGACTATTTTAATTGATCTAGTGGTTGCAAGCACAACTTCTGACCATGAACATCCTGGGTTCAAAACTTGGGTGGGGGGTACAAAACTGTTAGTGGGTTTTTCCATCAGAAATATTTCAGTAGCAGGATAGATTTGTGCCCATTTGAAGGCAATAGGTACACCTGGTCTTACATAAGTCTTAAACATCACAACTGGTGAAATGTGGGTGCACAACTAGGTACAGTCACAAGGGATAACATATTTACACTAACCAAAATTCAAAAGTGATTGTCTCGTAAAAACAAACAGTTTCCACTGTAAGATAAGAACTATGTAAACTTCCAAAATACTAGGTTTTTGAAAACATAAAACGTTAACCAATACAGTAGGAGGCAATTGCTTTTGAATGTTGGTCAGTGTAAACATGTTATTGCTTGTGACTGTACACCACTGCCTAACTCTTCAGATGTTACAAACTATGTATGATGTTATGTAACAGAAATAATATTAAATCATTGTAATTCAAATTTATCATTATGTTACTTTTTTTTGTATCTTTGAATATATTATTAAATATCTTCAACACAAGGTTCAAAGGTTTCTTTGATGAAAGGTTGCTAATTGTGTGGCAAAAACAAACCTATGGTTATTATAATGATAATTTAACATTGGTTAAAAGAAGAACTATGTTGGTAATAGTACATTCATATTAAATAAGTACCTATATTTGTGTTTTTGACCTATAAAATTTGTAGCAAAAAATCTTTAAAAACTGCCATTTTTATTAAGTTACTATGAGGAAATATTACACAAACATTATTTGTTTTGTTTTTAAACCCTGTAGCTTTTACAGTATGTTGATATTGCTATTTTTAACATGACACCTTAAATATTTTTCCTGGTGTTAACCGCCCATACTGACTTAATCACAAAATTTTCCTATAAATAGACAATATGAAAATTACTTGTCTACAAGATTTTGAGATGCAAGATGATATGTAATCAAAATATAATAATTTAGCAATCATAAATATAAAAACAAGCTATGTATGATAATGTTCAGCAAATAACAAATTCATTCAATGAATTCACACATATTACATTGACCTAGAAAATAAGTAGGATATAGCAAACATTATGCAAGTAATCATGAACCACATAACTACCCAAATTACCCGACTTACCCAATCACGAAAAAGTCTGGCAAAGGCTTATTCTTATTAAACTGCGATGGAAAGTCCAATAAGGCATTTAGATCTTGTCCTGGATTCTTGGTTGCCACATTCCAGGTGACAAAATAAAACCTGAAAGTTACATTACATATAATTATTTAATTAATTACTGCAACCATGAAGAAGTCAAGTATAACAAACAGTTAGACGTAACCTTGACTCCTTCTGACGCAGGTGCTAGGTAAGTAAATCTAGGTATTGGAAATTTTACTCACTTGAGAGTATCCATTTTCGTCCAGGTATACTACGTCCTGCAGAAATATTAGTATCTATGAACTAGCACCAATAGATAAAAATGTACTTCAGGTATAGATAAGATACGAACCGAGCAAATTATTAATTTAAATGAAAATACTTAGCACGTCAAACTTTAATTGCATTACACCATGGTGATCATTTCAATGACCGTTATGAACGATTGTTTTTTAAGCACATAATCACGCGCTGTCGTTTTAGAGCAATAGATAAAATGAATTGCTTATTATTTTATTTCACTATCACAAAACATCTCCCACTGAGCACAAATAAATGACTGTCAGTGTCAGTCTCAGTCAAGGCAATTCAAATGTCAAAGATTTTTTTTTCCTTGGCAGAGCCGATGCACGCTGTCAAATTGTTTGTCAACCCTCAATTCCATTCGTTCCTAAATCGTTCCAACAAAGATGACAGTTATATTGTTCCTGCCAGCAAACAAAAAAATAATAAACGATCCACGATACTTTCCATATAATTATTTTTTGAAACATACATTTATTGCGAACAAATTCTACATAACACTAATAGCTCTTATCTCCGATTATTAAATCACTATCCAAAGATATATATTAAGTTTAGTATTACAGAAAGTATGGCATAAGTGGGTTCTATTATAAGCGTTAATCACAAGTTGTAAAACTGATGTGATGACTTATGAATCCAGCCGTGCCACAATATTCACATGTTTTTTGAACTTGAAATGATATTACGCATTACAAGAAAATATTTCTAGAGCATTAAACAGATTTTAAAATTAAATTGTCGCACAAATTATACAATGTGAGTTTGTCAAACAAACATGATCTAAAAGTATATAAGTCAAAACCTGAAGATAAAAAAGAAGCCCAAGGCACACCGTCATCACCCCGATGACCCCGTCACTGCCTTGCAAAACAGCAGTAGAGAAATCTGTACCGTTCGTAAAAAAATAAAATAATACACAGACCGCGATCCGTTTTCCGACCTCGGTGCCGAGGCCCGTCGCGAAACCGCAGTAATTATAAAACCGTCCTTAGCTCAACGAGCCAACACGCGATGCTGTAATGATAAACGTCCCTAAATAACAACCCAGCCACCTTTGCTGCCCTCTCTCAATGACGAGCTAAGCTGACTTCCGTACCCCACAGGTGGTGCTCTTAGCGAGCGGTCATTTAGTTTTATAGAGGTCACCATAGGATAGACCGTTAAGCAGTAAAAACAACTCAAGCGAGTTGAAATGTGTGGCAATAACTAAAAAAAAAAAATAGGAGATGGCGGGAAAAGTAGCTGTCATTAAAGTTTCTGTCAAAAAGTGTCAATCTGTGTCAAAGCGTTGTTCGTTGTGAGCTGGTAAATACGATAAATTATTCGTTTCGTTTGTTTGATTCCTGCAGGTGAAAGTTACTATTGCATCTTGATCATCCGAATATCTGAATAAGCTTTACCATGAGCACTCAAGAGCTCCAGGTAAGTGTCTAACTGACGATTTATACTTTCTGAAATAGTCCTCTTGTGCTCGATGCCGGTGCACTGAATTTGATCGATTTCTATAATTACTTATTAGGGACTTAATATTTTGTTTGCGTTGTAGGAGACAACGAGGGTTACGAGAAGATCTCTCAAAACACTTCAACACACTGCTTCAGACAGAGAAAATTTAGTGGGTAGGCCATCAAAAAGTTTGAAGCACCAACTAAGCCAGGAGTCTCCTGCTGCGTGAGTATAATGTAATGATTGTAATTTTACTTTATGTAAAAATAAAGTTCCTGAATTAAGTTGTTTTGGTTTTAGTGATGTTGAGGTTAAACGTAAGAACTTGTCCACCAAAGAAACACAAGCAAACCTAGATACGAAAATAACTGTTGATGACTTGACCAACCCTGAGGGGCCATCAGAAAAGTATTGGGAACTTCTAGCTGAAAAGCGTCAGTAAGTACTTCCTTTAATTTTTTTATTTCTAAGTGCACATATTAATATTATTCATATGAACTTCAAAGACAAGTAGCAGCAGCATCCACCTTGGTGATTATGAGTAACTGCTGCAGTTACTCATAATCACCACTCATAATATACTGCATCATAATCACCATTGAGATACTGATATAGACAAAAACTACAATCAATCAAATATTACTGTGTCACTTGTATTCCATGTAAGTTGAAGCATTACTTTGTTTTTTTGTTTATGTTGAGTAATGTTTTTTTTTTACTATTTTAGAGTTGCATTACAAGATGCTCTGGATGAGAATGAGAAGCTCCGTAAAATCATTGATGACCTGAAGGAAGAGAACGCTCTGTTCAAGCAAATGTTAGATGAGGCTAACAGTTTTGTTGAAGTGATCAAGGTGAGTTTATTGATATGACAAGAGGAAATAGCTTTTTTCTTTTTTTTTAGTTTGGACTATGTGAAATAAGTGTAGCCGTATCACATGCCCACAGATGTTTTGTTTTGTATGTGTATTGTATAATGGGTTGATGTCCACAACTCCACGTCTGAGGCATGTATTTTGCGTATAGGTTTTGTATGTGTTTTGCTTTGTTAAAAGTGGTCTAATATGAATCAATTGGTCAGATTATACAACCTGATTGTTTTACTATGCAAATAAACATTAAATACCAGCATCCAAAGAGCAAATGTCTGGATAACATTTGATATGCACTTTTAGCATAACTTGACAATTGAAGCATTTTCGCATATGCACTTAAGGTGTCTTATGTGACACTCAAACAGTTAAAAGAAGGAATATTATATTATACATGAGTTCGGCAAGATGTGTGTATTGTATACTGTTCAGCAACATTAAATTATTCTCATCATTAATTGATGCTTCATCCTGATCATACTGAATAGTTATTAAAAATTTAATAAGTCATATAAATTAATATTATATTTTTATAATATTATATTTTTTTTACCATCTAATTTAAAACCTTTTTATGATTTTTCAGGAGGAACTAGCAAACAGCAGCAACAATGACACTGGAATTGATGTCAATGATGTTAGTACTGCAGATGAAACTACAGATGATGTTGAGAGCAAGACTGCTGACTGAGACTAAATCATATGTCCATAATAACATGATTCTGTAACTGAAACTTAATATATGCATAATTTTTTAAGTATTATGTGAGGCCTCATATCAAATTCTTTTTTTGTACTTTGAAATTTGGTGTATCAGTGTGACTTTTACTGTGTAAATATGTATGTTTATGTGCTGTTCAAAATACTAAGAAGTTTTTTTTCTAATTTTACTCAGTAGAATGTTGCATTGCCCTATTTCTTTTTGAAAATGTTGTGTTATATTGAGGAACAACAACATAAGAGCAATTAAGCTAGCTCTGTTATTTATGTAATACAAACTAATACTTATTTTCTTCATTAAATGCACTGTTTAGCTTATTAGTTTCTTTTTTTTGTGCAAGCTATCTCTATTACATTACACACGCAATATACCTCCTGTTTTGTCCTTATTTTTGTAATTTACTTTTCAAAATACAATTTGTAATTTGTTATGTTTGATTTTTTCTCTAATATATTTTGTAACTTTAATTTAAAGGATCATCTTAGCAATAAGATTTGCATTGCCCAAGTAAATTGTAATATTCTTTTTATTAGTATGATGTAATAAACAGGATTTTAAAATTAAACTATTAATTTCTATGAAATACTTTTTAATTGATGCAATGGGTATCAGGTACATAGTCACACCATATAAGGTATCCCAAAATATAATATTTAAAAGTTTTGTATATGGCAAGTGAAGGTAGTTGCAATAAAGGTACATATAAATGCTTACAGTGATAACAAGATATCATGATTTCTTCAAGAAAGCTTTAAATTGCTCGTCGAAATTAGTTTCATATGTCCACGGCATCAAATCAGGATACATCGTGATACTCATAAATAAGTCCATATTAGCATTTTGTGGCAACACACTCCTTACTCGCTTATTTAGACAGCCTGATGCATGAATATAGTGATTAACAATAAGATTATAAATAAAATTGACATATTTATGATCCAAATTATCAGATGTATTTGGAACTGCTGGAGTGTGTGATTTGATTTGCTCTATGTAGCCAGTTGTTATAATTGGTATGATGATATCAGCCTGGAAAAAAAAACAATCAAATTATTATCAAACTAAGTGCTTGCGTAAGACATGGGCAATTATCATACATACTTTCTCAAAATATTCTCTTATAAACTTTTCAGGATTTTGGTACAACTCTTCTCTTCTATTGTTCAAAGTGATGACCTGCACATCAGGTACATCTAACCAGTTCTGGACATATTCTTGTATGTTTAAAGCTGTTGGAAAACCATCTTGTGAATAAGTCAAAAAGAGAATGGGACTGTCATTTACTATGGGTTCATTTGTAGTGGCAGCTTTCCTCAATTGTTTTGGTTTTTTTGGGTCCTTGTTTTCAATAACTTTTTTACTCAGAGCTGCTGGTAAACGATTAGGCAGCTTGATAGTAACTATCTCTCTCTTGACTGTGTCCCCAGAGCTTTTGCTCTGATAACCACTGTCATCCTTATTGAAGTACTGTGCTATTTCACAAAGTGGTTTTTCTATTGACTTCAATATATCATAGCGTTCCAGTTTTGTCAAAGCATCCACTATTTTGTCAATTGTAGCATTGTCATTTTGTCTGAATACTTCCAATACCACATCAACAGGATCTTCGTTCACTGAGTGCATTATGTACTGGAAAGAAACCAAACACCATTAGTTAGTAGTCAACATAGGATCTATGTTTAAAAATATCTAATGTTTATAATTCTTGTGTCACAGTGTTATTTACCAAACTCCTCAGAATTGGCTGGACCAATTCGTATGAAAATTTGGGTGCGTCTCGGGTAGGTCTGAGAATAAGCCAACATCTATATTTCATATCCCTGAATGATAAGGGGGACCTGAGCAGCGGGCGAAACCGCTAGGCACAGCTAATTATTTAATATAATTTAGCTACTACATGTTAGTGTTTTGTTTTTTGACTGATAATTACATATCACTCCTTACGATATGGTTAACAACGTAATTATTGTTCTTTATCTTATTATTTTCTCTGTCTAGGCATAAAAATAACATGAAAACTTAGTAAAAAAATACCACATGACATAACTCAATAAATACCACGAAATAAGAACACTTACATCCAAATCATCTTGTGACAAGCCTAAAGAGTAACCAAGCTCCCTCCATCCATTACGAGTGCCGCCCACCTTCTTCAGTAAAGTGACCCATAGCTGATAACACGCTTTACCCATCGCAGAAGTTGCATGTCGATAATACAGCAGATTTGTGTGCAGACAACAAACTTTTTTGCTCAATGACTCCAATTCCGTTATCTCTTTAGCCCTTTCGTTCTGTACCATCTGTTCCAGAATCAATGTATCAACACTGATTGTATCAGCATCCCCATATTCGCTTTGGACTTCCCTGTAATGACAATGATTATTTATTTGAATGACAGGGATTTAATAATTATTTGTTTCGTAATAAACGAATCATCAACACTTACATCATTGTTAATAGTTAACTGTTAACTTCGTGATTAAAACAATAGAACACACATTTACACAATCGGAACACTGGCAGATAAAAGAAGACAAGACACCCAGTATACTATAGTAGTCTTTGACAAGACATAAGGAAAAAGTTGCACAAAAATATTTTCATCTCTTTATTTCTTTTCTTGATTTGACAGCAGTGCGTGTGACAGCTGATTTCCGGTCCGATGTGTTATCCTCCAGAAAGTAATTGCCAGTATAAAAAACATGACTACTTATGAATTCCTTGAAGTAAAATTACAAGTGACCACTTGTATGTCAATCACTCTTTTTATATATATTTTTTAAACATACTACCTGTTTTACCTATAACTGTTAAATTATTTAAAAATCCTGGATTATTTATTTGAAAGTTGCCATGTCAGATATTTTTTTTGTCATGTCATATTGTTTTGTTGATGTTCTGTTGCAACTTATTGGTTTGGCGGGATTTATAAAAAGTTTCGACAATCAACTAATTTTGTTTGGTGCAATTAAATGTAAATAATGAATACTACGCTGTGAGTAACATTGATTTATTCTTGACATAACTATTGTGTTATGTAACTTAGTAATAAGAAGGTGCACGATTTTTTCCTGCGAGAAATGTTTGTAAACCTGAAGCAAAGCTTAATATTATTTTGTCTTGTATTATTGCGATCTAACTGACGACGAGTGCTTTAAGGGTAATTCTTTTCTATTTATTTTAGTGCAAGCTTTACAGATGTTCTGGTCGATGAAATATGCAACTCCCAACCTCTGTCTTTGTCGTCATCTATTGAGAGTAGACCATCAACTGTTAACAATCCCTGTTACGAAGATGCAAGAGTTGTTGAACGTCCGCCTAAAGGAACTGGGCAGCGTGGTCAGTTTCGAAGTACGGATGAAATCGGTTAGTAGTATTTATACATAAAAAATTTGGTAGATAGTTTGTGCCCTTCATATCGAATTTGTATTTCTTTGGGGAACCTTTAGTGTTTTATTAATGTCTGATATTAATTTGTTCGGTTCCCTCATACATATCGAAGGTAGATGCTGGTACTGCCTACCTCAGTAAGTACCTATTTTGTGTCAAAGAGTATACAAACAAGTATCATGGATTATTTCGCAGATTCAAAGTATCGAGACGTGTTTACCTATCCTTATTTCAACCTAGTACAGTCAAGTGTTATTGAAGATGCGGTATATTCAGGTATCTATATTTCTATACTAATACTAGCTTTTGCCCGCAGCCCGTAGCAGGGGTAACACAGTTCCCCTTTCCTGATTTGCAGGTACCTGCTACCTGTAGTTTTTGCCCTTGCGCCTTATAGTAATAGCAATGCTAAGTTATCCCTTTTCTTCCCTCTTTCTCCCTCATTTATCACTTTAAAAAAAAAGTGTTCCAGGGTTCCAACTATCTCTGTACCAAAATTCATCAAAATCGGTTTAGCCATTATGGCGTGAAGACGTAAGAAACAAATAGACAAACAAACAAACTCACTTTCGCTTTTATAATATTAGTAAGGATTATGAAGAGGAAACATTTTGCTGTTTGATTGTATCGAATAGGCTCGGCTATTCGATTTCAAAAACTTCAATTGAAAAAAATTGATTGATTGATTTCGATTGAAATAATGTCAATATCGGTCCAGACCGATATTGACTTTTTTTCACACCTAAGTGCGGGCATGTGCACGGTGAGCAATGGGTAGCTCACCGTCCGTCCGTCTTTTGACGACAGGCCGTGTCGGCGGCGCGTTCGTGTTTCACGCGCGCCTCAAAGAGAGTCAGAAAAGCAGAGGGGCTTGCCAGGGCCTCCGCCTGCCGGGCCCCGGAACGTAAAGGGCAATAGAAGGAACATGGGTGGGTTTTAGTCAGTACAAGTCTGACATGCCCCCCCCCCCGCTCTGTTGGATGATTTCACACCCGAAAAAAAAAAAAGATGACACAGACCTATTTTACAAAAAATTTAAGTTAAATTATCAGGAATTGACATAGGCTTTATAACATAACGCTACTATACTTAGGAGCTGAGCACTGGGTGTACCGCGGGGCACAGCTAGTCTTCTACGAAAACACATTGCTAAAACCGACGTCGTTATTGCCGTTACCACGCGCCTTATTTATACTGAACCCATCGTAAATATATTAGTCCATTTACTTAAAAATAAGATCCCTATTTCTATAGTCTTATATTCCAGATAAATCCATAGTTGTATGTGCACCTACGGGTTCAGGAAAGACGGTCGTATTTGAAATGGCTATAGTCCAGCTTTTGATGGAGTTAGAGGACAAACAGTACACTGACGACTTCAAAATAATTTACAGTAAGTACTTACCTATCAAATTCTAGAACCTTTATTTTATCTTCTGTTGGTTTATCATCAAATAATTTCTCCCGTTCTTCTCTCTGTATAACTCATAATATAAAAATAAAATATGTAATAAACGCTTCATAAAACCAATTAAAAGGCTTTAGTGTTGTATGTGACACACCACTAGGCATAAAGCGTTTGTAAGAAATGTAAGCTATATTAGCCTTATTTCATTTATGTATAAACTAGTTTTTGCCCGCGGCTTCGCTCGCGTTAAATTCGGGGTAACACAGTTCCCCTTTCCTGATTTGCAGGTACCTGCTACCTGTAGTTTGCCCTTGCGCCTTATTTATTGTAATAGCAAAGCTAAGTTTTCCCTTTTCTTCCACGTTTCTCCCTCATTTCTCACTTTAAAAAAATGCCTATGTGCGTCTCCAGGGTCTCAACTATCTCTGTACCAAAATTCATCAAAATCGGTTTAGCCATTTAGGCGTGAAGACGTAACAAACAAACTGACTTTCGCTTTTATGATATCAATAGTAAGGGTTAAAATTAAACAACGCGCTTTCATTTAAGTTAACATTTAGATGTTGCATAGTTTTTTGTTAATTTAAACTTCCAGAAAATGTTAGAAACGAAAGGCATTAAATGCTCGTGTCTTTAAAACAGGCGTCTACAAATCTGATTAAAATCTACATCGTTAATCAAGTGGTTAGTCGTCACCACCGAACATAGGTACTGGGCCGATCCCTGGGACGGGCTGAGTGATTTTTTTGACTTCTGAACCTTTTGAAATTCTTTGATCTGAATTTGTCCCCGGCAAATGGCAATAAGATTACTCCCTCTATAAGGGCGTGGTCAAACCGAGTGGGCAAGCGGCCAGCTGACTTTTTAATTGCAATTTCAATGCTGGTCCCATGGATAAAGTTCAGTTTGATGGTCTGAATCACACACTGTACACTGAATCACACACCACACCATTCTGGTACGCGCTGTGTAGTTTAGTACATTCTCGCTGGTCGAGTCATTGCAAGTTTGACAGCGTTGGGCAAAGTAAAATTGGATTTTTCCATCAGGAATTTCAAAATTCATCAAAATCGGTTTAGCCATTTAGGCGTGAAGACGTAACAAACAAACTGACTTTCGCTTTTATGATATCAATAGTAAGGGTTAAAATTAAACAACGCGCTTTCATTTAAGTTAACATTTAGATGTTGCATAGTTTTTTGTTAATTTAAACTTCCAGAAAATGTTAGAAACGAAAGGCATTAAATGCTCGTGTCTTTAAAACAGGCGTCTACAAATCTGATTAAAATCTACATCGTTAATCAAGTGGTTAGTCGTCACCACCGAACATAGGTACTGGGCCGATCCCTGGGACGGGCTGAGTGATTTTTTTGACTTCTGAACCTTTTGAAATTCTTTGATCTGAATTTGTCCCCGGCAAATGGCAATAAGATTACTCCCTCTATAAGGGCGTGGTCAAACCGAGTGGGCAAGCGGCCAGCTGACTTTTTAATTGCAATTTCAATGCTGGTCCCATGGATAAAGTTCAGTTTGGTGGTCTGAATCACACACTGTACACTGAATCACACACCACACCATTCTGGTACGCGCTGTGTAGTTTAGTACATTCTCGCTGGTCGAGTCATTGCAAGTTTGACAGCGTTGGGCAAAGTAAAATTGGATTTTTCCATCAGGAATTTCTCAGTAGCAGGCTCAGAGTCTGAATTTGTGCCCGGTTGATGGCAATAGGATCGCCCCCTATTACATGGGATTTAAACATAACTGGCGGAATGTGGGTGAACTACCCCTCTACCTAAACTTTTGGGGATTGCAGGCGTGCTGTTCTGATTTTATCTGTCAAAGTCCGGTAATTGCATCATGTTCATAACTGCCTAACTAACGTATATTGACATTTCTGTTGTACAATATCGTTTTAACTTGTAGTGGCTCCAGTAAAAGCGTTATGTACGGAAAGGTTAACGGAATGGTATCCTAAGTTTACAAAACTGGGCTTGCTGTGTATCGAAGTTACAGGAGACACCGATGTTGACTTTACACAGTTGAAACCGTACAAGTAAGTTAATTCTGAAGTTAAATATAACGAGCAATTTATAGTACTATGTTAACACGTGCCTTCATCTGTGTGTTGCTAAAAGCCCGCAGACAGGAGTATCCACGAAGTTATCGAGAACACAGAAAAAAAAATTGAAAACTTTGCAAATAGATAGCAATAAATTAAAATTCCTTGCGTGTAGCCTATTTTATCTTCCCTCCCCATAGCAAACAACGCTATTGTTTTGCCGTTTTCACAAAGTAAAACCAATAACGTAACTGACATGGCATCAACACATTTTACATGGGAACGTACGATGTTGCTATTCGTTAATAAATAGGCACCCTATGCAAATTCTGGCAAAGTTTTAAATCTTTCTTTTAAATACACATACACACATTTTTTGGTTCATATTCGTTTTCTCTTACTAAAAAAAACTCTTCCACAGAATAATAATAACGACCCCCGAAAAATGGGACATGTTGACTCGTCGATGGCGCGACCACCGTGGTCTGGTGGAGGTCATCAAGTTGTTCCTGATCGACGAGGTACACATACTGAACGATGAGACTAGAGGACCCGTACTTGAAGCCGTTGTTAGCAGGATGAAAACTATCGAAGTAAGACCTTATTAACTTATAATAGCGACGATATAGATATGTGGACATATTGACTCCATTGTAGAACAGGGCCAATGAATCTGCTGGTTTTTTGATATGTTTTCCTTCTTCACCTCGAATCGACTTTGATACTTGAACTTTTCTGCAGTAAATGGAGATGGATAGATGTAGATCACGAATAACATTTAAATCTCAGTCTAAAATATTTTTGTGTTTGGCATCGTAATACGCAACCTTGCAGTCTAGTCACTACCCCTATTTTAAACGTAATAATGATCTGTACGTACCTCAGTAGGTACGAAATTTACAAACGAAAGCTTTGCAAAAAGGAAATGACACTGAATTAAAAATCTATGCTGCTTTTCTCAGAATTCAGCACAATCAGTCCACCGCATAGAACAACTGCAGAAAGAAATTCAAGGTCAAACAGTATCCAACAAATCAGCTCCAAGGATCAGGTTCGTCGCAGTTTCAGCTACCGTCAGCAATCCTGAAGACGTTGCCAACTGGCTCGGAACTCGCGACAAACCAGCTGTGTTTTATAAGTAAGTATCGGTAGAACTTTTTATCAGATACTTTTTTGGACTACCTTTTGTCTTACAACAGTAGTGTTGCTGAAGTAAAGAATCATCAAAGAGAAATGAATAGGAGCGCAATTCAAGTCAATGTTTTTTTTCTGTTTAATACTTTCTGTCTAGCATTTTCCCAACTCTATTATAGACAGCTTCCAATCTAACCGGACCTCAAGTATTTAACATGAAATGACTGTCTATCTGGCCTCAGCCCAGTTAGTACTGGGTAATACGAAAATCCTTGGTAAGACTATTTGTAAGACTTTCGGGCCATTAACAGCCTAAACATATACCTACATCAATGATAGAAATCCTTTTGCGGTAAGATAGTCATTTTTATATTATGACGTAGGTATATTTTTTGTTCCTGCAAATTGTGCTACGTATCTTCGTAACCCAAACCTGTGTTTACGTAGGTTTGGTGATGAATGTCGCCCCGTGAAACTAAAGCGCATAGTAGAAGGTTATCCATGTGCTGAAGGCACCAGCATATTTAAGTTCGACATCATACTCAACTACAAGCTGTGGCCAGTCATTCAGAAGTATCATTCCGGAAAACCGACCCTGGTAAGAACATATATAAACAAATAAAGGGTGTAACCGACACAAGTATTGTTAATTACTTACTGGGGCTGCCTCGGTGTACATGTTAATACAATATTTGAGACAATACCCGTTTTTAAACTGTCACTTAAGGGATTTCTTCCGTGATTTCCATTTGTTATGAGGTCCCGATATCAGTCTTCCCACGATGATGGAACTTGCAAAAGCGTTGAAATATCCCGTATGTGACAATTTAAATCGTAAAAACCGTGAAACCTTGAAACAATAATGTTGTTCCCGTCATTGTGACTTTTTTTTGTTTTAGGCCCATACCTACCTAACGTTCTAGTTATAAGATAAAATTAAAGAGGAACATAAGTTTTCAGTCCTCATATTACAATAGCTTAGCAATTTCAGTAAAACAGTTTGTTTTAATTTTGGTGTGCAATAAAGTATATTATATTCTATTCTATTACAACACTCTCGCATTACCAAAACACGGTCAAAAACATTTCTGGATGTAAGAACAAATTGTGAAATCAGCGATGGCCACACATCAAAACATAATGACCCGTCTAATTATTCAACATTACACGAAACTAATTTTATTTAATTCTGCAGAACATTTTGCCATAATTAGTTCAGTACATTTCTCTTTACTTAGATATTCTGCAACACCCGTAAGAGTGTTGTATTGACGGCGGAGACTCTGTCCCGGGAATTGACAATTAGCTTCAATGCGGAACAGAAGGCGAAGCTAACTGCCTTAGCTTCTTCTATTAAGACTAAGAAATTGCAGGTAAATTGATTTAGGATTTTAATTTCGTTTTAATTAGAGCGTTTTACGTTGAATACATAATTTTTAAGTGCACAGCTATACTTATTGGGTTATGCAAAGTACGACGTTGAAATATTTAGATGTTCATAGACATATTACACGTCTATGAACCTCTAAATATTATAGGTATTGCAATGTCAAGGTTAAGATCGTGTCCTTGTCACCGCCGACGGATTAAGGTTTTTGACGTGATAACGTCTTTAAAATCGTTTTAGTCGGGTGACATGTTCAGAAACTTAAACCTCACGAGCTATAAAGATGGTAGCGCCATCTGTTATTGGCCCCAAAAAAAAACTTTAAATTAGTACTTAATTTCATTTTAGATGTCACTACTGGTGATAACTTATATCACCAATAAGACGTTTTTTTAAAATCATTCACTTAAGAATAGTCCTTTTTTTTTTAAAAAAAAAGCTAGAAATACTGAACAATAAGATAAATAAATTACTGAACGAATTTATAGGTTGTGAAAGAAACGCCATCTGTCGACTAATCGACAAACCACGTGGAGGGAACTTTCCTGAAGCTTATTATGTATTAGTACAGATGGCGCTAATACAAACTTGATTCCGAATCAAAATAGTGGATGCGGATTGGTTTTATTATTGATATTTTTGACGTGATAACGTCTTTAAAATCGTTTTAGTCGGGTGACATGTTCAGAAACTTATGCCAAAACCTCACGAGATATAAAGATGGTAGCGCCATCTGTTACTTGGCTCGAAAAACTTATATCACCAATAAGACGTTATCACGTAAACATCTCGATCGTAAACCTACTTTACAAACAACCAATTTTTTTTTAAGGTTTATTAGTAAACACGGAATAAAGGGAAGCGTGCTAAAACTAGTACACAATATTCGTCACAGCCCGGGTCAATATTACCATTGAATTTTGAACGATCTGCACAAGAGTGCAAATCATACAAATTAATCATAAAGTTAATGATCCCCCTGTAACCATCAGATTAACATTCCATTCTTCGAGAATTAAGATTTAACATAACTGTACTCTCTCTTCACTGCCTCGATGGTCCCAAGGGTGACTGAGCAAGGGGTCTTGGCTTTGGGCAAAGTGGTATTGGGTTTGTCCATCAGGCATTTCTAAGTAGCAGCCACGGTGTCTACATTCATGCTCAGTTGATGGCAATAGGCTTGGTCCCTATTACGTGGGACTTAAACATGCAAACTATGGGAGTACTAATAGGTACCTACCCTTCTGTCTAAACCTTTGGAAATTACAAGACGTAATGCGGTTTATCACTTTATTCCGCGTTTATTAATAAACGGCTAAGATTAAAAAACTCCTTGGTCCGGTTACTTACTCCTAGTAGCACTTTTTGGAATTGATTCTATTTTTCCTTTCCTACTAAAACCCTCCTTTCCCTGTTTTCTGAAGGCTTTGGTAATGAGTGGAGTAGGATGTCATCACGCCGGGTTGTTATATGAAGAGAGGCAGAATATAGAGTTTGCTTTCAGGAACAGAGACTTACCGATATTAATAACAACCACAACTTTGGGTAAGTTGTTTTTTCAATTTTTGATATTTCGTTGATGTCTTTTGTTCGTCAAAATGGTGAATGTTGTGAACATTTTAGATTTAATTTAACAAATAAAACCTATGCAAATTGCTTTATGGTAGTTGCATTATAGGGCTGCGCCTCATCTCGGGACGAAATCATACTATTCCTCGGTCACATCCTTTTCTGACGCTCTGAACCGTTATTTGCTAATATAATGCTATAGCAAGTGCAGCATTGTCGACAGCGATGCCAATGGAGCGCCATTGAAATTGCTGACAGATGAGGTCAAACCCTTAGGTCCCCTTAGGAGAAGGTTCTCTAAATTCCATATAGGCGTTTAGCCAAGAGTTACCAATGAGATTCAAACAAATATGTGTCTTATTATGCAGGTGTGAGCATTCGAATTACAACGTTGAAAAAATTTTGACCGTTTCAGCTATGGGCGTCAATTTGCCTGCCCATCTAGTGATTGTCAAAAATACGCAGCAATACGTCAAGGGCGCATATCAGGTAACTACTTTACACCTGCTATTCTGAATGTATTTTCTCCAAGCGTGTTCCTTGTATTTTTTGTGCAAAATATTTCTGGAATCAGGAAGCCAAGGCAAGCAGAACAGCTATGATGATAGTAATTACGTATGTCCAAGGATCTATAGCCCAGCGTTTTCTGCTTCCTGTCTTTCAGGATGCATCTGAATACTAGTATTTAACATGGAACGACTGCCTATTTGTTCTCCACAACCCCGATAACGTTGGAATCTAGAATCTATAGGTATACTTACTTAAATGTTGTTGTACTAAAATTTTAATCTGCGAGGAAGCTTAAAGTCATAAAACATTAGTTAAAGACGAATATTTCCTGTCGCCCTTAACAAAACGCTCTTCTTTGAGTCAGTTATACTGATTCGATTAATTATCCACAGTTAGTCTTAGCAGCTGTCATCCTGGAATGAGTCGTTTTGTTCTAGGTCCCATAACATATTTAATGTATTCACAGGAGTACAGCATTAGCACAGTACTGCAGATGGTGGGTCGCGCGGGTAGACCGCAGTTCGACACTGAAGCCACCGCGGTCATTATGACACGCCTCGTCGACAAGGTCAGTCTATTTGAGTATTACTTACAGTATATAAGAAACTGAATGCCGAATAGGTGTTGACATAAAAGTTGTACCTTACTACCAATTAAGATAAAAAGAAGAGAAAGCTCAATTTCCTTCAAAGTCGGGACGATAGACTATCAAGCTTCTCTTTTGAGGTCTATACCTACTTTTCTAGATTTAAGGTTTTCGGTGTCTTTGTATGAATAATTACAAAATGGAAAATAAAAATACGGAACTAAATTTCCTTTTACCGAATCAGTTCTAAATATTGGCAATTTCAAACCTAAGGGATTTTACTCGTTGCGGGTTGTTCGATAGTTGCAGGTTGTTCGAAAGAGATACCGCGGCCCCGGAACGTAAAGGGCAATAGAAGGAACATGGGTGGGTTTTAGTCAGTAAAAGTCTGACATGCCCCCCGCTCTGCTCAGAGCGGGGGAAGTCATTTGATGATTTCCAACCCGAAAAAAAAAGGGATTTTATCCATGCGGTAGGCTCCACAGCCTACCGCATGGGTACCGGAGTACGAGTATGTGAGTGGTCACCAAGATGTAAGTACAGAATGCACATAGGTAGAGAATCCTTACTGAGCTAATTGATTACAAAGAGTTCAATTCCAGCCCTGTGTTGGGCTTCAAAAGCTAAAAGCTAAAATAATATATATGTGCCCTGATTATCAAAGTCATTACCACACAGTCTGCAGATCTGCTAATAATAGACTAAGCATCGATTACCCACATCCTTAAGTAATATTTAATACTAGGACCCTTGTGGTGTACTCTGAAACCGCGGTCATAGTGTCACGCGTCGCCGCCAAGGCCATACTATTATTATAATATTATGTAATGTTATACAATACTTCAGTGCTAAGCCACTGCCGCATCCTTGTTAAAAAATTGTTGCTCATACTCAGTGGAATTTGGATTATTCAGATTGTATTATTACATAATATTTTACGAACAAAAAATAAATAGTAAAGTAAACTCCTGAATGGTCTCTGGTTCAAGATAGAGCGTACCTAGATAAGATTTCTTCTTAATAAGGATTACTGATTATAGGACACCGGTATGTTTTTTTTGATTAAGCATTTTGTGCGAACGAGTAGGAAATACAATAAAACAGCAGTAAATATTTCAATACAAAAATATTTATCAAAATTATTATTTATATCAAAATCTACATGCAATTAAGAACTAATCGATACACATACAAAATTATAATCTACGTTACAATTTCATTACGTTAAATGTCGAACATGGCCTATATTAAAATCGTTCTAATTGATCACAGTATCGGTAACTCGATATTTGCGGTACACCAATTATCGCAGAGATCGCTGACTGTACATAACCTTATTGGCGAATGAGTTTTGACTATACCTAGATTAATTATAGAGTATACTTAGAAAAAAGATACAAAACATGAAGAGTTATTTCGTTGAAAAAAGTTACAGGAGTTTTCCTTCAGTAACCAATGTTTTTCTCCGAGATGTCCCAAAATAATTTTCAATCCATAAATATTAAATTTATTCTTAATTTCGTAACTATTAAAGATCCCTGATAGATCAAGATATTCACACATAAAATCTAATGAAAACCAAAGTAACTTTCTTCTTTGTTTCGACTTCTGAATTTCATGTTTTTCAAATTACAAAATATTTGTTACGGGAACAACAAAAAAAGTAAATTTTGACCTTTTACCGAATTAATAAAGGGTAAAATCCACTGTGAAACCAAACAAAAACAACGAAATTAAAAAAAGGTGGCATGAAATTCAGAAATCAAAGGGTTAGTATTTGAACTATTAATCAATTCATCGCGAAACCAGTCTTGTGCGGATCAGTGTTGGGTTTACTTTCCTTTGCCGAAGGGGCTAGCGTTGTCTTCGAAGGTGATTTTAGGGACGAAGCCGCTTTCTCCCTCTACGCTGTACTCAACTGTCATAAGACGACCGTCAGGGAGAAGTACTCGGTATCCTCCGATGACCTTGCCTTGAGCATCTCCTGATTCGTTAGCGCCGAAGTAGAGAGCTTTCTCTTGGTCCTCCACGTCGTATTTGTATTCATACTGTGGATGGAAAAGGGTGTTAGTAAATTAAATCGTGGTGTGTGTAAAGTAGACCATTCATTGGTCTAGTGGCCACTAGCTCAACTCCCGATCACAAAGTCCACTCATAGCTTTCTCTCACAGAATTACCAACAAAATAACCAAAACGCATCAGTAGAAGAGGATTTAATTCACGTAATTGTCAAAATTTTGTCAAGAAGCATTAATAACTAAAAGAATTTGATTGTATCTTGTTTTGATGAAAAAGATAAGGTCGCATTTCTTCAAAAGTTTATTAGACAGTCTGAAAAATGCTTAACGAACCTACAGTCCACCATAGCGAGATTATTTTGTCACTACCTCATTATAATTTAAGATAATATCCCACATATATTGTTTTTAAGAATTACCGCTATGCAACGTCTGCTCTACAACTAAGTTTTTTTTAATCCTTCATTTATCCAAATTAGGTATGCAATTTACCATTCCTGTCATCCCCTTCTAGGAAGAGGTACAAGCGTGATAGACAACATTTTTAATGCGAAATTCTACTGTTGTGAAATTGGTTGACACAAATGACCACCATTCTTGTATTTAATAGGTTCTATATAAGCTCAGGCTATTACCTATTTACGGCAGCTTTGAAACATTAAATAGTACCTAGAATGTTTAGCAATATTCCGTGGCAATAATATTAAATAATGCCTAACAGCTAATACTTTTCGTATCACTAATTGGTATAATAACAGCGTCCTTCATCATATTGATGTTACCGTGCCAAACTATTATTTATGCAAAAAATATGACGTTAATCTATTCAATATTTATATTCTTTTTACCTTAACATTTTGCAATCATACGCATACATGGTACTTTTCACAATAAAACGGCATAACGACTCCCTTTAAACGATAGTTACAAAATAAGTAACTTTAATACTTATTTATGCTAAATAAAATTTCACCATATGCAATCTATGACCGAGCATGACATCGCATAAGTTGTTTTGCAAGCTTCATTCTTATGCAAAGACAAAGTGCTTGAAATGTGAAATAATTAAATCTAGTAATAGACACAATTACGTTTATAAAATTAACGTATTATGAGAATAAAATTACAATTTTTGAGTGTGCGTTTTCATTATTCTTTGGTACAAAATTACATGCACGTGATTCAAATAGGTTTTTATTGTGTAGTGTTTGCAATTAATCGAGATAAGCCGTATAACGCTCACAAAGACGGTTAAACGCAATTGCGTCCAATTAGTAGAGTTTGCGTTGCAAATGTTCACATCGTTAACATAATCGTCGGCAAGATGCGTCTGATAGTGCACGGACGTGCTACAGTATACTTCAGTGCCAGCGAACAATACTATATCGATGGGATAGAGCTTAAGTATATGAACATGGTTGGGTGAACATGTTATACCTTAATAGCGGTACTTATGACCGAGGACGCGTTAACATCGAGTTAAATGTTTTGATGGGCGCGCTATTACTTAACAACTTGAAGACGAAACGCTTATTTCTAGTTGATAAAGCGATTACATGGACTAAAATTGAAGCGAGAACAGTGGTAGATAAGTACAAGCAAGTACTTGAAACAAGGTATAATGACTAAATGTTCAGTTACAAACAATCAAACAATCAGAGATAAAACTAAACACAGGAAACTCCAAAAAAAAAACATAAAATTGAGCGATTAAAAACAGTTTCACGCATACATCAGACAGAAAAAAACGGACGTTATCATTATTTCGATCTTCACGTTATCATTACATTTGGAGTCCTTGGGAATCTTATTAGACTAGGCTTTGTAAAAAACTAAATATAGCTGAATAATGTTTCTCATGCAGTTTATATAATTAGCGTCTAATGTTCCACCCACTCCTGTGACCCAGGTTTTGGAAGAAGTAATGGAAATAAATTGATTCGAGTAACACGTCTTCAAACTTTTGTTTTTTTAGGAAGTGTGAGTTTCTTTGGACGACCGTGTTGAAGTCAGGTGAAAACGATTTTCCCCAGCTACGTTATGAGAAAATAAATAGTCATGTTGATGATGATACAAATATACAAACATTTAATAGTATGAGGTAAACCTCAGCTTGTGCGACTGAAAGTAATTATCGATAACCCTTTAACCCATTGGTCATAAATCGTAATTATTTTTTTATTTTTTTAAACGTCCAACTAAAACGTCAATTCGGTATTTTTAACGTTGGGGAATTTCTTGTATGTCTATTAACAGACATGATTACGTAATGTTTAAAGAAAAATATAATAAAATCTTTTTTTTTTAAAGTGGATCTCAAATATTGAAGTGTAAAGAAACCTTAAAATCAAAATATGAAGGGCGTTCTGCAATGAATACCTATTTGGCAATTTCAAAACATAGAACATAACTCATAGTATTTTATGTATATGTTGTACCTACAAGTAGTAAGTAAACTTGTAGCCGATTAGATACCCACTGATTTAATGAGTTTAGTGCCAAAGATCAAAATGCCGCCTGCCATCGCAAACGGATTTCCATTCAATATATCTTGATTAAGTACTTTAAAACTCCGTAGATAAAAAAGAAAACTCATTTTTGAAATAAAATCAGTATTTTTGCTGTTCTGAGAAGAAGGTTGGGCACAAGAAATTAGGCCGCCCATTGGAAACGCGTTGGATTGACGATTTCCTCATAGTTGAGGGAAACACTTTGACAAAGGACGCCTTGACGGCAGACAAGAAAGGGGAGACCTAAACCCAACAGCGAGAAATCCTGGCTGAATTAATGATGATTTAATGACGAATCAATCTTAGTAGCAGAAATCACGGACAGTGTTTTTAAGGTACAATTTAATAGAATCTGGCTAGAGCTGACACGAAAATTATTTAAACTCGAAACAAATCGATTCTAAATGAATCGATCGCATTATTCTTTGTAATAAAGACTATTTATGATTATTCTGCATTTAAGGCATACTTAATAATGCTAATACCTGTTTATAATACAATGAGCTTATGACAAGGATTGTTTTATAAGAGTTATTGCTTCGGAATTGCGTTAATAAGCGCGATAATACGATCATTTTCCATTTAACAATGAATGCCAAGTCCATTAAAACCAATTAAGTTATGCAGATAAGTAATTTCTGAATTTTGTTTCATCTTTCATAGTCCCTTCATAACATACATTTTTCATTTTAATATTATCCTAATTTTTTGTTCAGGATGTTATACGACTACTTCAAAATATATCAATCAAGTACAGAAAAAAACTTTCTTTACTTTTTTAGTCTGTATCACAACTTTTATTGAAATAAACTTAAGGCTATTTATTACAAAGTATAAAAACTTTCTCAGTTTTGTTTTCTGTAAATGGACAACCCTAAGATTCTTATATTCAAACGCAATGTGCAATTCAAAATCAAAAATAGCATCGTGAGTATTATTTATAGTCTGTTGCATTGAAATTCACAAAACATTTAGCCAATTTAATTGCTAAACCATAAGAAACATTGTCACTTCAGTCTCTACACCTAATTATGCATTACCGAATACCAGCATTGACGCATCCTTCACGTTATTTAGAGTTTATTGTTAGCTCGAACATGTCGTAATTTAAGATGTACCTGACTTAAACTTGCCATAGTCGTAATGCCGTAGGTCAAAGGTATTCACGTTTTGTTTAAATTATTGCCAACGTACGAGCATCCTTGCAGCTTCTCGCTTATATGTTAAGGTAGACAACTTTTAGTTGAATAAAAACAACTATTATAGCCTATAATAATGTGCATGTAATAATTTAATGACACATTTTAATTAAACGTAGGATAACGGATTTGTGCGTGAATTTTAAAATATTTTCACGTATGGCTATGCATGGCTTTATGGTTTTACCCTTGATTGCTTTGGTGTTTTTGTATAATAAAATTTGGGATATCCGGTATTTATTTATTTATAACAGGATGGAGTTTATAATAAAAAAAGAAAAGAAAAGAAAATCATAGACAACAGCAAGTCAATTACAAGTCCTCACTTATCAGAGCTAGAAATTGAAAATGAAATGTGAGCACAAACAAGACTAAGCACATTGAGTTAACTTATTAGAAGGTTACATAAACAAAGTCTAATATTAAATATAGTATTCCTACCTACTCAAGAAATACCACAAAGTTAAGGTATGTTAGTCATGGAGAAAGGTTAAAAGACAATACTCAAGTCGTCTTCTTGGGTTCATTGCAAAAGAGAAGAATCTTGAGTTGACATATAGTAAATAGCTTTTCAAAAGCTCGTGCTTCTTCACGAATAAACAAACAAATAAGCACATAATTATTTTATTAACTATATCTTAATGTGCAGCATCCAACAACACAATATTCTCAGAATCAACTAGGACATCAATCCTATAAATAGCATTAAAATGTGAAGATGTTCTCTCATTGTCATCTTAAAGGGCATACGACCTTACGAGCTAACATATTCGTTCAATAACAATTACAGTTGCATTCTTATGATATGTCGAGATGTGGGGTAATTCAAGATCGTAACATCTGTATGCATTTGCTCTACATACGGACGAGTATTTCTTTGCGTACTCCTTGTATGTATCGACTTGTTAAGAATTTGTATTATAAGCATTTTCGATTGTTAATTTTATTCATAGGAGTCATCTGCAAAGCGCCATTGAAATACTTAGGTCAAATTCTATGAATGTTGGGCATTCTTGATAATATTATGACACGAGGAATATTTTAACTTAGTTAACATATGTGTTTTAGAGTTGCGTACCTCAAAAAGAAATAACGGAGCCCTTATAAGATTAACTTGTTGTCCGTCTATTTGTCTGTCGAGACCCTTTATATCGGGAATGCGTGGAGGTGTCGAGATGAAATTAAAACCATATATTAAAACACAACCCTCTAAGTCTACTCAGACAAAATATTTGGCCGTTTATATAATTTTTTTTTAATTGATCATCCTTTGTTCAACAAACAATTCGGAGTCAAACCATATTACATGTGGTACAAAACATATTGAACAAAGCCTGATAACATCTATATAAATAAAGCAGCTGATTTGCCCTTTGTGTTCCGGGAAAAGGGTGTCTCTTTCGAACAACCCGCAAGTCGCAACCCCGGCAGGCATTAGCCCTGGCAGGCCACTCTGCTTTGCAGACATCTCGCGCGTGGAACACGAACGCGCAGTCGACACGGCAGCTATAGTAAGCTTGTCTATGAAGGCTGTTCCTACTTTGTTTTTCTTAGTAGGTAGATAAGTACTTGACATTTTACATAAACGTGCAAAGTTTATAATGGTGATTGTAAACTGAATGAAGCATCGCATATTTATTAATTGCAAAATGATCATATATCATGCATAAATCCATCATTGCCGAGTCAATTATACCCATTTTAAAAGGCTATTTTGTTTAATTAAACAAATATTAACTTTAGTGCAATGCTGACTGAAAATAATATCTAACTATTTTTCCGCGTAATTTAGTGGTGTAAACTGCATTATTTTCTACATAGAAAATGAATGGTAAGTATGGCGTACATACGCCATAGGTCCACTGGTAGTAGTATGAATTTCTTGAACCTTTTTCTTGAGCTGATCTAGCGGTTATATACCAATAAAAATGAAAATGTTTTTATTTCGCATAGGCTTACATGTACTCTTATAAAACTTCGAGAAAAGGTGCACGGTTCGTGTTGGTCGTTTCCTATGGAGAAAAACCGCCAAGAAACCTCATGATATCTCCATTATCAACACAGTTCTGGCTAACATAAACTTAAATATGACAACTTACTGGCATAGGCGGGTACTCTTGCTCTTGAGGCGCAGGCGCAGCCGTCGTTTGCCTCACGCTGACACACACCACCACAAGCGCACATACTAACCATTTTGTTGACGACATCTGCGGGAAAATAATCCTTATTTATTACCAGGAAAGGCTAAAGTTCAATTATTTGAGTTACGGGAGTGATCCGTCAGCGAATTATGGGTTTTGGGCCTTCAGGCTTGTAACTGCCTGGTGCCTGAATGAAAATTACTATGACCTAATCTGATAGATTGTAAACCCTGTCAAGGGAGGGATTAATGAGCTCTTTTGGGAATAATCCTTGAAAATTTTGTGGTTATTCTTTTTGTCGGATTTAGTGTAAATATAGTATTAATTGCTAAAACCAAACGAAATTTAATAAGCTTACCTCTGCAATATTTT
Organism: Ochropleura plecta; assembly: GCA_905475445.1. NCBI lineage: Eukaryota > Metazoa > Arthropoda > Insecta > Lepidoptera > Noctuidae > Ochropleura > Ochropleura plecta. Next base: position 12,719,912 of record FR997735.1, on the reverse strand, counting down.
TGAAGTACGTAATTATTGATTTATAAATGTGAAAAAAATTGATTGATAAATTATGTTTATTTTGCAAGTAGATCTTTTTTTTAAACTAAATGAGGATGGTGTTTCGTACCCGACTACTCTGAGAAGAAACAACCGAAACAAACTCAGAGGTCTTATGGTCCAGACAAAAATCTTGGTCAACTTACATGAGGACTATGCAGATTAGTGTCTGAGATGGTCTTTTTAAGAAAGAACCGCAGAGATTACATCTACATGCCATTTTAGGACAACTGTGGTACCTTTTTACTTTACCACCTAAGATTAACATGATTTTAGCATTTAGTATTGTGCTCACTGGTTTTATTTTAATGACTAATTTATAATGCATTGAACGGAAACTGGAACGTTACATTATATTTTGTGCATAAGGTCTTCTTATTATAGCAATAAAGGAAAATTTATAAGTCTGAGATCAGGAATTTTTATCGGCAAAACAAAATAAACTTGAATGTAACGCTAATGCCTACCTACATAAATCAGCGATGTGCCTAAAACCAGTTCTTTGGTTGTTTCCTCTTATCGTTTTGTTTATCATAGCGAAACCAAAAACATTTTAAAATTAAACACTTTAATAGATCGTATTAGTCATAATTAGAACCCTTGAAATATAATATTCGGAACTTTGAAAAAGCATGATTTCCAATTTAAAATTCTAGATTTTACGACACAAAACTTTTTGTTTTTACCTAAGTACGCTTCGAGTTTTGCAGTATCAAGCTATCTTTAACTCTATGGCTTCTTTAATTCACTTTTATTTTTACGGTCTGTCATCGTATCTAATGTTTGTTTGCTAAAATCAAATCTTGCAACTGAATTTTAAAACAGTTATCCCCATCCGTTTGAGCTGAAGTTGTACTGTCACCCAAACTAAATGTGTATGCAAACACATTTAGTTTGGGTGACAATACAAGAATAGCTAAGTGACGGCAGTCTAAATCAATGGCAGATTCATAAAGAAAGATGGAAAAAGGTATCAATTAAAAGGAGTTTCTGTAACAATACGAAAAAAAGTACCTACTGACATTTTTCAAAGCTTGTTTTAGAATGTGTTTTACTTAGAACTTGTATCTTTTAGTGCCAAATAAAACCCTTCTTGATAACTTGTAGCAATTAAGCATCTTTAAAATCAAACCTCCAACAAAACATCTTGCGTATAATTGCGGCGGCACAAATTAAATCATTTACTAGGCGTACGATAATCGCCGTTATATACCACAGTCGTGTAACGTGTATTATTTTAATATTACAATGATTAATTTTAATTCTTTGTACGATGTTCAGTTTCATGTGGATTCATCATTTCCGCGGATTCTTCAATCAAAACAATAAGTAATTAAATAAGCTAATGTGGGTAAAGAATGTCAACGATACATCTTTAGTACATAAATCTGTCGCTGTTTATTTAAAGAAGCGAATATTAGGTATAACCTAAGCACTAGTTTGACAAGGACAATATAATTGTGTCGATGACATAATTATTATAAAAAATATAACATTGAAGTATAGAGACACCAATCATGTTTATGGCTTTTGACTTTGCCCAAAAATATTGTAGAACTTCAGAAAATCAGTTAGCAAAATTTAGAATCTGTAGTAGGTTGTCCCTTCATTGTAACACCGATAGTCTATATAGTGTTGTTACCGTTGGACTGCCAAGTTATAGGTCTCGAGTTAGAACCTCTGTGTTTTTAGGTTTCATGTGCGTATTGTACCCATTATATTATATCGGTGAAGAAACACATTGTAAAGACACCAAATCAGCATGGCTTTTTTTACTTGGCTTCCCCCACTCTGGGCGGAACGGTGGAGAGTGTCAGACTTGTACTGACTAAAACTCACCCATGTTCCTTCTACTGCCCTTTATGTTCCGGGGCCGCGGTATCTTTCCGAACCACCCGCAACCCCGGCAGAACCAGCATGCCTGAGAGATGTTTCTCAGAGAGTCAAGTCAGAGGCCCACAGGCGGCATAAAGACTGACACCAGGTTAGGCTCAAAACACATGATAAAAAAAGATTGTCCCTTCGATTCGCACTCTATCCTTTCGACCGAAACCTAGTCTGTGGTATTGTGATTTTTTTGAAACAGTTATTACTTCAAAATCCGGTTCATCGGGACTTTTATTTAATTTAAATAGGTCATGCCGCACAAAAAAAAAACGTGTGATTTTGACATGATATCGATGGTATAGCTATGGAATAAACACCTCGTTATCGACACAGCTATGGAGTGACAATTACTGTAATTATCTCCAGCTTGATGTTTTTGTAACACGCACACTTTGTGGTGTTTCCCACACGCCCCAGTATTATGTGCCTGGGTAACCTGGGTACATAGCTTCGTTTTCTTTTCGGGATCTCGACAAATTAGGCATACTGATAAGATGCACGGCCTACCCTGGCGAGCATTTAACTTATCTCATTTAACATACTGGTTAAAACTTAGACCCAAGCTGTTTAAACTGTATTTGTAAAAGGTTGAAATTCACCTGTGAAGGTAATCCTACTTAAGATTAATATTAGAAATTTTTGTGAGGATGGATGGATGTTTGTTACTCTTTCACGTCAAAACGGCTGAACGGATTTTATGAAATATTACAATAATATAGCTTATACATCAGAATAGCACATAGGCCATAATTCAAAAAGATATTCTATCACCACGCGAGTGAAACCGCGGGGCGCAGCTAGTGTTACTTTACTATCTTTTATACGTCCGCGAACACGTGTGGCATCTAAAGAACAATAGGGCTGATGGTACCATGCTGGACATTACTCTAGTATAGTTCATGTCAACTCTCTCTATTCATATCATTCTCAGTTCTGTCTGGATGTAGGCATGACAGCCGCCATGATCATGATGTTTGCAAGGCCTGGCTTCTGGACTGAATAAAGTTGAACTCTTGAGTGCTTTAGGATGCGGACGTAAATTAGGAATCGATCGACCATCTATAGTTATATGGTTTCTTAGTTGTTTTTATTTGTTAATAAATGGCTATTATGCCACTGATATTCTTTGGAATTTATACCATTAAAGCAATAACACACAAAGCCGTTGTTTTTTATTGCATAAAATAACGACTTGATTATGGTAAGTCTCCTTTAGTTTTAGTCTAAAAACGGTTTTAGTTTTGTTTCTTTCTGAGTGACAAAAAGAAGATTGTAGATTTACAAACCATTACCATAAATAAACAGGCTATTATATTGTTAGGTAAATATTTTATATAGATTATTTTCAAAGGATACAGAAGGTGTATTTTATTTAAGCACTAGCTTTTACCTGCGGCTTCGCTCGCGTTAAATTCGGGGTAACACAGTTCTCATTGCGCCTCATTTTATTTGTAATAGCAACGGTAAGTTTTCCTTTTCTTCCCACTTTCTCCCTCACATCCCACTTATTTAAACAAAAAAATTAGCCCATGTCCGTCTCCTGGTTCCCAACTATCTCTGTGCATCTAAATCGGTGTAGCCATTAAAGCGCGAAGAGGTAACAAACAAACAAACTCACTTTCGCTTTTATAATATTAGTAAGGATAATTTATCTGTTAATCAATTTGAATGTAATGAGTAGGTAGCCAATGCTTGGGATTATGCATATTTCTGTCTATAGTATTAAAGCCACGAACAAGAAATCATAGAACAATTTCACTACATTTTTATAAATCCATAATTAGTCATTGACAAAAAGGCTAATTTCCATAAACAATACCTGATAGGGAACATTGGCGGCAATCTGCATAAAACATTGACGCTGGTATGCCAATAATTGAGATTTGTCTGGCCTCGCGTGATCGATTCCTGTGGGGAATTGCTTTGTCTTGTCGCGTCGCAATCTCTTGCGGACGTGTGATTGCGCACTTATTCGGCACTTTTTGTTCGTGAAAAGCCAAGGAAAATACGCGTCTTTGAACATTTCGTATGCCGAGATAATGTATTGTGTGAATGTTTGAAATATTTTGCTGCCTATGGGAAAGATCATTTGCATTTGGAAAATAAAATAGTTACCTACTCTTTCAGTCCCTGAATTAACCTTATTAGTCTTTATTCGGAAATAGAAATTAATATGTGTTAAGACCCTGACTGATGTCTTAACCACTCTGTAAAAGCATGAGATAATTCATCCAGGTCGTTGTGTATGTATAGGTTAATTAATACTCTTCTACAGATTATAATAAAAACCATAATTGGTAGAGGTGTACTTAATAATTAAACTATAATGTTGGCTCAATAACTCAGACAATACAGTACAGCTGATTATATCTCGTGTAACTTATCAGCCTATCTTTCACATGACAATTGAACTAAGCTTTTTATTTCACGACCTTTAAAGTCGTGAAATCTCATACACATAAAAATTCCGTTTACGTTTTGTTCCGAAAATTGTGAGCATTCTTTCTCATAGTCGGACTCGGTAACTGTATTTGGCAGTCCTTGCTCTCAATAAACAATATTAGTAAAAAAAATCCCATGGAACAGAATGTTGTTATCACATGTGTAATTGGTCGATGGCGCCAAACAAAATGGCATTCTCACTGTTTCTAGGTTTACGATGGTAAGTTAACGAAGTTCGCGTGCGACCCGATTATTGGCGTCGTTTCACGCGTACTTTTGGTTATCTGCCGAAGCATACAGTGTTATTTACTGAACAAATCGTATAATTTCGGAAAACCACACAGAAACGAATGTGTTATTATGTGTCAATGTGCCATCATCACATAACGATCCGATGGCTCCCAAATTCGCGAGAAAAAATGTCCTCGGTTTCCGCATAATTACCATGAACCCAGCCTACTGACATTAGAAGTCACGATGCTCAGTAATGAGATAACGAATGAAGATGCGGATTATGTAACTAAGGAGTATGCTGAACTTTAAATACCTCAATATCTGTGCTACTTAGGTAAATATTTTTTTTTTTGCCTTGTCATAACCGTCTGAAGCTCTGGACCAATAATTGCGCCAAGTGCTCATGTGATTGTCATTAGATCAGTAAATCTATTAATCCTTTGTCAATCTACCAGTTGTCTACAATTTTTTCTCGATGATCACATTTTATGCTTCGCTACTACCGTGGGAATTGCTACTGTATTAGGGCCCTCCAACCTCTTAGCTAGAAAGAAATGGCAAAGGTGACGACATTGCATTTTCGCAGTTACTTGCTCAGTTACCAATGATAATGGTATGCAATAAATCAATATTGTAATGCATAAGTTCACACGTTTTTCATCGCCGAACAATCGAAGTTTATGTCAGTGCGCAACTGATAACGTTCTAAGATAATTGAAACTAATTAGGGGACTAAAGATGCATGGATTAAGAAGTTATTTTAAAAGTATCGTGGGCTAAAAAATGGTAGTTCGGTAATAGTAGTATTTTTTCACAATGAAACCACAATAAGTTCAGGACAGTTGACGGGCTGCTATAGATAAATATGGTAATGAAATGAATATATTGTTAGAAATTCACATATATTATAATTTGATATCTATATGATAGATATCAAATTATAATACTTAATTACAATAAATTTAATGCCGACTTATTAGGAACACAACACAATTTTAGGAAATGGTCTCATTTCAACAATTTAGGAATTTTTAGGACTTGGCCCTGTCAAATTGAGTTTTTTTAATCCTTAAAACTAATATGTTTGTATATTAAGTACGACCGTTTATAAACATTCTAAGTCAGATCTGAAAAACTCATGAGAATCTTAGTAATAATGATTGCTTATTATTACTAAGATTCTCATCAGTCAGATGAAGTTCTCATTGACATATCTTTGATAGGTATCATCCCAGTCATTCCTGTGATATTCTGGAAAAACTTCAGTGAGCGAGGAAAACTACCACTTGTAGATTCGTAATTTTAATTCATATTCCATTATTAGTTAAATTAAAAATAATATTGTGGTCCAAGGCAATTAATCAAAAAATCATAAGCACTGAGAAAAATTAATGTCTAGAAAAAGCACCCTTAACTCCACGTACAAAAGGATAGGTCCTCTATTTCGGTGCAAGATTACCATCAGACGCGTTAGATGCAAACTCACCTTAGAAGGAACGTACACACAAATAGCACGACACTGTACACAACTTGTAACAATCGGTACCGGTGACAATGATCGTTGTTTAGCGTGCAAAGCTGACTGGTGGCGCGCCCCGGCCTCGTCCGCGTCTTATATACGCACCCCACGGCTCCCCGACTCAGCGAAGATGCCGCAATGTCGCCCTATCGTGATGGATGTCCCTCCGAACGTATGGATCTCGCCTCTGATAGTACGTCGATAACCGTGACTAAATATCACCGTTTCCACCAACGCATTCATCGGTTTACACACGATGACAAAGCTCGTACATTGCTGGCTTAACTAGCCCCAAGAACACACACCCAGCTCTTCCATGCATCAATAAGCTGCACTTCATCGCGTGACCAAACTTTACCAAAAGTTAAGTTTTCGTAACACATGTGTTTCTGCCTTTTGTTGGCATTGTACCGGTAATTATTTCATAATGTGATGACTTTTTTCTGCCTTCTCGGTTATAAACCAATTAAAATACCAAATTAAGTGACCGTAAACCTTCATTTTAATTATATTGAAGCTCTATTACGTTTTAGTACTCTTTAGTCCTTAATTTCGTAATCATAGTTGTTAGGTCAAGTCTTTGAATTTTCCGGGATGATGAGCAGTTGCTGCCTAATTTAAGAAATGCAAATGTTGTTAGGTGGTTTTATGGAAATATTAGCTTATTAAAGGGTTGTTAAATATAAATAGAATCCTGTTCATTTTCTATAATGGCAACAAAATAAATCCTCGTAAACTCGTTAACCTATCCAATTATTTTTAGAGATATTTTACCTGCTCAAGCAAAATCAGCTTTTAAAAACAGAATAAAAGCATCTTTAGGTTTAAAGGCAAATCGGTGATGTAATACTCGAGGAGTTCGTGACAGTCAACATTTATTTTCAATTCATTAAAATTTTGCGCTACTGTGAAAAGATGCACAAACCCAAACCAGAAGCAATCTACTCATATATCGATTTTATCTCACTTTTAACAAGGAAGCTGATGTAACATCAAAATTCAAAATCTTTGTACCCTATCGCAAAACGTGTCATGATACCGTGCAAAAATAGCAAGAATACAGCTTACCGTGGTTTGCAATAATTGTGCATTATGCCTAAAGTACAATATAGTTCGTTATAGTAAGTGGGACAGAGCTTCTTCCTTGTAGTTATCCTTGCTGCATCAAGCGGTGAAAGCGACTATCTGTCAAAAGCTCATGACGAGGAAGTGGATCATATGTGCAAGCCTTTATGTTCTTTCGCAGTTTCACACGCTCTTCAAATATCGCTAGGCCTTTGTGAGATATTCAAGTATTTCAGGTAATTTGTGAAAATAAAGTCTGTATAAGTACGCAAAAATATATGACATAATAGTTTTAAAAGTTGGGTAAAATATTGCCTCATTATTTCAAATGTTTTTTTTTTATTTAAACTTTATCTTTAGTTTTATTGTGTATTTAATGTCTTAATTATTGTGCCAAAAATTATGCATTTCATTCGCGGTGTTACGTTTAAATAAAACACTTCATGTCAAGACTAAATTTAGTCATACAACTTGAGACTTGGGACAATCGCCGCGAAACGCGAATCGCGATGAAACTGGTATATGGCTATAGTTTATGATATTTTATTTATTTCATAAATAAACCTTTATTCTGCATAGTAGGATACTGTTAATACCTTGAAAATAGTAGATAATGAGATTATGAATATAAATAACAAAGATTGTGAAACAGCCCAAATATTTTTAAATAACGTGCGAAAGTGATTATCACAATAGGTGTTTAGTTCACCTACTTACATGACCACACACGAAGTGCAAGGCCGAGCTAATAATAATATTTAAAATATTCTGACACACTAGTTAGAATGGTAGTGTGGTCAACTTGCATTCTAGAATGAGTTAGGCCGGGTTAGGTTTTTGGCCAGTACTCGACGATTGGCTCGGGAGGAAGCACGGCTCCCTGAGTTTGCGGGTGACGCAGGTGCTCTCGGGGCACGGCTGCTTTGGGAAGTACTTGAGTCGCCTAGGCAGGGAGCCGGGCGCCCGGTGCCATCATTGCACCCACTATCTGGAGGATACGGCGCGGCATACGCTGGCCGAATGTGAAGCGTGGGACGAGCCGCGCCGCGCCGTGCCCTCGCAACAGATGTCGGAGGAGACCTGTCGCTGCCGACCGTCGTTCGATCGATGGTTGGCAGCGTAGAGTCCTGGGAGGCAATGATGTCTTTTTGTGACACCGTCATGTCGCAGAAGGAAGCTGCGGAGATGGAGAGAGAGCTAACGAGCTCCCGCCCATCCCGCAGCAGACGCACTGGGCGTCGGCAGAGGGCAGACAATGCTCTGTTCCGGCCCCCATAAATAGGTCCAGGGGCGGCAGATTTGGGGACATCCACCGCCCCCCATCACACTGGACCCGAGACGGTGGTGCGTAGTGTTTCACGCGCGCCTCTCACAGACGTATCCGGGGAGTTCACACCTCTCTCCCCCCGGTACGAGGCCCGCCAGGTCAAGGGGGCCAGCACTAGTCCGGGGCAGCAGAAGTCACATTCGTCTCTGCTGCCCCCTGACGCAAGTGTGCGAGGGAACACCGGTGTGGTTTTAGTCAGTTGGAGTCTGACAGAACCCTCCGCCGACCCCAGGGCGGAGGACATGCGTGCGCATATCCACATAGTGAAAAAAAAAGGTCGGGTTAGGTTACAAAGGCGCTGTAAGTTCCAAAAGCTGTGCTCAAACATAAAAAAAACAAGACTGTATGAATCGTCTGTATTTAAATTAAAAATATTGAATATATATAAATACAATCTTGAATATACATAGTCCTATATAGAATAATACAAGTTAATAATAAAATCTGAATTGTTCTGGTTTCTGGTTCTGATTTCGGATGGGAAATCGTCAAATAACTTTTCCAGCTGTGGGCGAAGCGGGATGAAGTGTCAGACTTTACTGATTAAATCCCACCCATGTTTCTTCTTTTGCCCTTTGTGTTCTGGGGCCGCGGTATCTTTCTCGAACAACCCGCAGCACGCCGATACCAAGTGCTATTATTTTTTTTGTTATATTTGTAAATATTTTTGTATTCATTTTGCATACGAATATTTAAAAATGTAAAAAGTAAGAAAGAAAAACGATAACTAACATCTACCTATAATGATACCTACAATAAACTGAAGAACCTTTAGTGGTGGAGTATTTCTGGTATAGCTTATTTTGAACCATATAAATGTTTCCGCTTACACATCTCCATGTGTGCCACAATATAAGAAGTAGGTAATATCAAAGTATCATCGTCGCGGAGTGCGACGGCGACGCTTGCACCGTGATAAGACGATATACCAAACGCCACATGGGACACCTGTGAAACTGAAAAAGATTATGTCACTATTACCTTTGACGGAATACTTTAATCAACTTCGTACTGCACTGACTCTAAAACAATGTATGCCAAAAAAAATTGGGCATATGAAGAGAGATACTCAAATCTAATTTGTAAAATTCTCGTGTCGCGGTGTTAGTTAACAAACTGCTCCGAAACTGCTGGACCGATTTGTATAAAATTTTGTGTGCATGTCGGGTACCTAATTCCGAGAATCATCTAACATCTATTTTTCAAACCCCGAAATGATAAGGGTGACCTCTTCAGAAGAGCACCTGTGCAGCGGGTGAAACAGCTGGGTACAGCTAGTATACATAGGTACATAATTTATCAACCTACCACAGTTCTTCATACAATTTAATTGTTACTTTTGCAGCAGTTTTTTAGCTTCTAATACTCCATCTATTGCAACGGGACGAAAAGTATTCTGTTTGGAAAGCTTCTGATCCGGAGCAGGCTTTAAACAAACACATTGCTTGGGATCAAGTGATACTTTTTTCTCTTTAAATTCTTGGATCGTACGTAATATAAGAGCGTTCTCTTCTTCCAGTAACAATTTTTCGCGGTACAAAGCTCTTCTTGATAAGTCTGCTTTAGATATCCTATGCCAAAGTCTTGTTAAACCACTTGTTGTTGATAAAGCATTTAAAACTAGTGAATCATCTGATTGTTGTTTACGAATATGCAATTTCGATGCGGCTGGGGAATGAGGCAAATTCGTACCAAAAGGTAAAACTTTTTCACGCTGCGTTTCAAATTTTCGGCAAAGTGCTGCCATACGCAGGATTTTATCGACTTTTTTGTGTGCTTTTTCTAACCATTCGACAGTGTCATCTGTCAATCTCACCAGTAGTGCTAACTGTTTTACATCCTTGGAGATACCACTGGACATCTGGCTTTTCAATCTGAAACATGCATCCCTATGCCTGTTACGACGTTCTCGGAAAACAGCCTGTTTTGTTCCAGATTCGTAAGCTGCTAATTCCGAACGTAATTTTCTGAGCATGCCGTCACTATTAGCAATTTTCTTACTTTGAGAGGCGATTATGTCAGCCATCATATTTTCTTTTCGTCGTAATTTACGCACTGCTTTTTGATTTTCAGCCGTACCGGTGACGTAAGCTCTAAGTACAGCCTTATACTCATCCCACATTACGTTATATGAGTTCTCAAGAAAGGACCGTAAAATTTCACGGATGTTGGAGTACGTAGTGCGATCTTCGTCTGCTTTTACCATGTTTTCACCCCTTGTAGTCCATGCTAAAGTATCAGCTGTGGTATGAGCATGATACAATAGAACTTGTAAATGTGTTTCAGCTGCAGTGTGATCCGTCATGATTTTGGCTGTCTCATCATCAGCTCTTTTTAACAGTTCAGCCGTTCGGGCATCATTATCTAGTGACAAGTCTTCCAAGTCTGTTAAAAATTTGTTGATCATTTTATCTACAGTATCACAAAAGCTGGCAACGGTTCTTTGGAATTGGTCATCGGCAAGGTCCAGGAGTTGCATCGAATATTCAATTAAATAATCTTTTTTATCGAAACTCCTTTCAAACACATGCCACAGCACTTCAATATCCTGCTTGAAGACAGGTTCCTTTATCTTAAGCATCATCGCACGCCAAGTCTTGTCAAGTTCCTCTCGCCTCAGACTTTGGGCAGCGATTTCTCGTTTGAGTTCTTCACGTTTTATTTGTTTGAGTTTTTCCAATTCCTGTCGTGCCTTTTCAAGCTTTTTTGCTTCTTTTTTGGCTTTTTTCTGTTCTTTTGTAAGACCCATTTTTGATATCTTTTATATTATACTTGAAAATAATTAAAATCTTTAGAAAATACTGAAAACACCACAAATGTCAATAATGTTGTTTGACTTGCTGTTTGTCACGTACGTAAAAAAACTATAAACATTTTCGGCCAGTCAAATTAAGAAAAATAAGCCTCTATGTCAAATTGTTTAATATCATCATTGTTTTTGAGTCAATTTAGTGAAGGTTTATGTAAATTTTAAAAACTCCAAATAGTTGTTTTGGCTAAATAAATCAATAAGTGTACTGGAATTGTTTTACTGTAAGTGTACATGTGTATATTTACAGCTTGAACGCGTTTGTACATATCTACAACTTCTACAGTTAAATAACGATAACATTTTTCTAACAGCCCCGTTACCAGGCGTTGGTTGGTGGATGTGAGCCGTTGCAAAGCTTTTTGCACAAACGTTTGGCAGAGAACCTGAACAGTGAAGCGGCCTTAGGTACAGTTGGCGATGTGGCTCAGTGCGTACAGTGGCTGCATTCTACTTTTCTGTACGTACGTGCGGCTCGAGACCCAAAAAGGTAAGTGAAGTGACGTCGATTTATACAGGGTGTAAACGAATCTTCCACAAAGCCGTCAACCATACATTATGTACATCAAACTTAGTAACTCTACGCAAAATTGCTACTGGGAAGTCTCATTTTTTTGGGTTGTGAAATCATGTTTTACGGTAGAACTCAATGATACGCACTAAAAATATTATGCTGATGGATGCAATGAATACAGCGGTCTCGGACGTTTTTAAAGTAAAGTTATAACATTAAATTCTTTTGGATTATTCCATCGTTGTTCTCATCTAAGTCCCCAGGAAAAGATTGAGGTCAAGATCTGACTCCATAACTTAAATTAACTTTTAAAATATTATTATTATATAAGTAAAATTTATTTGTAAGTTTGTATGTAACGAGGTAATCTTCAGAACTAGGGAAGGTATTCAAAGTAAAGGTAAAGTATTCAAATCCTCCATTATAAAAAAAATATTTATTTTTAAAAAACTTGTCAATAGTTAGAAGTTTTTCCCCCAATATCTTGAAGTTTGGTCTAGTCTCACAATAAAAGGGAGAACAAGGATCTTTCGGTTTCGTTAAGGGTATTTTTAAATACGTTATAAATTAAGAGCAACCACTCCAGAGCTATTAGACCATATTGCCCATTTATTCTGCGAGCAATGTATCTACTTTTACCACTTAAGGCGCGGCAATAAGCTAATCTTTAGGTATTCACGAAAGTGACGCTAGCTGCATACTAGGCATGGTCTGACACAAGTACACGACAGTATTGCATCGAAAGAATAGAAATAAGGTCGAAAATATTTCGGTGTTTGATTTTATTTGAATACATGTCCGCCAAAATGTAGGTCATTTTGCAGTTTTTATTGAATATAAAAAAATACAGCTCAATGTTTGAAAATTTTTAGATATCTCTTTAGTATAAGTATACAATTTTCTTTGTTATAGATATAAAAAATATGATGGTTGTCGCTGAAAAAATTGAGAATTTCGAGACGAAAAAATTTTTTCCTTGGTCTTTTTAAACATTTTTTTTTTCGTAGTACCTACTAGACCACTTTTGTAAACTTATTAACCGACTTCAAAAAAGGAGGAGGTTCTCAATTCGACTGTATTTTTTTTTTTTGTGTTTGTTACCTCATAACTCTGGTCTGGGTAAACCGATTTTGATGATTCTTTTTTTATTCGAAAGCTGGTGGTTGTCGTTTGGTCCCATAAAAAAAATATCAAGATCCGGCCAGTAGTTTTTGAGTTATCTTTAATAATGCGTATTAGATTGACTTCGTCTACGTTGATGATATAATTTTAGAGGTTGTCGAAGACAAATGAACAAACAAAAAACGCTATGCACTATGATTTGGAAGGTCATCGCAGTTTTTTGAGGTGATTGTATTTTAATTTGGTGATAGATCTTCAGTGATATATAACGGAAGTCTTCAATAAATGACCGCAAATCTGCCGTGATTGCTGCAATCACATGTATAAGTATGGGTTTCGCCAGGGTAGGCAGGCGAGTGGGAGCAGGGTGCCCGTACCCCCTCCCCTCCCCTCACCCAGTCATTAAGAAACATAATCATTAGATCAAGTATCCCCTAGGCGATGATGCATATGATTTCTGAATTGGTTTTAAACTAAAGCATAATTTAGATAGTATTTAATACTATAGCGTGATGTGGAACTAAGGCACTTGTCTCACCGGCAACGATTAACGAGTAACGAGTAGAGCTAGAACTAGAAACGAGTTAGCGAGACGCGGGGAGCAAGTGCGTAGTTCCGATATTTGTGTAGCTCGGCTATAAGCGAGTGTGCGAGTGAGGCGGGCGATTACTCGCATCACTCGCTCGCGGCAGTCAAGCGTACAGTCAGTCTTGCGGCCTCATACGCGACCAAATGACATGACCACTGGTTGCTCTCTCGGCGTGATTTCTAATAGCTTGGCGAGTATTGCCGAGCGAGTGTTATCTTTCATAGCTCTTATCGCTCAGCGACAAACTAGTGAAGCGAGTGCTCGCCGGCAGTGTGAACAGTCAGCGATCAACTGTTTGTATATGCATCTCTTTTATTCACTCGGAAAGTATATCTATTGTACGTTTCTTGAGCGAGAAAATAGCCGATAGTTAGTCGTTTTCTCGTCGTTGGTGAGACAACTGCCTAAAGCTTGTATTTAAGACGGGACCTACGCACTAAAAAGCTAAAAATAACCGTGTTTGCGAATTATATCATAATACTATAACTAAAAATGCTGAAATAAAAAAAAGTCAACGAAACCAACAAAAGCCACCGACTTCCGGAAATAAAGTTATTTTCCACTTTTTTTTTGGAAGTCGGTTTTATTTTTTGCAAAAAAGTTTTTTTTTGTTTAACTCTTTACTTTATGTATTGAACTATACACGGTATTTTTTTTTTGGCTAGTGCCATGTACACACGACGACAGATCAACCTATACAAAACCAGTTTATGCGGATCTCTCATTGTACTTGAAATCTATGGTGTACGATCCGTTGTTGAGAGAGCAGCATAAACTGGTTTTGTATAGGTTGATGTGTCGTCGTGTGTACTTTGCGACGAAAAACTAGACGTTTTACGAAGTGTTTGCTTTGTACAGCGCCTTAATGTGTATTTGAATCTTGGTTTGCCAAAATTAAAATACACATTAAGTGGTTTGTGATTCTGAGTGGCACAGACAAACTTGCAAAAGTCGCGGGGATCTGTTTTATGCCGACGCGGACGGGGCCACAGAAACGGTCGTTCTGGGGCCTAAGTCTACTATTACAATAGTGTCAGAATGGTCGATCACTGATCGCATAATGGTTGATTTTGATTATTTTGGTAATCTACTACATACTAAACTTATCAAAATCAACCATTATGCGATCAGTGATCGACCATTCTGACACTATTGTAATAGCAGACTTAGGCCCCTGCAGACAGGTAGTAGGACCTATATACAGATAGTGAACGATTTATATATGTGCCTGCAAGTCGAAAAAAAAAGGATTGGACTTGCTATCAATTTTGTGGCCATATACAATTAATTTATCACGCTTAAGTTATTAATGTTCGTTTAACAAGAATTTCGTCTTCATTTCACTTTGTTTTCTAACAGGTACCTTGGATTGTCACAAAACTCACCCCAACAACTTATCGCCAAGAAAATTGAGGGTAAGTTTCGCAGTTATATTATTGGTTCAATGGTATTGTCAGGACCGGTTGGTAAATGTTTATGAAATTGTACATATTAGAGGGAGATTCAGTGACCAAGCTAAACCTACGTAATCTTATAAAAACCATCTTGCGGCTTGGGAAATTGCGTAAAATAGTTGTCCAAGTAACGTATATTATAAAAATTTCTAGAACATGTTCATTTAAAATTTAAGATAGGTACTTTAAAGGTGCATAGCAGGGGTTTCCCACCGCACTGAGCATCTGGCAGTGGGGAAGTTGAATTATCGTACCAACACTTATAGTATATAAAGGCTGCTAAAGCCACCACGACTAACTTTTCGTAATATCCGAATATGTTCTTACTTTCAGTAAGGTACTTCTGCAGAAAAAGCTTCAGCTTTTATAAATTAACATAGGTATCATGGGAATCTCGGTCCGTAAAATGTGAAAAACAATATGACGCGTTAGTTTTAATTATAGTCACGCGCTAGAAGCATCATGAAGCCCTGTCTTAAAATTTTCATCATTAGAAAGAAAGAAAGAAAAGAAAATTGCGTTTATTTAGCATTATTAAAAATAAAAAACACAGGGGCACGTTAACATTAAACTAAATAAAATAAATAATGCCAAAAGGGCCTCAGCTCAGCATAATGCCAGATGGCAACACAAGGCGTCACCTGACGCTGATTTTCAGCTGCTGCCCACATCATTGTTGCGAAAGTCTCCATTGCAACAAGACGCAAGACAGATAACTTATGTTTAACATCAACTGGTGATAAATGACGCCTTTATTTTCAGCGCTACATGATAATCGTGCTATTTATCTCTATTGTATTACCTTTTGGATGTTATCTCTGCATTTGTAATAAAATTGTTTTAATTAAAATTAATTACTCGACCCATTAACCGCTAACAATTATTGATGTTTTTCTACTTTTTTAACTTTACATGAAATAAACTGACATTATGGTTTTTTTAAATTTTAATTGATTGATGAATTTAAAATAACCGTTGAACCATTAGATTTATGAGTATTAATATTGACGCAAGTTAATTAAAGCAAGTTCCAAATCATTAGTTTTGTCGGATGAACCCATCAAAGGGAACAGATATAATTGTTACGATAACAATATTTTATTGCACAAAAAACATAACCCATTCCATTCAAATTGTAATAAAATTTGAAGGTCTGTCCATTAGAGTAATTTATTCTATAAAAAAAAGTAATTACAATTACGACTACGCATTAAAAATATGTCGTCAATAGAGCCATAAAACAAATATAATTAGCTTGCAGCATTTTATAGATGAACTAATGATTTATTCATTATAACCTTATCTATGTATATTATCTACAATTTTAATATATTCATAACTGCTTATACAATAAGTGGCAAGAATCCAGTGGCATCATCATTGCCGTGTAATTGCTACATTTTATTAAAAAAAAAGTTAATTTTCTTATACAATTCACAATAATATACAGCATTATCCAACAATTATACTTGATAGATCATCAATTGTTTTAAAAAAAGTGGCTTTATGTTTTTTATGTTCACTAATTTCTCCGTCTATTGTGACCGATTTCGATGATTATTTGGTGATGATCTAATGCTGATCTTCAAAGATACATACTACTCTGTCAAGAAAGTACCGGGAAAAGATCAATAATACACAAAATGTTTGTTATTCATCCAAATTTATTTTATCACCTTCAAAGTATGCTCCTTTAGAAACGATACACTTGCGCCAACGAATAATCCATTCATCAAAACATTTTTTAAACGCTGCTTCCGGAATTGAGTTCAGTTCTCGCCGCGAATTCTCCTTTATGTCTTCTATCGATTGAAAACGGGTGCCACGAAGTGGTAATTTGAGTTTAGGAAAAAGAAAAAAGTCAGCAGGAGCCATATCTGGTGAATATGGTGGTTGCTGGATGGTATTTGTTGAGTGTTTGGTCAAAAATTCGTTCACAATGATAGCCTTGTGCGAAGGCGCATTGTCGTGGTGCAAAATCCAAGAATTTACTTTCCACAAATCTGGCCTTTTTCGTCGAATTTGCTCTCTTAAACGCCGCATAACGTTAGACCTTCCGGTAAGAATTCAGAGTGCACAACACCGCGATACTCAAAGAAAACAGTCAACATGACTTTGACTTTTGATCGACTTTGGCGTGGTTTTTTCGGTTTCGGTTCAGTTGAAAGGCGCCACTCCGAAGCTTGTTGACTAGTTTGCATGTCAAACTCGTAAACCCACGTCTCGTCACCAGTAACAATGCGTTTCATGAATGTTGGGTCCGAACTGACTCGTTCTAGCATGTCCTCAGCGACTTTCATGCGATTGAGTTTTTGGAGAAAATTCAGATCTTTTGGGACTAGCCGAGCAGCAACATGTTTCATACCCAAATGATTAGTTACAATGGTACGGATCGACTCGTGAGATACAGAAAGTTCGGCGGCTATCTCTCTCAGAGTTGAATGGGGATTTTCAGTCACTATTTTCTTCACTTTTGCGATGTTAACTTCAGTTGCAGACGTTGACGGCCTACCAGAGCGAGGCAAATCTTCCATCACATCTCGACCGCTTTTGAACGCTTTGAACCACTCATAAGCACGAGTTTTTGATAAAGTCGATTCACCGTAAGCCTTCTGTAACATTTTCAGTGACTCCGAACACGAAATTCCATTGGCGATGCAAAATTTAAGACAAACTCTTTGTTCGATATTTTTGTCCATTATGAAATTCGCAATACACACTATACATGATATTACTAAAACCAGCACTTTATTTAATATAAATAACAGATACAACTCAAACTCCGCGCCAAAATGGAAAACAGTTGTGCCAATCTAAAAACTACAAAAAAAACCAAAATTTTAATTTGGAACCATAAACAAATCATCCATTCCCGATACTTTTTTGACTGAATGTATATAGTGGAACTCAGAATAGACAGCAAATCTCTCATAATTGCTGCAATCGATTGGATATGTACGAGTATTATTTACGCAATTCCATAACATTACTCTAGTATGGTTAAAGACCCCAGTTTCACCCATTATGTTTAAGTTCAAGTTTAAATGC
Source organism: Ochropleura plecta (assembly GCA_905475445.1). Taxonomy (NCBI): domain Eukaryota; kingdom Metazoa; phylum Arthropoda; class Insecta; order Lepidoptera; family Noctuidae; genus Ochropleura; species Ochropleura plecta. The sequence goes on along the minus strand of FR997735.1, from coordinate 12,701,863 downwards.
TTGAAACTAACTAACTATGGCATGTGTTGTTAACAATGTAAAAGGAATGCATGGTCATGTTTTGTATAGGATTCGAGCTGTTCCTAGCGGTTTCACCCGCTGCTCAGCTTCTCAGTTGTAGTCAGTAGTCAGTTCGTAGCGTGATTTAAAAAAGTCTTTTAATTTCGTGAAAGCATGCCTATGTAAAATTTCAAGTCAATCCGGCCAAGAAATTCGTTATCCCATACAAACTTAGTCACCCTGTTTCACCCCCTTAGGGGTTAAATTTAGCAAAATCCTGTCTTAGTGAGCAACATACATGATTTGAGACTCCTAACACTTGTGGCAAATACCTGGAACAAACGAACAAAAGAAATCGATCGAAATCGAGAGTAATTTTTCACTTATTGGCGTTTATTGGAGTCTGTTTTCTTGAATGCCAAATAGTTTTTCAATCTTTTTAGTCATGTTCAGCCTTTACCTGTTTAATCATCATCATGTGAGCCTGGAATCGTCCACTGTTGTGTATAGGCCTACCCTTATTTCTACCATACTTCTCGGTTCCCTGCATTCTTCATCCAACTGTTCCATTTTACTATTCGACATATTCCTGTCCAATATTGCTGCCACTAGACCTGTTATGATTTTTGTTCAACCTAGGCTAATCGACTAGTACCAATCAACAATATAATTATTATCATCATCTTTTAATTGATTGAGTGATTAACTTTTCGTGTCTTTAATTAGGCTTACCATGGCAAACAAGTGTTTCCAAATTTTTGGTTTTCTCATCACCATATCTAATCACTATGTTGCAACCACTGCACTGTGCCATTTGAATACTATTTATGATTGCACCTACCTTTATTAATTTAGAACATAACCAACTTTTCTGAAAAAAAAAACACCGCTGTTAGTTAGCGGAGTCTTTATAACCTTTGCTGCAAAACTGAGATGGTTCTTATGACATTTTGTCGTATGTGGCAGCAGCACGCCATTACACCAATGTATCGGTAGGTTTCTACATCACTGATTCGCATCAAATCAATTACTTAATTGAGCAATAAAGAGAATCGATTGTTGAAATCATTCATTACTCTTTACGCCCTGAAGTACTTACAAACTTACTCCTAAACATGCAACTTAAATAAGCATTATTCTGTCCATCAGTGGTATAGGATTAAAGATATTCTGTATTTACCTTCAACCTTGAATCCTCTTTCTCATAATCTATCAACGAGTTAGTAAACGTAGGGTGTCACTCAATTTCGCTATCCCGGTTCTAGGCGACCTCGCTTGAGTTCCGGATCTTGGTTGATGGATGGCGTTACTAACACGCGCTGATCATTCGCATTATATGATGCACGCGATCCTCTTATCCTTGGTGCAAGTGAAGGGATAATGCGTGTAAATCCACCTTTGAATTTAACCATGGGATTTTATTATAACTGCATGGTACAAGAATCACAGCCGCATGTTACTAAAGTCAATCAGTAAATTCGAAATGATTGTGTTTGGAGGGCAAAGTTCCGTCCATTTCTTACAATGTGGATAACATTATACGCAAAATAACTGGTCTGTGTAATTTGATTGTTATTTTATTCACGTTATTGTTTCATAAAAAAAGATGGTTACAAGCACGCCGACTACTTCTAGCTCACAAGTCACAGTACAGTGATATGCCCTTTAAACGTAAAGCTATTTCTGATGTCGTTGAACACACATGTGTGTTTGTGCTAAATCGTAGTAAACGCTGGTAAATATCACGTCATTGGAATGGCAATTATGTATATTCATCTTCACTTTAGTTATAATAATTGCTGTTGTGACCCTTGATTGTATCTTCTCCATCTACGTTGTCATTCTTCAATGATGTCCTTATCTGGAAAAGTTGAAAGGCGAATGATGCATCTGCTCACCATATAGAAATCTGTTCACCTATGAATACGTGCGTTTGTTGTATGCGACATTTAATTACTTTATGTCGTGATCGTGTGTTGCCACTACTAATAATACTTCGCAATTGAAGTAGCATCATAATCGCGTCATTTATTTAAAAATATTTTTGCAGTAGAACCTAATCATTATTGAACTCGTAGATCTATGTTTGAACTCATCCAAATCAATGCACGACGCATTCTTTACCTGTCTTTATAACCTATGCCTTTTAACTTTACAATGTTATCAGCACACTAGATCGAAATCAAGTGATATTTGCATCCTCCTTGTTTACAGAGCTGTGTGTAAAAGCGATGAACGGCTTGGCTTCTTCAGGTCTCATTACTATGGACGAAGCTAGTTGTATCGCATCAACTGAAGCTGGACGACTTATGTCCATATTTTATTTAGATTTGGAAACTATGAAGCAGATAATGAAGGTAAAGTTATTTCAGAAAACAATCGAATAATATTTATTTGTGTAAAACATGGGTAACTAACGGATCATAATATGCATATAATCCAATAAAAAATAATAAATCAGGTCTGAAAGGGTTAAACCACACTTAAATGTACACGTATGGATAGGCCCTTGTCTAAAACCTCGCGCGAAACGTAGTAGAACGTAATAGTATATGACGACAACTTTTAACCGAAGTCCGCCGGAAGTTGGCGTAGCCGTATGTTGGAGAAAACTGCTCGCACGCCCGGGTGTGTGTCCTAAATTTCTTCCTGGTCGGAGCTTCTGCGAACAAAAGTCGTAGCCGCCGCGCCGCCGAAGAAGGTCCTTAAAAGTAGAAAACAGCATTGTTTCAGCTCACAGCTTCACTATCACTTTGTGTTTTAATACCAGCAAAGCTAAAAGGTTATTTCTAATGCTTTGATCGGAAACTATTATAATCGGTGGCATAAAGGATGTTTGTAAATGTTATCTAGTTAAAGAAAAACATAAAGATGCATGGTGAATCATTATAATTAGGTACCTGCATCTGCGTAGTACGAAAACCTACTGCAAAGTTCAGTACAGTATACTGCAAGTGTCATCATGTGTAAGTTTAATTATTAACCTTTCTGCAAAGGTCGAAATGAGCTCTTGAGCTTAATTGAAGAATAATCAAGTACCTAGGTACTGATGAGATGTCCAACTTTTTGCTTTAAGGCTAACTCATCTAACAAAGCAAAAAACGCAGCATTGGAAAAGTCAAGTTCGTTAATTACCTATGATCATACCATATGTAGCAGAATTTGTAATTTATTGTGGCATAATCTTAACTGCTATAATTATGGACATCGAAGTGGATTGATTCAGATGAGAAATTATCGCTACTAACTCGACCGATTGTTGTGTACTGAAGGACATAGGATAGAACTACGTCTACTATTCAATAGAAAAAGTCTTTCTTGCGGTCCCTTACAGCTACATGACACTACATGTTACACTTAATTTTGCTAATCACATTGCTGTAGACAGTCTGACCACCAGTCTTATCAAAATGTCGTATTATCCATGTTTCCTTTCTTTCTTTTACCCAGAACCTACCAGCTGGGTTGGTTCACAGATACACAGTCGCTTCGCTTTGTAAAATACTGGTTTTCAGCTTAATCCAGTATGAATGGAAGCCCACAAGGCTAGGCAGATGCTGATGATTTGTATAGACCGTCTTTTCAGTTTTAATATAATTTAAAACGATCCCTCTTTTCATCATTAGATAGAAGGCACGGAATCTGTAGAAAGTCTACTGGTACTTATTTGCGAAAGCCACGAATTAGCCGACATGCACCTGCGAATGGACGAACGAAGATGTTTGAACCTGCTCAATAGGAACAATACTGCGACCACCATAAGGTTTCCTATGAAAGGCAAAATTAGTACTAGACAGATGAAATTGAATTGGTGAGTCGGCTTTTTTGACATTTTCTACTTCACCGATGATATACCTAGCACTCATCGCTTGGCGCTGAGCACTGTTAAGGGTTAAGAAGTTTTAGGGTGTAATGTTACCCTACTATAGTTGGGTATACCGTATTGTAACGGGAGTAGGTATTCTCCAACCAGACAGATTTAGTGTCTGATAGTCTGGTCAAAGCCCAGAGTTTGTTGTCGGTTTGTTCATTTGCCCTGCTTGCAATTACTTGTGGGATTGGAGTTATTGCTGCCGCCCCATGGGGATTTTTCACACAAGTTCTCACCAATAGGACTATCGATTTTTCGACCTGGGAGTCTTAAAGAACTGTCTTCTAGTGTAGTTTGGTAAGTAGTACTATTCTCAGCTGTGGTACTCCTATGACGAAATACAGGGTACCGTTCTTTTTGTTAGACGCTTGCCAGCTATTGTAGCTAAGTATGTTACTACAGACATTAGTCAAACATATTACATCATCCTGTAAGGCCTCTAGGCAGTTTATAGTTAGGTATTCATCAGTCTTTACCCACTTGAGTTGTTTCTTTGACAAGGTCACTATTAAAATATTTCTTAATATTTAAGTTTCTGCCATTTGATTTATTTAATTGCCTATAAAAATACCTACTTGTTGAATGACAATAATGAGCTTTTGAATAATAGGTTTTATTTGTTTACAGCGTTATTCAAGCTGTCCTCGGATGTCTTTCAATACCCGATCCGTCTCTCAATCAAGAGGCTATGAAAATTATGAGGATTGCTGACAGGGTTTGCAAATGTACGTCGTGGAAGTCGTTTTTTTTTTTATTTAAAGCATTTATCCTGCGCTTAAAATAAAGCCAAATCATCATGACATCTTATCTTATCATGCAGGTCTGGTAACATACGTCACCCGCCCAGATCTTACATCCCAGCAGCCACAGTTCTTCTTAGCGGTCCTGAACTCAATACTACTAGCAAAATGCGTAGCGGCCCATCTTTGGGAGAACTCAACGTTTGTGAGCAAACAGCTCAAAGGTATAGGACCTACTTTTAGTACGTTGCTCGCTTCAGCTGGCAAAGTCAACTTTATGTTGTTAGAGGAAAGTCATCCGAGAGACTTGGAAAGGGTGAGTGTATATTGTTCTATTATTTAATTGTGCAACGTTAAAGAATGTGTGATCATATTATATAGGTGAAACTTATTATCAAATTTAACCACTTTCGGCATGGGACCAACATCGTAATCGCTTAAAAAACTGCTGACCTAGACTGGGTCTAGTAGCGTAGTAAAAAGTAATTTTTTTATCATTTAAAGACACGTCCTTAAGTATATTAGTTTGTGCTATTCATTGTATTACAAAAGAACCTAAATATGCAGATACCTGTTCTTAAGACAATTCAGCCATGAATCATGATTTGAAATTACCTGTGAATTGAGATTAGAATTAAACGTAAATTTCGAAGTAAGTAAGCACATCGTCTGTGAACACATCTCATTACCATTCCCATAGATAATGAACAAAGGTCCCCCAGCCGGCAACGTACTCCGCAAACAAGTGAGTCTTTTACCAAAGTATCAGCTGACAATGATACCAATAGACGAGAAGACGGTGACGGTACAACTTGTGCTACTGAACCAATCACACTTAGCCGAGAATATGGAAAACCTGACGGCCGGAGACAGCCATAAGAGTTATATTATTGTGGGAGATTCGAACAATAATCTGTTGTTGTTGGTGGCTTTTAAGTAAGCTTTTTATATTAATTAGATAATATTAATACTCATAAAAAAATATTATCATCAACTTGATATTTTCAGCTACCCTTTTCTGGGCAGTTTAACACGACACGCCTGTAGAGTCCCACTGCTGGGCAAAGACCTCCCCCAATTCTTTCCATGATCTCCTCTAACTTTTTTTCTTCGCCTCCTCGAACCAACTTCTTCGCGGTACGCGTCAATTCCTTTAATTCCATAACAAATTGCAATGCTGAATTATTTGATTTCGAATACTTATTGTCGATTCTATCTACTTACTTTATTTCAGGGACAGGGATTTGATTAGTGTATTTGATGGCACCATAAAACACGAAGTACGGCGTAAGCATAATTTCGAACACAAAATATTTGCTCACTGTGTCAGTTCTACTTTCGGTATGCTACTAAAGTTTTGAAATAATAAGAAGATAATATTTACTTTTCCAGTATTTTAATGCAATATACAAAGGGTGCAACGAAATGTATAGTGGTCGAAACTGTTTTTATAGAGCAAGCGATTTTTAGAAGTTTCCTTTCTCAGTCCCATGGAAATTCGACCACTATGAATTTCGTTCCAACTTTTGAGAAAGTATTATTGAGTGGTTTAATTGCACTCAGGTGTACGTGACTAATATGGTCCATTTTTAATATACTTTCGACGTTTCTATTCCAGTAGGTATTGACGTACAGTCAGAATATTTGTTCAATGATTTAGAACCATTCTTAAGAGAACCAGCACCATGCACACCGACGCAAACAAATGCAGTACCAACAAAAAAAAATGCAGACAGGCAGACCTGCATAACGGACACATTTAAAGCACGTAAAAGAAAGGCCAACCCGGATACTATAGGAAAGTCAAAAGAAAAGAGGAAACGAGAAAATGCTATTATTGAGAATTTTAAATCCCTAAAACAATCATTTGAAACTGCTTCTAAAAATGTAAGCCTAAGCTTGCATCAACAAAGTAGGCAAAAGGAAGAACTACTTAACAAAAATGCAGATGCATTCTCGAATAACACGACGAGCAATGCACCAAAAACTGTAGATACTATCTCAACGATGGAAAGTAATAATACTTTATCAAACAAAAGTCCATGTCATGATGAAATGGATAACGATGATTTTATAGATGAAGAAAAGATTGACAGCATACTAAACGAAATCGAAAACGAAATGGGCATAAGTAAAACCAGCTTAAACCATGCAAAAACTAATGCCAATCCATATTTTCGTGAAAAAATCCTTAGCGTTCAAAATCCTTACTCCACTAAACTGACAGGTCTTAAAAATATTTCCAATGAAAACTCAACTACAAAGTCCAGTAGTTACAAAACCTTAAGTGCACCAAAGAAACTGAAACCCAAAACTCCAAAATCAAACTACACTTTCATTGAGTTATTAGAACGGAAATTAAGTTTGAGTGACGATGAAGAAAAAGCTGAAGTCGTACAAAAAGATAATGGATTTTCAGAAACTATAAAAAGTCAAATACAAAAGTACTTGACGAAAACATATACAAAGACTTCTGAACCAAATAGAAGTATAAACATGTTGTTAGATAAATCTGAAGATGGAATCCCAACTGCTCATAAAAAGGCTCAAGAAATTACACCAATCAATCAGGATTCTGAAATATTAAATAGTCCTATGCATAGCCCTTATCCTCGATATGAAATAAAAGAAATATTAGGTGGTCCCAATTATACACAACAAAATAGTAACAAACAACCAACAAAAGAAGGAAACTTGATCTTCAATCGAAATTCTGAGGATTGCAATAGTATGACGAATATTCACACTATAACAAAACACTGTAATTTCGATGAAGTCGACACAAGTCATTGTTATACCGATGCTAATATGAAAACTGTAACACATTCACATACTATAATGTTAGATGACGAAGATTCTAGAAAAAATAGTGTCAATGAAGTAAAAGAAGACGGTTTAGACGACACAATAATTTTAAACTTCGATGAAACCATCGAAATGTTCACAAATATGGATAATGATACAAGGAAAATGGATTTGAGTAAACCCAATGAAAATGATTTAAATCACATAATATGTACAGATGACTATAACTTTAAAAGAGATAACAACGAATACTGTAATCACATAGCAAGCCTGGACCCAGATGTAATAATGATAAGTCCAACAGAAGTTATTAACCAATATTCAGATCGGTGTTCAGTTATGCGTAAACAAAACATAGTCACAAGCAAATTTGTTACCGAAAGAAGCCACAATAATCCAAACTATTTTGAACTTGACAACAAAGTTCTTCAAAACCCTGCAGTAAAGAACCCTTGCACAAGTATGGTTCTGAAAAATAAAACTCTACTAGTTGCAGATGGTTGTGAAATGCATAACAAGGCCTTGGCAAAAGAAAATATTGGTCGTAATCTTTACAATTCCACTAAGGTAGCAGGTAGTATAACGCTGAAAAATAAAGATCAGCTTATTGAGAATAACAGTATACTACTTAATGAACCCATGGCCATAGAAGTTATAGATAGTAATCTTTACAATTTAAATCAGGTAGATGCTCAAATAAACAACCCTTGCCCAGATATGGCTCTGAAAAATAGGTGTCAACACATCGAAAACTGTAGAGGATATCACATCAAAAACTTGACAATAGAACATATTAGTTCAAACCTCAATCCTGCAAAGGATGATATTTTATCAAAAAAACCTTACTCAGAAATAGTTATGCAAAATAGAAATCAACAAGTTGAAAATGACAGATCATCGCTTGATAAATTGGCGACAGAAGATACTGTTTTCAACCTCTATGAGTCTACTAAAACAGATGCTCCTGAAAATAACTATTGCTCAGATAGAGTTCTGAAAAATAGAAATCAACTTGTTGAAAAAAACAGAGCATCTCAAGATACAACCTTGGCGACAGGAAAGATCGGTTATCACCATTACAAATCCCCTAAGATACATGCTCCTCCTAAAACCCCTGGCTCAGATATATTCGTAGCTTTAGAAAGTAAGAATGAAACCGTGAATTATATCAGAACAACGTACGATGAAACCCAGGAGATAAAAGGTAGCGCACTTAATGTACGTCCTAATCAAGTACAGTACAAAAAATCATCTGTGATGAATGACTTCTTGTATCCTTATGGTTTAATGAATAATAGTAAAAATGAGTCAAATAATACTTCAAAGAATTTAGAAGAAAATAAACAAAAAGCAGAGCAGAGCGTAAAAAGATACACATATTCAACTAGAAAAATTGATGTTTGTACTAAGCAAACCCCAGAATATTGTGTCCAACTTATCAAAAAAGTAAAAATGGATCTAGACATTACAGCAATAGTTTCCCGTAAACAAAATTTTTCTGAGAATTATAAAACAGATTGCGAAGAAACTTCATCAAATAAAAAAAGAATGAAGATTGTAGAACTGGCGAAACAAGACGATCATTTTCAAAGTACTACTGAAGAAACAGATACACTGATTGCCACGGACAATAATGTTAATAGAAATATATCAAAAATAAACTTACCATCAGTTGCATTGTCTAGACCTGAATTTCCAACAGTTAAAAATGTCGTTAAGCTGCCAAATTATGCTAAAGGTGGAGAAGAATCTGAAAGCAACAATTTAACCAAAATTATATATAAAAGAGAAGGACCTAAGGTACTCGATACAATTATACATTTTAATAAAAAGAATTCAATCATTGATGCTGGTCAGATAAAAATACCTGAAAGGAATCACGAAGTATTAGAAAAACAAAATAATAGTGATAACCATGAAGACAGAAGTGAATCAGAAACTGGAGAAAGTTCAGCTAGTGGGAAAAATAACATAAGAAATATATTACATAAATATAGTAAAATATTGGCGTAAGTATATTTCATAGATGATTGTCTTACGATTCTTTTTCCACCATGTGCACCTACAGTCATTATGTTTCGTTTATGTTACAGAAAAAAAACAGTCAAAACTGTAGCTCCGAGTTGTTCTGGTTTAAATAGAACTGTTACTTCATCCACAACAAAATCTAAAAAACCTTTTAAGATAACCGACATTAATAAACTAAATGCCACTTTACCAGAAACTATTGTAGATAAACGAGAAGTCTCAAAAGAAATCCTACAATTTCCAAAAGTAAATCTCTATGTTGAAGCGATAAAGAAAGACGACGATTTAAATTTAAATCAGTATACAGAATGTACAGAAATTGAAGATATTCCTGAATATGTATCCATCACTGAATTGGAATTAGAACCCGTCCATTTACCCACCAATATTGACTTGGAGCCCACTAACGATTACAAAATAGATCAATTATTAATGTTTGATCCGAAAACTCTTTTACAAAGCGTGGTTGATGATGATTGTGATGAGATAGTTCCGCCGCCACTTCAGTTTTGTGACGGCATGACTTATTCACCTAGCTATGAGAATACTCAAGTTTCGATGGCTGATGATACAGTAAGATCGCCTAAGCAGCATATCTTTACGGAAGAGGATATGGAACACAATAAGAGTATATTTAATGAATGCTTTGCTACAAACCTAAGTCCGTCTACGGAAATTGAAACCTGGAATTTATCTCAAGAAGAAAGTTGTGAACCTCACTTTGCAATAAATTTTAGTCCTCCTCAGTCGTTCACAGTGATGCGCAGAAATACTAATAATGAAAAACATTCACAACATAGTATTTTATCAAGTCAGGCAAAGTTGGGTGCATTTAAATTCAGTCAGAAGAGTAAATTCAAAATTAGAAAATAAATACAACGTTGTAATTTAATAAATTAGACGTGACAAATAAAGTTACAAATGAATTACATATATTTACCGTATGGTTGTTTTATCCTTTATATTGCTCGAAGAAACACCTAGTTTTGATGTTTAATTTATGGGAGGTATTTGAGGCGAGTCTTGTGATAATCTAATGACGTGGGTAGGGAACTAATATAATATAGTCCAGCCATTGTACAGACGCCTGCACATCAAGCTACTACAATCTGTCAGATTTCTTTGATAGATTTTCGACTTTATTTCCAAAGTATAAGGTTCAAGGTTCATTGGGAAAAATTGACAGTTTCGGGTAGCTTGACCTGCAGGCGTCTGTACGTATAATCTGCGGAAAGAATTCTAGTGAACTCGAAATTTGTACTAATTTCGAGTTTTCAAATTATCATTCAATTACTAAATGTGTATACCATAAGTCAGCTCACTAGAATTCTTTCCGCAGATTATACGTACAATGGCTGGACTATATTATATTAGTTCCCTACCCACGTCATTAGATTATTATTAATTAAAAGTTATTATACGTTTTGACCTAAACTTTGTTACAATAGGTAATCAATGTTTCGCAAATATCGTTCGTCCTTTTGCTCTGAAGTAAAAAACGAAATGCAAGAAAAAAAATGTCTAATCTGGTGGCAATTTCGTTATTGACGTCGTATTCCGTGTCCTCTCGCCGAATGCCGGTAGATGCAGGGTCGTATAAGACGTCTCAGGGGCTGCGCAAACGTTGACACTTTTGTACTAGGTAATATTCCCGTCCTAAACTTTAACTATGGCGCATTTAAGTTGGTCGCTTAAACAGCAAAAGTTCAAACTCAAGATTTGCTAACAAGAAATGGAGCGCAGCATAATAGGTGTCGTTAAGGAACAGCAGATCGCGTTAGAAATACCACCCTACGCTCCATAACTCCAGAGATGTTGGAGAAAAAACAGCCAGGCTGAAGTGGGTGTGGGCAGGCCACATCGCACGGATGTACCAGGAGAGATCGGCTAAGACCGTCACACACTAGATGCCTGAGGAGGGACGGCGCCGTCGAAGTCGAGTGGCGTGACGATCTGATCATGTTTGCAGAGCTTACATGGCGAGAGATCACACAGGCTAGACTTGTGGAAGGAGGAAGGGGAGGCCTTTGCCCAGCAGTGGGACACAACGTAGGCTAGTAAAAATTCTGTATCTTCACGGCACAATCACAGGTAACCGTTTACACCATACAAACACTGCGTAAACGCGAACACTTTGAGTTTTGCCGGATACCAGCTACCAGTGAATATTTGATGAAAACATTCCTGTCTTTGGGCCGGTTCGTAACGTGTCTACGTTTGCGCAACCCCTAGTGATAATTTCACCACTAGAACCAAACAGTTGAAGAACTGTAGGTGAAGATTGCAGGTTAACAGGTGGCTTTCTGTAGTTTTTGCCTGTGGGGGTAAAATGTGAGACTACGTAAGTTTTAAACAAACAACGCTACTTGTTTCCGCCCCGTATAGAAAGATATTGGGAATTTAATGAAAACAGTAAATATCATAAGCAACATCAAATTTATTTAAATTAGCGCAGAAATAATTCATAGCAAAAATTAAAGTTAGTCTATTACACATTAAAAAACCGTTTCACATAAATAGGTGAGAGAAGTGTGATAATGTCCACAAAGTTGACAATAATCTACAATTTATTATGACTATTTTATATCTTGAGAATAATCACAAGAACATGTAAAACCAAGACTCACTAAACACAAAAAATAATACATTCAACTTCAATGCCACAACGCTCGGACATTGTATTTTATTTAGTTGGTCTTGGTTGAACGGAACTCCAATCCTTTACTCGAGTAGTCTTTTCTAACTTGAACAGTGCGATGTTTTACAAGGGCAGGTTGAACTCACACCATTCAATTTAAAAGAAACTTGGTGCGTGCAGGATCCTCGTCATTGCCCGGCATGTCAAGACAAAGCATCGACGACGACACTGTACAGTTAGAAATTGTTACAACCTCTATACTTTGCATTAAAATAATGCCCATTTTCACAGGCAAGGGATCCTAACTTCGCAACCACTAATTCCAGTGAAAAATTCACTCTAGCACGTAGTTCTCAGCTTCCCTGCAAAGTTAACCATCTTGTATTCAAAAGAAAACCTAGACTCACTGGTTCAAATTCAAATAAAAACACTCTGCAATCCTGCCTCACACGATTCATCCACAAATTCCAACCCTTGCGTTAGAAATTAAGTTACATTTCCAAGTTCAAGCTGACCGCAATGTTGGAGCTTGTTAAAAAGCAAAGGTCGGGCAGTTCGTCAACAAGACATTACTAGCTGAGAATAATTTTTCCGTTTAATGCTCAGCATGTTAGATAGCTGCTTAACACACGACACTTAACTAATTTTATTATATAAATAAGTATATATCTGGTTTAACAAAATGAAAAATATGACTGGCTATGCCATGATTATAATATACATTAAAAGCTAAGACTTCAACTTTTGTTTGATAAGTATACATTTTTATTAATATGAATGCAAAAATCATGCCTAAATAATGCTGAATATTAAACTGGAAATATCCACACGTATTTTTTTTTACATTTATGTATTTTATATTTTTTTTGTATTTTTTTCTTTTTTTTTAAGTAATTTCCACGCTGGGAAAATTACACTAATTCTATGCAAAGTATAGCTTGTATTTGTTATGTAACCACTCCATACTTTGTTTCATTTAAATTTACGGGCTATGCCATTTACCCTCGCACGTTGGCAGTAATAGTACAAGTGAAAAGTCACTTGCCAATGTTGGATTAAGTAAAAAACAAACTAAAACAGCAGTATTTAAAAACATGCACTAATATGATGGCCAAGTGCAAAATGAAACTAACAGGGAAAAAAATCACAAGTAAGATACTGCAAACATGCCAGTTATAAAGCATAGCCCGAAGTGCTGTTGGCACACAGGCATTATGCCATATTCAAATGGGAAGTGGTGATAAAGATAAGTATAGGCTCAAAACCTAGCGACATCAATCACCAGCTCAAATGCCATGAGTTCACCACTATGAGGTTATTTGTAAAAACAACTCATTTAAATAATATGCAGACAGTGGAGTGCCCAGCAAGTGGTGCTGATGTCGCAAGATAGTGAAGCCATTCACTTTTTTGTCATTATCTTAAGGTATTCAAGAGCATTTTGAGCTGCAGATGACTGGGCATCCTTGCTGGTGAGTCCAGATCCATAGCAAACAGCCACTGGCAGGGTTGACAGCTGGACAAGGCATTGGCAGCGACCAGTCATTGACTTCTCTTCAATATCCACATAAGTTACTTCAAAAGACTGCTCAGATGCAATTTCTTGCAAGAACTGCACAAAATTGAAGTCCTTGTTGTTAAGTGGAGTAACCTGTTGTCAGAAACATTTCTTTTATTAGTATCTTGAAAACTTTCAGAAATCCTACAAGCAGAATAGTAATAAATTTTAAAAAAAACATGCTTCCAAAATACAAGATATCCATGCATAGTATTTCAAAGTATATCATACCTGCAACTTGGCCAGGTTAGGGCCGACAGACTGTTTAAGATGTTTGTGGAACTGCGACACCTTGTGGCTGTGACTTGTAGTCAGAGTGGAGATTTTACTATCTTTCAAGTCGGCATAACGGGCCGCGACTCCGCCCTAGAACATAACACGAAATATTAGATCAAACAGGAAATTTTGACGCGAGTGACCCTTCTGTCCATTCATGCCTGCAGAAGCTGACTGAAAGATAGTAAAACACCTGGCCAAGTGCAAACCTCTCAGGGAATGATACAGAGCCACCCAAATGGCTGGCTGGATGATGCTAGTCTATCTGTTAATAAATGTTATCAATAATATAAAATGGATGGTCAAATCAAGTCAAGTAAATTATAATTTAACTGGTAGTGTCTGGGTTAATTAGTTTGTGAAACTGTTGTTATTCGAAACAATGCTTTACAGTTAAATGTCGGAAAACAACAATAAATAAATGAGGTAACTAAAAGTCAATTAGCATTGCATGAGTGAAAACTATGGTCAGGTCTTCAACTTTTCAAAATTAAAAGAGGAATTGCTTTCTAAATACCTCTTCCTCAGGCTGGAACGATTCTGGAGGGTTGTCTTGCAGAGCTTGCCACATCTTGTAGGCAGCCTGACGTTTGGCAAGCTTCTTAGACTTGCCAGTACCCACTTCACGGCGTTTCAGCAAAGTGCACACAATAGTAAATTGGCGTTCATGAGGCAAGCCTTGAGAAAAAACAAAATTATTGGCTGTTTAAGTGTTATTTTGTATTTTCAACACAAAGTAAAACTGAAGCTAGCATTAAGTAAACTTACGCCTGTTTACATTGTCATCATTTTCAGCATGATAAGATGGTGGTGGCCAGAAGCGTGACATGCAAAGCTCTTGCAGCCATCCAACAGGATTTCCCATTAATTTATCTTCAAATGAAGATACCACAGCTCCTCTGTAAACAAATAATTTAATTTTAAATCATCAAAATCTGATATTCATGATAAAAATTAAACAATGGTTTGAATTTAAAATTGAACTTACGTCTCAGGAACATTGCCATTGGTAGACTGATCAGCTGGAGCGGCCCCAGTCAATTTATCAAGCAAAGCTTTAGCTGCAGAATGCTTAGCTTCCTTCTTGGAGCGTCCAGTACCCATAGCTGTAATTACATCTGTTATTACATTGTCGTGAATGTAAACACAGTTTAGAATACAACACTAATAAGTACTTACCAACTAGATCAGCAACTGTCACTCGGTAACGGAAGGTTGGCTCATGGATCATGCCCTCGATCTGCACCAGCTCATACTTGGGCACAGTTCCACGACGTGCCAGTAGTTCTTGTAGCACTGACACAGGAGTTTTCAATGGAAGAGACTCCATTTCCTGAAACAGTGTGATCATTAACATAAATTTGAATTCACCAACTCCAACCCCTTATAGCTCTAGGCAAAGAATATACTATGTATATGCTGGACAGAAAGTATTGCAAAATTAATGATGTCCATTAATTGCAGTTGTTTTATTTTATCCAAGTTGTTGTATTAGCCATAGTATTGGTGGATCATACAGTTACTAATCAATCTCTAGGTTGCCATGCTAGCATGTAACTCCAAATATAGGGAAAGGTGGATTGCAACATTATTTTGTCGGTAACATGCATGTTGCTTCATTTGTGTTACTGACAAAATAATATTAGATTTCCTGACAGTATGTTTATCATTATCATACAGTCTGAATTTACCCACTGTTGGGTAAAGACCTCTCTTTTCTAGTGCCAATTACATTCCTGTGCCAGCCTCATCCAGGTTTTTCCTAATGACAACTGTCTTAGCAACTAATAGAGGCTTTAGACAAAGGAATTTTGGCTCATTTCAATTATGATGAATGTGGTTGTCCTGAAATGTATCCTCTGAGATATTTTCTTGATGCTCTTTGCCTTGTAAGCTAAGCCAAGATAGACGTCCTGGCCAACCATTTCTTACTTTGACAGGTGATAGTGTGTAACCTATCTGAAAATCTTGTAGCAAAGCTGTAGAAAATGTGGGTACCTGGGTTTTGAAAATAAAAGATGCTTACTCTCTTGGCAGCTTCATCAAGGGGCAAGCGTTCCAAATTGTTAGGAGGCTTTGGCCTGTTCTGATAGCGGCGGCGCGGGCCGTGAGGGGCATGCTCGCCGTCCGGGCCGGCTCCATGCACCGCCATACCGTGCACCACGCCGGGGATGCCACCCGGCACCACCCCCGGGTGAGGATGCACTACGTTTCCGTCCATCTAAATAAAATACAATAATCACTAATCTCCAATGTACAACGACTGTAATGAAATAATTACGGACCAATTACCTAGCAAGTTACGAAAAATTCCTTGTCAGATTGCATCATGACGTGAAGGTATTTATGCCTGAATAAACAGAGGTACTGAAAAAGACAGGTGTTTAATACTAATGAAAACGTACCTGATGCCTAAGAACATACATCGTAAATTATCACAAGTTCGTATTGTTCAGAAGTTCACCACTCCCACAAAATGTCAACTGAATCACTACACGAGAAACAGATTCAGATTTCTTGAAATTAAATTATCTAAAAGGAATAATGTAGGTACACTTGATCTAAGTCTAGATGCACTAGATCGATAGATTTTTCAGGAACATGCTAACTTGAGATGTGATTCCGGTTGTGACATGGCGGCCGCCAGCCATTACAGTAACTCAAAATGGCTACACTATACCGCATGCCCGGCATCCGGCGCCTACATTTTCATAACAAACTCAGTATAGTTGATCCATCGACACTACTATACTGATATACCAGGATTTATGCTGTAATTCCGGATGAAATTAAATAAATAAGTTTTACCATGATGTTTCCTGAAGGTAAAAAAAACTTACCATTTTTGCAATTTCTTTTTCTGGAGTAACTTGCTTGTAAAGCTACACTGAAAAGATTTAAATAAACGATTAAATATTTGTGTATTTTTGAATGTTATTACATTATTCGGAAAATTTGTACTAACCACGGAAAGCTGGGCTAGCTAGCTAGCTGCTTCAACAAGAACATGAAATTTGATTTACCGGTTGTCAGAGTAAAAATTAAAAACTCCCTCAAGGCTACGCGACAGGGCGATAGCCCAAGAAATAAAACGAGACGGTACTCAATAATCCTTGAGCATAATGTAAAAAAGGATCCAAAATTCCAAATTGATTTTGGCACTTGAATAGTTTTACGAGCAAATGTCATCTCGCTAGCATCTCATAAAAAAGATTGTTAAATGCTGGAAACGATTTATCAAAGATTCACAATAATTAGGTTTATGTGAAATCAAGAACCTGTAGTCTATAACTTACAACAAAACATTGCGTCTGTGCTTAACACAAAAATAACGCACATTTCAATGAAAAGTATAATAAAGCAACAAGTGCAAGCAAAAAACTATGGAGAAAATGGCTAGTACAGTATTTATTTAAGTAGTAGGTACGCAAATTTGTTCGAACAAGATCAAGAAAGATGCCATTGTTGTTAAATATTTGTGAATTTACGTATAATCTGTGTATTTCATAAGAACCGGGGTCATTATGTTGATTTTTCCACGGTATAGAAGTTTCCCATATTTAATGGATATAAATCGCGTCTGGCAACTTTTAATAATAGAAAATGGATGGATTGCATTTTTTTTACTGGTAACATCATCATCTGCTCCTTTTCTCAACTCTATTGGGGTTGGCCAAAGAGTATGTAATAGTTAGGTACCTAGGTTGACTTCCACTCTAACCGGATGCAGCTGAATATCAGTATTTTACATGGAGTGACTGGGTTGTGGAGGTCAGATAGGCAGTCACTCAATGTTTTTTCCAGGTTTGAGCTGTCAAACCCGCAAAAATATGGTGTTTCGTATCACCATGTCAGTATTATTATGTATTTGTAAATGTTTGTGATAAGTACTTTGCATGTTGAATGTTTATTTTATTTTTTTGTTATTTTGTTGCTCGTCGTAATTTGCGACTAATAAATGCTTTTTCTTTCTTTCTTTCTTTCTATTACATGGCACTAAAATGGTTCTATTTAAGTACAATGTCAAAATATACCATAGAAATGTTGTGGTATGTTGGTACTTTGTTAGCTCAAACGTGGTACAGGTACTAACAAAGAAACCTACTCTATGGCTAACAGGCAGGTAATTTGGCTAAGGGTTCGGATTACGGGAACGAATGAATTATGAAATAAATGCGCACTCAAATCATTTTGCTGATGGATATACAAAATCCTCCTTACTGGAGGTTGGGGAGGAACCCATTCAAAGTAATGTTATAACATTCAAAACTTGTTTCTAAAAACTTGTGAATAAGTTTGCATTTTGACACCCAATACCTGTGAGGGCCGTCTCTCATAGACTTGTTCTCCTCGTGGCGTGGGGAAGAAGTGCTTTTTGGTTTAGCTGAGGGTACTTTTTCACTCTTTCAGTAGTATATTTATTTATTCGTGAAATCAGTCAGGTATAAGTAAACAAAATTATATTAAAAACGAAATTATAATATAATTTTCGGATTGACGAATGGATGACGAGTGAAATACTACTTTTAAGTTGCAAGCATTTTTTGTTTGTTGCCGTAGGAGAAGTGTCTACATGTGTGGTTGTTTTTACTTTGTGAGCGTTTGTAGCAATGGGACATGGGCGTAGCCACACTGGGGCAAGCTGGGGCGCTTGCCCCACCCTGGGTTTGACCTCAAAGGTGCCTAATTAAAAAAAAACTTATTAATCTTACAACAGTGAAAAGTGTGTGGGGCAAGGCTATGACGGGTGCTCCACAATGTCGGGGAAAGATGGTGGTGTTCAAAAACTACTACGAGAAAAATGTAAAATAGCCCTATTTTTCACTGCGCCAGCCACAAATTAAATTTAGTGGTTAATGATTTAAATCGAATGGCCGCTATACATAATGCGATCGGCACAATAAAAGAAATAATAACATTCTTCCGAGAATCGGCTCAACGCCGTAAGCTCGTGCCAAACATCAGCTCTGCGAAACGCGTTGGTCGCAAAATTATAAGTGCATTGGGATTTCTAAAGAAAATTATATTAAAATGATCACGGCTCTTATAACGCTTTCGCAAGAAAGCAATAGTGCAACAAGGAAGGCGGTTTATCAGCTATACTGCGCTGCTATCAATTCCGAATTTATTGTATCTGTTTGCCTCATTGCGAAATATTCGGCACTGCTTCAACTAAATGTAAATGTTTTACAATCCAAAACCATTGACTTGCTCCAGTGTGCGAATATAGTGCGAAATTAAAAGAATCGTTGACACTTTAAAAAACACAGAGAAAATGTCGACAAACACAGTGGCAATTTCATAACTGAAGCTCAAGAGATCGCTGATGCTCTAGAGATTGATTTGTCAATGCCGCGTATCGCAAAGAGACAGACACACCGTCCAAATCCTCCAGCAGAAAGTCCTGCCCAGTAATGGAAACGATCACTGATTATTCCCTACCTAGACTCGCTGATTATGTCATTAGAAGATCGTTTTGCGGAGAGTAACTTACATTATATTCTTTGATAACATTGCACCCATGTCATGTTGCAAATAACCTGCGACGAGATTTTGAAAAAAACAGAAGCTTTCTGCAAGTTTTACAAATTAAATGATACTAAAATGTGGTATAAATTGTGGGAAGAAAAAAATACGGAAATTAATGCATTGAAGGAGATGGAAGTGGCAGATCTGATCAAGATTTCGGAAAAGAAATTTTATCCCAGCGTTAAAACTGCGCTCGCTATTTTTCTTGCCCAGCCATGTACGACCTGTACAATAGAGCGATCATTCAGCACATTACGGCGGGTCAAAACATGGCATCGCTCAACCATGAGCGAAAATCGTCTAAGCGGTCTGTGTATGCTAAGTGTGCACAGAACGAGGATCGCGGAATCAAAAAATAAATTTATAGAAGAAGTGCTAAATAGGTTCTGCCAGAACCCACGCCGGCTTTCTCTTAAAGTAATATTACTTATAAAGTTAGTTAAAACTTAAATTTATAAACACCGACTACTGTACCTGAAAATATAAACCTCCAAATTTACAGATTAACAAATTGGCATAGGTGCAGAGCCCAAACGGCTCAAGTTACAAAAAAAATACCTAAGGTGGGGGGGGGATAGGTTGACTGCTGCCCCACCCTGAGCCCAAGGCTGGCTACGCCCATGCAATGGGATGTTTGTTACAGCGTGTGAACGTCAAATTCCTTACTTTAAAAAAAACAATTGTATATGTTTACCTCGCATCCCACAAGAGCGGCAGACAATTTTGTTTAGTAATTCGCTCGATGCTGTCTCCTGGATAATTTACTCTATGCTACATTATGATGGTTATTATCTCCAGTCTGCAAGTGCATTTTATTGATTTTATTCAAGCATGTACGTGTTAGAAGTGACATATTTGCAAAAGGGGCGAGCAAAATGATTGAAGGCCTTAGTACATTGCCTACATACATAATTAATTTCTTTATTTTTTTTTAAATCTAAAATATGATGTCATCATAATAAAATCTCGTTGAATCCTCGAAGTGTAGCCACATAAAATTCACCAGGAGAGTAAATACAGTGAATTCGGCGTACCAAATAAACGAAGGGAACTTGAGCGAGGTGGACGTGGTACGAGACCTGGGAGTTATCTTGGACTCCAAACTCACATTTGTATCTACTTACCAAATTGAGTAGATAATCGGTCGATCTCAACTTGTGCTTGGATTTGTGATTCGTAATGGAAAGTTATTTCATCGCCAACATACCTTCGGAATTAATTCTGTAACATAGCCTTATAAGAAGCATACTAGAATACAGTGCAGTGTGATATGGAGACCTTTTTTTGCGGCTGGGAAATCATCAAATAACTTCCCCCGCTCTGGGCGGAGGGGGAGTGTCAGACTTGTACCTACTGACTTAAACCCACCCATTTTCCTTCTATTGCCCTTTATGTTCCGGGGCCGTGGAATCTCTTTCGAACAACCCGCAACCCACTCGTTGCGGATAGAACGAGTCCAGAAAAGGTTTAACCGTTATCTAGGGTTTTCAAAGGGCAATTTAAATATCTCTCTTACATAAATTAGGCTGCTACAAAATGCGTACCCTGAAAGCTCGAAGAGCTATCTTGGATTTGAGATTCGCTTATAAACTGCTAAATAACACCATTGACTGCCCACAATTAGTATGTAGGTTCAATTTCAGAGTTCCCCGTAGACCGCCTCTGAAACCTTCGGAAACCTATAACACCCTTAGCTCCACCTCTTCGTCGTACAGTATCTGATACTAATTCGCCTATTCCCCCGCATAAGCAAACTCATAAACGAACGCAGCGACCTGGTTGACATCCACGCAGATTCAACATCGACGTTTAAGTAATTTTATGAAATACTACAAATGTAAAAAAACCGGGTAAGTGTGAGTCGGGCTGTGCGAGTCCGACTCACACTTACCCGGTTCCATACAAACTTGCGACATAAATGGCCATATCTTTGACTGCCTAGACTTAGAGACGCGATTTTTCCAGAACTCCAAGGAACCACAGTACACTTGAGTATATGGTTTAAATTTCACGCGTCCCAGAGATAAAGGCTTGACAGACAGACAGACCGAAGCAAGGCTCTTGAGGGCACGGTTGGCGCAGTGACTGAGCGATCGCCTGCTGCGCTGCGTGTCGCGGGTTCGATTCCTGCACGGAACAAATATTTGTATGACCTGCAGATAGTTGTTTCGGGTCTGGCTGTTTGTGTATGTGAGTTTAAATGTTTGTAAACGCACCCACGATTCAGGAGAAATTTCTAGTGTGGGCAACGTTTATTAAAAAAAAGAAAAAAAAGGGTTCCAATAAGGGTTCCGTTTTTTCCTGTTCAGGTACGTACTCCTAAAAATATGTAGATATATAATAAATAACAAAAATTAATACGGTAGTATTAATCACATTTTTTGGGTGGGAAATCATCAAATAACTTACCCCGCTGGGGGAGTGTCAGACTTTTACCGGCTAAAACCCACCCCTGTTCCTTCTATTGCCCTTTATGTTCCGGGGCCGCGGTATTTCTCTCGAACAACCCGCAACCCCGGCAGGCGGTGGCCCTGGCAAGCCCCTCTGCTTTGCTGACATCTCTTTGAGGCGCGCGTGGAACACTAACGCGCCGTCGACACGGCCTGTCGTCAATAGACGGACGGACGGTGAGCTACCCATTGTTCACCGTCCACAGGCCCGCATCTATGGTGGCCGGGAGTCTCGCGGCGCCCGACACCCGGGGCTTCTACCGCGGTGGCTGGGTTGGTTTGAGGTTCTCTCCCTCAAACGCCAGGCCACCTCCTTCGCCTGCATGACTGCTTCGCAGAAGAAGGTGACCGCTTCCCATTCCCTCTTGCTCCGGACCATGCGAAATATAGAGTAGGTAATGGCACAGTCCTGTATCAAAAGAAAAAAAGTGCCTACCTAGGAAGCAAGACAGGAAGTGACAAACATTTTTTTTGTAATTTGCCTTGGTGTTTGCTTTTTTTTTGGAATATATAAAATGCGAAAGCGCTAAATCAATGTTCAAACACAACTTCTACCGGGGTTGCGGGATGTTTGAAGGAGACACTGCGGGACCGAAACATAAAGGGCAAAAGAAGGATGATTAATGGGTTTTAGTCAGTAAAAGTCTTACACCCCCTTCCGCTGTGCCCAGTATTGGACAAATTATTCGATGATATTTTTAGAAAGGGAGACCATTGAATAAACCCCTATAAAGTAGATATCTAAATGAGTGAATTTCCCGGGGCCAAAAATTGCGTGGCATCAATGAAATCGGTACTAAAAAACATAGTTATAATGTTCTCACATTTTTTTTGGTTAGGTGAAATAGTATTCTATGTGTAGCACTAAATATTTTATTTAATTGGATTAATAGATACTCCAAAAAAATTAATTAAACCTCGAAATGTTTCATTGCCGTGTTTGTCCACACTTCACCTTGTTGTGTATTATTCCTCATTGATAAAAATCTATTGGTTATTTATATTAAAACCTAGTTTTATTTGATATTGAATAGTTAAAGTATTGTTACGGAATACATTTATTCAAATATTTAAACAATACAACGCATGTTTAATAAAAAATCATTTGTCCCAGAATTACCCGTTCATCGCCGTGTCCTAATCATGTTCAAGGATATTGTTTTACCTACGACTTGTGTCCCTCCTCCCGGTATGCTTAACGTTGCATATTAGTGCTGCCTTAGTGCTCAACGTGGAAGGACGTACACACGTGCCTGCGTTTTCGCGCAATAAATGTAAGTATTAAATTTTTATGTTACTGGACATTTTTTCTTTCATCGCCGTGTACAGGTATAACTTATATTTGAATAAGTTTGCCTTCATGAGTAAGCATTCGATAGAACACCATTTCTCATATGTTAATTTGTGAAGTGTTTATTTCTTCCAATAGTTAATAGATTTTTTGTTATTTATATTTTTTGCCTTGGTTTTCATCGCCGTGCTTTCATTGCCGTGGTTTCCGTGGCCGAAATTTGCTATGGCAATGAAAAAAAAGACATGGCAAAGAAAAAAAATTCATTGCCATGCCTTGTAAAACAATTTAGTTTCATTGCCGTGGCCAGGTATTTCATTTCCGTGACTTGCGTTTTCATCGCCATGGTATGGTTAGGCAAAGAAAACATCTTTTGTAATACCGATTACTGACAGTACAAAACTCGTTAAGTTAACTCTAGATTCTCTCTCTCTGGTCTCTCTTTAGACTGGATGAGTTTTTTACTGTACAGTCAACTACAAAAAGATGTTTTCATGTTAACCTTACAAAATGATGTAACATTTGGTACTATATTACACGTATATACACACACGCAAGCACCCTCACATACTACAGTCTGATTTTAATAATGGATTGTTTATTTTTAGGATGCCTAAACCAAAATTATCTGAAGAGGAGAGAAAGGAGAGGAAAAGATTGGCAGAACAAAAGCGACGTCAAAAGTTTTAAGAGTATCTAGATGATTGTGTTTTAGTATCTGTTATTTTGAAAATGCATCTTACTTGCTACAGATCACAATATACGTTTTATGAAGAAGCTATTTTGTTTTGTCAAGTGCAAAAATATATCTGATCATGCCTGTCTCCGAGAGGGAAAGGCAAACCCAGACAGATTGTGTATGGGAGTAAGATTTGGATAGATATTACAAAAGGAAGAATGGGAGTATGTATAAGAAAAGAAAGACTGTAGTATTAAAGTCTCTAAGTAGTGTTGCGAGTGTAATTCAACAGTCTTTGTTTACTTATTGCACTCTCATTATTTTTTTGTAATATCTTCTTACCCAAATTTTACTACCATACAAGTGTTGGAATCAAGACCTCTTATAAACAGTCATTTTTAATCTATCTATCTGTCTATCTCATTAAATAAAATATTTTTTAATTTCCGTGGATTGATTCTTTCATTGCCATGGCACAGTTCTTTCATTGCCGTGGACGCTTGTTTCATTGCCGTGCACGCATGTTTCATCGCCGTGGCACGAAATTTTTAATCCTGATATGTCGCTAGTTTTTTTAAGTTATCTGCTAGATATTAAGCCAGAATATATACATTATCAAAAACTTTAATAAAAGCGTTTTTTTTTTAAAAAAAACTTAAGTTGAAAAAAAACACGGAAATGAAGATTTTATAGGACCTGTTGAAATCCACCCAAATATGTGTACACGCACAGTCACTTACTTAAATCTTGCTTTTATTTTAGTTACTGACAGCAAAGACTCTGAAAATAACAATAAAGATTGGAATATATTTTATTAGTAAACACCAGTTTTAGGAGGAAATACAGAATATAAAAATAATGGTTATAAGTATGGTTCTTTCTATTCAAACCAACTTTATAGCAGCTCGGGACATCTAACGTAAAGCTGCGCGGCACACAATAGTTTAGGTATTACCGGGGCGCAGACGTTTCTTCTTCACGTAATGTGGAGACCGTTTCTTGCGACGAGATCAAGACTAGGCCCATTTAAATAAATAAAAACAAAAAAACAATTCCGAGCCGCCATTAAGTTTGAAGAGAACTATACTTAGGTACCTACGTAGATAGTAAAATTGGCGGTTTTATGTTTAACACTTTATTGTAAGTCAAGCTCTGGAACGAGTACCCGAGGTTTATGCCTGTCTACGCGAACACTGAGGATCGCCTAACTAAATCGATGCCTATTTTTAGCACTGTTATTTAAGTAAGTATTTTAAAATGCATTTTCATGTAGAAAATTATAATAAGTACATATACTGTGCGTAGTTATATTCATTTCTTGTCAAACTGCACCAAAATCGTTAAATACATGGCTGACGATGCGAGTATCTGAAAAAAAAATGTTTATTTTTTATTATTCAATGAAATAGAACGGGACCTGTCGTTTTTCGTCTATCTGTTTATGTTTCCAGACCCTTTTTCTCAAAAACGCGTGAAAGTTAACATTTATATCAAACACGTCTATGATCCCTTGGTGCTGTTAAAAATACGGTTCCAAGTCAACTCAATCAAAATAAATAAGGGGTTTGTTTATACTATTAACAGTAGTTATATATGTATACTAATCGTGATCCAGGTCTGTAATACTCCTGGTGACAATACATCCTCTAGTTGCTGTGATAATGTCAAAACAGTAGACATACATACCTTAGACAATAAAGCAGCATCCAGTGAAAACAACCCATATGCAGTAATTTCATCACCTTGGTGGACAATCATCGATGAAAAATGTTGTATCTGGAAATTCTCCAACATTAGATATTTTTATCACGGGCATTTGTAAGCAATCTAAAAATATTATCAGTGCGATCACAATAACAGTTCTTGGAACAAATACCTCTAATAGCAATCGTATATCATGTTTTTCCGTTGGTATACCGTGCAGGGCTTGGCCTATTTTCATCACCTGAAATATAAGAAAAAAAATGAATATCAGAGTAATTGTAAATACCATATTTACAATGAGATAGTTATCTACTTTACCTCTCGTTTCAATAAATTCCCTGTGCGGGCAATAATATAAATTTTGATGATCTGATAAATTATCCATATGGAACAGTTAACGACGGGGTGTAAGGAAAAGTCTCTTTCGACAACCAGACCGTGGTATATGATGTGAGACTCGCTCACCATGGAGTGGAAACACTGCAGCGTTGTTATCAACAGGGGCGCCTGAAATGCTTTGTTAATATCTCTCTTTGCTTCAAAAGCCTTTTCATACAAAGATTCTACGTATTGTAGTGTCAATACTTTGCTTTCAACCTTTTCGAAATAATCCATTACAGCATTTTTTTCTTTTGATAAGATAGCTATGTGTTGTCTTATATTCTTCAGTACGACCATTAGCATCAATATGAGTACGTAGTAGAACGCTAACACAGTGAACTGGATCAATTGCGGTAGCAAGAACGAGATGCTCACTAAAATCATCTTCCAAAAAGAATCGTCCCTGGTGAAATTCACAGCTATTTGTAGTAACAGTACTGTTAGAAGAAAAACCTTTATCGCATTCATTTGTAAACGAAACTGTTTCATTGCTTCCTCCATATTTGGAGGTTCAGTGTTATTTGCTAATTTATTTATGATTTTCACATACGTACAGCGGTTTTTAAATGCACAGAAGTATGCAGCTACGCAGAAAATAATACAAATAACCAGTTCTACGATATAATTCATTTGAGTCAGTAGTTCCCTGGTCATGACTGTGTCACCGATGGAGTCGTACACGTACTGTACGTGCAACACTAGGAAAGATAGCAGAAGTATTAAGTAGGAAATTGCACACAGTGAATTAATGTATATTGACTTCTTGATAATAGTCAAACCACGTTTGCTGCTGTTGAAATTAACGCTATAAGGAAATAGACCAAACATTGAGAGCACGATGTAGAGAGGTTTAAATATATGGCGAATGTTTAGATTCTCATTGTTTGGATAAAAATATTTCTTTACGTTCGAAAACATTATGTTTAAGAGTAGTGGACCATATGAAGTTACGAGGGAAACTAACGCCTAGTATCATAAATGAATCGGCACATCGCCAACAAGTGATTATAAAAAAACAATTACTATACAAAGTGAGGCGATAACATCTTTGCACATTATTTATTCAAAGAAGGTGATGTATAGAGTGCACAACGTGGTATTAAATTTCTATCAGCGGTTGAAAAATTTTCGCCGATTGTGTAATATCAGGTAATCTCAGATCTTTTACGTAAAACTAACCATAGTGTCACAGTTATACATATATGTATTATAATAAGCTGCTTGGTAACTAACAATTAGACGTAAAATGTTAGCTTGCTATGTTATTATTTTGAATATAGTGTAGGGTTCCTCGTGTGCAAGCAAGTTGTCTATTTTTCAGGAAAGTTATAAAATAATAACATTTAGATGTAGATGGTTAGATGGCCAGTTTAGAGGGCTTCCATGCCATTGTGCGCAAGCGGCTCGCATTGTTGTTAGGCAGAGTCCGGGAAAGCACTAAGAGCATCCTACAAGTCATTGCAGACAGACAGGACTCAAATTTCCTGAAAACATTTATTCGTGCTCTAATTGTATAACTTTTTATAATAATTATTGTGGAAATGGTCTGAAATAAAGATTTATTTATGTACTAGATTTTGTCCGCGGCTTCGCTCGCGTTAAATTCGGGGTAACCTTGTAGTTTTTTCAATGCTAAGTTTTCTCTTTTCTTCCCTCGGCAAAACTACAGGTAGCCTGTAGTTTTTGCCCTTGCGCCTTATTTATTGTAATAGCAAAGAAAGTGCCTGTAATGGTCT
Organism: Ochropleura plecta; assembly: GCA_905475445.1. Classification (NCBI taxonomy): domain Eukaryota; kingdom Metazoa; phylum Arthropoda; class Insecta; order Lepidoptera; family Noctuidae; genus Ochropleura; species Ochropleura plecta. The sequence goes on along the minus strand of FR997735.1, from coordinate 12,674,177 downwards.
AATTTAAATAAATGATTTGATTTGATTTGAATCATTGTGTCTTATCGCATAGCACAGCGCAAATATGTTAAAATACCGCCCGTATTTCATCCACCCGTAACATGACATTGCGTAGAAGAACATACTTAGACACAATTTGATTGTCTTATTTTGTATGAAACCTTTTTGCTCACTATACAGTTTTTTTTGTTTTCATATATTTATGTATATAATCTCTACATACTTAGTACAAAATGACGTCACTACTGCTGCCTTTTTGCTTAGATCTTTAAAACTAAGTAGGTACTCAATGGATTTTAATGCAGTTTTCAGCAATACATAGTGATTCAAGGGGAAGGTTTGTTTGTAAAATATCCCTATCTACGTGGGTGAAAACGCGAGGTGCAGCTAGTTGTTTTTAAATGTATTTTTTAAGAATCGTCGACGTAATTGATATCAACGCAATTGGTCTATAATTTTCGATTAGGTCCCTTTTTCGTGCTTATATACCTAGTGGTTTTACCATTGATGTTTTCAGAACATCAGGAAAAGAATTTTATCAATTCGTATCATAGTCAGAATTATTTATAAAATTCTTTTTAGTAAACATCGTACACCATGTAACCATTGACAACATCACAGTTAAAATTCTACTGTCAACGGACAGAAGAAAAAATCGAAAAAAATACTTCAAAAGCAAAAATATTTAGTCATGTAAAATTTAAAAAAATATAAATAAATAAAATTGTAAGTTTAAAAAAATATGGTTATTTGGAGATCATTTTTACAAGGGTGCCGTGTGGATAGACGGCATTTGTTTGACGGTAGTGCGTTCGGTTGTTATAAATTGCATGGGAGAAATGTCAGGCAGGGGTCCAATACCTGCCCTTGTCCCACGGGGACAAAAGTCACTATTTGCGGCGCCGCTGGCTGCACCGGTATGGGCTTATCACTTTTAAAACTTCATTTACTTTGATTTGAAAACTGTTGATAACGTAGGGACATTTTTGTATGTGATGATTGATCCGATAAGCAACTTCATGTAAATCACGTAGGTAGGTAAACCAAAGTCAATATTTAATTGAAAAATTAAGCTTAGTAGCCGAATCTATTAGGTATAACAAAATATTCTTGAATCTACAAACTACTAGCACCAAAAACCAGTTGTGTGGTTTTATAGATTAGCGTGTACCTAAAAACATTGATTTTTAAAACCCACACTTTCTACTCAGTCTTTTACAGACTGTACTTCGGTGAGTGTGCCTAAGAGCTTCACAAGCTCGTTCCACAATCTGCCTTTTTCCATCGGGAGTTCAGACGTATTACGTACAGCTTATCACTCTCACCTTATCCATATTCCACAAATTTGTACGAAGCGCTTTGCTGCATCTTTCATAATGCGTACAGCCATGTAATGGAATTTCATGCCCAACGTCCCCGAGTTCCCGAGTTTAAATGCCCCGGATGAATTCAAGGCTTGAGTTAAGTCTTCTTTTGGGTTACCTTGTTCCATTGTCGACTTCATCTCTGTCCTTAGAACAAGATTGAGGTCAAGAGTAGACCCATTCTTTATTTAAAAAAAGTATTATCAAGAAAGGAAGGAGATTAAGTCGATGTACAAGGAGATAGCATAACGTCAATAACAAAGGTTTTTTTTTCTGCAGGCCAGCCACTAGCCTTGTTACTGAAGCAGTGTCCTCTGTTAGATGAACTAGCTCTGTACGACCAGTGCGCCACCTGCGGCTATGGCATGGAACTCAGTCACGTCGACACTAGGTGCAAAATAACCTCGTTCTCCGGGAAACACATGCTGTGCGATGCACTTCGGGTAATAACCAAAAAGTCTTTAACTCCTCAATTAACAAACAGATTAAAAAATATGTTTATATAATAAAAGTGAACAATAAGGATGAGTTCAATACGCGACCGAATTTTGTAGGGAATTTGGTCTTTGTACCGACGTTAAAACTTACCGGGCATAATATGGTATGAACCATTATAATCTCGCAGCTAACTTCCTAGCCGCCATATCTTACAAGTGTGATAATATTCCCAGCCCACAGTTTTTACATAGCCCATTTCGGTATCGCGTAGGCAAGTATCTGATTACGTGCGTAGTAGCTACGATTCGTAGCATTGCACGGGTTACATTCGTAGAACGCGCTTAGGCGTACCTAACCATTTTAAATAAAACTTAAATAATACCATGCCGTTTGGGGTGTGTTACCCCATACTTTTTTATTAGATAGGAAATCATCAAATAACTTCCCCCGCTCTGGGCGGAGCGGGGGAAGTGTCAGACATTAATTGTCAAAAACCCATTCATGTTCCTTCTTTTGCCCTTTGTTTTCCGGGGCCACGGTATCTCTTTCGAACCTCTCTCTTTGATGTAACCATGATCTTGTAAAATTATTATGATTTAAAAAGAGTGTCCATGGAGTTTCTTGCCCATTCTTCTCCATGGAGATCAACACTGGCAGTGGGCAACTACAGTACCTACTTTCAAAAGTTATTTTGCATTGTGTCTGGGACTGAAGCATATTTTTTTGGATTTTTGACATTTAAAAGTGCCTGTGATGGTTAATTGAAATAAATGCTTTGAGTTTGAGAACAACCTGCAACCCCGACATATTTACCCCATACTTGTTCTTGCTTTTAGTGATCAAAATAGCAAGCTGGAAAATAATAAAAGAGTACCTATTTGAGACTCGTGGGCTATTGAGAACCTCTGAAAATAAAAGATAAATTGACTATTATTTCCTTAGTTAACAGTACTATTTTTTGAAAATTTCATAACTAATTTCCGTATCTCCGGCGGGATTAATATTTAATCAAATCATTTATTTCAAAAGCTCCGAAAAGCTCCCGGATCTTTATGGTATGTAAAAATCTTAGTAGTTGCTATTCTGTAGTTTTTGCAGACGCCAAAGGAACAAAGCATAAGGTTATGAGTAATAAGTTTATAAAATATCTCTTTAAAAATGTTAGCAGTGAGCTCCGGCCGTAACAAAGCTATTAAGTTAATTAGTTGTCGCTGTCATGTTTTGTTGACACTTTGTGGAATACAGCCGGGGTATTTGTTGGTTATTTCAGGGTGCGAAGGTAGTAGTGATTGTGGCGCGAAATACGCTGGACACGTTCGAGTATAGTGCGCCAATCATTACTGAAATAGCCTTGCAGATTTGTAACACATGCCCGAGTGTAAGTTTTTTTTTTAATTCTCTTAGTTTTTCTTTTATTTAGCCCATTAAGCTCCAACTTCTGCCCCTCATTTTTCTCTCCAATTCTGTTGTTGTTTGGCCATGTCTGGGAGTCGGGATCGAGTCCAAATCATCACACGTTTCTTGAGCCTGCCTTCGTGACGGTGACCGTTTTCAGGCATCCACTGACTGACGATTCTGGCTCATCTGTCCTGATCCATCCAGGAAATGTAGAATACGACGCAAAAAATTGTTCATATCTTAATAAATCCATATATACCTCCATCACAAAGATATTGTTATAAAGTGCAGCATGGCTTTTTGAGCGGTTAAATAACTACTGATCCCTCCTTGGGGCGATGTTAGTAAACATTGGAGAGAAGAGATATAGTAATTTTTCTTAAAAATTATGAACGCGACCATAATATAAAATACACAAACTTATTTTTTATTAACTTTCATATCAGGCGTTCACGTTAGTGGCAACTGAACCAGTAATGAGCATGGTCCCTCTGGTCGGTGAGATACGACGCCTCCGCGGCGCGTACAACCCTCGCACACTAATGGGTTGCGTGGAGCTGAACTGTGTTCGAGCCAACACAATGCTGGCTAACTTTTTGCAGGTTCGTTTCATTGTATTCAATAAAGATGCTCTTCAAAGGCAACAATACAAGGTGTAAAAAAAACTCTTTGCGAAGCCATCTGACGAGCATTCTGCGGGTATAAAATGGCCGCTTAAGCAAAATCATAATAGTTATTCGTAAACTGGACACAAAGTGACAATTGTTAATATTGCGAATAACACTTTGTGTCCAGTCTACGTCTGTAAATATATTTTTTAACGTAATTCAAATTATTATTTTATTGTGTGTGTAAAATTGCCGCTTTAGCAGAATCATAATTCTGCTAAAGCGGCAATTTTAGACACACTGTAAAGTATTTTGCAGCATTTTAGACTCCCTGGTGGTCTAAGCAAAAATTATACTGGAAAGTGTGTTTTTGTGTAGAATTTTATGTTTAATGGACTCAACAAAAAAACACTCGAAACAATGTGCTGAGGTATTTTAAGTAAAGTACAATCTTTTGGGTTAGCTTGTTCCATTGTGGACCTCATCTCTGCTCTCAGAACAAGATTGAGGTCAAGAGTAGGCCTATTTCATTTACAAAAAAATATAATAAACGAATATCTGACTCCATAACTTATATTAATTTACTAAACCTTAAAAAAGGGATCAAAGCAAAAATTATAAAAAAGTGGAATTAACATGATTAAGATAATAATAACACTCTTTTGACGAAGGTTCCTCCCGAAGCCGTGAGGGTGCCGGTCATAGGTGGAGGCACTCCCAGCACCATGGTGCCTGTGTTATCTGCCGCTGTACACCCTTGCACCATGACTCAAGAACAGGTGAGTATGAATACACAAAATAGCTTTCATAAAGTCTTTACATAGTTATTTTACCTCTAACAGGAGCAACCCAAAAGCAACCTTATTCAGACTACTATATAGATCACTGTTCAAAATGAGAAAGGACATCAACGCTCAAACGGTTACCTCGTATACAGTACGTTGTTCTTCTTTTTTGTTTCCAATAAACCTACGATACCTACTACAATCAAAATGTATGAAACAGCAGCTTTTTTTTAAATTACCGATAAAAAGAACAGTGAAAACAATTTCGCTATGTTGCTACAAGAACCCTTGTTGTTTAATTAGCCTAAACTGGTTTTAAAACAACTACCTAAATTAAAATTTCCGGTAAAGTAACATTAGTTGCGCCGATTTTGCGGGCTTATTTATCATTTTATGTCTGAAATGGCGGCAATAAATCAGAGTCCACAAATTTTAAACAGTAATAATGACACAAACATTTACCTTCTCCTTTCTTTAAGCTTCTCTTTTGATATTTTTCGACTCCTCGTTGTTCCAGTGGTCCCAAGTGTGACTGAGCATGAAGTCTTGGATTCGATTTACATTTTGGGCGAAGTGCTATTGGATCTTCCCATCTGGTATTTTTCAGTAGCAGCTGAGGGGCCTGGTTTTGTACCGTTTAAGTCAATATCCTCAGTCTTCATACGGGCAAACTCAAACTCAAAGCATTTATTTCAATTAGACCCAGTCACAAGACATAATAACTTGCGAAAGTACTGTAGTTGTTCCATTCCAAAGCTTAAATCTCTATGGAGAAGAATGGGCAAGAAACTCCATGGAGAATCTTTTAAATCATAATATTTTTACATAATCATGGATACATCATTCATGTTGAGATTATACATACATGTGAGAACGATGTAGAAAAACGGGCTGGCGTACTATTAGGTATATCTTTGCCTAGCTCTTCCAGGATTACAAGCTCGATGTTACATTTATGAAATAAATAATGACAGGTGGAGTGCGTGACATCATGCATCATGAGTGGCAACGAAGCAGTTTGCGCGGCAAAAGGCTGTCAGACGGCGACCGCCTGCCTGGCCGGCGCGTACGCTATCGCCCGCACCACCATTAATGTGCTGAAGGGGATGACGGGGAAGAGAACCACTCAGTGCGCGTACGTCGACAGTCTCGGCACCTGCGCGCCTGACTGCCAGTACTTTGCTAGCGAGGTGAGTAAATAGAATAGAATAGAAAAATATTTATTCGAAACAGACACAACACAACAGCAAAAAAAAAAAAGGTACACAGAACGAAAAAACATGGACAAGGTTGCGCTGAGCGTGCCCATACCGAAAGGGTTACCAACTCAGCATATGCTAGGCGTCAGACACCCAACGCTGGTTTTCAGTTGGCACCCGCAGTGACACACGGACGAAAATAAATAAATCTTCAATACTTTGCTAGTCCGGGGTTGCGGGTTGTTCGAAAGAGATACCGCGGCCGCGGAACTTAAAGGGCAATAGAAAGAACATGGTGGGTTTTAGTCAGTACAAATCTGACACTCCCCCCACTCCGCCCAGACCGGGGGAAGTTATTTGATGTTTTTCTATCCGCAAAAAATTACTTTGCTAGTCGAATACTGACTTGAATATTGCAAAAAAAAGCTTTGTGTTCCGCGGCATCCGCAATTTTGATTACAATTTACAAGCTCAGGTTGTCCTGCCGGGGTTGCTGGTTGTTTGAAAGAGATACCGGGGCACCGGAATATAAAGGGCAAAGAAGGAACATGGGTGGGTTTTAGTCAGTAAAAGTCTGACACTCCTAGGGAAGTTATTTGATGATTTCCCATCAAAAAAAGGGTCAGGTTGCATGTTGATTATGATTTTAACTCACATATGTATTTAGGACTAGATGGCGCGACCGGCTTCGCCCGCATGATGATCGAAAAAAAGTATTCTATGTATTTTTCTAGACTATAACTCTGTGCCAAATTTCATCAAGAGCCGTTCAGCCGTTTTGACGTGAAAGAGTAACAAACATCCATACATCCTCACAAACATTCGCATTTATAATATTAAGTAGGAAACGTTCTAATTTCAATCAAACGGTTTTTCTATAAATGCTTGTCGCTATTTGATTTAGCACCAATTATAAAAAAGAAAATCAAAATTAGAATTTCGTGTATAAGGGACAAAAAAAATGAAGTGTTTATCAATTTTAGTTAAGTGTCTTTTTATGAACAACAACGTTGTTTCCATCCTGTATATTTTATCTTGATTTTCCAGGTCGTTCTCGGTCCGTCCGGAATAGAGAAGAACTTGGGCGTTCCGGAGCTGACCAAGTTTGAGCACTGTCTTCTGTATGCTTCTCTGCCTGTCATTAGAAACGAGATAGCCCGAGCTATTTGGTTGGTAAGTAATAACAAAACGAGAAATCGTGCGTTTATTTACTTGGTGAAAAAAGGTTTTTGAAATGTATAAACGTTTTTAGTTTACAAGAAAACTTTAAACATGGAACACGTATAAAATAAGACTGAAATATCTGATATGGCGATATTTACACTTTAACACTAGGTATATCTACGAAATAAGAAAAGTCAGCTCCAAGATCAACAATTTCTGGTAGCTTTTATTTTTGTCGATTTCATAACTCCTTTAGAGGGATGTCCTTATAGCGGGTATAGACTCTCACCTCGTGCGTCGCCTCGCGCCTCGTCTCGTATAACGCCTCGCAGGTCGCGTATTGTTGCGAGGTAGCGAGTGCCAGTTTACACTCTCGCGATGCGTTCAGTTTGCTTTGAACCAGTAACGATGGAAGACGTCGAAATAATGGCGGTATCAACTCTAGCCATAATAAATATTTATCGATGCTTGACCATTCTAAAAAGAAGGAGAATAAAAAAAATACGTCGTCGAAGATGGTGGATGACATCTAGTCATCGAAACAGAACCTTGTGAGTTTCATAATTTTGTATGAATTGCATTACATAGTATTGAATTACACCTATTGTGCATGATTAAATAATATTGTTTTGTTAAAATTTTAATTTAAAAACAAACGCAATTCGAATTTTATGGTATCTTATTTATTATATAACATTCGATTTGCTTTTGTTCTTCTTTACATTTAATTTTTGTTCTTTACTTTTAGGCAAAGTATGGAAGACATGTTTGAAGAAATGCTGAATGCTGAAAGACTCTCGCGAGTTTCGCAATTTTTATAGAATGTCATCAACTGATTTTAAATTTCTGTAGAAGAAAGTAGAACGTTTGACTACCAAACAAAATATTAGATGCTTGACCAAATATTATCTAGTACACGTATTATTGTGGAGAATGTATTTGGTGTACTAACGACAGTTTCAGAATATTAAAAAAACCCATGGAAGTACAAAAGGATAGGGCAATATTAATTACCATAACCTGTGTTTTGTTGTACAATTTTCTTAGGGACAGTAAAACATCTGGCCTTTCGACACCATTAATGATGAAGTCTTTTGATCTGTGGATGGGTGACCGCCCATTACATACCGCGTTTGCTCATTCCCCTGTCCATTGTAGATCTTTTAAAGTCTTAAAGAAGGGTCATGGAGGCAAAATCAGCCTATAAATAATTATACCAATACAAAATGTAGGTAGACGTGCATCACAAAACGCCATTGATTTAAGAACAGAATTTGCTACCTACTTTTTACAAAATACCTAATAGAATTTATAAATTTTTTAGAGTAGTTATGAGTTTACTATTGACCTTTAGAACGTCATTGTCCAAAATATAATATAACGTGTTCCTTTTGATATCCCATAAATTCAGGATATTAATCAGAACATGTAGGTAGTAGATCGGAATGTATATTTATTCTTAAAAAAGTTTAATGGTCATAACTCCGTAAGTATTGATTTTAAAATAATGTTCCTGAGACTTTTTCATAGTATTTAATAATAGAATATATCTTTAGAGTAATAATGGGATATCAACAGGAGCAGTTTGTATGTTGTCGAGAGGTTAAGAAACACAAAACACAAAAATTTATTGTAACAGTAGGGAGGTAGATAAGTAGGATCTACAATATTTTTGATTGGAACTATGAATATCAATGTAAAACATTAATAAAAGTTACAAAAGATTAAAATAGTTTTATTCACTTACGGATTCGTCTTCAGTACTCTTCAGTCTTGTTACATTTATAAACTGGTGCCAGATTTTTTCCATGATGTCGTAGTAGTAGTGTCGTATATTAGTTTATAAATGTCGTCAAGAGATGCCCCAGATTTTATAGACTGCTTTTTTCTTCGCAAGTGTTGACGAAGTTAACGAAAATTGCAAGTGTTGCCATGAGTGAGTTCTTTTTTACTTTGGGCTCTGCTAGTGGTTTACACATAACCTCGTTTTTTTTAAGCATCATTTATTTTTTGGGAATTTTTGTGCAGTTTATGTTATGGATCCCAAATTATACTCTCGGCCTGATAGCGTTCCAAGAACTGCGGCGTTTGCTCTTGATACCATTCCATTTTTTAATTGAATATTTACCTACACCAAAACAACACAACCTGCACGGAAGGGCGCCGTAAACGTCCCTCGCGAGGCCCTTTGACTCGTGCCCAAAAAACCGCCAAAGACGCGAGCGCCGCGAGTGGCAAGGCGAGCAACGAGGCGAGGCACAAGGGAGTGTTTACACTCACTCGCCTCGCACTTCGTCTCGCCACTCGCGCGAGTGTGTAAACCGAAGAAATCTTCGTATAACTAATCATACAAGTAGTATAAATAAAGTCGCTTTTCGGATTTCCGTGTCAGTCAGAAATCTCGATGACACTTCAGTATTGAAATTGCACCCAAGCAAAACAGGGTGCACTAATGTAAAATTATATCTATGTTAAAGACAATAGAAGTTATCTTGCTTTTGTATTATCTATGCTATAAAGGTAGTTAATTCTAAACTACCATGGAGTTTTAATATAATACTACACCATGAATATATTGTTGCAGGTATACACGATGTGCCAGCAGTGCTGCTGTCCGACGTGCTGCTGGCACCCCAACACTTGCTACACACCTCCCATCTGCCCCTGCGTACCTCCCACTTGCTGGACTTGCGGCTGTCCCGATGCTTGCCGGGACGAGTATCTCGCGTCGGTCAGTATTAACCTTGTATCTATAGTTAAAGTAATTACTTGATCTTAAGTAATTACTTACGCAAAAAATGTATACAATAGACAAGAATTCAAAAGCAGTTTGAACTATTTATATTAAAAATTAAAGTAAATCTATTTTTTTTTTATTTTGAATGTTTTTACTTCAAGCAATTACTACTACTATATAATAAAAGTCGTGTCTTAAAAATTACTTTTACTAAAGTAGGTTGACTTGTTCATAGAGACGGGGGTTGTATTATTTGTATAACGGGCTGATGTCTGCAACTCCACGTCTGAGGCGCTTTTTTTGCGTATGGTATTGGAGACGGGGGTTAGTATGGTTATGGTGCGTCCTGGGGGACAAGTCTACTATTGTATTTATTGGTCGTTATGACAAGTTTGCCAAGACAATACCATTGTGTCAAAAGTTCGTTTTCTCTTAAATTCAGTTGCTCCTAATTTCAATTGGGAGCTTATCACACCTGACAAAATTTGCAATTACGGAAACAAACCAACAATAAGTTTGTTCCACAGGAAAAAGGCTTGTATTTAGGTATGTATGTAATTTGTCACTTGTTTTCCACAGATATGTCGCGAGATGACGTGTACATGCGGCAGCACGGAGCTCTGTTGGCGCCCCCGCGAGAACGACTACGATGCAGCCCGGGCCGCCAACATCACCCACCAGATACCAACCTACATCCCCTCATGTGACGCCCGAATCCCGAGGAGTGTACGCATCACACAAGAACTCCTGAAAAAGGGTCTAAAAGGCTGTGACAAAAAATTTACCTGCTAAGGCATTTGCAACCCAAGAGATCAGATCAGACCCTGGGTTGTTAACTCTTGGAAAAAATTTAATGACATGACCATCAAAACACAGCGTTTGTTTTGCAACGATATTGAAGAAAAACCTCTTTACGTAAAAAAATTATCAGTTGTGAAAAAAATAATATAGATGGCGTGCCAGTTACACCGTACACTCGTAAGTGAGGGATATGAGAAGAAAGTATCCACGTCATGATATCGCAAATGTACTTAGAAGCATGCTTTCCAGTGCCAAAACAATTTGTAGAACCTTTACTCGTACAGGTTTATCCGCGGTGTTTTATCCGTAACCAGAGTGTTCTTGGTAGAAAGAGTGGAATTCTACTCACGGTACGGTATTAAGGCCATACCCATTAGCGTTAGAGTGACTGCGTCTTACCCCACGGTACGGTTCTACTATCATCCACTTTTGAGAAGAAATTCAAAAGGTACTATCGTCTTTTATAAGTGCGAGAAACTGCTATGTTTAAAATCTTGACAAATAAAAAGTGAAGTCTTACGAAACACACCTATTTGGATAAAGGTAAATAGGTAAATTGCGCGTCTTGTTGTTCAAATAGTTTGTAAACCTTTGTATCGTATAACACGGCGAAAAAAGTTTGAGGGCTTTGAAAATATCGCCGAGAATTTGTGACTAAAATATTCTTACAATTGTACATTTTCAATGTTGTATGTTCAGGTCTATGCAACGATTTTATAAAATGTTATTTACAAATAAAAAAATGTTTTTATAAAATACTTTTAATTAAAACTCCATACTGCAACAAAAATAAAATTTAAAAAAAATGTTTGTTGACTGTGAGTGATTCTATAAGTGCAGCGCATGTTTTATCCTTATACGCCAATTGCCTAATCTTCCTTTCAGATTTTCCAAAAAATTTACGCAATTATCCTCTTCTATCTGAAAATTCAACAACTTTATAAAAACTTAAGTCCTGAAAATCAGTGTCTCAAAAAGACTTAGGTCTAAGACTAACGCTCGCACGTCTTTATCGAATAATAGTGCACTACTTCATTTTATTTTTTGACAGCGGGCAAGAACCTGATCTGTACATAATGCAAAGTACATAATTACTTTTATTGCTGTATTATTCTCCTTTCGTGGTAAAACAACACGGTCTGCTCTGTTCCTCATTTCAAAATCGCTTGGAAATTTTGTATTACTGCCCAAGTATCTCTGGAATTACAATTTTATTTATTTGAGAGAGTAAATTCGCCTAAAAACATCAGAATTATGGAAAACAAATTCTTGGGTTTTGCATCACGGAGCCATCGGCTGTGCGTGAAATACCCACGATGGGTACTTAACGCACAGCCGTGACGACAGGCCGTGTCGACGGCACGTTCGTGTTCCACGGGCGCCTCAAAGAGATGAAAGCAAAGCAAGCCACTGCCTGCCGAGGTTAAGGGTTGTTCAAAAGGATAGCGTGGCCGCGGACCATAAACTCAACAAATACCACTATGCAACCTTATTCATTAGATATGGCTTTAGACGACTTCTTTTTTCTAAGCTCATATAACCACTTCGTGGCACACGTTATTGTTCGGTAGAAGACATAAACATAAAGGAGAATTTGCGGCGAGAACTGAACTCAATTCCGGAAAACTCGTTTTGAAATGTTTTGATGATCTCTCATTTTTGTTGGACAGGAGCTAGAGGAGGAGGATGATTGTTATATGAATAAAGACTTTTTACGATGACTTTTAGAGGTTTTGTTATTCGAGCTCACATTGTTACGGTGTTCAGTTTTTAGTGGTAGCGTGCATTCGTTGTTAAGTGTTTCGAAAAAGTGAACATTAGAGATTTAGTTATTCGAGATCACATTGCTACGGCGTTAAGTTTTTCGTGGTAGCGTGCATTCGTTGTTAAGTGTTTCGTATTCGTGAACTTACGGGGACGTGTTATTAGGTGTTACACTTTTCTAAGTCACGTATCACACTCTCGTTGGCGTAAGCGTATCGTTTTTAAAGGAGCATACTTTGTTGGCAATTTAAAAAAAAGTTGCATGAATAATTAACATTTATTATTATTTTATTATTGATCTTTTCCCGGTACTTTTTTGGCTGAGTAGTACTACGCCCACCCCACGATCCATGAAGATTACCACACGAAAACAAAATATGCAAGCTGGCGAAAACTTGAATTTGGTATTAGAAATGCAGTCTGCGTATCACAAATAACCTTCCTTTTTTAAATTTTTAGTTGCTTCGACTTGCGTTTGTGGGACATCCTTACTATAAAAGCGAAAGTGATTTTGTTTGTTACGTCTTCACGCCTAAATGGTCAACCGATGTTAATGAATTTTGGTACAGAGATTTTGGGACCATAGATATGGACATAGGCAATTTAAAATAGAAAAGTGAGAAAAAGGGGACAAAGAGGGAAGAAAAGGGAAGAGAAAATCATTTTTGTATCGATCATCACTCGGGATAAAGTTAGCGTTAGCCCAAAGTAACAATGCCACGCGGACGAAGTCGCGGGCGGAAGCTAGTGGTTTAATAAAAGAGAACTACTTCAATACCTTAGACACAGATATGCTAATGCCTCCAGATGTAGTTTGTTTCATATTCTCATTTAATTTTTTTAAAGATTTCTGAAACAAAAGATTGCATAGAGTACCTAGGTACAAAATTATTATGAGTAGAACCTATTCCGCAGAATTTATGTATGTGACTGAACTGTTTTGTTTGTTTGCAAGTGAAAATTTTACACAAAGCCCCATTTCCACAATCCATTTTTTTTGCCTGTGATATGGAATACAATTGACATTTTTGACATTTTGTTGTGTTGATGAAACTCAAATTATGTGTGACCAGTGTGTGATACACAGTTTTAAAATTGGCTTCAATTCAGTCGTGGAAGATGCAATTGTGTGCTAATTCAGAGACTTGCCTCGTTTAAACACTGTTAACAGTGTAACTTCTCTATAAGAAACGACCAACCCGAAGCGTGCACCTTTTCTTGCCGTTTTATAGTAGGCATGTAGGTGAAATAAAAATATTTTGATTGATTAAGCGATTTTGTTGTTGCTTTAACTAATGATTGATTGCTGCGTCATAGAGCCAATGAGTACGTTTCCGTCAGAGGGCAATTTTCTGTAAAAAGGCTGTATAGACTAACGAATAAACAAAAAACAATTCGTTTTGCTTACGGATAGTAATATTTTGACATACGTCTTATAGAACTTATGTCAAAATACTATTGTCCGTAAGCAAAACGAATCGTTTTTTGTTTATTGGAACCGAGCGTTAGAGAGCTACAGGTACGCAGCTAATTGCCTGCGTAAGCAGACCTTTCGCTCTCTCTCGTCCCAACATGTATAACAGGCTTTATTCCATTTTCCTTGCTTACTTCTGAACTAACCTTGGGCAGGCAGATGGTAATCCCGGAGGGCTCACCATGTGGAAGAGTCTTTCTAAAGCAAGGCCCTACTGAAGCTTTCCGATCCAGCATCCAAGAAACACTTCGAGAATTAAAACTCTGCAATAAAAAAGATAAGAGATGTATACACACACATTAAAGTCTAAGCAACAATCAATATTTTTAAATGTTTTGATCGTTTTCTTTATCGATTTTAAAGTGTAAGTGTGTTTTCAATCATTGCCTAACTAAAGCATCAAAGTTCAGTCACTCTAATGGTAAAATCCTTGAACGCAACGCAAACGTTCAGTATTTCGAGGACGATGATAAAGTCTTAATCTTCTCGCATCAGGTCTAAAAAAAAGTATTGTTTTTGGGTCCATAAAATGTATAATCCTAAGTCCACAAATTTTTATTTTAGAAATGTCAGAAACTCGTAGAACAAAAGTTGTTCAGTTTCATGGTTCGAGAGACAACACGGAAGGTATTGCGTTTGTTTTGTTACACCTTGTATAAGGTAGTAGTAATATTATTTTGTTACCTTTACAATATGTACATTATTTACGAATTAAATGGATCTCAAAGTTGTTTTTTTTCTTTAGGCGCGGCAATAAACTAATCTTTAGGTATTCGCGGAAGTGACGCTAGCTGCATACTAGGCATGGTCTGACACAAGTACACGACAGTATTGAAGGAATAGAAATAAGGTCGAAAATATTTCGGTGTTTGATTTTATTTGAATATCATGTCCGCCAAAATGTAGGTGATTTTGCAGTTTTTATTGAATATAAAAAAATACAGCTCCGTGTTTGAAAAATTTTAGATATCTCTTTAGTCTATACAATTTTCTTTGTTATAGATATAGAAAATATGATGGTTGTCGCTGAAAAAATTGAGAATTTCGAGACGGAAAGATTTTTTTCTTGGTCGTTTTAAACATTTTTTTTTCGTAGTACTGGACCACTTTTGTAAACTTATTTTGTTTAACTCTTTACTTTATGTATTGAACTATACCTACACGGTATTTTTTTTTGGCTAGTGGCATGTACAGATACGGCTAACTTTGCGACGAAAAACTAGACGTTTTACGAAGTGTTTGCTTTGGACAGCGCCTTAAAAACCAATGGAGGTCTTCCTCTCAGATTTAATTTATTAATTTAACTGTTTGTTTTCTTAGAAAAAAGAATCATGGAGTATACGAGTACATACATGATAGTAAATACTTTCTGGTGAAAGAACTTTAGGAATCGTATGGAAAGTTTTCAAGAATACCTCCTACATCCAAACTCATTAACATCTCTTCTCTTGACATTGAGTCGAATCGAGCTAGTGTGAAAAGTATAGGGATAAAAGTAAACCTGTAAGTGCACTTTGTCCAGATAACTCGATTGTGTCCAAGATATTTCCTTTTTCGTTAGCTGCTTGGTGCTCGTGATCTGAAATGCATCAACAAATTTTTCACTAAGTAGAATACAGCATGGTTTAAACGTTCTCAAGCGGGCGGTTTTCGGTGAATTTTTATTTGAGAAAACATGTCAATTGGCATGCTTAAAAACCCATATTACTTAATTAATTTGTGAAACTGTCCGTGGAAATTTTATTGAAAAACCAAGATGGCGGCTTTAGTTCTGAAATGGCAGCGCGCCAAAAGAATCATGAAATGTTATACCTACATAATATCTTATGTAAATATGAATTTAAATTTAAGGATTTTTCCCTTTGACATCTTTAATGATTATGGTTAAATACCATGATGTTAATGACCATGTCAGTTTTAAAAAGCATTTCTATTCAAGTAATCTAAAATGATTAAAAAAATATATTTCTTACATTTTCGCTCGCAGTCCCGATTGCCGATTTTCTTGGCAAATGTATTTTGACTTCGCTTTCTGCAGTCGTAGGAATATCTTTCTTATTTTGATCCGACTTCTTAAAAAGGAGGAGGTTATGTATACTAACAGCGGTTTTTTCGTTGTGATTACTGTTCCGATTTTCAGGACTCTTTTTTCATTTGGTAGAGAAACTTATTATACAGATTGCCCTTGCGTTTAGCCACAACTCGCCTGATGTGGAGTGATGGTGTGGCCTAGGGTACGCTTGCCTAGGTGAAACCTTCCGAAAGTCATTTTTGGAAGTCAGTATCATTTATCTAGTCACTCTTTGTTAGTTATTGGCAGTCGCTTCATAAATGTTTTCTATTTCGGTATAGGATAGGCATCGAAAAAGACAACATGGCGTTAGGCTATTTTGGAAAAAATGGCCAATTCGAATGGGGTGGGGTAGGGTGTGCATATTTTGGCGTTTTAAAGGCTAACAAATCAACGTCTATTACTTAGATGGGTTTCCAATCTAACCGGATACAGCTGAATACCAGAATTTTACAAAGACTAACAAAGGGTTAACAAATATACAACAGAATTATTGTTGGCGTTTCCAGAAATAAAGGTTTCGGAAAAGAACATGAAATCCCACCCAGATGCGGAAAACGCCAAAAATCACCTCTTAGTCGGTTTTAATTACTATGATGTATATTGTTAGTTCAAATGAATTTAATAAAATATTACTTTCTTCACTACCTAAAATCGTTAAAATACTAACCACCTTGAACCTATGCTACCCTAGTACTTTTGCTGGGTTACATTAATTTACAAAAAAAACTATTTCAGTTAGCTAGGAGAAAAAAAAGTTAGCTAGGAGCACCACAAATCTGGAGTTGTTTTTAAGTTGTCATTTCATGGCAGTTAAGTATGTGCGTGTGAACTGAGAGACCACACTGGTATTTTACAAAATAAAAATCTTAGGATTTAGTAGTAAACTTTAAACAATTGTACTTAGAATAAATCTGGGAATTTGTAAACAAATCTACTAAAAACTACATTACTCGGTCTGCACTTCACACAACTTTTAATCTAGCAGTGTCACCATTTCTGTTCATTGTGTGGTCACACTACTCTATCTGTATTCATAGGATTCAAAATGATATATTATCTCCGCTTAGAGGTAAAAATACACATTTTTAGACACCTATTATTTAGTGGAAACTTCTAATTAAAAGTTAAGTACACTAGACTTTCTGATATCCCTCTCGTCTAGGAGCTAGAACATGCACATATGTCAGTGGACGTGTGGATTGAGGGACCAGGTTTAATCATCACTATCTTCAAATTGCGTCGTTATATTTTTCTACTCCTCTTTACAAAATGTATTAAGACTCTTGTTAAAACTTCATGTAGAAAATGAAATATTTAATTTATTCGATTCGGTAATATTCACTATATTAGTTTTCTTTCTTGTGTGGATTGAGCGACCCCCGTTTAGTTGTTATATTTTTTTTTATCTTAGATCCTTTGTGGACTGTTATTCAGTCAATATCTTTACGAATTCTTTACTAAATGTTTGTAGTCTGGCTGGTCCATCTGGCTGATGGTCTGTGAGGACTCCCTCAGTCCTCACCACAATTTATGGGCTGTAGTTTTTAGTAGATTTTTTTTCAATTGTTTTAAGTCTACTGCTAAATCCTACGATTTTCATTTTGCAAAATACCAGTGTGGTCCCTCAATTCACACGCACATAAAGAAAATAACTTTCTCGGTCGTCGTCAATCTGTATTTTTTATCCCATGAATGACGACCACAGATAATTATAATAAAGAAGATATGAAACGAGTATTTTTAATTTTTAGACCGCTCGTATTTATGTTACGTTTACAAGGCGCCTTCGTGCTAGTGCCTCAAGCGCTGTGGGCTGTTCTTTAGAATGAATACAAACTGATTGTCCGCATAGAAAACGATCATCGCTCGCCAATTTCCTAATTTAGTTATAAAGTGAACAAACCCACTTACGATTTTGCTTATTACGTCGCTCTCTATTTTTCTTGGTAATGGCACGGCTTCAGTCTCTGGATTGTCAGGTACACATTCCTGAATACAGTTTTCAGAGTCCTAAAACATCTCAGGAGTTCAAAACCTCGTGTTTAATGAATGAATAACTAAATACCGACCCAAAACGCATTTATTAATATATTAAGGGTGAATTACCTGGTTTTTTTTAAGGTAAATATGCGAAATTACAGTAAAACATTAATCAGTTTTGGTAATTGAAATTTTAATTTGCATTATTCGCACAAAGTTTTATAAATACAAGCTATTTAACTACATATGTATATCATTTTTAGGGCGGGTACGAAGACACTTGAGTAAGTAAGTTTGGTCGAATCCGCCCTAACAGTCCTTTCACAGTCAATTAACTTTTGACAGGGGGGCGTAAGATGAGCAGTTTTTATTTTAACGAGAATAAAAATCAGTGTAATCATGACAGGCTTCTCAATGACTTAAATCCAACAGCGAGCTTATTGTTACGAGATTAAAAAGCTTTATGATTAAAATAAAATAAATGTGAAAGAACTGTAGCGGTATTTGTGTCTTGAACTTTTTGGCTTAAAACAACAAACGGAATATTAGTTTCGTAATAGAAACGGACACGTGAACAACAGGTAGGTATAAAAAATATTTCTCTAAATGTCACGCAAACACTAAATAGCTTTGGGCATACTAAAATCTGTAGACCAATCGCATAGGTGTCCAGTCCAGACCCTTACAAGTAAAAATATCATCATTATTAGTAATTTTATATACACAACACAGGCTCGTAATGGTCACATGATGTAGTGCACTCTCCTATCGATCAGCTGGCCATTTTCGACCGCCGTCACCCATGGACAACTCAGTAGTACATCACGGGACACTTATGATCTATAGCTGCTCAACTATTTTATCACTCTTATAGGATCGACTAAACATTTATCGCTTAACCGCTAAATGAATTACTAAGATTGAAGACGACGCTCGAAAATGGCCAGCTGATATAACATATTGGTGTCCGCGAACACATCGAGGCCAGGGGATTTAACATCGGTCTTGAAGAACACATCACGGCCAGGCAACATCGATGTTTGCGAATACATCGCAGATCGCGTGTGGTATGATGCGAGAGTGGTGGCAAGGCTAAATCCCGCCGGGGAAGTCGCCGCCGCGCGGAGAAGAGACGTCGTGCTCGGAGGGGCGGTTGTAGGGCACGCCGCAACAGAACAGCTGCCGCACCACGCGGGACACTCGCGAGGAACGCGACGCGCGCGACTCGCTGCGCGGCAGCCCGCCCGCCTCCTCGTCAGACTACAACAAGCAACACGTTACCGAAAAACCCACACCCGCGCCGCAGCGCTGCCCGCTGGCGCATTTGCAACACATAAAAGCTCTTTTTGCCAAGCTTGAGCTCTTTTATGTTCGATGGGTATTTTAAGTATACAAATGCAATTTTGACAATTGCATTTTTTGTCTTTTCAATTATCAAATTTTATACAATAAATATCAATTTTATAATATGAGGCAAGAACGGCGATGGCGTGCGGGCTGCCGCATACGACAGTACGATAACTACAGCAATATATACAGTAATACTTTGAACGTACCCCACGGTCATAAATTATGATTATCTAAAACTAAAACTATCCGATGGAACATTGCATTATTATAACTCTATTTTCATTCTGTTTTACATCAACAAAATAAAATTATCAGTAAAATGAGCAGGTAGATTAATATCGAGAATAGTAATGTTCGTACCCATTCTCTGTGTGGCGACTCGGCGGTCCGCAACTCGGTGATCTCTTCCGTTATGCTGTCATCTTGTTCAATAACATCCTTGGTCCCAGTGATATCTAACGCAGGGCCCACTGGTGTGGGTATGGGTTGCGTTGCAGATGGGACGGTGTCGGCTCTCTGAAATATTTTCAACACAACACTGAACATAAATCCGCAGCAGCGTGATTCACAATGTTAAAACATCGCGTGAAATAATTTAATTGCCATCGTTAACGATGCATTGTAATTATCATGCACAGAAACGAATCCGTTATCACACAACAGTAGCGTGATAGAAAGGTGTAGTGACAAAACAAAGCGAACTGATTCATTGACCCCACCTGTATGTCCAGTTCTATAGTCGCCATGGATATATCCTCGGGTGACGACGCTCGCTTCGAAGATACTTTCGAGGCAACATGCTTCGGCTTTTCGGCAGCTATCGCTAAAATTAAAAAAAATAAAGTGTTTAGGAATGTAATAAAGTAAGAATAATTTTTTGCGCTAGTCACTGTTTTTCCCCTTATTCATAGTCGAGTAAATTCAAAATGGTACGTAAAATACGCGCCTTAGACATGAAGTTGTAAACACGGCTGGCACAATTTTTTTTTTTAAACTTTGCCCCACACTAGGAATTTCTCCTGTATCGCGGGTGCGTTTACAAACATATAAACTCACATACACAAACAGCCAGACCCGAAACAACTACTTGTAGGCCATACAAATATTTGTTCCGTGCGGGAATCGAACCCGCGACACGCAACGCAGCAGTCGATCGCTCAGCCACTGCGCCAACCGTGTCGTCAATTCAACTTGAACTTCGATGAATTCATGCAGTGATGCCGAAGTCCACAATTAACTTTCATTTATTACAAACGTTCGTTCGTTAATTAAGTCTCACTACGTTTGCTTCCCTTTTGTTCTTTAACGGCAGCACTCTCAGATGATTGTTTGTATTCTTCAGATACAACTGCAAGTCACATGCTTTTAAAGAAACACATAATTATATAATAAAATGTCCCGCCGCCGTAGGAGTCTCTTCTCAGTGATTTTGATAGTTTTTACAGTGCAAGCTTTGTAAATGTCACAAATGTGACAAATTATTACTTACTGTATTATTGTTGTGTAACAATGTCACAATGAGTATAAGAAAAGTAACTTACATGGGACGGCGGGTGCGCGTGAGCGTTTGTGATGCAGTTCGACTGGGCCATCATCCTGCAAGTCAGTTGGGCGGAATGGCTTGTGCCTACTCGATGACGATTTATCCACCATCACCACAGATGACCCTGCGGCTGATGGAGCATTGCTTTTTGTTTCTTTATCCGTCATGTTTCACGATCACAGCAGTTTATACACCCATACGTTACATGTACCCTAAATCCTTGCTAATTTGTCACCAGCAAATTGGCTAAAAGCACAAAGGGGTAAAACGTCACGCTTAGTAAATTTTGACAAATAACTTACTTGTTTTTCTGTTTCCATTTTTGAAATATGGTCTATATAAAAAGTAGTGTAGTGTGTCTATTGTGAGTGATTGAAGTACCGTCCGCGTTGAAGCGAAACCACGAACTTGGGGATTCATTGTTGTCCCAAGTGACGTTCGTAAGTCGCGACGCACAAAACAAACACCGACCTTCTTGGGCCAGGAACGTGCTCGCCCAATGGATCTCTGGACATATTCCTTGACTGGCTTTTCGAGTGTTAGTATGGTGCACCAAGGATACCACATCCGTGATAGGTACGCCGCCACTTAGACTTATACATTGAAGTCGAGATCTGATTCCAATGACTTTTTTTTGCGGATGGGAAATCATTACATAATAACTTTCCCCGCTCTGGGCAGAGCAGGGGGGAGTGTCAGACTCGTACTAACTAAAACCCAGCCATGTTCCTTCTATTGCCCTTTACGTTCCGGGGCTGCGGTATCTCTTTCGAACAACCCGCAACCCCGGCAGGGGGTGGCGTATTTGGGCCAAACCTTTTGTTTGTGTTATGATGATGGACTTCAGGTTTTTTTTCATATCGAGTTAATCCGTAAATAAACAAAAACATATATTAATGGAAGATGCAGTTAGGTAAATTATTTTGTTTGTGTCCAAGTGGCTACAACGGGCAAAGGGTTTCACTCTTATGGATTCGCTCTGTTCGTTTATCGGTCTGCTCTGGTTTGCTGACATATCTTTGAGGCGTGCGTGGAACACTAACGCACCGTCGACACAGCCTGTCGTCAATAGACGGACGGACGGTGAGCTACCCATTGTTCCCCGTCCACAGGACTGCATCTACGGTGGCTGGGAGTCATCTCGCGGCGCCCGACGCCCGGGGCGGCTACCGCGGCGGCTGGGTTGGTTTGAGGTTCTCTCCCTCAAACGCTCGGCTACCTCCTTCGCCAGCATGACTGCTTCGCAGAAGGAGGTGACCGCTTCCCATTCCCTCTCGCTCCGGACCATGGACTGAACCAGGGCTGGACGCGAGAGATCGCCGCCGCCGATCGCCTCTACGAGAGCACGGCGGTTTTCCGCCCAAGCTGAGCAGACCGCCACTGTGTGCTCCACCGTGTCCTCCGGGCGATCGTCACAATGGTGACACCCGGGCGTTACTGTCCGCCCGATTCTGTACAGAAACAGGCGGTAGATGAGGACGCCATGAATTCCAATGACTTGAGAAGTTGATTTAGAAAAGAAAATGTGGATAATATTTTGTTCCAAACACTTGTCCACAGTTCTTTAATTATTTAAACACAAATATAGTGGTTTAGCGTTACAAAATTTCATTATTTAGTCTGTATAAACTGTCTATTTTTCCTGTGCGGGTAATCTACCCGAAAAGAGCAAAAGGAGTATCACAACTCCCACCTGCTACAATGTTCACTTGCTTCTTTTGTTCCATATTAATCGAAGTCCCTGTTAATAATAAACTAGCATAAGTAATTGAGTTCGTAGACATTACATAATGCGATTTCTAGATTATTATCTTTGAATTTACCTTTCTACGTCCTTGACCTATCCTCCGTCCATCGGACTTACCCATTCAGTAGGACTCCAGGTCTTTCCATAATTCAATCAAACAATATTATTAAGCATGCAAACTTCAAAGCGACATTTCCATAAATATTCTAGGATTAAGATGAATGAAGAAAAAAACCAGTCAAAGCACCTGTCAGAATAATGTAAAATTTTCTTTTTACTGTAAAATAAATTATTGTTTTAGCCTCATATCATAATAGTTCAGGCCGGTTGATTTTAGAACTATGCATGCGAAGAGGAAAATAAAATGTGATGGAAAATAAACAGTCTCCATCCAAGAAGAAGTTATTGTCCATCCAAGAAGAGAAATTGATACGTGAGGTTGATTACGACTATCTCGCAGGAGGCTCGGGCCGCCTGCCTCAGAAACAACTTCTTCTGGGTAAATCTCTTCTTGTAACTAAGGTATATTTACTGACGTATGTGTTTTAAACAAATGTTACTTTAATTTCCAGATTTAGAAATACTTCAGAAGAGTCCAACGCACCGTCCGGCTTCACAAAGAGTACTTGTATCCATAAAACCGAGAGCGCCCGCTATCAAAACTATTTATATAGCAGAAAAGAACCGTTTCAAGGCTAAAAAGGCAAATAATATTTTCTCCTTCATATTAAGTCAAGGGATATGTTAGCATTATTTTCAATATTAATGTATTTTCCAGGGTTCTGATAAATCGGGTTCACGCCTTGGTATTGGAGACCATTCTTCTTTTACCACCCGTAAGTAAATATCTGGTAATTTTTTGTTTTGAATCAGTATTGTTTATTAATACAGTTCTTTCACTATTTCAGACTTCAGTGAAGATGATGTAAACGTTATAAATTCAATCGGTTGTGGTACAGAACAGCCTTATACGAAAAGTGAAACAGAAACAGATAAAGCCTCCTCGGTTACTATTCAGGTAGAGAGTTCAGCAGTACTTTCGAAATGTTCCAACGCTAACATCAGGCCTCAGAAGGTTAATGTGTATAATACAAAACAAAGGTCTGCGGAAAAATGCTATGTTTATACGCAACCACAACTAAATATGAACATTCCTAAAATCGAAGCCAAAACAGATAAAAAGACGTTGAATGCCAATAAAGTCGATATTGCCACATTAATTGTTACGAACACATCTTCGGAAGAAACTGTACCATTTTCTGGTGCCACAATTACCGAATTGAATAAAAGAATAGATCATTTGGAGCGTAAAATTTTGAGACAAGAAATGGTTTTTCGTTCAATAGTTCCTAATATCCCTCTGTCTTCATCAGATGAAGAGCCTAAGGGTAACATAATGGGGACTACGTCTGGTAATGGGAGGCCTGGGTGTAGCTACGTCCAGCAGTATAGCCACGTGCCGGAGACATCGGCGTTCCAGCGGTACGCGCAGCAAGCGGCGCCACTCTCTCCCAGTAAAGCTACCACTTTAGAAAAAGAACATAATTCTGAGCAATATGGTCGAGATTTCACTGCATACGACGGCATCACGGCTAGAGGCCGGCGACAATGTGCGTCGGTGCCATGTAAACGTGAAGATATCCCAAAAATTGCAGCCGAAAGAGTCCATAAGATTCGACATAAACTCAATCCAGTGCGAGATTATCGGCTGATGGATACTGTCCATTATTTAGCGCAAGGTGAATTCGCTCCACGCGACGATGGCATCAAATTAACACCTTCACGGGAAGCTGTACTTAGCGACATTATTTGGGAAGACGTTTGTCGAACACATTGGCCCAACGCTCGACTTGGCCGACGAATGGCTCACTCGGAGAGATGTAGCACGAGATGTGAGCTGCAGCGACTGATCGACAGCTTGCTCCGGGAGCGCGTCGCGCACGTGGAGCGTCGCCGGCGCCGTCACTATAGAATAGTTAAATTGAACCATCGACATGAAAGCTGTAGGCCTATGGGCAAGACTGGGGATATTATCGTAGCTAGTCATAAAAATAGACAGGGCGAGGAGGTTGCGATCAGCGACCACAACGCTGCAAGTGCGATGATCGCGGACCGACGTTGGGATGAGTCGAGTTCGCGCAGGACTCCGAGAAGTCATGACAGGTTACAGGAGTCGCGCCAAAAACGTCATTCTTTGGAGCACAGATTTGGATACGAAGATAGTGCTCCAGGTCCAAGTTACGCGACCAGATCCCCAACGAGGAGAGACCCAACTTGTTGCTACCAGACGTCCAGCCCGATGAAGGCGGACAGGCGCGGTCCAATGACGAAGAAGCGTCGCAATGGAAGCCATGATTTAACTAGCGGCAGTAGTTCGACGTGCAAGCCAAGGAATCCTCGGCTGGTCGTCAAAAAAGTAGCATCGCATCGCAAATACGCTAGAGAGGAGCCTAACCTCGAACATTACATCTTACTGCCAACCCTGGTTGTACGCACACCATCTAATATGAAACGTCAAAAGAAATTCAATGAATTGTATCATCGCATTCTTAACATTCAATTAAGCAACGGTAGGTATTCCTTGTACTTCTATAAGGAAACAATTACAAGTGAAAGTTGAAAATGATTGTTTACAATGATTTTATGGTTTTATTTGGCTTCAGTTTCCAACAACTGTTGTTGTTTGTTACATATTAATGTTTTTTTTCAGCTCAAAACAGTACCGCTCCTGAACCTGCGCACCCGAGCACATCACAGGGCCCCAACACGAAGGACGTTGGACTCAACATTAATATCACATTATCCAACCATTAAATGATGGAGTCGGTTAAAAAGAATAAATATCAATGAGAATCTCCGAAAGATAGTTATTAATATTTCATATAATTTTGTTTTATATGCTATTTTAATCTTTTTGAAATATAGAATACCCTTGGATGCAAGATTTTTTTATTTGCGTAAAATTCGAACGCGAAAGAGAATTAAGCCGTTCCCTTTCGATTATAGACGGAAATTAAAAAAAAGAAATCCTTTATTCTCATCTGTAATTTACTAGTAAACTGTTAACATATAAAATCATAGGTTTTCCATTCAAATGCTGTTGTTACTTTCGTTACTAAAAGATAAAAGTATTGCATAGGATAGAACCTAAAAAATGCCAGGCTAGGAATGTGCACTGTATTAATCTATTAAATGGGATGGGATGTTTTAGTATCTACTAGTGGTAGGTACATAAGTCTGTAAGGGGCTGATACGAGTAGTTTCTGTGTGAAACAAGGCGGCCACAGATTCATGTAAAGCTTCATACTGGGTAACAAGTTAGCAAATATTGTAATTAACAGTGAACCAATATGCTGTCTGCAGGAACTTGATGGTACTGTGGAATTATTTTGCCACCTCTCCTGGATGTCTAATCCTTTTATGTTGTTTAATTACTTAAATCATCCCGAGAACCACTCATTCGATTTTCGTATTATTTTTAGGTTACTGTTTTTGGATTTGAATACCTAGCAAGTATCAAAGTTTACCCGACCGAAGTAGAAATCATATTTAACTTTGTAGCTTTTAAACAGCGTGGTCATTGCGAAATGAAACTTAAGGAACTGAAAAAAAAATGTAAATCTAGCACAAGTATTCAGCTCTAATCGAGATCATGGGTCACATGTGAGCTAATTTATAGCAAGTTGCTGTAATTTAGCATCATATAATATCATCGTGCAGCAAGACCCATTACATCATTGTTAATTGAAGTCACGGAATAAATTATTGCATTATAGTAGCTCACATATTTTTTTCTTGCTTTTAAGAAGCTGTCTTCTCCACATTGTTTGTTCTGTCTGGTCCACAGAATATAGCTTATAAAAATGCTTTGCAGCTTCTTTTTCTGATGGGATTTCACCAAATAAGTTTGCCCCCGCTCTGGAGCGGAGCGGGGATGTGTCAGACTTTTAGTGACTAAACTTTTACTACTATTGCCCTTTGTGTTCCGGGGCCACGGTATCTCTTTCGAACAACCTGCAAACCCAGCAGGCAGTGGCCCTGGCAGGCCCCTCTGCTTTGCTGGCATCTCTTTGATGCGGTGGAACACAAACGCGCCATCATGGCTTGTCGTCACTACACGGACGGCCGGTGTGCTACCCATTGCTCATCGTCCACAGACCCGCATCTACAATGGCCGGTAGTCGTTTAGCCGCGTCCGACGCCCAGAGCATCTCCCGCGGCGGCTGGGTTGGTGTGAGTTACTCTCCTTCAGCTTATACTTCTATTTGTTGCTAAAAACTGTACAATACTGAACTGTTTACCTATATTAATGACACGCGACTTCGTCCGCATGGCATAGTAACTTTGGGCTAACACTAACATTAACCGTGTGATGATCGAAAAATAAAAAACTATCTCTCCCCCTTTTCTCACTTTTTTTAGCCTATGTCTGTCTCCAGGATTGCAACTATCTCTGTACCAAAATTTATCAAAATCGGTTCAGCCAATTAAGCGTAAAGACGTAACAAACTCATTTCGCTTTTATAATATTAGTAAGGATTGTAACATTACAGGTTGGCTCCGTGACCCATCATTGCGTTATAATACAGGTGAAAGCGTAATTTTCAACTCGAATGTACTGTAATAAGTCTTCATAAATGCTAAAGTTACCAATGTTACCTTTTGTGACACTTTATATTGCAATTTTGTACCCATGTTTGCGCAGCGCCATAGAAATCAAATATTCTTTGGCAGCTTGTATCCGACACAACACGTGTCGAAGTGTCCACGTTTGCACGGCACCTCTCCTATCACAGGAACAATTGCAAAATAATAGTTCAGTTTCTTCTGAACTCACAAATACTCATTTCTACGAAATAAGTCACCGTATTCAATAATGTATAGCATGAAACAAGGCCAAGCTCCGGAACCGTTGCACGTGGCGATATTAACGTTATTTACCTACATTCGCCTTGGTTGCTATTTCTATGACTATGGCCGGCCAGTGTTTAAAAATTACCTACAAGCCTTCCTTTGATAAAATTAAACAAATATTTTTATTTCCTGTTCCGGACCCAAAAGGTGGGGGGAGCTTATTAGTAAAACTCCGCTGTCCGTCCGTCTGTCCGTATGTCACCAGGCGTTATCTCATAAACCGTGATAGTTAGACAGTTGAAATTTTCACAAGTTATGTATTTCTGTTGCAGTTATAATAACAAATAAAAAAACTGGTTTTTTTAACATTCGTGGTTCATAACCAATTGAAAATGTCAGGAATATTTTTAGTCTTTAAGCAATTTTAGTGTCCGTTTGAATAGTAATCATCATTTCAGTACTCAACCGTGAGTTTATGACCAGATGTACTTCTGAATGTGGACGAAGCAAAGCAATGTGTAAGGATCGTACCTGCTATAGAACGCCATCAGCTAGGTAGGTAGGCAAAGACCTATTGGGCCAAAGTCCCATTACTAAATTTACTTATTTTATAAAAGGTAAAACTATTTCAGTGGAAGTACCAAGGAAGAACAATTGGACATTATGAAACTATAGAATACCAAAGCTCCATTAGGCTAAAATCCCATGACTAGACTTACTTACGAGGGTGCGTTTTTTACTTATATAGGTATACATTAATGAAGTTATTATTTTCATTTTTTTTAAACATGGCATTAAATAGTTGCTTTAAAAAAACAGTTTTAGGCAGAAAGCTGCTACCACCATATTTTTGTGATTGAACTTTAATTTCGTTAAATATTTGAACGCTACTTACGACAAAACATGGAGGACCTATATTTACACTTTTTACACCTATGTATGTTTAACAAATAAAACTTTTAACGTTGACTAAATCTTTACATATCTGTACCTAGTTTATATTAAAATTGATTTTTATGTCTTTATTTGTACCTACCGTGAGATCTTTTAAATTCTGGTGACTCTGGCAAAGCGTAAAAGCAGTAACATGGATGAGTTTTACACAACGCTAATGATCCATGGGCGTCTGCGGATTTGGACTTCTTGCGGGCTATCTTATCGTCCCGCATCGCAAACAAAATCAAACGGGTTCATAAAAATCTTGTACGACAGAATAATAATCCTATCGATTAGTATAATAAAATAGCGAAAGTTCGTTTTTTTAATTTTAGAAGGTTCGAGTCCCGTGCGAGGCAAGCGAGTTTTAGAAAATTCTAGAATGCAGTTTTGTTTCTTTTTAAAAATAAAGGAATGTGTCCTTTAAGTAAAATGAGCCAACTTAAGGATTTAAGGTGGTTTTCCCACTGGACTTATTTTTCCACACTGTATATATTTATCGATACACGTCGAAACTATTCATTGACGTATTTCATCGATGACCTTGGCGGCCCTACAGTCTGATATGGATCGTGAATAAGGCGCTTAACTGTTG
The DNA here is from genome assembly GCA_905475445.1 of Ochropleura plecta. Classification (NCBI taxonomy): domain Eukaryota; kingdom Metazoa; phylum Arthropoda; class Insecta; order Lepidoptera; family Noctuidae; genus Ochropleura; species Ochropleura plecta. Next base: position 12,645,366 of record FR997735.1, on the reverse strand, counting down.
CCATGGGTAAGTATTAAACATTAAATTTTTTATCATATAGGTGCAGTCCTCCTTGTACAAGGCCACGATGCCTACCTACTAATTTTCTAAAAACGCGTCACATGAAGGAGCATAATTAGAAGAAGAAAGGGTATCGTGGTGGGATCATTAATATCGATGTCAGCTGCCTTTGTGTCATCGCATTATATATTTATTTTTTTCGCCGAATCACATACAACAGTGAAGTAAAGTTTTTACCGTGTATGAAGCTTCGGGATTGATCGGGATCTGTAAAAGATGGTTAAATTGTCATTTACGAAATATCTTCAGTGATTTGTAATTGCTACTAGCTCCCAATATTCTTTCGCTATTGCAACCGTCATAGTCGCGGGATGACAATAATCCCGGACAGTTTCAAATATAGTTCGAAACCGTAAAACCTTAATACAATGTTCTCTTAAAGATGTACTAATAAGATTGCACGAAGAGGACACGTTAATTATAGAGACTAGTAACATATGTCATCAAGGCTGTAATTCCAGAAGGGATAGGTTATTTTCCTTTGCGGATGATTCTTTTCTTTTTACTGACTAAAACCCATCCATGTTCCTTCTTTTGCCCTTTATATTCCAAGGCGCGGTATTTCTTTTGAAAAACCCTGAACCCCGGCAGGCGCTCGTTAGGCTGAGATATAGGGTTCTACTCCTGAACTTAACCCTCTGTTGAAATGTTTTAGGACCTAAAGCATTAAACATTACGCTAGTCATGTTTTGCAGCCCTTAGTATAAGCGAGACTATTACGATCATCTGGTCATAAATTTAGCCCATACTCATCCTTAGCAAAAGACTTTACGGCCTTTGAAACAAATCAGGAAATTATAAATAAATACCATTTACAGCAGAACAAATAAATGGACTTAAAAAGAGACACAACGCCAATCCACCGCTTGCAATATTTCTCAACATTAAGTACTCTACCTACTAATTTCCTTCAGTAGCAACTTGCGCTGTCGGGTGTACGTATTGTTGCATCGCTAAACACCACGGTTGATGTGAAACGACGATTCCGTCCAGTTGATTGTACACCTGCTATCACTTCTGTTCTATACCGTCTTCACTTAATAGTGATGAGCTAAACTTAGTATAATTTGTGAGTGACCGTGGAGTGATGACGTCAGAGCTTTGGATACAGTGTGTTCTTAAATACAGGTGAATTTTATAGTTGAAAATCGGTAGGTCAATAACCTGTAAAATAGGAAGGCAGGTAACACAGCCTGGATTTTGAGTTATTAGTTTTCCAAAATTGTTTTCAAGTACCTACATTTCGAGCAAGGTACTTAACATTCTCTCAAATACTTCTGTAATAGAAAACTAATTTTTTAAACAGTTTTTCCCATACTTTTTTTAATAAACACAGTTTTCTGAAATTATTTTTCGATTCTAAGGCTAGCCAAACGATGTTAGTCGAACACCTATAAATATTATATGGGAAACGTTTTCCATGGCACACAGTGGCTTCGTATCGATTGAATGTTATATTTATAAGTATAGAGTAGAGTACAGACCGTGACATTTTGATATGAATAACTTCTCCATAATTAAAAGTAAATATAAGTTACTTAACCTGTTTTTCTAGAAAAGTTTTCAAGTTGTTATATGGGTAATTAACGAATTAAATATGCTGCTTCTTCAATTAGCTACCGAGGCTTTGTAGAGAGTGATCATAACACAACTTGCTAGACAGAGACAATATACTATATATTTAAACATTAGAGTGAAAACAGACAAGTATGTATAGGTATACATACTTGTCTGTTTTTGAAAGCTCAGCTCACACAGCAGCTAAACCAAAAATACTCAAAAATGCTATTTGCTTACACCAAATTCAAACTTCCATACACAGTATAAACGTTTGACTGAAACACACTTGAATTAATCGATTAAATTACTTTAGATTAATTAATTTTAACCTTCAGCTGGTTCCTCCAATTTTCAGTTTACCATCTTCCTATACATATTTTACTTTAGCTGAAGAAAAGTAGACCCTCGTTAAATTCTGTAATTATCAAACACGACCTACCTACACCATCCCGTATTACACATTTCTAATTGCCCAATCACAATGGTTATAGAACGATTGACTGTCAGTGATATGAAACTTTGTTTTGTATGAGAATGTGACGTGTCCCACCTACCATCCATGGAGGGCGTGAAGAAATGGCTGACAGAGCGAAATGCGAAGAAAAACGGACTGTATGTGCATTATAGTCCGCCTAAACGTGAGTATACTTTGCAAATATTTTTTTCCTGTATTTAATCCTAAATCCATATTACTCTTATATACCTCATATTACTAGTACTTTAAATAATGCTGCATAGTTTTTGGGTGTCAATGACATTGACGAAATGGAACTGTTAATAGACACTAGTAAAATTGTCTATGAAACTTATTTTTAAATAAAACAACATGGCGGCATTAATTCTAAGTTTTCCTACTCTAAATTGCTTTTCGCTAAAAAAACCGTTATAAAATAATTTGGGACCAATAACATGCTCAAAACTAAGACTAACAAAGGTAAGGTGATGAAAGGTTGTGAATAATAAATTGTCTATATGCCTACTTGAGAACCATTGCCTCCACCATTGCCTTTATAAATGGGTCCTTTGCCTTGTCTTGTTATAAAGACCTAGGTTCATTTCTAATAGGTTTGATATTAGAATATCAAGTGCCTTTCCATTTTGGTAGTTTCTATTCTACTTATTTAGTTAAGGTCTTGAACCTATAATCGAGCTTAGCCGTTTAACTTTAAACGAAACCTATTCACGGCTCTATTTACTTTTAATTTGTTTCAAGCGAAAATCGATATTGAAAAACTGAATTTATTAAAACCAGCCCGACGAAAACATTGTGTACATGAAATAAACTGTTTTACTAAAACATGTCTGGAAAAACAGGATCTTGCGTGCTAGCCAGGAAACTATCCGCCTACAGCCGCTCTATAAAACGAATGTAAACACAAACTGCCATATAAAGCTGAAAGCTTTTTTCCTATGCAATTTGTCTGTCTAACATTATTTAAGAAGCTAGAAAAATAGTAGATTATTAACCAAGGGGATAAAGCAGTGTCTTCTTTCGCGGGTGACGATTTAAATCACGAGCGTAACGAAGGACTTGAGATTTACTCCCGAGCGTAGCGAGGGTGTTAAAAACTTAAATCACGAGCCAAGCGAGGGATTTAAGACGACTCCTGAGTGTAGCGAGGGATTTAAGTTCACCCAAGACTAAGACAGCTTTATCACCGAGGAAAATACTCTACTTTTCGTACCATTTGCGAAAAAATTAACACAATAATAATATGAGATAAGCATTTATCAAAAATAATGACAATTAAAAGTAAAAATTAACATTCGAAACATTGGTCCAATTATTCATAGAGTGAGTTACATTTTTGTTTGGTAGGTACATTTATTGTTGATGAGTTGATTTGAATCCGACAATTCACTGTCACTGTCGCTTTGATTTAATATCGTAACGTATTTTTAGAACATTAACTTATTTATAAAAATAAATTAAAATAAACTTAACGTTTATTTATGTAAGTATTTGAAGAAAACAAAAACGCGGCAAATTCCTAGTCTAATATTTTTTGTCGGAAAAGCAAAGGCATCAAGCTCATACGGCCTCGTCGGTTTTCGTAATTTTATTTAATAATCATAACTGAATAATAAATGCGTATTCCTTTTTCAAAAAGATGTATAATATAGAGAGGATGAATGAAATTCAGTAGGTACAATTTTCTTTCCCTGTTTTTAACTGATTAAAAATGACTAGTGTTATGTTCGCTTTTTGTGGCATAAAATGTTACTTTTTTGAGCAAGTGGTACGAAAAATCTATTACTGCACGTATTTGAAAGGATCAATGATGTGGCGCAATCGTGGAATTATTAAGTACTAATTTGGGGCAATGCAATCACGCATTTCATTTGAAAAGCCAACACTAAAACATTTTTGAAAAACTTACTGACCGCTTAAAAAAAAAGAAACATTAACATACTATAAAAAATCTTTCATTTGAAAGGTAGCGAAATTGGCGGGAATGTCAAATAAAATCCTAAGTTGATTTGGAGAAATGAATAATTTTAAAATTTATTACTGAATATTCTGTGAACCTAAAAGTTTTGCGTGCACGTTTGAAGTCTGCACAAGTGAGCGACGGAATAAAATAATTCCTCGAAACCATGTCAAGTCTAATAGGTCAAAGCGCAAAAATGTGAGTATTATAGACTGAATAGCATAATTATAAATAATACTGTTTATAATTTACTTCAACAAGCGCTGGTTACGACGTGGGTGCGATTCGACCTTAGCGTGATGTCGTGAGTCAGTCGTTTTTGTAGAAAATGTCATAAGTATTGCAATCACAACATACCTCGTGACCAGCTAGATTAGGTACATTCTAAGAGGAGAGCATAATTTAAGGGTTTGACTGTTTTCAACCAGCTGAAACAAAAGGCCAAATTTAAGGCGTTCCATTTTCAATTTCACCTGTCATGTAAAAAAACAAGATTCGATTTCAAGGATTATTTTACTAATAAACGCTTCTGGTGAAGAGCATTTGCCTGTCATATAACAATCCAAGTTTCGATTTACGAGTATAACAGAAACAAGAAGTGACGGCATGGTTGGTGCAATGACTGAGCGATCGACTGCTGCGCTGCGTGTCGCGGGTTCGATCCCCGCTCGGAACAAATATTTGTATTACCTACAGGTAGTTGTTTCGAGCCTGGTTGTTTGTGTATGTGAGTTTAAATGTCTGTTAACGCCGCACCTACTATACAGAAGAAATCCCCAATGTGGGCAAAACGTTTTTTTTTTAACAAAAATAATTGATTGGGCGTCACCGGTGTCATTCTCTTGTAAAAAGCCAAATTCACTGGTTTTCATACAAAATCGTACATTAGAGGCAAAAGTTCCCGTTGAGGGGAGCGCCATCCTTACTATATCCTTACTAATATTATAAAAGCGAAAGTGAGTTTGTTTGTTTGTTACCTCTTCACGCTTTAATGGCTACACCGATTTTGATGAATTTTGGTACAGAGATAGTTGGGAACCAGGAGACAGACATAGGCATTGCCACATTTTTTTAAATGTGGCATGTGAGGGAGAAAGAGGGAAGAAAAGGGAAAACTTAGCGTTGCTGTTACAAATCAATAAGGCGCAAGGGGAACTGTGTTACCCCGAATTTAACGCGAGCGAAGCCGCGGGCAAAAGCTAGTAATAATATAATTTAATACTTTTAAAACTGGTACCGAACACAGGACATGACAGATATTTCAGTAAAGTCATTTTTAAACCATTTTTTTGCGTCTCTAATCTGATCACACTACAAGTTTTTCGACGGAAAAATATTGCAGTGTCTGCAAGTAGGCAACCATCTAAAATGGCGGCAACATAATTATTATTTTGTCCTTATATACCTAGGTAATAAGCTTTCTATTCTTTCTCCATTAAGCAGTAACACTTAAAATACAAGTAGTTGATGAGTTAGTGGAAAAAAGGCAGAAAATGCTATTTAAAGTTATAAAGAGCAATTCTGCAAACTGAATTCAAAACTGGGAATAACAAGATCAGTAAAACAGTTTTTAAACAATGACAGCATTAAATTATCCCAACAAAACCCACATATCATAAAAAACAGTAATTAAACAATGACAACGTTATAATATATATTCTCCCAACAATTTAAATAACACAACAATCGATATTTAAGAATGATAATTAAATTAAATCATATCGGCCAAAAACTTCGACCGAATCAAACTGAAACAATATAAAGTTAACTATTTGCCAAAGCATCATCATCTGTCCCAGTTTTTTTTCCAACTATGTTAAGCTCTGCTGCTAGTCTAACCTGATGAAGCTGAACAGCAATATTTTACATGAAGCGACTACCCATCTGACCTTCACAACCCAGCCAGTACAGCAATGGGATTTCCACTTGTCCTTTGGTAAAAACTGATCGTCAGACTTTCGAATGTGGCACACTAGAATTGCCAAACCAATTTAAAAACCGATACATTGCATTATTAACAGTAGGCTTTCTAATTGCTAAACATACTAAGCGTCAATGTATAACAAATTAGCAGTCTAAACAAGTTGAGCCGCTGTGTCCAGTACGTGAATAGTGATAGAGTTCGATCACCCCCGGCTATTCACCTATAACGATCCATTAAATGGTGTCAGCACACACGTCACGCCAACTAATATGTTATTATGGAGATATTTTGGATACGCATCTATGACATATACGGGTTTGGAAAAATGTAAGCATTAAGTTAGAAGGTAAACTTAAATGTTACTACTTTAAATAAATCTATTTTATAAACGTTTACGTTATTTGAATCGAAAAACTGTAATAGAAGTAAAGTAAATAAATGTGTTTATTAAAAAAAAACAAATATTATTTTCTCTTTTTTTTGTATGTACTTGGTTCATTTTAAATTAAAAGAGTTTCTCTTTTTAGACATAGTTTTAGGTTTTAATCTCATTTTATATCTGAAAATTACAGTTTGTGGTTAATATCGAAATTTACCATCGGTAACAGGATCATTTAAATCATAACCAAATAAAATTTATCATCAGCCAACGGCACATATTTGAAATGAACCGTCACCCTTAAAAAGTTAACAAAATATACACCTACCAGAAAATACCTAATTTACTTAATTTGTACACCCCAAAGCACTTTTGAATCGCGGTATAATTAAAAACACTTAATCTTAATTAACCCAGTTTCATGCAAACACTGTATTATGCTAGCATGAACTTGTCGCATTTCATTATTATACTGAAACTGTTTGACGTGCTAAAGAACAACAGCTAAAGTGATTATTTAAAATTACAAACAGCAATGAGGACAAAAACATGCTTGAAATTACCAAAATATCGTGAAATAGGTTTTTTCTTCGTAATTCTCCACAAAACTCTGTTTATTACACCTTATTTTTGCACGTAGGGTGTGTTTACGCCCTAAGAATGTAAGGTCAGCAGATATGTCGCGATAAGTCGCCTACAACGGGCTGTTAGCGCATAAATCCTGTAATCTACCACCAGAAATAACCAAGCCTTCAAACAGGATGTTTCTTATGCAGTCACGTAATACCAAAAGAAAAAACAAATCAGTTTATTATTCATCGTTATTTCCATGTGACCTTACAATAGTATCATGCCTGTGTTACTCTACGGTATAGACAGAGAACATAAGAGAAGTAGGAATAGATCAAATCCAATACCATTCTAAAAATGACAGACAGTTATCAGTTATCAGGCTGCCCCTTATTACATGTGAGTTTTAGAATGTCTTACGCCTTTCATTCACTTGTTTATAAATATAGTTTGAATAAAAGAAACAATGAAAAAGAATACAACGTAGTTATTCATAGTTTCATTCAATATCAGGCATCGTAAAGAGCTTGGAAAGGATACTAAAACAGAACGTGGGTTGGGTCAGACCAGACAATAAAATTCATAACAATTTAACTAGGACTGCAGTGCATCGTGGCCTATGCTATGTAGTATGCTTTTGATTTTTGAAAACTTAAAATAATAAGTGATCAATAGTAATCAAGAGCATAATTTCTACCCAAAACTTTATCTTCATCACCTGCCTAGCCTCATTCCAACTAAGTCGGGGTCGGTTTCAGACCAAACGAATCCACTTGCATACCAGTATTTAACATGAAGAGACTGCCTATCTGATCTCCTTAAGCTCACACCCAGTTCCTAAATCGATTCTCCATGGTAAGACAGATTGTTGATTTTCAAATCTTCGGGCTTCTAATTATATTTATATTTATTTATATATTTTAGGATCACCAGCGAGTTATATTACAAATTATGTTTTACAAAATTAAAATTGCATTAAACATTATCCTGCAACTGCAATGCACACTCAATTACAGGTAACCACAGCTTACACATTATCGAGTAGGTACACATGCTATAAATACATTATATAATAAAGGATAATATTTTTGTGTTCACCAAAAATCTTAAGGTACATCTATGTATGCATTTCTAAAATATTGATCTTAAACCCGTTTAATTGTTTTACTATAATTAAACTACTCGGCCAACAAAATATGTTACATCAAACAAATTCCAAATTAACACCAAGATATAACACTTTTTTATTTTAATGCGCTGCAAATATTCTATTGTAACAATAACTATTTTATTCTTCCCCGAAAAATACTGATCGTGCACCAAATATTCCTGAATGTTAAAAAAATGCGAAGGTTAGGTTAGGTTAAAACTGTGACCCCGTGAATTGAAGTACTTTTAAATACCATCCATGGATAGTATTTAAAAGTACTTCAATTTATTCCCATTTCATTTACCTAATTTTGCCTGTGTTCCACCAAATATACTGAATGTGCACCAAAATATGTTAATTAAAATATGTCATAACGAGCATCTATTTAACAACTGTTGCAAATTTGTAAAAATAGTAACACACCTAATTTTAAAAACAAGCATTTATTTTTTTAGTTTTACTTCAGATAATGCACTGCAATAGTTATTGTTACAATAGAATATTTGCAGCGCACTACAATAAAAAAGTGTTATATCTTTATCCATTTTCTATTAATGCAAGTCGTTACTGGTCACAGTTTTAACCTAACCTAACCTACGCAATTTTTAACATTCAGGAATATAAAGGATACATGATACAATTATACAATCATTCCACTATTAAAAATTAAAATATCAAGAATATATTCAGACTGATATAATAAAATAAATTAAAATTGCAACACACAAAAACACAAATTGAAATACATAAATTAAATTATTAAGTGTAATACGATATTATTTAATTATTCTTTGGAATACTAAACTACAAAATAATCTCACTAAATACACCAGTGTGTCCTTAGCATATTTAGGCATGACCTTTTTTTTTAAAAAAAAACTGAAAACAACAGGTTGATACGCAGAGCACTCTGTATAAAACCAATCAGTAAATCACTGGTCGCAGTATCGCAGAAGACGATCGCTTGAACTGCGCCGACATTACTTTTAGTTTCAGTGAGCTTCTGCTACCGCCCACTTTACTTATATCTTGTTTAATTAAAACGTTTTGTATTTCTGTAATATTCAAATGTTGTTTGTTAGTTATAAATAAATGACTTAATCCAGGTGAGTAAGAAGTTCAAAATATTCGTGATATAAAAGGAAATTATCTTTGTATTCAAAATATTTTTACAAGTTACTGGCAAAATTATATGCCAGCTCGTCATTGCCACTAAATCTTCAACAGATGTTTTTACTGTCAAACTTTTTTTTAATAATATAATATATTCCATACTATCATCATCTTTGTAGATCAACTTACTTTTGCTTAAAACTAACTTCATCGTATTTCTATTCATTCTCCAAAAAAGAAGATCGTATTTCTATAAAGTTAGGCTCGTCTAACGTCATCATTATTTACATACTACGTATCTGTTAGTTTCATAAACTTTTCAGACTCATTTTGTAATCCGTCTGTGCCGCTTACTTCGTAAGTTTCTAAAAAGAAGTTGTGAGTTTTGTCGAAAGGGTCTTTTCAGTACAGTAGGCCTACCATCAACTTTTAGTTAACCATTCACTTCCGATGTAATCCAGTATAAGTACCTAAACTAAATCGCGCAGATTCGTACCATGAAGTGCCTTTAGCTGACAGGAGTTTGAATCTTCACAGACTGAATGAAAGATCGAAATTTGTCTGTGGTCCGCGGTGTGAGAAAGAGATGACGCTATACAGACGTTGCATAAGTCTGTCTCTTTTACTCACACCATATGCGTTGCGTTTCGAAGCTCAATCTGTATAAATATTACAACAAAAACATTTTCAAATTACATTTTCTAGCTTCAAATTATATACCATTACGCCATATTTAGTACTCATTAAATAATAGTAGTTTATATAATTATTTAATTAAGAAATATAAAAGGTTTGCTTAGTGTTGTTGTTAAAATAAATTGATTAAGACGAGTTAGGAACGCACCTCCACAGACTAAGTAACATGTCGATGACAAATGACGTTCTGTTATACGTAGTTGAACAAAACGTTGATCTTACATAATTATTTTTTATGACAAGAATCCGTAATAAAAATCAGTATATTAATTGATTTAATGTTGGGACGGAATAATGGCTGAAATACCTTGAATTACGTATATTATCACAATTTTTATAAAGTTATTAACAAAACGACTCATTTCACGCCGATAAATAGCAACTTTTTTTGAATTAGTTACTTTGACACTTAAGCTATCCTTTTCAGGTTGATAGGTCACGTCATGGTATGAAAAATGAATGAACGAAAACAGTTTCGAAGCAATTGTCGACTTGATTTGGCGTTGCCTAAACTGGATCATAATTAAGGATATTGTGGTATGAAATAGCAAAAAAGTTTATTTTAGGCCATCAATTGAATCGCAATAACAGTTGATGGTAAGCCTCCAGGTATTTTACCAAACAAAACAATTATGTTATTTAAAAAAACCGGCCAAGAGCGTGTCAGGCCACGCTCAGTGTAGGGTTCCGTAGTTTTCCGTCCGTCACAATAAGTGTTCTTTACCACGGTAGGTCATGAAAGCACGGAAAATCTTAATATCGACTTTTGTAGGGCCAGCAGCTCGGCCTGGTAGACGGTGCTGTAAGACGGCAACGCAAGCTTGAGGGCCTTTGTTTCGGTTGCGCCATTCCACAAGGATAGCGCCGCCCCAACCCTGCCCTCAATCTTGCTGGTTAGGTTCTTTTTTTTTTTTTGTGGCAGGAGTGGGAAATCCCCACGGACACCTCGACTGCCTCACAGGTTGTTCTGAATTGCCTTAGCATGTTCTTGATAGAAGTTTTATGTAGTTATAAGATACCGCCAATGCCAAGGAGAGACCAACCGAACAATTCGGTAATACCCGATCCAATGTAATAGGTACCTACAGCGCCATCTCTCGGGGAATTGGGTTACTAATTAATACAAAGATGTGCAAGTAGTTTTCGGTGGTAATTTTGGATTGCGAGAACCGTTTTCAATAATTCTTTTTTTGTTTAAAAAAAGATACGTTCAGGATAATAAAATATGTAAACGAAGTTAAAAAAAATGGTTGCATATACGATTATACTACAAACTTAGTCCAGAAATTATTTTGTACAACTTTTTGTCTTTTTTGTACAAAAACTGTTGTGTCAATCAAGTTCAAAATAATTTTCATAGAAAGTCCTTATAAAGTTCTACTTTTCAGATTTTTTTCATATTTTCTAAACTTATGGTTCAAAAGTTAGAGGGGGGGGGACACATTGTTTTTTACTTTTGGAGCGATTATTTCCGAAATTATTGACATTATCAAAAATGATTTTAGTAAACCCCTATTCATTTTTAAATACCTTTCCAACAATATATCACACGTTAGGGTTGAAATTAAAAAAAAAAAACACTTCCCACTTTACATATAGGGTGGCTACCCTAATAAAACATTTTTTTCCAATTTTTATTTTACCACTTTGTCGGCGTGATTGATATACATATTGGTACCAAATTTCAGCTTTCTAGTGCTAACGGTCACAGAGATTAAGCGAGGACGGACGGACGGACGGACGGACAGACAGACATGGCGAAACTATAAGGGTTCCTAGTTGACTACGGAACCCTAAAAAAGACTTGTTAGAGTGTATTTTTTAAATTAAACGTTAGAAGCCTTTTATTTAAATTATCATTGATACGAGTATAAAATAAATCCAATATTATACTTTTCCAGAAAAATCTAGTACTTTATCTAATAGCCGAGTTTTTAATCATTAGGTAACTTTTATCTAAATAATAATTATAATGATTTCATTTATTTCAGGAAATTATCCTATACAAATTTGAGCAACAACTTATACAATCTATTACGCATACATAAGATTACAAATGTATTTTTTTAAATTTTGCTTTAAAATATAATGTAAGTTTAAATAAAATAAAATTATTGATATAAGATTAAACATTGAATTGAATAAATTATTACATTATGAATATATTAATAACATTTTACTGTTCAAAAATTGCATTAAAATTAAAAATAAAACTCAAAAAAGTTGGGGTTGAGTCAAAAATAGAATAAATTACATTAAATTAGAATAAATAACATTAAAATACATTAAAGAGTAAATGTGGCGTTTTGACAAAATTTCCGTCTCCATAGAAAAAATCGGATAAAACTTAACTGCCGATTGAAAAACCGACCCTTGGAAAACCATAAATCATTTAATTAACACGTACATTTTACACAATTAACGTAATCAGCTCTATAATCTGAAGTGAACATGTTTAACCTTTACAACACTTTCACCGTCATTAGTCGTGGGCGTAGTATCAGCAGCCCAGCTTCGCCAGTGGGCGCGTGGCGGCGCGGAGAGCAGGCTGGAACGAGCAGTCTTGGCTGGACAAGGTCGGCGGCTGCTGGCCGAGGCTGAAGGCCTCTCGCTGTCTAACCACCTGTCAACGTTGGTTATCAAGTGTGATGCACTTCATGCCGCTGTGGAAAAAGGCTCTCTGCTTGAGCTCCAGGTACTACTGGTAATATGCCCTTGAATTACAGAGTGACGTTAAGATAATGGCCTCAAAATATTGCAAATAGCGGTAACTGTACTTCGGTAAATATGTGTAGGGACAACTCTCTTCAATCTTGGTGGCAAAATATTTAGGATTCCTGGGATCTATTTAATTAATTGATTTTAGAAGTTATAACAAAACTTATACTTTTGAGAATGACTAGCACAACACTGAAAGGAATAGTTATGTTATTATCATTAATTTATTAAAGTCGACTACTTCCGCGGTGCCCCGTTTACATATTTCATGGACAGGTTGAAATACAAGTGCTACGCAAACAACATGGTGCGTAGCTTCATGACATGTAGTATCTAGGTAAACATGTATCTCGCTTAACAAAACTTTTGTTTAGTCATCACCATAACCCTTTTTCCTGAAACAGCCTCGAATATAAGTTATCTAGGATATTTGAAAGTACTAAATCTGGATTTTGACATAACAATGCAAGAAAAATATACATTAAGATTGTTATACGTAATTTTAACAACACGGTGGTTTCAATTTCATGATATTTTGTAACTAAACTACTTTTTCAGACGATAACTTCGAACACACCCTGAGAATATGAATGAAGATCTTATGTTTTCTACTAAGCCGAGCTATGAAACATAACACCTAAAACAATAATTAATTACACGAGTTTTCCCAACTCTACGATCTCGTAGCAATTTGCTACGCCGTAGCGCTACGAACCGTAGCACGATAACTAACATTGTTTACGAGACTTCAACTCCTTGAATGTTTAAATCAGGAGTTGCTGGAGAGCGACTACAACCGGCGTAAATACGTGATGTGTCGGGACGAAGCTGGCGTGGGGCTGCTGCATAAAGCCGTCTTCTACGACTACATGGACATTGCTGAGTATCTTGTTAGGAATTACCCGCAGTTGGTGCATCAGAAGGATTCTGTGAGTTATGTCTTGGTATCTTTTGCAAACGCATTCCAAAGCCTTCTACTATCAAACCGATACAATGCCACCTGTGTCCATTGCCTTACGGCCACAGTAAGATCATGACCCTCTTCCCCACTCATCAATGAGCCACGATTCTGCTGGTAAGTCCCACGAAACCTCTCAAAAACTGAAAATTGCTTACTATCTGTATCCTTACGGTGTTCAAGAAGGTGCAACAAACTATACTACTTATCATTTTACTCTGCTGCCAACACAATATTAATTAATCATGGGTCAAGCAAACGCAATCAACAAACCCTCTCGAAAACGATAGGTAGTAGCTTGCTACCCATGTCCTTCCTTTGACAGGAAGGTCGTACCCCCCTGCACTACTCATCAGTGTGCCGTGACTCTGCTTCGCTGTCCGCGCTGCTGGAGGGTGCGGGCGCGGCGCGGGGAGTGAGGGACGCGGCAGGCCGTACGCCCGCACATTACCGCGGACAGGCGCGAGAGCTGCTCGCGCTTCCCGACGTCATGGCGCGCGATAATAAGAGCACACCAGGTTAGTGGACATGGACCTTTATTTTTATTTTAACTTTTATGATAGAACTGGACTCATTTTAGAAGAATAGGGTACTAGGGGTTTTTTATACTATCAATTTGTTAATATGTTTAATGGTATTTATAAAACTTTCTTTATTTTTAATGATTGTTCTTTTTTACAAAAAAAAACTTTCAGAGTTTATTTTTTAAGTGCAACGTTAGATTGTTAGCCTTGTGCACCTAACAGTATAGCAATATTTCGGCAGTAATATTTATTAAGTGTTCTCAAAAAAATACCATTTCCAATGGTAAAGATCACTTAACTTCATTATATAAGTTTAGCTGAAGTACCAACTGCACTGTGCTTGTAATTATTTATTGATTAAAACCAAAACTGTATTTTCGTGATCAAAAATGTAATTAAAACAATAAAAAAATAATACAAAATAATGATTCGAAATCATTTATGAAATTTAAAACAAGTCTCTTGATTTGTCATTATTTTGTTGTTTTAATTTATTTATTTTATCCGGTGCCGACGGAATAAAAAAAAGCATTATACTTTGGATATAACTATCACTTCAAAACGCCTTATGAAAACAGCACTGATCACCACATGATCCTTTGTATAATAAAGATTTTATTTTTCCATCACACACAGTCATATCTTTAAGATTGTATTTCCAATCCTGCTTTCGGCACGGTTCTAACTTCAATTAAATCATTTCTTTGTACAGTAATTTTTTAAACATTTCTATAACTATACAAAGAAATTCAAAATAATAGTGGAAAAAAAACGTATAATTTCAGTCAGTCAGGGATTGGAAGTCATAAAATAACTTCCCCCGCTTTGGGTGGAGCGGGGGGGAGTGTCAGACTACTACGTTTACTAGCTAAAGCCCACCCATGTTCCTTTTTTTGCCCTTAGTGTTCTGAGGCCGCGCGGCAGGATCTGTTTAGACTGGGGTCGGTTTCCAGCCTTAACGGACGCAGCTGAATTATAATAATTTTTATAGTACAACTTATCGTTTTGCCCAGAACTGGGCTGTGGAGTGTGTCTCCAGTCTCCAGTTCTGGGCAAAAGGATACCCATTCCTCAGACTTTCTGGCTTCTGAGTCTCCATAACGACAGAACACACTATCCAGTGTAATTTTAATTTCGTGCAATCCAACCCGAATTTAAAAACAATACCGATATAGTTTCACAGCTAACCGAACACACGTAGCAGTCTGAGCTCTTTGAAAGTTTCCAAGTCATTGTAAAACAACTTTCACATTGTATTTTTTGAAATCGGAGCTGCTATCAGCTAACTTCGAACGACCAGTTTAAAGTTACGAGTAGCTACTACCCGCGGTGGGTAATCACCCAATTTGTCGCATAGGGTATGTTAAATTTTATTGTATAATAATATGTGTGTTTATAAGCTATGCGGTTAACTTTAAATGCAGCATTGCAGCCGAATGTAGCTTTCCAAATAATGCTTGTGAAAGGATATTTTAAATAAAACTAGCTGTGCCCAGCGGTTACACCCGCTGCACTTGGGGGTTTGTAAGATTTATATTAGCCGATTCTCAGACTTACTGAAAATGCATAAAAAGTTTCATAAGAAGCGGTCGAGCCATTTTGGAGGAGTATGGAAACGAACATTGTGACACGAGAATTTTATATATTAGAAGATTAAACTCTAACTCTAACAACTTCATTTTTATTAAAACACATCAGAGAAAGTAACATATTCATCATCAAACAAAAGTAGAAAGAAGTAAAGCGTCAAGTTTAATCAAAGAACTGTAACGAGCAAGTCTTTCAGTTACACAATAGTTGACAATTACAAATTGCGCGACTTGACATAGCGCTATCGAGAAAGCTGTACTTTACTCGCTGTACTTGAATACCGACAAAATCGTAAAGTTCACTAAAAATAACACTGAAATCTAATTCTAATTTGTTCGGATTGATAAAATAATTAAACATAACTTTAGCGAGATCCGTATCTCCATTTAACTTTACCAGCGTCATATTGTTGTAAACAAAAGTTCAAAACAAACACAGAAAACTATATCAAAAGATACAAATCGACACAAACAACAAACCACGTGTAATCGTACATTCTATATACAGACTAAAACCTTTCAATCACTTGTATTTTTTCCTCCAACCGCAATACAGACAGATAGTATCATATTGATTATATATTCCTATGAAAAGCCCACATGCTGACTATAAGTGACACAGTGCACTGTTGGAATTGGAAACCAGCAATTATCGGCACACGACAGCATACTAAAATACACTAGCTAATAAAACAATCACAAACCAGCAAATAGAAGAAAAAAAAACAAACCTCTATCACGCATTTCATATTGAAAGTCGTAGTTAAGAGCCAAGGGTAAAATGGTTTGTGTTCCATGCGCGCCTTAAAGTAATGTCAGTAAAGCAGAGGGGACTGCCAGGGCCACCGCCTGCTGAGGTTGTGAGTTATTCGAAAGAGACCGAGACCGAGACCGCGGCCCCGGGACAAAAAGGGCAAAAGAAGGAACATGGGTGGGTTTTAGTCAGTAAAAGTCTGACACCCCCCCCCCCGCTCTGCCCAGAGGGGGGGAAAGTATATAATAGCATATAATGCATGCAATTCTTTGTTGCTTACAGATTTTGGGATCCGTCATACCAAGAAAAGTTTCACAAAGAAAAGTTTCTGGGATGGAAAACTTTAGGGAGCAAATGAATTGCATTTAGTATTTCTTCAATAAAACTTGCCTAAAACTTGTGATTTTTAAGCCTATATTAATCAAACGAATTAGTTTATTTGAGACATTTTACCTAGACAAGATAAACTACTAAATCATGACGTATAAACTCAGAGCAAAAGTTGATTGTTTTGAACCTGATATCAAAAGCCTTTTTTTCTCAACATGTTTGAAAATGGTTTCGTTTTGCCGTGTACCTATCACATGCCAACAAGCATTTAAATGTCAGACTAATAAGTATTATTTTATCTTTGCATATAAAATACCTACAAGTTATTAGTTGGTAGCCATTCGTGTCGCGATGCCCTCCATATAGATAAGTATTTTAACGCTGAAGAAGTGTCGGACGTACCAGACATGTTTATGTTAGTCAAATTTAAGATACAACAATTTATGGTCGTGAAAACTGCATTCATTTATTTTTTGGTGCATAAGAAATATTTATGGTTTAGGTGCCCAGCTACATAACAGCGAGTTAGTTGACATGAATCACTTACATCGCAATAAAATGTTTAATACGTTAGCTGTTGCTCATGGCTTCGCCCGTATGGACGTTTAACAAACATTCATCCATACATCCTCACAAACCTCGCGTTTATACTATAAATAGTAGGGTAGGAAATACGATTTATTGACATATCTATTTATTAAAAAAAAAATGCTACAGTGTAATGTCCCTCACAAATGTTTGTGGAGGCATGGCCTGTTTCAAGGAGTGCTGCGTTGCAGTCACGTTTCCAATTCCCACATGAAACAAAATTAAAGTCATTAAATTATTACATCCACCTACCTATCTATAGCGTGAGACATCTATCATGAGATGGGATGCAAAACCGGCTTCTAAAAAAAACTAAAATGTGTAAAATATCTTTACTACCAGAAGTCGATGACTCTAGTTTATTTTGTTGACTCTTTGCCACCGAATTCCCGAAAAAAGGTTATTTTCCACCTTTTATTGTTATTTTTTATGTTAGTTTCTTTTACGCTAAATAGTTTTTTTTATTTCAGGGTTTTTACTTATGGTGTGATGATATCTCACACAGTTTTTTTTTCGAGTATAAATTTTTCTTACTAAAAGATATTGGCAGATCCTTCATACGACGGTTGATCTTCGATGACGTTAGCTCATAAATCACCCAATAAATATATAAAATTGATGTGGGTCCACCCTTTCGAACAATAATAGAATTATGAAAATCGGTGTACAGTTATCGTAGTAATCGGTGAACATGCATAAATTAAAAAGAAATCGGTCGAACATAGAACCTCCTCCTTTTTTGATGTGTGTTAAAACAGTAATATTCAGCAGCAAATTATGCTAAGCTGAATTGATTGATTCCTAAACTAGAGTAGCATTATTACCATAGACATAAAAACGGTTGACTATAAACGGGTTATCTTATATGTAAGCATTTTTTTTACTTAGATATCGAGAAAGCTGCTACATTCATTACTATGCATATCAACGCAGACGATTTCGTCACAAACAAAGCTGTAGTATTCTGTAGTTCGTGACAAAACAGAAGACATTATGGTAAACAGGCCTTATCATTCCTAAGTAGGTCTCTTGTCGCATTCATAATGTATCAATCTGAGAGTTCTAGATCTGTTTATTCAGTACTTTAACCCTTTTGAAAGAATTATTAATTCGTTCGTGTTAACTTTTTTGGTCGGTTGATCGTGGTAGATAAATAAACAGTTCTAAACGATGTCTTCAAGCTAAAAATGTATTTTCCTTAAAATTTAAGTAAATATCTTCTACTTTTCATTTTTAAATGTATCAGAATTGTTACCAGCTTTCCTTATACAAGAATACACTGAACGTAGTACATAGTTTTTCTGCTTGCTCCAATATTTATTTAAAGCAATTTATGGGTGGGTTTTTACCCTAAAGATCAATTCTAGCTTTCCATTACAGCTCGTATTATAATAATTACCACAACAGACACATCAATAACGGTTGCATGGTGCCTCTGTCACGACATTGTCTGTCAGCGGCTTGTCCATTCCGATATTACAGGCATACATTAATTTCGTTAAAGTGTAAAAGGCTCGGCTTTGAGGCTTGGTGTTGCGTGGCTATGAATATTTATTTTTATGGAAGCCTTTCTACCCTGAAGGCACAAAACACCCCTTTTATTATATTTTTTTATTTATAACTCCCGAAAACGATTGGTCATTCTTGGCTGTAACTTATCCGCGAAGGTCATCGATTCGTTACGTGTTTTAGTAATAGGTAAGTGCAGTGACGTAAAACTTATTTTTCCTTGAAAGGTGTTTAGAGAGCCTGCAATTAAGTTGGCAAAATAAGTCATTAACGTCACTGCAAAAATATAAACGAAAAATGATAATTATATGCTTTATTTTGTACGAATATTTCCGGCTTGTAGAATGGTATGTTTTGCTGAAACATAAATGTTTCTTAACTTTCAAAACTACTATATGCAATTCAAAATAACGGTAAATCTGATGCTTTCACAGATTACAATTTTAAAGTACCTTGTATAATTTATTGACGTGAAATTTCCTCTCCGAATGTTATAAAATAACTCTGGTTGAATTAATGAATTTGAAAATTGGGACAAATCGTTTACACCACCGAAAATTAATGAAAGGCCCATTCATAACACTATAACAGTAATTTAAATTAACTTAACATGGCACCCGACCAGCTAACACTTGAAACTTAAAGAATTTGGTAATGAAGTGTATCACGCGTACAATCTAGTTTGTTTTCGGACTGTTTTGTTGGTACCCATTATGTTAATCTCGGCTAGCATGTAGTGGCACGCAAACTTGTTGCTTTTGCAAATTTGGTACCTTCATATTATTTGTTCGTAATAAAATCCGACACCTTTTTATGGCTGTTTGATGTTAAAGTCTGTTTTTATGATAGATATAAAGCTTGGACGTTTGATAATATTGCTGTCTTGACACTTTTTCTAATCCTTTCATAGAAACGACTACTGGTCCTGTACTGAAAAGTTCTTCAGTGAGTCAAATCTCAGCATCAGCATTTGACGTATCCTTAAATCTCAAAAAGATTAAGAATTAACAATGCATGCAATACATCATAACATCAGTAGTAAATAAAATCAGTCTTCCTTCAAAAAAACGCGAGCAAAAATGTTAAAACTTTCATTTATACGCGATTCAGTGTTATGTTTCACATTTAGGATTACGTTGTAGGTACCTAACCCTACTTAAGCTGAAAATAACATACATTTATACACGACCCTTTTCAGGTATCAAACCTGAAAAGGGGTAAGCACCAAAACGTTTTAAAATATCTTGCGCCTGATTTTCACTAAAAACATATTGTAGCCTATTTGGTAGGTAATTTAGTATTTAATACTTATTTTTAGGTAACTTGTGGTACTTATTTTGCTTCACAAAAACACACTTTTCTTTCAATTTGTACATAAAGCACTTAGTGTTTTACTTCACACTTCTTAGATTTCAGTTGTATAGCTTTTGGGAGCTGATATGCTCAACAATTTTTATTCAAATTCGGTACCTTTGTTCCGGATGGGAAATCATCCAGTGTCAAACTTTTATTGACTAAAACACATCCATGTTCCTTCTTTTGCCCTTCGTGTTCCGGTCCCGCGGTATCTCTTTCGGACAAACCCAGTAATTCGGTACCAGTATCCATGTTTTCAAACATTCAATCCCTGCAACTAATCGTAACACCACAACCTTCATAGTTAACTATTACCTACTCTTTTAAAGTTATAAGCCTGTAGGTTTGTTAAATAAAAAGTTATAACCGAAAATTCTACATTGAAAACCATTCTAAAGAATTCTTTGTACTCAATGATTGTCCAACATTGAAAGGAAGGAGGCCGAAGGGCACCAAGGCAAGCGTATGTGATCGATCGATGGCCAAGTCATTAAACATTAAAACCTATCTGTCTGACTTCCAGTCTACCTGAATAATACAACGAATGTCCTTGACACTTCAGGTCGACATGAGTGTAACTAGCCATCAATATTTACTTAGAAATTTTGACTTTAAAAACGGAAGTTTTAATGTATTATGCATTGTATTTGTCGGACTTTGTTTAGACTGTACGTTGCTAATTAAGCGTTTAGTTTACTAGTTTTTTTTTTTAAATGAAACGGTTGGCTCGCTGGTTAAGCGATTGGCAGCTACGCCGCGTGTCGCGGGTTCCATCACCCCACGTTACAAATATTTGTATGACCTACAGATAACTTTTGTAGTTTATTACATCAATTAGATGTTTGTATCTTGGATTCCTAAACCTTTCAGTTGAATTTTAGTTACAACTCTTAGGGTAGCAAATCAGCCCTTGAAAAATGTACCTAGTTCAAAACTCCAAGCGAGTTATTTTAATTTTGCTTGCCTGTGTGATACGTCTCTGGTATAATTTTCATGAAATTATTTTTATTTTGAACACTTATACGCAATGATCAACAAATCTTTTTACTAAAAACATCATAGAATAAGTTGACTACAAATAATTATACAATTAACGGTTTCAAAATAGGTCAATACTTATTAGAAAACTTTTTGGTTCACATATTCTAAAATATTATTTTTAAATACAATTCAATAAATAATAATATAAAATAATAATAAAATGAATAACTTTGGTCGTATTGCTAAGTAACACACACAATACTGGTGTAAAGAACATTAGTCAATACATATTTTCCATGTCACCGTTATTGATTTTATCGAAATAGAATTATCTGTTCCACTTTTACACCATAGAAGAACAAATATTACATTTAAATAAAGAACATAACAACATTCGAGTATAATAATTAAGCCTTGATTTAATCGGAACTCATTATAGGAAACTAGACTTTTATAGGCGCTCATTAATTTATTTGCTCGAACTCAATAGTCATTCGATTCGATTGATTCTGCCTTGATTGGCACGCACATACCCATTCGTAGTTAATCGGTCTGTAAAACTTTATCATTTCCCAAATAGCTATGTAGTTGTTTTATTGAGCACTATTATTTAGTGATAACAATCAGTTTAAGGACAAGTTTTAGACATTTCTGATCAGTCTGAAGCGTCGAAGTAAATACGCTTTAAAGATATTCTTTAAATTCATCTAAATATTTGGCTTTCAAGTACACCAATAAATAATACGCTAATTGTGAAGTCCTAAAGATGCTATTGGAAGTGACAAATCTCTATAATGAATTCCAACTATGTCACGGATGAATAATTGAAGTTAATTTGATGAAGACGAAAATAATAACAATTGAGTGTTACGTATTTAATTTCTGTCTTAGTGCTTCGTACATTTTCCATAAAAATGATGATGATGGATATTATTACCAACGTAATACCTTATCACCAGCACTAAAACTTTATGAACCTACGCATTACCTGCGTGAACCGACATCCAATAACCGTTAATGAATTCACCCTATCCACAAAAAAAACCAGCCAAGTGCGAGTCTGACTCGCGCACAGAAGGTTCCGAACAAACTTGCGACATAAAAGGCAAAACTTGACTGACTATTTGTCTGTGTAGACTTAGAAAGAGTTGATTTTTCACTCCAAGGAACCACAGACTTGAGTATATGGCTTTAATTTCAAATTGATACTTTTACGTGTTCCCGAAATAAAGGCGACAGACAGACCGACAAAAGGACAACATAGTGATCCTAGAAGGGTTCCGTTTCTCCTTTTGAGGCACGGAACCCTACAAAGAAACATTTCCCACCATTTTTTCTTCAATGGTTGGTTCACCTTGAACTTATCCATCGATTGCAATTCCAAGTAAAAGCAGTGGCACCTATTGGAGTTTCCTTTCGAACTAATGTGTCGGTAAAGCGATACGACGCCTTATCTTGCATGTTTCTACGACGGAACAACGTGCCAGAGTGGGTTGTTGGCACAGCACATGCTTGAATAATGTAGCACGTATATATTACTGTGAGTGACGTAATGATTGAACTTAGTAAGTATACTAAAACGGTTTGCCTGATTGTTCAGTGTAATATTTTTGTTAGATATTACTTTAAAATGGATCTTGACAGCTTAAGTTATTACAGGATTTTATCATTATTATAGTACCTAGATAATATCTATAGAAGTTTGTTAATTTATTAGCAAATTAAAAAGGCTCTTTGATCTTTTCTCTTATGTAGGTTTTTTTTGCCGATGGGTAATCATCAAATTAAATATCCCCCGCTCTGGGAACTGTTGCCCTTTATGTTCCGGGGCCACGGTATCTCTTCTATTCTTCTATTCTTATATTATTTTATTCTTTTTAATCTATCTCTTTCGAACAACTCGCAACCCCGGGTTATGTAGGTACTTTAAAGCCAATTACATAAACATTAATCATTAGTGTGACGCCATGGGTAATTAAAAGTATTAACAACGTCGCCACTGGTACTCGTAACATTGCCTCACCTAAGGAGTTTTCTTCTGTACCGTGGTTTATTTAACTAGCACTTAAACTCACATACACAAACAGCCAGACCCAGGACAATTACCAGTAGGCCATACAAAGATTTATTCCGTCCAGGATTCGCACCCGCAACACGCAGAACATCACCCGAATACCACTGCGCAAACAGTGCCGTAAAAAAGAGTTAAGAAAGACCAGCTAACAAAATAAGTTCCAAACTAGAAGAATCGGTTAAAGCCTTGTTCAAACTTCAGCTGTGGAGTTTCAGAATATATTCCCTTAGATTTCGTCTGAAACTTTACTATACATTTACTTTCATCACCTGCCTAGCTTTTTCTCAAAGGGATCGGCTTCCGGTCTAACAAACAGGCTCTAGAGCCTGAAATTACAAATTTTAAACAACTTATTAGTTGTTTAAAATTTGTAGTTTTGGATGTAAAATTATCTTATGATCTCATCAGGTCTGGTGATAAAACGCCACAACATCAGAATATGGTGCCACGACTGCGACATGGCGCGTTTGCAGCGCGTGGTCTGGGAGGGTCACGGCTCGCGGCTGCTCAGCGAGGTCTCCAACCAACCCGTGGTCAAGAAGTTCTTGGAGGCCGTGCCTTATATCATGGTATGATAATTTTAGGGTTGACCTACGCTCCAACTAGCTTTTGTTATCTCTTACCGTGTCGATGGCAGTCTAATTTGTGTCGGCCCAAAACTGTGCCAAGCGTTTAGCGCTCCATCCATTTCAGCAACAAGATGACATTAAGTGCCCCAGCTTTTATCGTGAGCAGTCATAGTAACTATCAACTGTGAGTTTGTATCACATTATTCAAAATGTGAACAAGTTAGAAAAAAACACATGACATCACGCTTGTAGGGTTATGCAGAATTGTACCTAACAGTACACCCATATTTAACCAGTGATATTAAAGTCCCATGTAATATTACTGGTGAAATATGGGTGTAAAGTCCCATGTAATAGGGGCGAGCATGTTGCCACTGTCTGTCTCATTGATGTAGAGGTCGCCAGTACAACTGCTGCATGAGGTCTTGCGTCTATCTGGATTTTTTTTCTAACAATTACAGGGATAGATTTGTGACCATTGGTGGCAATAAGCTCGCCCCCTTTTACATGGGACTTAAACATAACTGGGGACATGTGGGAGTACTATTAGGTATAGCGATGCCTAAGCCTTTGTAGATTACAGGCTAACTCTTTGTGCTACGATGTCATCAAAAGGATAAGTAGCAGCGCCTTCAAAATGCATACACACCCAGTCTACTCAAACTTTCCAATTTTCTTTAACTATGTAGCAGTACTAAACAGTAAACAATCGTTTCCATTTTTTCAGAACACCGTAAGAGACATCCACACCGCCGTAGTACAGAATGATTTGGAAGGTCTGATGAAACACGCCGGGGACCCCGTGCCTCCCCTAGCTCTGTCCAGCAGGGATGGGAACAACATGACAGTCATGCATAAGGTATAGCCAATTATTGTCGACCTTCTTTTAAACGTTAGCCTTGCCAAGGACCTTACCCACCTGTCTTTTTTTTACACCTGTTGGTGCGACGATAATTAAATAATATTGATTTATCTATGAACTTTAAAATTAAATAAGCTGTGGCAATTCTAATCGAATTCTAATTCATTAGGGGAGGGCTATGTCCAGCCACTGCTGGACATAGCCCTCCCCTCTCTGACTAATATAGCCTGATGATGATGATGATGATGAATTCTATTCGGATATTAATACTATTTGTTGATTTCCATAAACGGAATGGAAAGGGATAAATTCAGGCCGTGTCGACGGTACGTTGGTATTCCACGCACGCCTCAAAGAGATGTCAGCAAAGCAGAGGGGCCTGGCAGGGCCACCGCCTGCCGGAGTTGCGGGTTGCTTTAAAAAAGTACCACAGCCCCGGAACACAAAGGGCAAAAGAATATGGATGGGTTTTAGTCAGTAAAAGTCTGACACTCCCAGCCCCGCTCCGCCCAGAGCTCCTTAAAAAGGGATTAATTCAATTCTTACCATTAGATTGTAGCACACGTCCAACTCTTTATGAATACAAACCAATAATATTATAATTAGTAGATTTTTAACCAAAAAAATATTCAGGCTGCAGGTTTAGGCCACGGTGGTATCCTCAAGTACATCGCTGAGAGGTATCCGCAAGGTATTAATGACGTTGACAACGACGGTCGTACACCGCTGCACTACGCCGCCGCCATGAGAGATGATCAGCACACGTACAATACACTCGTTGGTCTCGGGGCTGACGAAAGTATTGTTGACAACGTAAGTAATGATCGCTTATAATCCCTCCAATCCCAACTAGAAGTTTTTCATAGATTTTATTACTTGACACTAAGCTATTAATCATTTATATTGAAAAATAACCTACTTCATTGCCACTACTCTAACAATTTTATTTATTTACTACTTATTTCATATTTTCTGGTTTTAGAAAAATAAAACACCAGCTTATTACATAAATAGGCCCCAGGAAATAGATAAAACCTTGTTCAAAACCCTACCTGATGCACCCAGAACTCCGTCGAGTGCTTACCCAACTTCTTGGGATTGGAAGTTACTGGACACTGAGGTCATAGCCGAATTAAACAAAAAATCTAGGAGGAGGAACCATAAGGCATCTAACGAAAATATTTCGTCAAAAGATACAAATACGATGACCGCATCTGAAAGTACAGATAATCGTATTGGTGGAATGAAGGGCAGTAGCACGCATGAACTCATTAACAATTTGCCTGAATTAGATGATGCAAAACAGACTAAAGACGATATTGAGAATCACATTGCAAATGTAGAAAGTAACAAGGTGAGCAGTGCATGGCACATTATCACGGAATGTTGTTATAGTTAAGTTGCGTTGCTTTTTATGAACATCTGCATGATTTTTTATTTTATGCATTTTAGGAATCAGAAGTAGTGGAAGAAAATCATGAGCATGAGCAACAAGAAGAAAATGAAACTAACGCAGAAGAACCCGCCGAAGAACACGAAGAAAAGGCTGATGATCCTGAAGAAGCAGTGGAACATGTTGATGAAACAAAAGAAGACGAAGAAACACCAGAAGAAACCAATGATCATGCTAAAGAAGCGGTTGAAAGTAACGAGGACGCTGCTGAAGATAACGAGGAACCTGATGAACAGACTGAGAAACCCGCTGTACATAATGAGGAACTTGCTGACCATAATGAGGAAGCTACTGAACATAATGAGGAGGCTACCAAACATAATGAGGAGGCTACTGAAAATATTGAAGAAAGCGCAGTAGATACCCATCACGAAACAGACAATGATGCGAATAGTCTCGAAAAAGAAAATAAAGAGAATGCTGAAATTGAAGTAGAAAAAGACGATGAACAAGAGGCTGACGGTGAACATTTGGAACAAACCACCGAGGAGAAGGAAGAACATAACGAACCCTCACAGGAATCTCATGACGAGGTAGCAAAACAAGAACACGAAGAAATCGAATCACATGACGATCATCATGAAAATGAGAACCATACCGGGGAAACTGGAGAACATCAGACCCATCATAATGAAGAGAACGAAACTAAAGAAAGCGAAACTCATCTTGACAATGATAGTATCGAAGGTGCAGAGGATGATGATGGTGCTACTACAAACGAAGGTAATGCTAAAAATGAGGAACACAGTGAAGATGATGATGACGTACAAGTGCATGGAGAAACACAGTCTGAATATAGTCAGTCGAATCTTAAGAGCACAGCAGAACTGTCTGACAGGGGAAGTGCCAAGAGAGGTAAAGCCGAAATCTCTTCTGGCACTATACACGAAACAATCAAAATATAATCCTCGTAATTTTAATCAATTATATGAGGGTCCCTGACAAGTTCAATATTTTTGATTATTTTGCTAATTAAGGAAACGTGACCAACGGCCGAAGTACACAGGAAAGTCTTATAAAAGGTGTTGTGAATGGCGAAGCCGAGCTGGATTCACAGGATGCAAGTATGACGCAAAGAGAAGGATCAGTGCACGGAGAAGTCCTCTTAGTTGTAAGTATATCTGTAACTTGTACCATCAAGTAAGACAATCGACCGACTAAAGAAGGTAATAAGTAAATTGATTAGTTGATTGTGGTGTTCTTTAGACTAGAAGCATCATTGTATTGTAGCACTGTGTACTCTCACAGACACCTCGTAACACCACTGTCATGAATTGATTTGCCAGCTTCTTAGATCTTTGTACTTTCTATCAAGTAAACTATTAGTCAGCGATTGTAGTTCTAACTTTAACACCGCAACCAAACACCTACTTATTTTTATATTGACGATTAATATCTTACTTACAATTTTGCAGGACAACGAAATAGACCCAGAAGTAACAGATTTGATCAATAATGCAAACATGGAAATGTTGGCTACATTAGTTTTAAACGGCGAAGGATCGAGGCTTATAGGAAGGATTTCGAGAAATTCTGAACTACAAGCTTTTCTGGATAATGTACCAACTTACATGGTAACTGTCACTTTCACATATGATTAAAGAATTATAAGTAACAAAAGCATTAATTTACTTTATTTGTTTTAGCAAAAAATAAACAAAGTGCACGAAGCAGCAAGAGAGGGCAATATAAGAGATCTCCAAGCGGCGCTAGATAGACGAAAATTCGCAATAGCTCGAGATTCAATATCACCAAATGGTGCAACTCCGTTACATGTCGCGACCATATTCGGGAAAACTAACATCATCAAGTATTTGGGTGGAAGGTTCGTTAAATGATGATCAAATATTTTACAGAAATGATAAAATAGAATAAAGTTTGTTATTGACTACATATAATATTTTTAGGTTCCCTGAAACTCTATCAGCAGTAGACTTTGAAGGAAGGACAGCATTACATTACGCGGCGGTGCTCCCAGACAATGGACATTACTACAATCTGCTTCAACAACTTGGTGCCAACTCGAAAGATTTAGATGATGTAAGAGAAACTGTAGATTAACCATTAAATTGATGACATTTATAGAGATTTAATGAAGTGAATGAATCAAAACTTGTGACACATACAATGAGAATTATGATTTGTTATAGAGTGGGAAGTCTGCTGAGGAGTATCAATATAATCCAGACTTACTACCTTTTGATCAACTGTTATCAGAATATGGTATAAGTGAAGAAGCAGCTAAAAGTATGTTCTCCGATAAAGGTATGTAACATCAGCGACAAGAGTACTGAGTAGCTTCTATAACTAACAAAACTGCACTGTAAATGAAGAATTTCACAATTACTTGTATTAATATTAAAATGTTGTCCGCATGTTTTAACTTGAGAATGTCTAGTGCCTGAGGATCAAGTGTCATCTCGCCGAGTTTTGGATACGCCTGAAGCTTTGGATACATTGGAACGATGCTATCATCTCTTAGCATCTACGAAACCACCTCGAACGCCCTTATCCGCTTCTTCTAATAGTGCTACGCCGCCGCTCGTACTTGCTCGATTCTTAAAAAGATCAATCTTTGATATTATAAAATACAGAGTCACTAAATTAGATCATGACCTTTTCGACGTCATCTGGCCTGCTGTGAAAAAACTCCCGGATAGCAGAAACATTATCCAAACAATCGAGGAAGACTTTCCTGGAGGAATAACAGCCCCAGACTACTATGTATATGATGTATTTAATGAGTTTTTATATCCACTTCTAAAAGATCTTCATAATATGAACGTGAATTCTGATCTACCAACACACCCCAGATCCGATTTTATAGCCACTTCGTCTGCAAAACTATCTTCGGAACCTCTTATAGAATTAAATATTGATCCAAATGATGAATTTGTGCTTTCTGGGGTAGTAGAATGTTCACGTAATTTAGCAGGTTTTGAATTGCCTTTAAATCTAAAAGTGGGAAAATTAGAAACAATTGAAAGAATTGTGACAACATTATTGATGAAAGAAGATTTCTCGAAATTCACCGAACATTCTAATCCCGAATCTAACCAAAGAGGTGGAACTTATTACACCTTAAATGAAGTTTTGGAAAAGCCATCAGAAATATGTGCAGCTTTAGCGTCAAGCGGTCTTCTGATAGCTCTTTGCGATAGAGATGAGATTGATGATTGTGCGAGATTGCATGGGAAGCACTGGCCTTATGGTCGTGGAGTATTCGTCACTGACGATAGAAGCATTGCTGTATGGATTAATGTCCACGACCACGTTCGCGTACTTGTATCTACTTCACCTGAATCTCCTGGAGAAATTGGCCTAGCGTTCAGTAAAGTATGTTATATCATGAGTTATCTTCACGAGAAGCTCGATTTTACTTGGGATGCAAAGCTGGGATATCTGTCTGCTAGACCAACGTATTTAGGCGCTGGCGTTCGTTTCAGTCTCATTGTTAATTTCCCGGGTCTGTCAAAGGACACCGACAACATGAAACATCTCTGTAGCATGAGAGGTCTGCAGTACCGTGAAACTTTAAGTGCTGATATTGCCAGAATCAGCAACTATCGATGTTTAAGTGTAACAGAAATTCACTGTTTTAACGATTTTGTGACCGCAGCTTCAAACTTACTTCACATGGAAAAAGATTTGTCAATGCAAAACTCAGCACATATTGCAACAATGCTATCGAACATTTTTCGTAAAAAAAGAAGTAGTCTTACTGGTCACGAAACCCCAGAGAAAAGGGAAAAGTTCTAGATGCTAAAATAATATAGATCCTATTAAACTTTTATTCACATTCACACAACCGTTCACATTTCACAAATAATTTTATCGAATGTTGGAAAGATTATAGGTACTGAATTCGTGCCTATGTATGGTTGCAGCTGAGCAACATCTAGATATCTAAAAAGTTTTAGGTCAGTACTAAACAATTTCGTTGATATCTTTGTGAGGTGGCGTGTCGTGTGAGTTTTACACCAAGTGAAGCCATTGCAAACGTTCACGCTTGCACATCAAATAGTTACTCGAAATGCTTTGTTTAACTGCACGCTCACCATCAACCATTTATCTTTCCAACATTAGATATAGTGTAATGTCGAAAATGTGTTGTCCTGTCTTTAGATGGTGTGTGCTTTTTAGGAAGTAAGCGTTGTTTACTAAAAACTTTGTAACTGTACGTATTCATCCACATTATAATAATAACACAATTTGTCGATATTCTTTTTTAACATAATAACGTTACTCAGCGTTTACATTCAACGTTCGATCGATAACAATAGGCCATATCAATTATGAGTGGCGAATGCTAATAGAGGCTATCCGTCCAGTTCCCACCACTACCATCGACTATAATCATATCTACCACCCATTGCCCCCACCAGATGTTCACGTTCGCGTAAAAACCCACGTGTTTGATGTATAATAGCACCCTCCCCCTTCCACACAAACATATCGAAGGCCGTCACTGAATAATTGATCGGTTTCAGGCACAAGCCACGCCGACAACGGTCATATGGACATTCCCATCTTTCGGACCGAAGAGGGCAGATATCTTGCTAAGTGTAAGCTCCTATTAAAGTTTTAAATTAAAATACGATAAAATGGAAATTGTGAGAGACAATAAGCAAGTTGATTTGAACGATGTGTTCACAGCTCTCGGCGATCCTTTGATCAAAGGTCTGACCGAGGTGGCTAATATAAAGCCTAAAGATCCGGTTGCGTTCCTGGCCAGTTTTCTTCACAACTTTCCTGAGCAAGAAAAATCAAATTTAGGTACGCAGGTGAGAAAAACTTCCACACATATTATTTTTAAACTAACTTTTGTTTCAGTTTTTACCGTACCTACCTTGGTGGTAGTTGTCTTTTATTTTTAAGGTTATTGATTGATGATGAATTTATGCAATCTAGTTTAAACTCATAAACTAATGGCAGTTCCTAAAGGCGGTATTCCACCGGTGTGGCGACGTTCGAGTAGTAGAGTCGCGGCAGCGAACACGCACCCGCTGTTTTCTTACTCAGTTTAGTCATTAGTTTAGAAACCGCATCTGTTTGCCGAATGCATGTTAATATTATGTTATCGTAATACTATGTTATCTTATAAAATGTCACCGTCTATTTTAAATTGTAGATTTTACGCACACATTTTATGCTAACATAATGAAGATTCATCACTAGTTTCTGTTCTATTATTGTCGTCTGCCCAACGGCTCCTTTGTTCCGTGGTTACAAGTCTGGACGTTGAGTGTGGATTCCTGAGTTAAATTCCTGGATCAGGCGAACTATGATTGAGTTTGATTATTATGGATTCTAAATTGTATTTGACGACACGGTTGGCGCAGTGGCTAAGCGATCGACTGCTGCGCTTAGATCGGTTAGATCCCCGCACGGAAAAAAATTGTATGGCCTTCAAATCAACTATTTGAAGGCCATACAATTTTTTTCTGGGTCTGGTTGCTTGTGTATGTGAGTTTAAATGTTTGTAAACACGCCCACGAGAAATTCAAGTGAAAAAAGTATATTATAAAAGAGTATTATTTTACAAACGATCAAAGGTTATATATTTCCAATCCTAGGAAACCGAAATGCTAGTGACTCGAGAAACAGCCGAAGTAGAGAACGATCAGGCCCCGCAGTTCGCAGCCGAACCAGTACTGTCAAGCGTGCCCCTCGACAGGAACCGCACGGCCACCAAGCAACGGCCCATTGACATCGTCACCGTGGACCCACAGCCAGTTACCAGCCCTGATGCACCTGAGTCTGCTTTCAGTAGCGCCACTAGAGTAAGTTGATAACTTTGCTCTTTTATTTTTTTTATTTCTTTGTTGACTACTCTACTTCGTTCAGACTTTTAAAGTGTCCGGAAAATATTGCAGCTTTGGACAAATAGATTAAAGAGCTGAGTAATATCAGGTAGTACGTACACTCTATACCGTCTTGAAGCCAAGGTTCACAAATTCTGGAAGTGACCTTGATGGATACGATGGTATCATTGTACAGGTATACTTTTGAATAAGGTTTCCTTTCAGATCAATTTTAGCATATCCATTAACTAGCATGATACTATCGGAATTCCAACCCTCGATCATAGCCTTTAAACTAAACTTACGTCGTCGTAATAAAAATATTATATTAAAACAGTCACAATAGATTATCCCTCTGCATCCTTCTCTGATACCGCATTCCGCATTAAAGGCTGAGTCTAATGAAGCCGGAATAGGACTAAATGTTTCTTATTCTTGTATAATATTTTGCATGTTTCTATTCTCAGGACGAGCACGGACAGTCGATGCTGCACTTCGCAGCCGCTCGCACGCACACACGTAACGCGTTGTTCCAGCTGCTGCAGGAGTCAGATATAAGCCTCGGTTACAGAGACGAACTGTACCGCACTGCCCGAGACGTGTCCATACAAGCCAATGTGCCAGAGAACACTGTGGAGATCGACAAGTGGATGTTACATATGGCTGCAAGAGGTAAAGTATTTAAAATAATAAACAAAAAAACATAATGATACACAAATATCGTAATCGCACTATATATTAATATTATAAAGGCGAAAGTTTGTATGTGTGTGTATTTGTTAATCCTTCACGCTCAAACTTCAGGACCCATTTGTGGGAAAATTGGTACGGACATAGATAATTCTCTAATTTAAACTTTCTGTCCTGGTAAACGTGGGTGGAACAGCGGGCGCAACTAGTCAACAATATACTAAGGTATAATTAAGGCCAAAATACGTGGTTTGCGCAATAAAATCTTAATATATGGTGTGGTTCTCACCATAAATGTATTATTTATTCTTATTATTACACACAGCTATAAGACCAGACAAAAATTTGGGACAGCTTTGAAACGAGGTCAAGAGAAATGTAATTAGAATTTGAAAACTAACTTTTATAAACTAATTTTAATATAAGCTAATAAATAAAATAATACATTTTCCTATGTTCTACTTATTAATACAGATACTTAATGAGAGTAAACTAAATACATACATTATAACAATTAAATACCATTTTTTTTAAACTAACAAATAGCAGACTATAAAAGGGCATAAAAAAACTCGTTCTCAACGCTATCAGCTGGTAGTGTACCCAAGAGACTTGCCGCGTTGCCACGTTGTTTGGCGACGCTTAGCTTTTGGCCAAGGTAAAAACTAGCTTTTTTCTCATATTAAAACATTTCTTCTTAAAATCTGCTGTAATACTCTGTCATCAGGAAACACGGATAAGATAATGGAACTACTAATGGAAGGCTATGATCATATTCTGGACGTTGTCGATGAAGAGGGCGTGCCCATAACAGAAGTGATAGCTCAGCGGGCAGACAGCGAAATGAGCAACTTGCTCGCTTCCATACCTGCTTTTGAGGTAACTAAACCTTTGTTTCTTTAAAATGTAAAAGATTTAAAGTTTTTATCGTAATCTGGTTATCCAATTTAAGTACTACGTAATAATGGCATCATTGCTGTAGCGCTGTAGCGGCTAGATTGCTAAGTCAACGGTTTTGCTTCTACGCCGTAGTGGCTGTGTGACTACACCGCAACGTGTAGTGGCTACATTTCTACGACGTAGCGATATGTCACTACGACGTAGCGCTGTCACTATGGCGCGGCGGCGTAGCGTTATGTCACTACGGCGTAGCGTTATGTCACTACGGCGTAGCACTATGTCACTACCGGCGTCGCAGCTATGTTTCTACAGCATAGCAGCTATGATTCAAGTATAAGTGTAGACTCAAGAATAAGTGTAGACTCATACACCATAAGTAAAATCATAACCCATTGCGTATCAGGAGTCCCGTGAGTCTCTCCACGACGCGGTGCGGCGCGGGGACGTGTCGGCGGTGCAGAGCGCGCTGTCGGGGGAGGGCGGCCGCACGCTGGCGCGCTGTCAGAACGCGTTCGGGCGCACGGCGCTGCACGTCGCCGTGTTGGCTCAGCATGAGGATGTGGTAGCTTACCTCGCGCAGAACTACCCGGAGTTACTGCGGCTTGGGGACAACGTGAGTGCCTTTATGCAATATTGCTCAGTAGAAGCCTCGCGGTGCGGCGCGCTGTCAGAACGCGTTCCGGCGCACGGCGCTGGGTGCGCCGCCGTGTAGCTCTGCATGGGGATGTGGTAGCTTACGAGTTATTTGACCAATTGACCTATTAAGTCCCTCGTCGGAGGCGGAATAGATTCCTTAATGTTCTGAAGAAATACCTGATTCTGGTAGACTATTCGATTTAGCATTTTACTGCTTAAATTTCTATCTCTCGACTGGTTGAAAATCCCGACATTTTTTGTTATTTAATAGCATTAAAAGAATTTGTAGTATTAGTGGTGACACATTCGACACAGTCCAGGATTTCACTTTATGCTTGAAATAAAGGTTTCTTCATCAGATCGTTGCAGTTGTCTATCGCAGTAATCGTGACAAAACTTCAATGCCTAGCATGTGTAAGGCCCAGAATTGTTTTTGGGGATTACAACAATTGCACCTTGGCCAACGTTCTTCAGTTTGTCACGATACCCTTTGAACACACATTTGTGGAAAACGCTGTATAATAGTAAAAAACGTTTTTAGATTATTTGGGTTGCAAAACTGTTTTAACTTTACATAAAACTTTACGTGAAACAGCGGGGTGCAGCTAGTTTTGAATGAAATATATTACAGCATTTCTTGTTTGCAACAGTTGGAGCGGACACCACTACATTACGCAATGGGCGTTGAGAAGATTGAGTCTCTAAGCAGAGTGCTGATCAGGGCCGGGTCCAAGCGCGTTCTCAAAGACCTGAAGGGGCGACAACCCACGTACTACTTCATGAACAAGTCCGATATACTACGCCTCAAGGAAGAAGAGGATGTTTACTGAACACTTTATTATAACTTAGAATAGGCGTCAAACATGGCTGTGGCTTGTACGGGAAACTTTGTAAAGCCTAGGAACTAGGATCTAGAAAATCGTCGCTTCTTTTTAACGCACATTATGCAACTCGTAAACTTTTAGTTTCAAATAATCGTAGTTAGTTAATCTTAGAAGTATAGGAAAATTATCGCGTGCCGAATAGTATATATTTGTCAATTTTATATGGTATGTATTTGCGTATATACAGTCGTGGTCAACTAATTAGGGACAATCTCTAGTTAAGCCAAATTGTGAATTTATTTTTTATTTTCCAACGAGTCTTAACAATATTCCATATCTTTTACACGTAAGTATAATTAGTCATTGATGTGCCCGATTATACAAAAAATAACAACTTCTTAAACATTAAACCTCTTTACAGTATAGCTGATAGATTATCAGTGTGCTATTTGTTCAAAGAATGCTGGCTGGCCATTTAATTAGGGACACTGAGATATTGCGTTCTATTTTCAAAATTTGAATCTCAATACTTTTTTATTTCTTCTTTTATTGTTTTGTGGTAGTTTTGGCGGCAATCCAGATTTTTAATTTTAAGTTTTGAGAATTATTTTGAAGAAATATGGGCAAAAATAAAAGTTGCGATCCAACACTACGAACAATTATCATGAAGTTTGTCGAGCGTGGTTGGTCATACCGAGGGATAGCAGAACATTTAAATTGTTCAAAAACTATGGTATGCAATGCAGTGCAACATTTCAGGCGCAATAACACAGCTTTAAATGTGCCCAGGACAAAAAGATCGAGAAAAACAACTCCGCAAGAAGATAGAATGATAACCAGGTTAGCTAAGAAAGATCCGTTTCTAGGCTCTATTTTAATTAAACACGAAGTGTTTGGGGCAGACGAAAGAGCCGGTGTATCAGCGAGGACCGTTCGACGACGTCTGGTAGAAGCAGGGTTGTTCGGAAGAGTGGCTCGCAAAGTACCGTTGTTGAAGAAAGAACATAGAAATGCTCGTTTGGCGTTTGCACGTAAATATGGACATTGGACCTACGCCCAATGGCAACATGTATTATTCTCTGACGAGACCAAGATTAATTTAATTTCTTCAGATGGAAGGCAATACGTACGGCGTCCTGTAAAAGCGGAAATGAATCCAAGATTCACAAAAAAGCAGGTGAAACATGGCGGTGGAAACATTAAAATTTGGGGTTCATTTTCTGGACGTGGAGTGGGACCTGTGAGAAAAGTTCAGGGTAACTTAGACCAACATCAATACAAAACAATATTGGAGGAAACTATGCTTCCCTATGCTGAGGAGCATCTCCCTATTATATGGACGTTTCAGCATGATAACGACCCGAAACATACCGCCCGTTCAGTCAAGTCGTTTCTTACCAGTCAGTCAGTATCGGTGCTAGATTGGCCAGCAAATAGCCCGGACCTCAACCCAATTGAGCACCTTTGGCACGAAATCAAGAAAAAAGTTTCAACTTATCGTACCACAACTTTAGATCAACTTAATCAAACTTTTTGTGAGGCATGGGCAAACATTCCTATCGAAACATGTCAGAAACTGATAATGTCTATGCCACATCGGTGTCAAGCGGTAATTACTAACAAAGGTTTTGCTACTGGGTACTGATTTTACACGTAATAAAATGGAGCTTTTAAAAATATTATAATACTGGAGATTATTCGTTTTGTTTAACTCTATTCATCATTATACTTTACTGTCCTTAATTAAATGTCCAGCTACATAATTATACCTTAAAATTTAATACATGTTCAACCTTTGATATTAAATACTTTTTTCTATTTAATTATTCTCTTATTTACAGCCATTTATAGTATAGTAATCGGACCAAATTATGCAAATAATAGGTGCTGAAAAATCAATAGGGTTTTATATTTATATGTACATAACCGGTTATTGCTCTTCACTATCTTGAATGTCCCTAATTAGTTGACCACGACTGTATACTTGATGGGACCCTAATATACCTTGGAAATTATTATAATAATTAAAATAAAACTACATGTCGAAATATACATTGTTTTATTTAATGACCGTTAACCTTTTCCCATTAAATTAATTACCACAATAAACCTAACAAGTAAATACCGCAGCTAAGTAAGTACAACAAAATTTATTCTAAAAAACGAAAATTAATTCTAAAATTCGAGTAAATTTGTTACTAAATACCCAGAACAGGCATTACTTTGAATAACAGATAAAATTGATTTTGACGCGCACCCAAAAATAATAAGGGTTTTTGTTCAAGATCGGTTTCTACCAAGCAAGGCGGCAGCAATGACCCGGTGAAAATCGTCATGAACAAACAGCGCTCTAACGATTATAATAATTAATCAGTTAATTTTAGATAGGTACCTACAATAATTAATAATATTTTCTTCAACGAGATGTTCATGTAGGGAACTGCCAAGGTATAGGATTTATATACATTTCTGAGATGGAACCACGCATACCTGTAAACATGACTACGTTAAAACATCCTTACTAATATTATAAAAGCCTAAATGGTTTAACCGATTTTCATGAATTTTGGTACAGAGATAGTTGCTACCCTGGAGACAGACATAGGCATTAAATGTAAGAAATGAGGGCGAAAGAAGGAAGAAAAGGGAACACTTAGCTTTGCTATTACAATGAATAAGGCGCAAGGGCAAAAACAGGGGGTCCTCCGAATTTACCGAATTTAACGCGAGCGAAGCCGCGGGCAAAAGCTACAATTTGTTTAAAATTGTATTGCACAACTATGGCGCCGTGTATCTCGAAGTTATAGAATATATAGATATTCTTTGCTTAAATAGGAAGTTGCTAATCACATTACTATGTATAAATGCACTCCAGTCGGCAAAAAGATGACTTTTAACTATATTGTAAGACTGGCGGTGCATCGATCGTAGCAGTTTCCGAAATACTAAAACGATCATATCTTGTTAATTACCAAATCCTGTTGAATTGTGGAGAGATACGTCACAAAAATACGATCTGACGATCGTATTTTTGTGACGTATCTACAAATTTACGGATTTTCCCTTTTACAGGTGCTCTGCTTTATGATATTGTTTCTTGCCCAATTTCATGATTCCTTTTGCGAAT
This sequence comes from Ochropleura plecta, assembly GCA_905475445.1. NCBI lineage: Eukaryota > Metazoa > Arthropoda > Insecta > Lepidoptera > Noctuidae > Ochropleura > Ochropleura plecta. The sequence continues at coordinate 12,607,236 of FR997735.1, read as the reverse complement.
TTATGGAAAATGTGATATAATTGGCCATATATTTTTGTGTAGTCAGAAAGGGTTGTTTTTTTTCAGTTCTAAAGGATCGCAGATTTCAATATTTGGGATAAATTTCAACTCGATCTTTCTATGTGTTCCCGAGCAAAAGGGTCTTGACAGACAGACAGACAGACGGACAACAAAGTGATACGAATTGATAAGGGCTACGTTTTTTACCATAAAAATCAAACAGATGACTTACTAAGTTCGCCCTGGTTCAGCGGGACGGGCAGGGGCTTCTTCTTGCTGGTGCGCAACCAGTCTCTATAGGCTTGCTCGCCATTCAAGCGCCTGCGCTCTTCCTCGATCGCCGCGCGAGCTCTATTACGCTCTTCACGCGTTTTCATTGCTACAACAAAACCTTTTTTGTTTTAAGTAAAACAACTAAGTCTAAGCGAGAACCTACGCCCTAAAAAGATCCCCCATGCACAATTTGTGACTCCTATTACTTATAGTTTCTGAGATTTCGTAATGAGTGAATTACTGATTTTCGCTTAAATCCTATATAATATATAGATTTGTCTTTAATGGTATATAATATATGTATGTTTATTGTAACTGATAAAATAGTTTGATATAAGTTAAGGCTTAATTTGTTATTTTCACCCACTGGGTCTTACGATTCAGTCTCTTTATCCTATCGCTGATCTACTAAGAGATTTCTAAATGAAACAGGCGGTACCTTTGTGCTCGTTTGCCTGTATATTATTTCCTGTTTGTGTGTAAATATGTAAGAGTAGGTGCTTAGATTAAGTAAGGTCCCGATTAGTCGGTATTCAAAGACCTGTATATTTTACCCTTTGCAATATTTGTATTGTAGTGCAACTTATTTGTTTCCGTACGAGCGCATAAACTAATCGACGCTACCGATCCGTTCTGACTGATCGTTCTGATTCATGAACATGTATCGTTATAAAAACGCCCTGGGATTGTTGTACCCTTAATGAAATCAAGCAACAAAAAGGTGACACCTTTCATTTCCAGCTCCTTCCTACGTATCCAGTCCGCTAGTTTCTCTTCTTTATCCCTCTCACGCTTGTTTCGATCTCTCTCGAGCTGTTCGTTGTGTCGGTACTGTCGCATGATCTGCTCGGCTCTCTGGCGCTCCGTCTGATTTCGTTTTCCCTCTAGCCAATGACGGTACGACTCCTCGCGTTGCTGCTGCGATATCGAAGGACCCATGCCGCCGCCGGACCGTCTCATCCCTTCACCCTTCACCTTCTCGAAACGAGCTTTGTCACGTTTCTAAGAATATAAAATGTTGTAATATTTTGGAGGTACACTGGCATTCCAATTATAAATATCAGAGGCAAAGAAATACCTTTTTGCCTAAAAAAACGGGTCAAGTGCGAGTTGGGTTTCGTAGAAAATTGTAGGTATGGAAATAGTTTATTCGAATCGGGTCGCCAAAAGGGTCTTGACAGACATACAGACGGATGACCAACAAAGTGAATTATATAAGGATTCCGTTTTGTTATTGGGAAAACACTTACTTCGGTTATTTTTAGTTTTTAGGTTTCCGTAAACTTTAAAAAGCAGCGTATTTGTGTAAACTGCTGTAGCTAGATTGCAGAGCAAACTGCATAATGTATTTTGGCATTTTAATGAGGGCAAAAAACGGTCTAGTTTTTCTTTTAGTCTCTAGTTTAATTACAGGTCAGGTAAAAGGAAATAAAATATTTGTTTCTATTTTCTGTTAACGCTATGCCTACATTAAAATATTGTCACTGAATGGTTAGTTGCCCAGCTTACTCTCCTATTAATTCCACTAGGATCGACTTAACCTGACTCAAAACTCAGCATTAAGTTACCATAACCAAATCTACTATTAAATCTTAATTCATGTACCTCTTGGTCTTTCCGGGCCACCCACTGCCTAAAGGCTTCCTGCTTCTTACTTTCATTGCGCTCTCTTTCCTCTTTAGCTGTAGTAGTGGTCGACACGGATGCCACAGACAACCTAAATGTATCGGGTCCATCTTCACGATATGTGTGACCAAAACGTGGTGTCTCATCTTGTGTAACTAAGTTCTCCAGATTACCTAGACCCGTCAGCCGACATGACTTTCTCTTCACACTACCTGACGAAACACTCGATTCTCGTCCACTTAGCATTGGTGTCGAGTTACTCCTGTAGCTCGTGTGAGGATGCGGAGTGACATCCGAAACGCAAGAGTCCGCCTGTAGAGATGTCACAGAGTGCGATGACTCCACCGGTTCAATGTAAATAGCCGGGTTTATGTAACGTGTTTTACTTTTTCTCGAAGCATCGGATTCAGAATCACTATAATATTGTATATTTTCGCCAGCACCATCAAAAATATGATTAGAATTTCTTAATTTCAATTCACACAACGCGGAGTTACGGGCGCTGTCGCCAAAATTACCGTTGTCAATGTCGCTCGCCATTATCTCAAATAACTTTAAAAAAATTTAACCATGATTAAACAAATCTCAGTAGAAGAAGCAAAATACTAGACAATAGACTAAAGAAAACATAAAATGTCGTAGAAATAGACTGTCACGATGGCTTACTGTATAACTGAAACAGTTGATACTGAAAACGAAACTAATTTGACATTTGTCAGTGCCCAGTACTTGTTCAGTAAGAACCCAATAGGATTTATTCACTTTCTTATTTATTCACGGATGCTTGCTCATTTATATTAGGTAGATGGTAGGGTACGTTGGTACGTTGTTTGAAATACTCCCGAACAAACCCGGTGGTCACACCGAGCATCCAAATCATAAAAATACTCCCACTTTTTGCTCACCACCCTAATATAAAAGACGGAAAAATTTCAGACCAATTGGAAATTTTCGTGTTACTTGTTTGACTACAAATCGGGATAGTAGAATTACAAAACTCGTAACATTCCTCCTTGCACACGATCTCTTATAGCATCATAGGGTCGCTGTTTACCGTACCTACTTTGAAATGCTACTCAACGTTTGTCAAAATGCCGTTGTTAGTTTTGGTTATTTTTGCAAACTGAAAGTGGGCCCCAGCCACAAGGGTTGCGGCGACCTCTCGCGTCCGGCCCTGGGCGAGAGGGAATCGGAAACGATCAGCTCCTTCTGAGAAGCAGTCATGCTAGCGAAGGAGGTGGCCAGACTTTCGAGGGAGAACCTCTACAATCTATAGGTAATAATAATTAGAGTTACTTTGCCCCCAAAGATTTGCAGCTGATGGAGCTACTGAAGGTAACTGAAACTTTCAGTAGCGCCATCAGGATGGAATTTGGTGTGGACAAAATTATGCGGTCAAGCATGTAAAGCGAGAGAAAATTGTGGAATCTGTGGGAACCCAGCTCTCAGATTCCATAAACCTTAGATCCCTCTCAGCAACCGAAATCTACAAGTAGGTATTTGGGGATGTCGGAAGCGCTGGGCATCAATGTTGCTGACATGAAGCAATCGTTGAAAGAGCGCTTCTTTGGCCGCCTGAGAAAAGTATTTAATAGTCTTTTGTCAGGCGGAAACAAGGTGCGTGCTTTCAACGGTTGGGTCATGCCGGTTTTGATGTACTCTTTCGGCATACTCAAATGGACTCAAACAGAACTGGACGCCCTGGATAGGAAGGTCCGTACATTGTTAACGGCATTTCGTATGCATCACCCACGTTCATCGGTTATGAGACTGTATATCCCGCGGAGTTGTGGAGGTCGAGGCTTTTTAAACGCCAAGACTCTCCACAATCGCGAGATATCCAGTCTCAGGGAATATTTCCTAGAAACCTACGTGGGAATGCATCGGGATGTGGTTGCAGTGGACAAAGGCCTCACCCCGCTCTCCTTGGCTAAAGAGAACTGGCGCAAACCTGTAGTGCTTGACACTAACGACCGCAGGGAGGTATGGCAGAGTAAGGAGCTTCACGGACGCTTTTTCCGGGCCCTACATGGACCCGATGTAGATCAATCAGCGTCCGTAGTCTGGCTACGTTCCGGGGATCTCTTTGGAGAAACTGAAGGTTTTGTCTGTGCAATTATGGATGAAGTTATGATGACAAATAACTACCGGAGAATTATTGTGAAGGACGGCACGGTTGACATAATATGTCGGGCATGCCATCGTCCGTGTGAATCAATCCGACACATTATCTCCGGTTGTTCTCGTCTAGCTAACGGAGAGTACTTACACAGACACAACCTTGTAGCCAGGATTATCCATCAGCAACTTGCTCTAAAATATAACCTTGTGGAATCGGAAGTGCCGTACTACAGGTATGAGTCCGACCCAGTTCTCGAACATGGCAATATCACATTGTAGGTACTGGGATCGATCCATCATCACTGACAGGACTATTGTTGCCAACAAGCCTGATAAAGTGGTGGTGGATCGATCGGAGCGGCGTGCAATGATTGTAGACATAACAGTCCCGCATGATGAGAACCTCGTGAAAGCCGAGAAAGATAAGCAAATCAATTATATTGACTTGGCTCGCGAGGTTGTCGACATGTGGGATATGGACTCAGCGATCATTGTGCCGATAGAAAGTATCTGCTAAAGTTATATGAGTAGAACGTATAGTTTGTGCCTTATCTGCTGTAAAGGTGGCCCCCACATAAAAAATGTGTGCCCCCTGTCGTTTTAAAAAAAAAAACGGAAAAACGATTCTTGCTGGGGTAACGTTTTTCTAGCAGGAAAATTCTAAACGAGTGATCACAGAGAGAAAAATTGTGCATGGCCAGAGAGCTTATATGTGTGCCAAAATGTGCCCCAAAAATAAAATCTGTGCCCCTTCAGGTTTTCGAGATATTGCGTTTCCTGCTGGAGTAACGTTTTGATGAATCGCATATCTCTAAAACCATTGCATGTGCCCCTGTAGAATAAACATACACGAGTAGCTCTTAATGTGTGCCCCTTAGTGCCCCAATTAGATTTACGAAAATATTTATAGTTTTCAAGTTATCGCGGTTTTATCAAAACCCGAAAAAACATCGCAGCGCCTAAATGAGGCAAGGCATAAGTTCACTGAAAACTGTATTCGGTCCTTCTTGGCGCTAATAATAACCAGAGAAAGTTCATGCATGCGTTTTAGAATAATCTTGCTAAAAGTCAAAACGATGGTGTCATATCTTTGACGGCAAAATACAAGGAACTGGCTCAAGGTGTAAACCAAAATCATGTGCCTTTAGTCAAAAATATATGGTGAAAATATTGAGCTTGGAATGTTTCGCATTAAGTATCTAAATATAATCAAAAAACCAACATGTATAGGAAAGATGTAAAAATATAAAGAATATGTGACAAAATGAATAAACGGAATAATAATTAGAATTACATTACATTGATGATAATTCTATCATGCCTGCTTCTCAAAATGGATATAGAAACGGGTCCCGAGGTACTAAGAAGCTACTACTCATTGAATTAGCAATAATGCAATAGGTTCACCGTTCCCGAAGGGATCTGTCGACATGTTGGATAGACTATAAGAATGCCTATGACTCGGTGCCACATACATGGCTCATGAGGGTGCTGGAGTTGTATAAAGTTCATGCAGCTTTACTTGCCTTCTTGATGACATGTATGTGGCAATGGAGTACAGTCCTTCGCTAACCGGGATGTCGACGAACCCAGAGAAATAGCGAGCCTATAAAGTTAGAGCGACGTATATTTCAGGGTGATAGTTTGAATCCACTTTGATTCAAAGCTAAGCAGAACGCTTAGCTATCCTCTAAGCACGCTGCAGGGGGATTCAGATCTGGACTATCGATTGAGGAGAGGTGGTCAGGTGATTTCTCATCTCCTTTACAAGGATGACCCAAAACTCTTTGCCCCAACGATTTGCAACTGATGAAGCTTCTGAAGGTAACTGAAGCTTTTAGTGGCGCCCAGTAGTGCTTGACACTGACGATCGCAAGAAGGTATGGCAGAGTAAAGAGCTTCACAGATGCTTTTTCCGGGCCCACGTGGGCCTGATGTAACCAATCAGCATCCGTAGCCTGGCTACGTTCTCCTCTATGGAGAAAGCGAGGGTATTGTTTGTGCGATCGTGGATGAAGTTATGATGACGAAGTTCTCGTTAGACGGCTGGATCGAGAGTTTGATACAGAGAGCGGTACTCTTGGACACAGCTCGTATCGTTAGGGGTTCTCTCTCTGAAGCCCTGACTGCCGGTAGCTTCGGCCCTGTTCCCGATACCGGTGCGATACTCTTTTTCTATATTATTACATGTTTTTTGTTTCTCTTTGATTTTTATAAATAGGAAATAGGTATGTTAAAATAAAAAATATTTGTAAAAATAAATAAACGAAATAGTTTAGTGTTACTAATAACAACTTTATATTTCACAAGCTGTGCCCAGTAAGTTTTATAGAACCTGCTTGCTTTTTATCCCGGTCTATGAACAGAACTTATTGACCAGACCAAATTGTTAGAAATAAATCCAATGTGAATTTCATGCATTCATAGTAGTTTTATCATAAATTGGTTCTACTAAGAACTTGTATCCACGGACCAAAATGTTGGAATGAATACCACCGTGAATTCATTCATCATAAAAGTCAATCCGGCCAAGGAATCGCATTCTCCCATACAAACTTTGCCACCCTATTTCCCCCCGGTAACATGTCAAGAAACCAGCCTCTTGAGGCTGGTTTCTATTAAGTGTTCAACAAAAGCCTGCCCACATATGAAGACTTATTTTGCCCTGGTATCGGTTTTCTATGCTGCAAATTTTCTGGATGAACTTTTCTCAATGGTCGCCGTCCAAAGTTTCCAGGGTCTCGGGAACCATTTGATTAAAGATATTATAGAATATTCGATATTTTAAAGTTTTGTACAAGAGTAAATCCACACGGAACATAACTTTGTTTTTAAACGGTTTTATTTAGCTCACCCCGTTTCTTTTTTTGTAGGTATGGCCGAAGCTATTACTCCCTTACACGGTGGTCGCACCGAGGCGACATATTTTCGTGTTTTATCTATCTAAACCTCGTTTCAAGTCAAAATAATTTGATTCAACATTTCATGTGGGAATGCGAAACGGTTTATTTATTTTTTAAATGCTTTGTCCTGTCCATTAGACAATGTGGTACCTACACTTATTGTATTTTTTAATACAGCACTTATTTACAAATTAATATTTTATTGCGTATTTTTGGCGAAACGGAACGCAAACTCAAAACTCATCGTCTCCGATAATGCCGTTAATGACGTCAAAGTCCATGTGTCAAAGAAACATCTTACATTTTCGCTAAGATTCTATTCCCTATTAGAGTTAGTGTTTATCGACTGTTGCAGCTTAAAATAATTTATTCTATATAATAAATAAAACTGTTCTGTTCTGATAGTTCCAGTGTCTGACGAAGAATAATAAATAGGTTGTGGTAGTAATTATTTTATTGATTATCTTTAAATGTTCAACCAGAAAATGATAGGGAAAATACAAACTGCATTTATACACATTCATAGAAATGTATTCATTATCGGTTTAGGGTACATATTTAAATTAAATATTGACTATAAGCCAATAATTATCACTTGCGTAGAATTAAACTTGAAATATACGAATTTATGAACAGAAATTTTAAGTTTCCATTATATAGAAATGTAAACCACTGAGGCTTAATGAAGGTATTATTAAGTAACATAATATTTTAGCTTAACTAAAACCTATTTATGAATAGTTTTGGAACAACTGTCTATATATTCATATTGTAATTTCATAGCAAGTTCGTCTTTGTAAATACTATGGAGAATAATATTGAATGACAAAAAAGAGGGTTCTTGAAACCACAACTTCTTTAGTCAATCACATGATAAAAACAAATTGGTCATAAAATCTCACAATCAAGCATGTACTACAATATTATGTCACAAAGAAATATGTTACGACACAGCACTCAGTCTCACATTATAATACGAGTCTTCAGCCTCTCGCCTTGCTATAAGACCACAACATGATGAACTCACTTAATTTTTACTCACTAGACAAAAGCACCTAAAATAGAATAATATAGAAATGCTGACGCCAAACGCTGCACTCAACTCTAGTGAACTGTTCACTCAAGTGCTTATTCATTTTTGATTGCTTTTTTTTCACTCATGTTTTATTTTATGTTCAGACATTTCACTTTGAGTGAAATGCAGTAATTAGTGTAGCAGCTGATTGCAATTTTAATATGATTGTGTACAACTCACATAAATATGAAAAAACAATGTGAGAACTAATACAGTTTTTTAAGTCATTCAAGCTAATACATCTTGTTCATGTTGAAATAATATTTACATAAATTCTGCCCAGTGAATGAAAATTAAGGTATAAAAGCCAGTATCAGTATTACTCTTAGATACACAATGTATTCTTACAAATGCTTGTGACTAAAGAGATACTACTTGAGATTGAAATAGTGCCTAGTACAGAGACTCTGCATTTGATGAACGAGGCTTTTTGATCTTCTCCAAGTTCTTGATTACGATGTCGTGGAGCGAGCAGTAGCGATTACGTATCTCGCACATCACCAACCATAACGACAGGTATTCCTTCTCGTCCAATTCCTGAAAAAGAAACAGTTCAATGAATACTAAGTTTCAGTTGCACTTCACTGGATTACATTGTTGATCAAAGGATATACGATGATAAATACGCACATATTCCGTTTTCCTTTACTTCGTCATTTGAAACTGAATATAAAATCTATCCTGTTGACTATTCAGTTAAGGAAAATTAGAACCAAAACTCAACCGGTTGTTTTGTCCTGTTTATTTTTACTTAGAGAATGTAGGTTTTCCAAACAATAATTTTGGTTAGCCATAGCACCAATTTTCCAAGAAGGTATTATAAAGATAATTAAAAATTATGAACTTCATGAGTAATAAAGTATGACCCCAAATAAATTGGAATAAGGGTGGGACAAAGACTATGAACTTGACATTTTAGTGCCTATGCATAATTGCAGAAAACAAAATAAATAAAAGTGACAATGCTTAGGTTATGCAAGAAAGCTTGTTTGCTACTGCCATCATCTGCCCAGCCTTTTCCCAACTATGTTGGGGTCGGCTTCCAGTCTAACCAGATGCAGCTGAATATCAGTATTTTACATGGAGCGACTGCCTATCTGACCTCCACAACCAGTTAATACTGGGTAATACGATACCCCTTGGTAAGACTGGTTGTCAGACTTTTGGAACACTGACTACCTGTTACGACTGTCAAAGATCTATAAATGACAGCCGGGACCAACGGCTTAACGTGCTTTCCGAGGCACGGAGGAAACTCGGTATGTAACGGGTGGTCACCCATCCACAGACCAACCTAGGCAAACGCGGCTTAACCTAAAGATCGACCCGAGCGGCTGCTATTATTTAGCCACGAGCTCCTCCTTGTTTGCTACTGCCATAAGTAGTTAAAAGAAAATGAACAGAGTAAAATACTGACTTGGACTGCTCTTCTATAGTCTTCAATGTGTGGGTACTTGGCGACTTTAGACACAATCTTCGCTCGCGAGATGAAGTATCGTGAGATTTGGTCAAAGAACGCGGCTGCCTCCGACTCCACGGACTGAATCTCAGCGAGTGTATCCTCCTGTATTGATACACCGAAGTTGTTGCCGTCCTCGATTTTAGGAATCATGAATGATATCCACATTTTCAGCTGAAACAATTGCAAGCAATACTGAGTTGTTTTTTCGACATTTCTTATACGGAAACCCATGTAAGACCCTGCAAAATAAAGAATGTCGTAATCACAAGTGTTGGTTTGATCGATCTGTGTGGCGCCAGCTGCCTTCTTACCTGCAATATTCCCTCGGCCAGTTACAATGAGATCGAAGAAAACGCTAATTACCACGCGTCATCCTAGATAGGCGACGAAAGCCACACGAAAGAAGGCAACGCAAAATTACACAATGTGACGCAACTGAATGTAAGTCACCTAAATTTGAATGATCATTGATGTGTCATGGACAGATGGCATGTCCGCGATTGGCAGTAATGGACCACCAACAACTAGCAGCTGCTGCTTCATGTTCAGCACCACATCACGGTCCAGTTGTTTCATTCGTCACCCATCTAGGATACAGGGTCAGCCTCCATCACAACACGCAGTAGTTAACAAATGAAGTGATAATTTGCATATTTCTCCCTAGTATAAAACTCACCCAATTTGTGAGGTGCGCAGGGAAAAAAACATCATATCATTGGACGATTGCAGCGTCGCGTCATACGGCGTAGTTTCAATTGGCGACTGTCGCGGCGACATACGCAGTGTTTGTGCAGATGTCGATAGCGATTGAGTTCCATTAGGCTTAATAGCATATAATCAGAAAGATCTATACAGTTTTCCAAATACATGTAGGCATGTTGTTAAAATTGAAATAGAAATTGCTTGTCAAAGATCAATAAAATACCTAATGGTTGTCTCAAATTGATTGTTGTTGAAGGATTGTTACTTTATTAAAATAGAGGCCACTTCCGAATTACAACAAAGATTTCCACTGTAATAATTCCACTGACAGTAATATTTCTTTCCCAAAATCTTTGCTTTGTCTTATCTAATATTAAATATATATCTATTATTAAATTATTTACTCCTGACTGTTGATATTTTATAGAATCAGGCCAGTGCAGTTCAGCAGCAATTGATCATGACAATATTCTTTGTCACAGGTTCCATCTGGTGCAACTTGGAAGAGGCCTATGCCCAACACTAGACTAAACTGGGTTGAGCTGATTGATAATGTATGCTTCTTGTATGAACAAATTCCTCTTGCATTGGTCCTTGATCAAGTCTTACTATACTGTAAATTGATAAATTCTTCATGATATTTTAATATTTTACATAACTTACCAAATTGGAATCTTCAACCAGTTCCCTTATGTGTGGCTTTACAAGATTGATGAGGTCACTGAGTGGTTTGTTGCATGGCACAGTGCCATTGGGCAAGGCATACACTCGAGTGCCCTCAGATGTGTTGCTTGACACATCAGACGAGTCCATCCGCTGACGCTTAGCATTTGGCTCAATAATTTCTGCCGCAGGGGGTGGCACTGGAATGTTTAAGTCCTGAAATACAATCAAAGTGTGTTCTCAGATACTACCAATGAGCTGTCATCATCATGTACCGATTTGAAACTATTATCTGTTTAGCAGTTTTAAGACAATGTTAAATATAACCATGAAACAAAATGGCCTCATCTCTAAACTGAAAAGCAAAAATGATGTTTTGTAGTAAGTAATCCTAGCAAATTCAAAAGTGGTTTAATATAATAATTAAAACGATCCATACCTGGTGTACATCAGCTAATTGCCGGTTCTGGAAGTTTGGTGTTTCTAGAAGTTCATTTAATTTTACTATCTTCTCTGGAAACCCTTTTATTATTAGATGCTCAGCCTTCTGCTTGAGGGAGTCTTTATAATCCTGAACCTGTAACACGTACACGTGCCCCGATTTACATGAACCACTCAACAGCCATTATCCGTTGTTACGCTAAGATCCCCCACGGCCGCGCAATATATTGAGGTTATACGCTTTTAAAATATAAAACCTACCGCTCCCATTGCAATTATTAGTCGTTCCGGTGCTTTTCCAAGGGTAAGATTGATTTTAAGAAGAGGATTTCACCACGAAACAATATTATTCAACAGCACTTTATCAGACAGACTGTGAGGTCACACACACACAAAGTACGTTACTCGTGTCAAACAAAGCGATGTATCTACAAAACAAAATGAATATTAGGTTTACCTTTTTCGCTACGTCTGTCATTGTGATAATATTATTTTTAGTGGGATTTTAAATATGTTAGAACCCTTTTTGTACTTGTAATACAAAATACAGTATAAAATCCACAAGTTTTTACGCTAACAACTCGTGTGAGTGAATGAAATGAATTTCGTTTGTTAGTTCCAAAGCGTTCATTCAGTTTTCAAGAACATACTATGTTACTAAACTAAAAAAATACAAATACTTTATAATTACCGATTTCTTTAGCACAGGGTTTTCCTTCACAGCTTTATCCATTATTTTGATTTTTTTGACAAGTTATGGCAGTGTGACATAAGAAAAGACGGATGGTCATAGAATGATGGATGTAAGAAATGACTTAAAAGAGAAAGAAGTAAATGATGCCGTTACGTCTGACAGAGGAAAATGGAAGATGAAAACGTGTTGCGCCGACCTCAAATAAAATGGGACAAAGGAACGACTGGGCACGACGTAGAGTACTTCATATTATACTGAAAATGATGGCGGCGTGACATAACCAACTTTTTAATTTTTGTACCAAAATGGGCTTCCCCAAATATTAAATAGTTCGTAACCTCTTCTCGTTTTGCTCTGTTCCATAGAGTAAATACTCTGTCCCTAGATGATAACAATATACTCTATGACGCTGGTGTTCCAAGCTGTACAAGAATCGAAACTGTAACTAGCTGAGAATAAATACCAAATTCTGATTTTTGCATTCATTTGACAGCTACGTTGTCATAATTGTAAACAAACACATGCGGTGTGATTTTTGTGAAATAAGTTTTATTTACAGTTCTTTTTTTCTTTGTGATTGTAAATCACAGAACCTCAATCATACTTTTATTTCTATGAACCAAGACTAAATTTTATTGCAGATACGAAACATGACTACTTTTAGATTTAATTTTTCTGGTGAAGATGACACTACTAATAAACTAGAAGGTAAACCAATGAGATATTAAAGGCACAATTGTCGACATTCGGCAAAAAATATATTTTATTTTGTAATGAAATGGTCGGATTTACACTGTATCATGTGTTAATTCAACAGAACATAAAGAAACCATTCTATGGCTGGATAGTGAAGAAATTGTACTCAATAAACAAATACAAACTTTGGATGATGTAGCTAGTCGTGCTAAAATCTTCGCCTGTGGTGATGTAGAGATTGGGCATGTTGTGGTAAGTGAGGCAATGGCGAGTATTGAAGGAAGTGGATTGAAGAATGTAATAGAACTAGCCGAAAATGAACATAGTGATCTTGTTGCTGGGAAATATGAAGGCAAGTATGTATGCTATTGCTGTAGCACCTCTAGACTGCTGTTACCTACTTCTATTACAAGTTTGGGTTTTGATTGTATTATTTCCCTGCTCTTATCCTTATTGTGCATGTGGCTTTATAATATAGGTGATAACAAACCACATTATAACTTCCTCTTCCATATTTCTTGTCACATCAGCACTCTCTCACTGCTGTTGTGACCTCTTAAATTTTGGTATTTAATTTATGCATATTTTCAGGTGGATTAAAAATTTGGGAGTGCACTTATGACTTAATAGAATATCTAGAAGAAAATCAAGATGGAATCAAGTTTGATCAGAGTAATGTCTTAGATTTAGGATGTGGAGCTGGGATTTTAGGAATTTATGCATTTTTAAATCATTCAAATGTTACTTTTCAAGATTATGTAAGTGAAATGGACCCATTCCTTATTAAATCTGACAGTTATAAATGTGAATGTTTTGATGGATAGATGTTAGTTTCTCTTGATTTGGATGAAATTTGGCACAGTTAGATTATAGTAGTTTTTTCTCCACATACGCATCAAACCACACTGACCACATTGACTGGTAGTGGGCAACCACTAGTTAACATGTTAATTTAAAAAACACTATCATTTAAAGTAAATGCAATTTCATTTCAGAATAAGGAAGTTTTGGTACATTTTACAATACCCAATGTTATATTAAACATTGAGGAGGAAGATAAAAGAGAAAAAGAAATACAAAGGTGCAAGTTCTATTCAGGCGACTGGGATTCATTTAACAAAAAGCTAATTAATACTGAAGTCTATGATATTATCCTTACATCTGAAACTATCTACAATGAAAGTAACTATGATAAACTTATATCCCTGTTTGTGGATAGACTGAGCAAAGACGGAGCAGCTTATGTAGCAGCAAAAACTTATTACTTCGGTGTAGGAGGAGGAGTTAGACAATTTGAAGAAAATGTCCAGAAACATGGGAAATTATCCAGTGAAGTTTGCTGGAAGAGCACAGGTGGCATTCAAAGGGAAATACTAAAAATCACACACAAACCGTAACAACCTTTAATAATGATTTGTACTAAAATATTTGCAATACTATTGTAATTACTTACAACATACAGAAGATTTTTTACAATAGCTTATTACTAACTTTTCAAGGTGATAGTCTTTCATAGACCCACCCTTCTTCTCCTTCATGCAAGAGTTTTCCATCTGGAGTCTCTCCTTCCTTGGGCTTCCTAAACTTGATTCTGTCATGAAGCCGGTCCCTTTGTCCTTGCCAGAACTCCACAGCTCTGGGGCGAATTATGTAGCCTCCCCTGAAAACATGTGATGATGCCATTGTATAAATATCTAATACATAAACTTAACAATTAAATTGTCATAATTCTTGTTTTTATCTCTAAATGCTAGCTAGCTTAGCTCACTTTCTGAATGATGGCGTGTTTTAATTTTCAGCTATAAGTTGAAGTTAGTAAGTGAAGTAGTTACTGAAGATTGCTTCAGATAAATAGAAAAAAAAAATACAAATCAAACAGCTGAGTTAAGACAGAGGTATGGTAAAAAGAAACGTTCGTGTCGTTGACGACACGGTTGGCGCAGTGGTTGAGCGATCGACTGCATCGCGCTGCGTGTCGCGGGTTCGATTCCCGCACGGAACAAAATTAAATATTTGTATGGCCTACAGATAGTTGTTCCGGGTCTGGTTGTTTGTGTATGAGTTTAAATGTTTGTAAACGCACCCACGATACAGGAGGAATAAAAACATGATATAAATTTAGCATGATGATGAAATAATAACATATATATATAATGGCTTTATCCATTCTTCATAAATATAATTACCAAAAGCTGGGTTTTGGTACTTCTTTCCCAGGTATCATGTACTCTGCTTCTAAGACCAACTCTCTCTCACACAAAACATCTCTTGATTCAATAGGAGTGCTCTGAAAACTTGTACATGCTGCTATTTGGCTGGGCACTGGCCTTGAATGGAAATACTTGGTTGATTCAACCTCATCCAGTTTCTCCACATGCCCTTCAATCCTAACAGATCTGTTAAGAATTTCCCAATAGAAGGTTGCAGCTACATTAGGATTAGCCTCCTGGAATAAGATTAACATTAATATAGTATGTAAAAAATTGAAAATATACAATTTCAGCTTCTTCTCAGCAAACACTAAATTTGGCAAGCAATGCATAAAATATAACTTCATAATGCACCATCTTTGATTTAGAAAGGCATTATGTAGCTTATTATCATGCATTGTCATTTTAACTAAACATGTTTAAAAAATTTCTGGGAATAGAGAAAAAAATATTCTATAATTTTTTACATAGTTACTTGCAGCAAAGCTAATAAAAGATAACAAATTGTGATAAGACTGCCTAATGGAAAATACAGATTACAATGCTGTATAGTTAATTAAAAGTAATTAGTTTGTCTAGGGAAATTGTTTAAAAACAACAAAATGGAACTAATACAGCTCATGGCCATGTGCCTAAAGAACTAGATGCAGCACATTTAAACAGGTTCTCCTTAGAGCTGTTTTGATTAAATGATTATAATACATACCATTTCACCAGCTTTCCTGCTTCCATAGTTAGTAAAGAATTTGAAGCCATCCTTTCCATATCCTTTGCACAAAACAAATCTTGCTGATGGAAACCCATCTCTAAAATACGCATTATTTACTGTTAAAATACAACAATCATAACTTGATAACAAGACTTAAAATAAAATAGGGAGATAATAATGTTATGATGTAGAGTTAATAGATAAAGAAACAATATCTACTTTGAAACAGTTGCCAGGCACATAGCATTAGGTTCTAGAATCTCTTTCCTTGAACAAGCTTCTTCAAACCATGCCTTGAATTGCCCAAAAGGCTCTTTGGACACCAAATGTTTCTCCAAAAAGGTTTCATCTTTGTCCTTGTATTTTATTCTCATGCCTACAAAACAAAATAAATTATGTACTGCCAATTTAACGTGTGCATGAATTACCATATTATAGTGTCTTGTTTAACAAGAAAGTGAATTGTTTTTCTATTATGAACTTACCTCCAATATCGATACTCATGTTTTTTAAATTAATAAGTCCCAATTTGCAACTAGAATACGTTATATTAAGTAATCCTTTAGGACCCATACAACTATTTAAATATTCACTGTCTATTAAACGAGCTATTTAATTATGTCACACGACAAACTTATAAGATTTTACTGGTGCGAGATCTTGTCAATGAAAAGATAACAGACGCTGATAAGTAATTAGGAGCAGTTTTATAACTATTTAACTTGAACCGCACAACCGCACAAGGAACTGACAGAACAGAACACACAGCTGATCTGACATTGACATATTTAGGTAACTGACATTGACCATACAGGAAAGGAATATACTTGAGTTGGGACTTCTGGACAACAATTTTCAAATGATTTTCATGGAGAAAATATACACTAGCGGAAGCTGGACACGGTGCGTTTTTAAAAAGGTTCCACTCTGATGACCTTTGACCACCGCTCGGACCATGTTCCCGATTCTGATGAACTCTTTTTTTCTTTTCACCAAAGTTCACTTATTTATTTGATACATATTCATCATATTATTAAATTAATTACTAAATATATACAACCTATAAATGTACATACACAAACTAATAATAAAAAAATGTTTTTGTATTTTTTTTGTAAGTAAATAAAAGTAAATTAATATTTTATAAATATGTTTGAAAAAAGGATGGATATAAAAGCTTGAACAATATAAAAATAACATGTTAGACAGTGCAATAGAAAAGTTAGGGCGCATCTCCTGCGCGCGGGATGTAGGCGGCACTTCCAGCCGCTAACCGCACGCCTCCGTTAAGCTCGTCAATTTTCGGGGCAACCGAACCGTACGTATAGTAAGTATTAGTTATAGCCTACAAGTAAAAAAACCATGTTAGAACTGGGGTAGATCCAAAAATTAAGTAGGTAAGTCTGCTTAAAATTGGCTCATCACTCTGCGGTTTACTCACAACCATTTGGGCAAGCTCGACGAATCGACTAGCCATTGCAATAAATGGTACAAAACACTTACATACAGACCTTTACTTGCTCTATGTGGATATTTTGCAATAAAATCTTGGTCCGTGCCGGATCAAGCGTGGCACCCGTAGTTAGTTAGGGAAAATTATTATACTCTTTGGGAAAAGGCCTCGCGTGGTCCTTGTTCTCCCAGAGGATTTTTTCATTATTATTAACACAAAAATGTTATCAATTTGTTCACAAATAATATTTTGTGCGCCTGGATTTAACTTTTAGAATTAAGTTCAAATTTTAATAACTTTTGTTTAGCTTTTGATACTACCGTTATTCCATTGACCGATTTTACACTGTAAGATGATGAGTTCTTAAGATTCCCAAAAAAAAATACGCCCTTTATGTGGGTTGGTTTGCACACGTGGGGCCCGTGGTCTTTGTTAATCTTGCTAACGTGGTTAATTATGATACAGATGGTGAGAATATCAGTTATTTAACCATCGAATTAAATTGCAAAACAAAAGTGAACATCGTTTACGTCATCAACACATCCACAGAGTCCACAGACTAGTTACAAGATAGCTTATCACATCCCCACAGTACATCCCTATTTGCCAAAACTTGTGTTGGTGTGTTGGAGTTAGCTTGAGAATTTCCGATAAATCTTGAATTTATTGTATATTTAGAAATATTTATCTAAAACGTCATGGAGTCCGAAGTAATAAAGGAAAAGATTCACACCGAACCAATGCTGAATGACCCGCGGTATATAACCTTATTGAGCGGCATAGTTCTTCTTTTTACTTTGGGTAAGTGAACTTAATAATTAACAAGCTAATGAATTATTTAGTACTTAATTATTATACATTAGCGAAACACGTTAATACCAGCTAATACCTACCCTCATCATTCTTTCAATTCCTTGTTCCACATTAGAATGTATGCCAACATTGCAGTGGTACCAATGGAACACGTGAAAGGAACAAAGGATGTTTTTCTAAAAGGGTTTTATATAGGTACCTACCATAATTATCAGGCTGCAGCCTACCTCAAGTCTCATTCAAAATGAGATTAGCCCTTAAATATTTTATGATTTTCTTCCAGTGTTCTGGTGGTGTTTCTCAAGGAGACGTACGCTTCGGAAGTCTGTGTTGTTAATGGGTCTCTCAGACTCTGGTAAAACTCTTTTGTTTGTGAGACTGGTATACTCGCAATACAGACAGACATTTACGTCTATGAAGGAGAATGTTGAAGAGTACCTTACATCTAATGTAAGTTTATAAATAGATGAGTAGTTTTTTTCAGTACACCTCTTGTCAACCAACTATGGCAACTACCTCCCCCGGGTCATTGATCTCAAATGAGTCTGTATCTGCAATGAGAATTTTCCACTTGACTGACTACTGCATAACATTCACTTTCAAAAAAAAATCTTTGTGTTGCCAACAGCAAGTTCAAATACTTACATGTAATCTTCCTCTAGTTACATACATTATGTCACTGATTATAAATACAAATTATGTTTATTTATTGAAAATAAATAACAAAAAAAAAATTGCCTGCCTGCAAAAAATCTTGATCTGATCTTAATCTTAAGATCAGATCAGATCAAGATTTTTTTGTTACCATTTTCAGAACAACTTCAAGTTAGTGGACCTGCCTGGCCAGGAAAGGCTTAGAAACAAATTCTTTGATCAGTACAAGAATAGTGCCAAAGCTATTGTGTTTGTCATTGACTCTGTTACCATTCAGAAAGAGATCAGGGATGTGGCTGAGTAAGTATTATTATTAATAAACTATACTATATAGTTTTTGCTGTAGTGCTGTACAGGTGACATTAGATGTTAAGGTTTGTTTAGTGATGGGATATATTGCTATGAGACGGGAAAAAGAAAGAACATATATGGGAATTATTCAGTACAAGTTTGTCACTGCCCAGAATGGGAGTAGTTATTTGATGATTTCCCATCTGGAAAACAAAGGGTTAAGCAGTAATGATCATAAATTGCCCTAATGTACAAGATTCAACAGGAACAGTTCTTCTAATGTCATCTGCACCATGCTACAGCGTAAACAGTAAAATACTAGCAGACCATCTAAATATACCATAACTCACACAATTTCATATCAAGATAGTAGGCAGACACTACAGACAACCACGTCTTATGATCCTAACATACTCCTTAGATTTTTTCACAATTAATTTAATGCAGATTTTGTACCTGCATATATTATTATTTCCAATGGAACAATCAAGCAATTTTCAAAGAGCTAGCACATAGCATTGTAGCAGTGTAACTTTCCACTCAAATGGTTTGCAGTGCTTAAAAGTAGTAAAATAATGTTTCATAAGGGCAAAGATTGAGACACTCTGCAAGGTAACTTTTGTTAAACTTTTTAAACCTCATAATTTCATGATTGTCTGTCTGTTTCAGACATTTGTACACAGTGCTGTCAGACCCAGTTGTGCAGAGCTATAATACTCCCCTGCTGATTCTATGCAACAAACAAGACCAAGATTTGGCTAAGGGCAGTCAAGTCATCAAGAGTCTGCTGGAAAAGGAGATGTAAGTACTAAAATTACCCTTTTGTCTACATTACAGTTTACTACAGATGTAACAAACATTATGGCCATTGGCACAAGGTTTAAATTACAACGAATGAGGTGTGTTTTGTTAAATGGAACAATAATACACAGATAGATAACCTCTTGGGTTCAAAGGAACATTATCAAGAAAACTTATTTTTTTAAATGTTAGCTAAGTGTAAACATTTTAATAATGGAAAATATTTTGTTTTTGTTATTTTGACCCATAGTTTTTGGTATATAGAACCCACTCTGAACTCACTCTCTTTCTCAAACAACTAAATGTCTAAAGTTGATTTTATTGAGAGGACAGATTAATCATTTCATACTTATCACATTTCTTTGATATTATACATGCGAAAGTAACTGTGCATCTGTTATTTTTTTATGCCTCTGGCTGTTTAGATTTAAATGATATTTTACTCAAAGTAGTGTGTGTGTCAGCTCCGACGCACGACTGGAGTTTACTCCTTAAGTACAAAAAAAAAATTAAAAATATCACTGACGGACGACAAATTACATAAGGCGCCATCTAGTAATATTGAACTGTACGACAAACACCATAGGTGCGGTTGCACCAAAGTTGCACCAAAAACGTAACGAGGTCATTCATCAGTAGATTTTACACCTCACATTTTTCTCATACCGGGCGCCTTATATATGAAAATCGATTCTTATGGAGTAAACTCCAAAAAGTTTAGGACTGGGATATATTTTTGATCCCAAAGAAAATAATTGGACCACAGACAAATATGTATTATTTTATAGTAACACAACCAGTCGGAATTAATACACGGGATCTAATAATATTCTAGTCGGTCTACCCATAACATGTTTATAACTTTTGTTCAAAAGCTAGTTTCAACTACACAACAAATATAAAATAAGAAATTAATGCTGAGGTATTAATATTTGTTTTGTGTTAGGTGAGCATCAGCAACACTGAAAATATCTTTTTCCTGTGTGTAGTTTTGGATCTACAGGCAGGCAGAATATTGTCTGTAATTATTACTTTTGTGCGTGTCTTATCGGTACATTTCTATAAATAAGTTGATATTAATATCTTGTCATCGTCTCTAAAAAGTTATCTCAAAGACAAGACCTTACAAGGTGGAAATTGTGAATGAGTACAAGCCGTGGATACCTCAAATTGTTTGCAAAATGTGCTGCAAATACTTGGGAATATGTGCTAGTTGTCAAAAAAGGCGTATGAGGTTCGCCATGTCTATGCCTTGGAAAGAACCAAAAAATCTCTTTGATGATTGTTACTTTTGTTGTGTTCATCTGCATAGCGTAGACGTTGAAAAAATTATTTATCTTCCTAGAATCAGCCAGAAGACCTTTATCACATTCAAAGGAAATACTTGTTCCAAAATTGTGTTCTGCACGTGCGATAGATGTGGCTTGGTACTAAAATCAACCAAAATTTTGTTTCTAGGAACCTAGTCCGCGTTACAAAATCCAGTCAGCTGCAATCAGTAGACCCATCGCAGGGCAACAACGCGACCTACCTGGGCAAGATGGGCAAAGACTTCGAGTTCTCCCATCTCAGCAACCGCGTGGACATAGCCGAAAGCTCGGCTAACACCGGCGATGATGACACGCCTGCGGACATCAAGACACTGCAAGATTGGATCTCAAAGCTTTAGTAGTTACCACGACGTTCTTTTTGAGGCTTCATATTTTTTTTTCTTTTACTCAGTCGTGCTTTTTCGCGATAGTTAAGAACAAAAGCGGTCAAAATTGTGTTGTAAGAGTGGATGATTTTGTTTGTCAAAGTACATTATTGTTGAGGTTGAGATGGTTGTTCCATTCTTTTAAGTATTTTTTTTTTAAACATTGTCTCATTTACTTGTTGAATGTTTAACTATGTGATTTTGAATGAACTGAGAGATATTAGAATGCATTTATTATAAAGGATGTTGAAAATGTCCAATATTTAATAATATTTATGCAGGGATAATCCTTGTAAGGGTTCTCAAAGGATTTTCCATTTGATGTAAGTATGTATTTTACTATTGTCAAGGATTTTTATAAATAAAGCTTGACTGATTTTTTAAGTTTTGTTATTTTCATTAAAAAAAAACAATATTATCTTGATTTTATTAGGATCTACAAGCTCAAACAATACAAGGTGAAGTTTTCAAATGGGCGTGATGTCCAAATCCAAATATAGAGGAGTAGCGAAAATAATTTTTATTAAAACTACATTGCATTCTGACAAATCGAAATTTATAGGCAGGAATCAAACCTGTTGATATTTGAAAAAAGCACATTCTCTATTTTTTTACCTACCCCATTCGATAGTCATAATTCAAAACTAATTTATGTCCTAAAACTAGATTGTGTTGAAAATTAATTTATAAGATGCAATTTTATTTTTCAAAATTAGGCTTGAGATTTCTTTTAGTATTTTTCGTTGCTCCTTGATAGTTTCATGTTTAGCCATTTACGCACACTTGGAAAATTCGCCCTGTATATTTAATAAACAATTTTGATCTTAAATATGATATTCAGTATCTACTGATACAATGTAGTTGTTTCCATAGACATGTTTAACCCCAAAAAGTTTGTCAAACAGGTTGGAATGTTTTGTAAAGGATATATACAAAATATTCAAATATGTATATAACGTTATTTTGAGAATGAAATGCTGGAAGTTAGGCAGGCTAAATAATTCCCATTTGCATGCTTCCAAGCTCGTGATCCAGCTTACAAAAACTGTCAATGTTACAATCGATCGTTGTCTATTTGCTTAGGTACCCTTAAAGCACCTTCATTGAAATCAGATAGCTGGCTTTACAAACGCTTAATGTGAGACTTGTCCACATTGACATTGTGATTGCAAGGGACAAGTCTTTAAAAATGACCCCTACTACCCCAACCTATCGGAAACAGATCTCTTCATGGGTAGGTAATAGTATCTATTCACAAAGAATTCATAAAGGCCTAATATACTTTTTAGTCTGGGGGCCTAGATAAAATCCCTTTTATTTTCCCCTAATCTTTCCAAGCATTTTTACTGTTCCAGCCCTTTAAATAACTCTAAATCGTCTCTATACTAATGTTTTTTTAGCTTCCATTCAAAACTGGGCAGGTGTCAATGCAAACCTAACCCTTCCTATCTCGAACTTGTGCAGAATATCGATTCTATTCGAATTCGATTAATGAATTCAACATGACTCGACTAAAATTCAAGATCAAAGCCAATATTATTGATTATCATAATTGTTATTTTTGCATATTCATGACTTTAAAAGTCATACCTATTGTCGGGAATTGATATATCTTTGTTCTTGTAAAAATGCCTAGGTGAAAGGGTTACATTTTTGAATAGGTTTTTTTTTTGCAAGTAATAAATAAATCACTGATGTCTTTTTTGGTAGTCGATTATGAGTTGTGCATATTCATGAGTATATCATAAATTAGCAGTATTCAATGGTTTGCAACATATTACTTATAAGCACGTGCGAATTTGATATGCATCAACGGTTTTCATCACGCTTATATAAAGTGGTAGGGTTAACAGACTGGGTACTTTAACGTTCTTAATGTAGTCGGTTAATCAGTTTGCCATTATTTCATTGTGTTCTCACATAAATTAAAATAATTTACGGATAAAAAGCCGCCGCTCCATTGGTCTAGTGGTGGCGAGTATGTGTTCCAGGATTCAATCCCTAGGTTACATGAGACTTTTACTAGCTGGTGAAGTTTCTGTGAAAGTTATTACTTATATACGTCTTACTAAGTACCCCTTTTTTGCGGATGGAATATCGTCAAATAACTTCAGTCTAGCACTGACTAAAACCCACCCATTATCCTTCTATTACTGTATAACTAAGTACCCTTTAAAACCCTTTTGGGGAAAACCGCCGTATTGTTGATTTCTCAGATCTCCAAAGACATACGACGTTTACATAATATGATAATATTATCGTAAGTGCAAGAAAAACCCAAGAGTACTTATTTGTGTTGATGTTATGATACGAAACTATTATCTTTACATCCAAGTTCACTCTTAAAACTCGTCTGAAGATGATTACGGTACATTACTCAACTACGGTCATGGCTCAACGATGTTGTCTCATTAATGACAACACAAACAATTTCCAACTTAGTAGTTAGTGAAAAAGTCGAAATATTGATCAAAGTTAAGTGCGCCGGCGACGCGCCGTCGTTAAAGACGCTGGTTGGCAGTGGCATGTCATTGTCGTATACCTTTTATAATGGACGCCATTTTTCGAATGAATGGTAATTTTACCTCGTGCTCAATAAATAGTATATTCCAATAAAAGAGGAGTAGTTTTAACGCCGTGAAGAACTAAATAGGATCATTAAGCGTATTTTAACGACTATACATATCATGGTAGATAGGTACATAGTTGATTACTGAGATTTATTAATAGGTATTAGGAGAGTACTGCCCACCAGAGACTAAAGAGCAGTAACAGCCCTTTTGTGATTTTTCGTTTTATTAGTGATTCTGAAAGCGGGTTTCTTAAGCTTTCTATTGAATTAACTTACTTATTTCTAAGACTATTAGAATGGTTTTTATTTAACAGTTTTCACTTACTGCAAACGAAAAAAATTAACAATTTGGCGTGATTTCCCAACTAAAATACAGTATAAATTATACTGCAGATTAAATTTTTAGGTTTCATAACTAAAATGCAGTAAGCAATATAATTTTACAGTTCTTTAGATAGTTTTATATTTCTGGAAAAAAATTAAAAAAAAAATTAATACGCAGTAAAATTTACCGCCATACAAGCTATTTTTACTGCAAATTAAGAAAATACAATTTATTGTCACGAACTCCCAACTAAAATGCAGTAAAATCAAAGCTTGTCGCATTTTAGTTGTGAATACTTAACATTCTTTTATCATTATAAACTGACTAACACGCAGTAAAATACAGCATTACTGCAGATTAGTTTGGATAGCATAATGACACAGATATGATTATTCCTAGCTAAAGTGCAGTTAATGTTTTAAATACTGCATTTCATTTTTGTCAAAGGAGGTTGTGCATTCTGCGCAGGGTCCTTTATTAATTAGATGTTTTTTTTTATTTTTGATATGTAAATTTTACATAAGTGAGTTGAATTATTGTGATTAAATAATAAGAAATAAACGGTCTTTAAAATGTGAACTAGCTATTTTTCTTACTGCACTAGTAAATTGAACACTTTTTTCTTAAAAAACTAACTAAAATGCAGTATTTTTTTGACCTTACTGCATGTTAGTTGGGTTTCTTGACAAAATAACTGATCCAAACGCAGTAATAGGGCTTTTTGCTGCATTTTACTAAGTTTAAAATGGTATTTTTTACAAAAAAGGCTATGCAGTAATAGGCACCAAAAAGAATAAATGGCCATAATAAATTCAGTTATTAAGATATATTTTTTTTTATTGCTTTAACGTGTGAACCTATGCCTTTACAACCTTTCTGCATTCAAATTTTTTTGCTTATACATTCTGTTGATTTTTTAAAATCAATTCTTAACTTTAAATGCGTTTTACTCGAAATCGTGATTTTGCTGTTACTGCACTTTAGTGTATGGTGGGCAGAGTAGTGACTTGCCTTTGAATGGAATATAGATCTAATGGACACGGCAGGCGGATGGTGGCTAAGTACTTAGCTATCGTTTTTTTAAAGTAATTATTTAAATTAGACATTAAAATAAAATTACCTAAGTAGGTACTCAAATTAATCGTTCGACAACGATAGCAAGCTTAAAGACCGTGTACCTACCTAAACTATTCATAAGATAATTTAGGCAGGTAGACTAATTCTTATTCTCTGACATTTTCATCTCCATTAGATGTAAGTACCTAATGTTCTATCTTTCGGCTCACAATTCGAACTGAATCGACTTTCGATAGCTACCTATATGTAACCAGTTGTCTCCGTCAGTTTCATCAGATCGTCCCTCTTGTGTTCGATCTGAGTATTATGACTCAAAAAGACAAATAATTAAAGATCAATCCCACTTACAGAAAATGGCTAGCTTACCAGCTCTATTTAACGGGATTATTAATTCGATGAAAAAAACATAAGAACCTACATAATTCTTACAATGTTTCACTCTTCAAAATCTGGATCAACAAATCGAACTTTTTCGTGTCATTTTTCATTGTGAGTGTGCGATAAATTACCGCTGAATTAATAATAAACCCTCATTACTAGGTAATTGCGGTGCATATTCACTTTCCGAAAAAATAAGTATTGGGTGCTATTAAATTAAATTATGATTGCACTCATCAAGCAAGATGAAGACGCTTATAAAAAGCTGTTTTTATTTTGGTATTAATAATCTGCATCCAGCGTTGGTGTAAATCGTTAAATTTTGCATCAATATACTGTTTTGTATACTGTAAATAACTAAAGTAGGTACTTAGACTGAAATTGATGGCTGATACCTTATGAAGATTGACTCTGATGACGTCTTCCTTAAGTATCGTGCGTTTAACCGACTCATTGCCACCATCATTTTCATGCATACTTTAGCCAGGCCCCGAACATTGGACGATGACGCGCCAGGCGCGTCATGGGCCTACATACATGATGACGCACCTAGAGCGTCATTGGCACCCTATGATGTTTTATGCGTATTTCGCCGTTATCTTGCGTCGATCTGCTAAGAGAAAAAGTTCTGTGTGTGTTTCAATTCTTATTCGTTGGTTTTCAAAGGAAATATGGCCTCCCAAGGTAGGATTTATTTATTTTAGTAAAATGTTACGGGGGTCGTCAACATTTGTGTAAATTTATTTGTATTAGGTCAATTGTTTGTGATAATAAACGTATTATTTGTAGATAATCAGCAAGACGAAATTTTTCCTGAATGTAGTGAGGCATTATTCACTAATATTGAGCATGAACATTACCAAGAAGATAACGATAAAGAAAATGATGTTTTTCCTGAATGTAGTCAGTCGATTTTGCGTATTTCAAAGAAGCGTAAATTCATGGGACCATGTACCATGACCAATAGTCAATATACAAATTATAATTCAGACACTAGCATTGAAGAAATTATGGATTCTGAAGAAGACGAATGTAAGAAAAAGTTTGAAGTAAGAACATCTAAGGATATACCTAAGTCGCCCATTAAAAATAAGTCGGACCCCGATTGTTGTGCGGCAAAAAAATATTTTAATGCATTGTTCTCAAAAGACATAAAAACTGTGCTGAATACACAAGACGAACTACCTCCAATTTATGCTCAGTTTGAACATGACTTGGGTAAAATGCTAGCATTTAGATTAAGAAATGTACCAGCAAGTAAACGTTTAGAGTGTTATGAAAAATTAATTAATGTGGTGAGACAATATGATGACTGAAATAAAATTTTTGAAAATATCAAAATATAATACAAGTAAAAGAGAGATCGTTAATAAATGTACAGTCTTATGGTGAAAAAATCCTTTTTTTTATCTTAGTTTAGACAAACTAAGATACAACAAAATCGGATATTTTTATCTTCTAAGAATAGTTTATTCTATTCTATATTATATGAATATTTTCATTTTTTTTAATTAATATTTTTCTAGAAAGAATCATAGTTTATTTTGTACAGAATAGACACAAAACAAAAGTTATCATTATTATTAAGGAAGAAGTTAAGGTTGCTCGCGAAATTTAAATTTTTCGTGTCCCTTCCACCTCGTATAAGTTTGTAAACTTACCAAAGGTTTGCTATCCCTGACTTATAAAATATGTATTCAAAATTAATGGCCAAGGGTATTGTCAACTGCAATGTTTAATTTAGGATAAGAAATGATAGTTCTCTATATCTCAACTTTTTAAAATCTGTTTTTAAGTAAATTCTATATGACGCGCCAGGTGCGTCAAGGGCCTCCCGTGATATCTGCTTATGACGCGCCTGGCGCGTCATGGGCAATGAATCGGTTAATAAAAGCTAGTGTAAAACTATATACCTTGCACTGTGCTGTGGCTGTTTGTAATGAACATTATTATAATTTAAGTATTTAGGGAGAGGAACCGATTATCGGACACTTTTATTTAAAAATTAAAAAAAATAGTAAATATTGGCTCAGACCTTAAAAGTTTACATTTTCACTATCTGCATTTTATATTCTATACGAAACCAGTAACTATTTAACGCATTACATTTAATTTATTAAAATTATATTTATTTTACAAAAATCGGTAGAAATTGTGGTTTTTAAAAAGGTTTCCCTTAATCGGATAACCGATAATAGGGCCCAATTACCATTATATGGTATTAGGCGACTACTTTTTTAAATAAAACGAGGCGCTTAATTTTTACATTGTATTCATTTATTAACAATCATCAGTCTTATTAATTATTAAAATCAGTCTTTATTTTGTTTATTTCGATTAGATAGGCGCATTTTGCCTCATATCTTCAAAAATCTCACTTAAATATAATTAGTCTTAATTTTTGAGGTAGGTGACCTTTCAGGTCAATCACTAACGGCTTAATAAACCTTTCAAATTATAAAAACAAAAACTAAACATTCAAAACTTTTCTGAACAGTTAATTTTCTAAGCTAGGCATAAATCACAGACAAAGTCCACAACACTATGATCTTCTAATCCAGCGCATTCTTCGTGACACCAGCGACGACATGCAAGGCATCTTATCCATCGTTCCCCTCGACTGTCAGTAGAAAAGGCCATATTGCAATAAGTGCATTCGGCATCATCATCGTTAGCTTCGCTGCCATCACTTTCTAAAATCATAATTATCTATTTCTGAATCTTCTAAATCAGAAACATCTTTCTTGTTTACTTTTAAAACTTTCTTTTTTTCCGTCTTCTTTTTTCCCTTGGTCTCTTTATCTGGCACCGTTCTTTTTTTTTGTAAGAGGTCCATCTCTTTTTTCTATTTGTGCTTCCAGTGTTGTTTTATATGGCGAGCTTGATAAAACAGTAGGCTTGGTCTCTCTGCTGTTTATCCTAGGTTTTCTTTGAATAGCAGGAATAGGGCTAATTATCTGTGGTGACACCATCAACTTTAACATCGTTTTCGCAGGTTCTTTGAAAAGTAAAGGCGTAATTGACCCGGTGGACTTTTGCAATCCAGATGTGCTCGGTTGTGGAATCGATGGTCGGCTACAAACTGCAGAATCATTAATCGTAGCTTCAGAAGCGTTGCTTATATCACCCGGAGAGTCCTCGACGGCGAAACCCTCGTCTCTGAACAGAATAATTCCACACTTTCTGAATGAATTAACAGCTATCTCAGCTGATTGCACGCAAAAATCTCAAGGCAGTATTCAACTAATTCTTCTTCTATTTCCTTGTCAAATGTAGGTTTTCTGCCTAATTTAGTTACCAGGAGCTCATATATGTCCTTGGGACTCTTAACATAGTCTTCTAAAGTGCTTTTGGGAACACCATATAATTTCGAAGCCTTAAGATAGGTACCCCGTTTCTTTGTTTTTCACAGCAAGATAGGCGATTTTCATGGATTTGCTATCCCATGTTTTTCTATTTAATCTTGCAGACATGGTGAAACTGAAAGAAAAACATAAAACATTGTAATGACATGGACAACCAAAATTTTACAACATGTAAAAATGAGGCGCGTTATATCGGATATCCGATTTTGGGCACGCGTAGGTATCCGATAAGTATTGAGATTTAACATGGCTGAATAAGAACAACTACAACGTTTCAAACATTGCTATTTTCTGCAATAAAATGCGTTTAAACAACAAAATAATTGCTACCCTTGATAAAACTTAGCAATGACAAAAATAAATTGTTCTTACTTCAATGAAAACAACACTTTTATACACAATAATATTTTTTTCACGTACGAGAGAAGTTGCGTCCGCTCACTGTTCCGCCGTTTTAGTTTCTAGACTGTCACACTTTCTGCAGTGGCGCTGTTTTACGATTACCAATAAGTATATGAAATTAAAAATAGATGTCGCTTTATGAAAATTTCGAGATAGTCAACTATCCGAATTTGCGCAACTATCCGATATACGGTGCCTTTCCCCTACCTTTTTTTATTTCATTTTGAGTAAAAACAAAAACTAATAAATAATTAGCACCCATCTAGAATAAAACTGAATAATCTGACATCCTTGTTAATTCTAGCTGTTAGGTCTAGCTAGATGGTAACGAGAAAAAAGTAATTAATTTTCGAAGGCCTAGTATTGTAACCAGTTGACATTGCTAATTCAAATTCATCCTAAATCTGTCTTCTCGTGAAGTTATTTCCATTCCAAGATGAAGCTTTAAAGTCCAATTATTCATATGTTCCCACGGTAAAAGGCTTGCGAGTAAGCCTCCCACGGTCATCGCAGGCCTGCCCACTTCGCCGGCCTGTCTTCAATATCCTACAAATCACGGGCACAATACATGTTACGGGTCTATACAATGTGTCACATCTCATTGTTCGGGTTGAAGACTTCATTTTAAACATTTTCAGCGTGTTTTCTGTGGTTCAGCAAGCTCAACAACTTTATTGTATTCTGTCAAGTTTTTTTGAAAATAAACCTAATAAAACCTTTTCACAGTTGCAATTAAATGGATGCTAGTGTGATTCGATTGTACATACATTCTAGAACGGTAAGTTATGTCAGTTCTTCTCCTTTGACTTTTGTTTACCTACCAATTGATGCTTTGCTACAAGAACCTCTAGTGCAAGAGAACCTCTAGAATCAGTGTCTTACACAATTTTGTGGTATATATAGATTATATTATATAGATTAAGTAGGTATAGTCCAATTAATAGTAAAATTTGGTTCTAAAAGCAAATATTATTGGTTTGTCTAATAACGTCGTTTGCTATAAATTCTTAACGACCCATTCCTGCTATATAGGCTTTCATAAACTTTTGATCACTGTTTGTTGCGGTTTTTTTTTGTGGGAATCTCGGTAACCATAGCGTGCCATAATGCCATAGCCAACGGAGTGAAAGGATCAATCAATGAACGTTTTTTGCTGGAGTGCGGTTGCTCTCAATGGAGTTAGGTTAAGGGGAAGTATTTCATGTTAACATAGAAAGTATTAAACTTTATGGTGTAAATCCTTGTGGAAAAGGTATGTGTGTGTGTGTATGTTCTAGTTGAGAAATTGGTGGGTTTTCATAAAGATTTTCGGTAGGTACTTTGGCGGAGCGGGGGGGGGAGTGTCCGACTTTTACTGTCTAAATCCCACCCATGTTCCTTTTATTGCCCTTTACGTTCCGGGGCCGCGGTATCTCTTTCGAACAACCCGCAACCCTGGTAAGTGTTGTGTTGCTATTGTAGTGTTTATTGTGTAGTTTTTGGAATCGTCGTAATACAGTTGGAACTGTGCTGGGGTCGGCGTTCCGTCTAACTAGATGCAGCTCAATACCAGTATTCTGCTCCTGCCGGGGTTGCGGGTTGTTCGAAAGAGATACCGCGGCCCCGGAACGTAAAGGGCAATAGAAGGAACATGGGTGGGTTTTAGTCAGTAAAAGTCTGACATGCCCCCCTGCTCCGCCCAGAGCGGGGGAAGTCATTTGATGATTTCCCACCCGAAAAAAAAATACCAGTAATCTACATGGAGCGACTGTCTAGATCTGACCTCCAAAAGCCAGTTAGTACCTACTTACTGCGTAATAATATGTATACACGTGTTATGTTCAAGATTGTTTTCGATGGTTTTTGAATGTTTATACTAGCGTGCGTCGTACATCAAGTTACAGAATTACTAGATGGTTGGATGTTGTAGTTTTTCATGTATCTGATCATTAGAAGACCAGGTTCTGAGGTTGGGGACAACTGCTGGCTTACCTTCTCGCCTTTAATTTGAATCTTTTCTTTCTGCGTCATAACGATCAGTCTTCGCCTTAACGTGTTTAGCGTGGGAGAAATGCGATCGCCAGCAAGTGCACCGGTCCATGGGAATCCAACCGAGATTCACTTTACAACACTTTCGTTGCCCTTTTCGGTATTGCTGTATTGGCGACATTTTCTCGAAATCCTTTGTATTGTGGAAGGATAGGCACCATAGTGGTGAACTTATGCACGACCAAAAGATATTTTATGAGTAAGTAAAACAGACAAAATCATATCCGAGTAACATACGCAGTGTTACCCAACACGACCCACTTCAAGGGCAAAAAGTTTTAACACGCGAATAATAAGACAACAGTACCAATATCCTGCCTGGAACCATATTAAATCTTTCGAGAGCGACTTAAAAAGCCTCAATAATATTATATGACATCGACAATTGATTTCGGCGACGATCGACGGTTTCCTGCCATCATAATTCGACACAATGCCTCATTTGGACATCCAATAAGAATGAGAAATTCGCATCCGAAACCGGACCGTGATGTTATGAAAATTGCGGTAGAAATTGCGTTGAGATTTATTGGACCAAGGAGCTTTTGACTCCCTCAGTACTTACTAGTCATTTTCAGTTTACTTGTTTTAATTTTTTCAATATCGTATCATTCAATATTGGCCCTTTCCTTTTTCAGTAGATTGAGAAAATAAATGGGTTCCGTAGCTACATGAAAAACGAACCCTTATAAATTTTGCTGTCTGTCCGTATGTCATTTTATTCCGTGACCATTGGCCACAAAGTTGAAATTCGGAGAGTATGCCTTCTATGAACCGCTATACAAATATGATGTGAAATTAAAAAAAAGAATAGGGTTGGCCATACCTACTTGTAACTGGGTGTTGAAAAAAAGGTCTACGCTTAAAACGATAAGAAGTTGTATGAGGTACCATCAAACCATAACTAAAGTGGCTGAAAAAAAGACTGAAAATAAATTTACTGTCTTTTGTTTAATTCGTCGAATTTTTTACCACAGACAATTTTTTTTCCAATTTGTTTTTTATTGCAAAAATATTTTTTCAGCCCTTTTAGTTGTGGTATGATGGTATCTCACACAAGTTTTTTTCAAGGATTTTTTTTTACATTGTTACTAAGAAATATAAGCATATCATCCATACACATTAGAAGAAAAACTATGTATTATAGAAGATAGTTCATGATAGCTCCCTTTCGGGAGACTACCCTTTCGATTATAAAAAGAATTTTGAAAGCGGCTCACAATTAACGGAGATATCACGTAACAAACGTACAAAAATAAAATACAGTCGAATTGAGAACGTCTACCTTTATTTGGAATCTGTTTTGTTTCCGTTTTTCAAAAACAACCTAATACTGACCCGCAAATTGCAAAAAGTTTGGTTATCGTGGATTACTCTATGGTGCACCCCCCTCAATAAGAACTTTTTCTTGCAGAACCAAATGCATCTCGGAAAAGACAACATTTTGAAGATCATCGCTGCGTCCGAACGTGTTTCTCATACCAATATGGTTAGGTAGTTTTAAGTACAGATTAAACACGAATTATATTACAATTTTAGTAGCGTCTTAACCTTTATCAGTTAATCTTAAGCGACGGTTAAGTATGTTGATCAGACCGACTCTGCTAATGGTTATGGTCTCAATATGTATTTATGTAAAGCAATAACAATTTTTCATTGCATTCTATTGCTACCGGCTTCGACAACATTGCATATCTACGCATATTTTATACATGTACATTTTGATCAACTCAATATTTAAGGGGAAATTAACGCATTGAAATAATTAAAAAGGTAATGGATGAAAACCAAAATTCATCATCTGCCTAGCCTTTTCCTAACTATGATGGGGTTGGCTTCGAGTCTAACCGAATGCAGCTGAGTACCAGTATTTTACATGAAGCGACTACTGACCTGACTGACCCCACAACCCAGTATGAAAAAAACTAAATTATTTTATATTCGTACTGTCTCACATGTCATGTTCCCCGTACGAAAGGTAATGGTCTTAAGCGATAAAGTTTCCGGCTATGACTTCAAAGGAAAGTTTAATGTCAACATTTTCTTCTTTATTGTTATCTCATAAATTTTTCGCATTGGTTCGGGTGGGGGTCACCGATCGGCTCCGTGGCGCTTGGCTTATTATTTTAATTAAGGATTAATCGATTTGTTTGTTGGGAAGATAAAGGAAACTGTACGCCGTCGTCACATGTCATGTGTATTAATATGCGCAGTAAACCGTTAAATGATCTCGCTCGCACGGAACAAACACGCCGCGTCGTGTGTGGTCCACTGAGCCCTAATGGAAATCAATGCAAATTTCAATATTTATCAACAAATGTGCACGCATTGCGCCACTGAGATATGCGGTTATGCAAAATACTTATTAAGTGGAAGTTATTAAGTTCAAAATGGAGTAACTTTTCAGTTACGTGCTTTTAACTGACTTTTAGCTTTAAATGCATTGTTTATTAGACTCGGCCGTGCCGTAGCGTGCGTTATTTCTAGGTCTTATAAACATTGTTACCCGCTTGTTAGGATTAAGTTATCTTTAGTCATGTATCTAATCTATCTAGTTTTTGTATTGCATATATTAATTTAAAGTAATAGATAGAGAAGCCTTTGTTGACTTTAAGATCAAGAAAATATAGTTGACGTAGCAAATTATCAAATATCTTCCCCCGCTCTGGGCGGAGCAGGGAGGAGTGTCACACACAGTGCTGACTAAAACCCACCCATGTACCTTCTATTGCCCTTTACGTTCCGGGTCCGCGATATCTCTTTCGAACAACCCTCAACCCCAGCAGGCGGTGGCCCTGACAGGCCCCTCTGCTTTGCTGACATCTCTTTAAGGCGCACATAGAAAGCGCCGTCGACACGGCCTGACGTCAATAGACGGACGGACGGTGAGCTACCCATTGCTCACCTTCCCCAGGCCCGCATCTACGGTGGCCGGGAGTCGTCTTGCGACGCCCGGGGCGTCATCCGCGGTGGCTGGGTTGGATTGAGGTTCTCTCCTTCAAACGCCCAGCCACCTCCTTCGCTAGCATGACTGCTTTGCAGAAGGAAGCGACCGCTTCCCATTTCCTCTCGCTCCGGACCATGGACTGAACCAGAGGATGCCCAACTTAACAGGATAAATGTTTGCTATGGGCTAAATTAGCATAAACCTGGTGCACTGACACAATGAGGCGGGTTTGCGGCAGGCCACGAAGGAAATAGTGGACGCTAAACTCTCTCTCTTCCGGTTGTAATTAAATGTATAGCAGGAAACGATAGCTTATGGCTAGCGATAGCTGCTTACATTCAAGAAGTTATGGCAACGAAGGAAGCAGCAGAAAAAGAGAGGGAGATGACTTCCATTCTGTCTATCTACACTCGAACATCTGCGTGTAGGAGGAGGGCTGACAATGCCCTCTTCTGACCCCAAAAATGACCGGTTGGCAGTGGTTTCGGAGAAGTCCTTTGTTTAAGTAAATAAGTCCGAGATTGTTTCATACCTACATTACCTGTTCTTTGTAAACGTTACCTCACACTAGGAATTTTTCCTGTATCTGTTTACAAACATTTAAACACAAGTATACAAACAGACCCGGAACAACTGCAGGTCATACAAATATTTGCTCCGTGCGGAGTTCGAAGCCGCGATACAGCGCTGCAGTCAAACGCTTAGCTACTGCGCCAACCATATCGTCTAAACCTTCGCCCGCCTTTCTTAAACTTTGCCCCACACGGGTTTTCCGCAAGCTGTCACTGCTGGGTTGATTGTGGAGAATGCAATTGTGTCCCTACACACCAGCGTGAAGTGACGAGATGGATTACTGTCTGGTTTTAGTCAGTAGGAGTCTGACAGACCACCCCACAGAGGAGGACATCGATCGAAGGTTTCCACAAATAATAAAAAAGTCAGGAGGTAGAGGAGATGGCGGGACCAACTGGATAGGTTTCATCAGAACTGGACGACTCACGGTTTCACAAGAGGTGGAAAGAGTGGAGGGAAGTCTTTGTCCAGGAGTGGGTTACGACTCGTTAACTAAATATAATGTATACTTGTAATATAACATTTGAGAGTTAGTTTTTAGATACTGATATGTTACATTAAAATAATTTACTACGCCAAACTACCTACCTACTTAAAATATGATTTGTTTTTTAATTTATATAGGTATTAATTTTTCTTTTATTAAGTATAGGTAGAAAATAACATGTACGTATTAATTAGTTAAACTATATAAGGCTTTTTTTATTTACTACACCAAAATATTCTGAGTCTGTAGGATGTACTTACAAGCTTGTTGCTGGTTCGGTGCCGACTGTTGTAAGCGATTGCGAGTTGCGACTATAACCGATAGCCGCACTCGTTAAGGGTGTACAATTAACTGATTACTGTGAAATAAGCGTGGTAGGCCGCGGATGCCCGACAACCCGACCTCTGCAGCATGCTCAGGGGTGACACGAAAAGCATGGCCTCTCTTTACTTACATTTTTTTTGTGACACCCCTTTGCACCCCTAAGCCAAATGAAAAATTAATCTAAATCTACCAACAAACTGCTTTACAGTTCAGGAGATGGCGTTTATTATGTAAAATGGTGTTGTTATCCTAATAACGCTTTTTCATAATTATTTGATTGGACATTTCAACTTGCCTGAATGTTTGAAAATTGATTTGATTTTCGTATTTTTTTTTACAACGAAACGCAGGTCCCATTATTTGCTACTAAACCGATGAAAACTTACAATCTACTATAATCTAATTTCTATAGGTTAGATATTTTCAGCCATATAATAATACAGCCAATAAGTAATAATGAGTTTCCTTGACCGAAACTTAGCGTTGCATGCAAAAAATTAGGGTAATAAGTGAAGTAGGTTGGAGTTCTTGACGTGTTTCACATTTAACTTTATTTTTTTCTGTCTGTCTCATTAGTTGAGTGGTCTAGTGGCAAACGTGACTGCTTAGTAAGAAGTTCTGGGTTCGATCCCTGGGCTGGGCAAAGTGTTATTAGGTTTTTCTAAGCAGCAGCCACGGATTACATGATAACTGGCGATATGGTTGCTTATACTGGTTGTTTAGAACTTTGCCTAAGCCTAACCCCTCCTTCCTGCCGGAGTTGCGGGTTGTTCGAAAGAGATACCGCGGCCCCGGAACATAAAGGACAATAGAAGGAACATAGGTGGGTTTTAGTCAGTACAAGTCTGACACAGCGGGGAGGACCCCGCTCTGGGTGGAGCTGGGAGGAGTGACAGAAGTTATTTGATGATATCCCATCCCCAAAAAAAAGCCTATATATCTCCTCCTGGGGTTACCTGTGTGATGTTATGTTATGTGTTTAGTTTCGATCTCAGCAAAAACATTTATTAACACAATTCTGTGTTCAAATGTTTCATTCTTTAAAAGCGTGTCGGTAAAACAAATGAACACATATTTCGGTTGAGGGGCGATCCTGTCCCTCCTTACGAGTGTCAAGTGGCAACCTTGCCCACAAGTCGCTTGCCTCGCCTTTGTCGGCGCACAGCGTCTTGTTGACATTTTGTGGGACAAATCTTCATTCCGCGGCCCCTTTGATCTCAACCACTGTATTATTTAATTTTGATGTATGCCTCATACGTCTTATAAATAATGTAATTGGACTATCCTTGACTTGACGTGCTTTTTTCCTAGTGAATCTTACTGGAAAAGGACTTAAATTGATGTTGAGGTAATTTTCTGATATATAGAGCTTTTTGTTTCCTAGGACCTTTAGGCATTCTTGTTTAGTTCGCCTAGTAAATTCTAAGGATTATGTGAGTATAGTATTAAGTTATAAGTCTAAACCGTAGCACTTCCTAAAAAGTAGTAAAGAGAGATGAGGTTTACTTCTAAAGAGAAGTAAACCTCATTTCTCTTACATAATGATGCATTTTAGCTATTAATTTCAAAAAAAGCCTACTTGGAGCATGCTTAGCTAGCTGTAATTTTATTTTGATTATATCGGTACCAGTTATATATTGATTATATAACTGGAACTTCTTTTGCTATGTAAGAGAAATGAGGTTTACTTCTCTTTAGAAGTAAACCTCATCTCTCTTACATAATGATGCATTTTAGTTATTAATTGCAAAAAAAGCCTCCTTGGAGCATGCTTAGCTAGCTGTAATTTTATTTTGATTATATCGGTACCAGTTATATATTGATTATATAACTGTTAAAACAACGTTTTCTCCAGAATTTCTGTTCTGGCTTGTTCATAGACTAGGCAATTTAATTTATTTTTCTACAATAATATGTAACATCGTGACAGCCAGCGTTAAGATATGGATACACAAACTTTATAAAAAAGAAAAGGCCCATGCCAGGCCATTCCTTTTTTGAAAAAGTCAATTTTATGGCTGAACTACTTTGGTTTTTAATTCTTACGCATATGTGTTATTAGGAACTGTTAAAATTGTAACAAAAACGTTTTGTATATGAAATAAGGCTATTCTTACAAGAAATGAGTTGAAATCCTTGATGCACTTGCTAGGTTACCGCCTACCTTCCAGCCTGACCTTAAGGCTATCACCTCATTGGTCTAAAAGTACATACATAAGTGTAATATAACTCAAGTAGTACGCGATAGTTTTTCAGTATCAGTAATTACGAGTTCGGTATGTGTCTCGAAGTCAATACAGAATTATAATGACACAATTGTGTTTTTTTTTTAATAATAGGATGCATAAATGAATGGCGATTGTCCATCATGATCGATTGTAAAACTTGTTGATGAGTCGGTTTTTACTTCATTAGCGCGATGTATTTTAATAAAATAATTAATTTTGTTTACGGTGGCTCTCGAGCTGCGTGGTCCTTAAAATATGTGTAATGAATGTCAAATTTGAACCAAATCCCAGGAAGACGGAGGTCAGGAGACGGACATAGGCTAATTTATTTTTTAAAGTGGGATGTGAGGGAGGAAGAGGGAAGAAAAGGCAAAACTTAGCGTTGCTATTACAAATCAATAAGGCGCAAGGGGAACTGTGTTGCACCGAATTTAACGCGAGCGAAGCCGCGGGCAAAAGCTAGTCTACAATAAAATAATATATTAATTTTACTGAGCAAACACCATCAAACTATAATTGAAGAAGTAAAAATGCAATCAGACAAATATTTAAAATTCTTTGAACAAGTCAGGTTCACAAAATGCATTCAAAGAACCGTCAGCGTTGCAAAAATAACAAATTTGATTTTTATTAATTGAACTGCCAAGCAGAGCAATCATGTGGCAGCGAAAAACAACGGGCCATACATCTGCCCCATTTATTAATACCACTGACAATAAAACATTTGAAACACGTTCTTGCGAATCAATACTCGGCTCCACGATATGAATTATTTATATACTTTATTGTCGCTTTATCGCCTGCATCGTGCACCCTCTGGCCGGCGGATGCCGCGTCTTGCTTGAAATAATAATCAGAACATAATTTTATTTTTGACAAATAACTGGTCAGCATATGTGTAGTCAGGTTTTTGTGAGACGGGCGCGGCGCGGCGGTCGGCGAGTCCCGATGCTGCGGATTCCGGGTCCCTCGCTTTATTGCCTGAATAAATATAAGAAGATGCTGTCGGTATTCCGATCTCGTGTAATTGTCCCCGATGAATGCGTCGCAAGAAAGTGCCTTGTACAAAGGCCGTGTTCGTGTACCTACTTACTATACGCACCGCTAGTTGAGTCCTACCCGTTTCTTTGCATGACGGTTGGTTGGTCCATTTATTTTTATTTCAGTGTACGCTCGTAATGTAAAATTAATAAATCATTATACTGAATAAAAAGGATTACTGACCTCCCGGTTTCTCATTCCAGCCGATGTTTAATTATATCCTATTACTATCTGAACGGTTTACCCTTGTTTGGTCGAACAATGTTTCGTCGAAAATCACTTCGGCGAATTTTAGTTGCAATAAAGTCATTTCGTAGAATTATTCATTTGACCGAATAATTCATTGGTAAATTTTTATTTTGCATAATTATTTATTTGAACTAATTTCATTTGAACAAATTTCATTTCACCGAATTTTCAAATGCACTAATTTTATTTAAACTAATGTTTCACTAGACTAATAATGATTTAGTCGAAAGATCGTATCGAATATTAAGTTCATTAATAATTCGTTTCTTTTCATCGTCTATAAACTAACATTGTTCCTTCACCTGCAGCCATTTTATCGAAAATTCAATTGGTGTAAAGTAATTTTTTTCGGGTCCATCCTTTATAGCAGAACTTTTTATGTCATAATTTTATTTTGCATAACAACGGATAATATATTATTTGGTATAATTTCACTTGGCATACTATGCAGACGGAAATAATGGCTAGGTTAGGTTAGGTTAAAACTGTGACCTCCTACGCACGAGCGGCGGCCGGCGAGTGCTAGAAACGACTTGCATTAATAGAGAAAAGAGATTGTTTTAAGTAGGTTACCCGGAACTGAACTATTTAGATTAGGATAATTACTTATTGAATGCAATGACATGCATTCAATAAGTAATTATCTCTATTAATGCAAGTCGTTATAAAGGGTGGACCCGAAAAAAATTACTTTACACCAATTGAATTTTCGATAAAATACATGTTATACCATCTGAACATTACATCAAATGAACATTATACCTTTTGATCATTAGCACAAATGTTGTTATAGCAAATAAATATTCGACGAACTGAAAATTCTGTCAAACGATATTATACTAAGTGATGATTTTCTTAAACGTTGTTCGATTTAGTAATATTGTATCAAACGTTGTTCGACCAAACAAGGGTGAACCTATCTGAACATGGCCAGTGCTATTGTAAAGATTTCAACGAGTTTGCTTTACAAAATTATAATGTAATATACGTATTTTTTTGAATTTCTTTTCGATTCCAAATTCTCATTGGAAATCCAATGCAATGTTTGTTTGAAGTAGTTCTAGAATTACCTGCGGCTTCCCTTTTCCACTGTCCTGAATCACGATTACAATCAAACGGATATCCACATACGCCGCACTAATTCCTGCATGGTCACAACCTATAAAACACGTTACAAATCAATCAGCTAGCAAACGATGCTAAAAAGGCTATTGTAATAAAGTTATGTATCCGAACGCAACGGGACGTGTTTCGGACAGATATTAATCGTAGTGCGTTTGGATGCGCGTCAAGCTCGTTACAACTTATAATATAGAAAGTAACGCCCGCCGCGGGTATTTCTCGCTTGACAATATATAAATCATTGTCATAACAGACCAGAGGCGCTGCGGCTATGGTCGGCTCATTTGGTCAGTCTAAATGATGCCTTCAACTTTGGCTGAATGATAAATTGTGTAGTCAATTTGTAGTTGAAAGCTGTTTCATTAGGCGTGTAGTTGTCTATGGATCCTTTGAGTACTAGTTTATGGTTTGCTGCTGTGCGTGTTCCTTTGTTCAATATTCAAATGTAAGTTAGCTCCATGCTACGCTGTTTTCCTCGCACACTTACTAAGGAACTTTGGGAAGAGTCCGAAGCCCGAAGGTCATAACCAGTCTTATTAAAGGGTTGGGGTTGGGTATTCTATAATACAATACCCAATCATTTGGTGATTACAGTGACTGGATTGTGGAGGTCAGATAAGCCTCCGCTCCATTTAAAATCCAAATTCAGCTTTAATCGGCTAGACTGGAAACTAATAGTTAAAACCAACAGTTAGAAAAAGGCTTGCAGATGATAATGATTAAGGAGAAGAAGTGTTATCAACCAACCCAAATATGGTGTAGGATTTAGCAATTACCTTTTCCGAAAGAATTTCATCATAAGGCACTTTATCAACATAACATATTAACATTTTCAAAACTACACGTATTAGTTTTTACCATAGCCCTTTTCACCGTAAAACTTCATTTCTCATTAAGTGATACGAACGTGTACAGCAAGTCAGTTGGAAATTTGATCAGGTCTCCATCGATCTGGTTGACTTAATGAGTCGTGGTTGTCAATCGACTGTCCCTTACTCCCGTCCGGGCATCGTATGCAAAACGAGCCTCGATATACGAGATACTTTCGTACTCCGGACTTTTTTACCAAACCTTTTTGTTGCTCTAATTTGGACTTAATTAAATAGAAATAAAGGAGCGCCGCGTGTGCCCACTGACTTTCAATGCATTTCGATATTTAAATTAGTTTCGACGTTGTGCGTGGACATTGATAACATGGGTGCCTGTGTTCGTTCGGTTTATTTTCAGATGGCTCGTGATATCTTAAAACATGTTAAAATCATGCAGCACAAAAAGAAATGGCGTATTCTCTGCCTAATTGATCAGTCAGCAATGATAGCAAATGGCGTAGGAAAACTGAAAAAATATGCTTGCTTTGCCGACGAATATTAAATCTACATGAGCGAATTCAAACAGTCGTAACATCTTTTATTCAAAGGAATTTCAAACAACAAGAAAACATTTTTTGAAATGTTTTTTTTTTCTAAAAACAAGTTCAATTTATAACATCGAAAAAGGATTAAAACAAAAAAGTAATATGACTTTTATGTTCCAAATAGCAAGTATAAAAAGGTGGACAAAGATTTATCGGATGCTCTTAAACTTTATTTTGTGCAACATTTTTTTCATACGGAAAATGGTCGCAATCTGTGTTTTTATCAAACTTGCCTTTTAACAAATGTGGGGGACAGATTGCGGTATGCTCCATGGTCGCGCAATGGCTGTAAGGTATTTTAATTAATGCCACACCAGAGGAACATTAATTTCCAGTTCATTTTGCTGATTAAGGTTTTCTTGGCGTTACTATTTTTTGGTCAGTTTTGTGGCTCTTAACAATGAGGGTCATTAATAGTTGAACCGATTTTCCATTGATTATGAAGAAGAACGGTAGGAGTATCTGGAAGAACAAATATTTTGCTTTATGATAAAAGCTAGGTAATACTTAAAACCAATTTTAATGTTACTGAATGTTATAGTTTATAATGCAAGACTTTAGTAGTACTTAAATAGTAATTAAAACCCAGTAACTCCTATTCAATTAAAATCTAATAAACAACGGTATAAAATTATCTGTATGCACCATAAAATCTGGAAGTTAAGTACAAAATTTATATTCAATAATCTAGTGCTTTCATTTAACGTCCTCACCTAAGCCGATTGTCATTAAAATCAGGCTTAGTAACGGTAATTTCCAGTATTTCATATGATGCAAAAATTAAAAAAAGAAACTTCCAAAAAGCAAAAAGTGAAAACACCAGGAAACCAGACGACCATTGTCAACGTAATGTGTGCTAATAAAATCGGCACGTATTGTACCGCTACGTAAATCTGGTTGTCGCAGGAAGCGTGCGCGTGCTCAGTACAGAAGCGTTCCTCCGCGTGCATTATTCAATACAATATTATCAATAAATTAATGCTCACATTCGGACGCCACCACACATACTAATGGCGACACGCGGCGAGGCGCTTTTTGTGTCGCCGTCGAACCATTCAGCTCCATTGATACGGAGCTCGCAAAAACTGGTCACTGATCATGT
The DNA here is from genome assembly GCA_905475445.1 of Ochropleura plecta. Taxonomy (NCBI): domain Eukaryota; kingdom Metazoa; phylum Arthropoda; class Insecta; order Lepidoptera; family Noctuidae; genus Ochropleura; species Ochropleura plecta. The sequence continues at coordinate 12,564,319 of FR997735.1, read as the reverse complement.
ACGTGAAACTAACTAACATTGCCACTTTTTGTTTTCGTTTCGACAAGGACGTGATCCGTTTTTGTTTTGGTAAAGCGACGTGAATATTTAATGGAGTGGGTAGTCAGGTACCTTCACAATTGATCGTTGGTATTTAAGTTCTGAGAGCAGTTATTTTTAGGCAGCGAATGCTAGGTGTTTTTTTTTTATCTAGCTTGCCTGTAAACAGAGTAAGACTTTTCAGTACATATTTGTTAACGTATTTTTATTTGATAGCTTTGTCTATATTATTATTATATTGATATTTGTCTGTTGAGGTAAATATTACTCAAAATAATTAATAAAAAAAAACCCGACTGCATATAAAAAATACTTTAAATAAAAACTGAAAACAAAGAACGTCAGTCCAGTAAAGTAGTATAACAGTCGAGACCCATACTGGAAAGAATGATTTGAGTCTAAATTATTAAATGGGTCAAATATAGTCAAATTGCTTTTTACACTTCTAACTGAACTGAACTTCGGACTGAACTTTTTTTTTGCCAGTGGATCGTACCAAAGACTCAGACTTACCTACCTACATGCATACGCTCGAAAAACATAACCTTCCTTTCGGCAGTCGTGTAAAAATAACACTAAGCAATTACAGTTTATGCCCCAAGAGTAGCACCAAAATATTTTAACACCAAAAAAAACAAACAAATAATCACAAAACTTTGATCCAATCAACATTCAGAATCATATTGTAAATATCACCTTCTTCATTTATGTGAGTAATAAATAATTAAAAATTTATGCTGATTGCAAGTTTACGAACGCAACTGTTTTATCGTATGTATATACCTAATTAGTATTTTATGCGCATTGTGGAGAATGCGTGTATTGCCAAAATGGCTGCGTGCAATAAAATGTGGTAACGGCGATGCATTTATGGTCATAAGTTATTAAATGCCAAATATACTAACAGCGTCTAACATGTAATATAAAACCCATTAAGCTTCAGTCGTTAACTCAAAGACTTATTAATTGTTAACGTTTTTCAATTAAAAGATTCATACAACATTTAATTGTCTAAGGATTGTGCAGATTTAAAATCTGGTGGCGCTTCATATGAAATCTGAATCCTTACTAATATTATAAAAGCGAAAGTGAGATTGTTTGTTTGTTACGTCGTCGTCACGCCTAAATGGCTAAACCGATTTTGATGAATTTTGGTACAGAGATAGTTGGGACCCTAGAGACGAACATAGGCTATTTTTTTAAAAAAGATTGAGATGTGAGGGAGAAAGAGGGAAGAAAAGGGAAAACTTAGCATTGCTATTACAATAAATAAGGCGCTAGGGCAAAAACTACAGGTAGCAGGTACCTGCAAATCAATAAAGAGGAACAAAGCCGCGGGCAAAAGCTAGTAAACCATAAAACGATGATGAACTCATTAACTACCTGAAAACTAAAAAGGCTCTAAATTACCTACGTTTTCTGTTATTATAGAATTGCGTATCTCTGGGCATGTTTAATTGCTTAAAGTTAAGGAGTGCCGGAGGCGCAGTTTAGCTAGCTCTTAGATTATCATTATGACAAAGTCCATTACAAGAATAAATCTGACGAGTTTCATTCTAAATAATATCAGGAAATCGTAATCGTCACAGTTTTGACGTTATATATATCTACATATTTATGCAACGGGACAACACCGGAGCAATAGAGTCTAAAAACAGCGTGTTATGCACTGCATTTTCGAAGAAAAGTATCAAATATACAATAGGGGTGAGGTATCTCAGTTCCCAAAAAAGGTTAAACGCTTTAGGCAAAAAGTTAAGTCAGTACCCAAAAATAAAACCATCGTCGGTATCCACCATCCTACCAAATTCTTTACATGCAACGTCTGACGCACGCTTATCTTAAATGTTTCCTCCAGTCTCATTAAACACGTACTGACAGCGGTGATATTCGGCAGGTCTGCTCCGACTCCAAGCCTTTGGGCAACTTCGGTGTACTTCGGGCGTCTCATTAACCCGCGTTATTATTCCGCGGCCATCTTGTCGCGCGTCAATTTGCGCGTCGCGTGTGACGATGCCGCGCACGCGCCGGCCACAGCTGTTGCTGTGTAACTGTGTTTAAGATTTTCTGAATTTGATTTTGGTTGTAGTGATTTTTTTCAGCCTTTAAACCCTGGAGGCTCTCACGACATATTGGAAAGGTTGATTAAAAAAGGACATAACAAGTGATGTAGGTTGTGATTTAAAATTCATCATTTAAAATAATAACGGTAAAATTGTATCTGTAATGTAATGAAATTTGAACAAATAGAAGTTTGGGTAAACTTTTATATACCTACCCCACAAAGAAAAGGAAAATAAATGTTACACCAAAAACTGCCGCACTGCCTGCGCCCGTAGCCGTAGAAAAGACATCAACGAGAGTGATCGTCAAAAAGGAGTACCTATACAAAATTTGTTGCTTTGATACAAAATATACATAGATCAGATGTCATATTATAATATTTTACAGAAAAAGGAATGTAGTCTTCTAAAAACAAATCCAAATTTCATATCATTTTTAATAGAGAAAGTCTATTATGTGCTAAGCTCAAAACATGGAAGCACTCGAGTGCAACATTGTCCTGCGTCCGTGCTCAGAATTAAAACGTGTCTAACGAGTGACCCAACCTAACAGACGACGTTTAATTGATGAATTCCAAAGAATAACGGCTTTGTATCTAATTGAATAAGTTGAATTATTTCAATAAGAAAAGGCAGGCGGCGGCGCCGCGGCAAATTGTGCCTACCCGTGCCGTTTTCCTTTTGTAATGGTTGCCGCGCCGACGCCCATTGGTCCATTTTAATGAGCTCCGATCAATGGGCGTAATTATTTCTTGTCTCATTCTTTGTCCGACGCGAGCGCGCTGTCATCTTGTAAGGCTTGTCCGCCTTACATACGCACTTGTGCAAGTTTTTGCAACGGTTTTGGTGAATATCCATATAGAGAAGTCGAAACAGGGCCTCCGGCGATATCGACGGCGGCGTATCGACAGCTACATATTGGTGCCAGATGTATCACGGTGCAGCAATCAGTCACAGTTAATCACCGCTAAGATAGATCATATTTTCGAGGTGATTTGTCGATGACGAGCTTGATAAAACAAGTCGTTAACATAACTTGCTTGTAATTTTGTCTCCTGGATACCAATCAATGTAGCCCAAAACTTTCACAAGAGAACATGTCAACAACTGTCCTAAAATAAATTTTTCATGCAGAATTTCCATTAAAAGTGACCGCCTCTGTGTCGATAGCGAATCGACAGGCACCTTGTTCGCGCCGCAGATAAGTTAGCGAGTTCCAATTATCGAGTAGTGCGGTGCGTATGGAGAGGAGGCTGCGCACCGATGTTGAACAATGCATAACAGAACAACGACAGTGTACGTACTAACAGCAGTAGGTCTGGTAATAAGAGTCTTTGAAACAAGCATTGGTTTAAAAAGGTTGACCAGTTTTATGGAAAGAGCACATCTAACATCAGACATGTTAACTCGTACCAAAATTCAAAAGTATTGCTCTCTTGAAAACAGTTTTTAGTTTTTTTTTTCTTTGAGGTAAAACTTATTAACCGACTTCTTTTGTAATAATATGGCTTCTAAAATACTATGTTCGTGAAACCGTAAAACGTTATTCAATACAGTAGGGAAAATGTATGTTATGTTATTGTTCGTGACTGTATAGACTAATTTAGTTCGGTGACGCACAACTATTTTGTGATCATGACGAATATTTATCCTAGATAAGGGGATCTTAGTGATAGAATCACACTTTCTTTTAATGAGAGCGTTATTTTTGTCGAATTGATTGTCTTGAGGCTATAATTTCTTGGTGTGGTAAACTATCACTCCTCATATTTAGCCATTTACCAACACAACAATCAGAAAATCTGTCCAAAAAAATCTCAAAACTTTTTCAAAATGCATTGTTTTTTTAACTCGTCGCGCGACAAAGTTTTACGACGGGTGCAAAGTTTACCTACATTGTTACCCTACATTTTTGTAAACAATCGGTCAACGGGTCAAATCAATTTTAACAATATTAAAAATTGATTTTTTAATATTGTTTAATATTTGTACGCTGCTGACAGCAAAACATGGATATATATGTACCAATGCTTTATATTAACACCTTTTTCACCTATATTTAAAACCGTTTCATTTGTTTTCCACTTTTCCATTTTTTTTAATGCCATCTCGCATTTCGACCTATGAGGTCGTTATCTGCTTAACCGGTCAATACTGTGGATGCCTAACATTTAAGGCCTCCAGCCAGGGGCTCTAGTTTTGCAATGTCAAACTTCTGTTAAATATCTGAACAGTGCAGAGACCTTGTTGCAGTTGCCGTAAACGTAGGTTGAGGTACTTACCTACTGTTTTCATGTCACTTTAATGAGACATGCGTACATAAGTAACTGATGTAAAAACTTTTACATAAAGTGTAGGTTTCACTCTTATTTATTGAAACAACACAACCTCTTTTATGTGCTGGCTGTTTATAAAACGGGTGAAGGTTCAAATAAAATACTGTGTTCTATTTTTATAATTTTATTGTTTGTTTGCACTGGGTACGCTGAACTGACAGTTCTTTGTGTTGTCTTGAAGATTCTGTTGAGCTAGATGTGCATATAAACCCGTTACCCAAAGTAAGCTGGAGCTGTTCTTCTTAACATTTCAGTGTTTGGTCTTTTATTTTTATAGCTGCTATTACCTAGCTATTTGCAAAACGAAATCAGAAGTTAAAGAACAGGAATTGCAATTTTGGTTATTATTCAACAACAATAGTTATTGAAAAACATTAAGTTATGATGTTTCTTTCTTATTGCTCTTTTTAATTAACCAATCTTAAGAAAATATTAAAAAGCCATTTGTTCGCACGTCTCAAAATTTCAAACAAGTCATTTAAACCGTTTTACAATTAAAAATGAACATAAAATGTATGCAGGTGTGATGGGAACAGTAAAAGCTCAAATAACTTATATAATTGTTCGCGTCTGTTGTTTTATTACTTCGTGCCTGAATTGTCTGACACTCGGGTCATTGACCGGATGCTGATTTGAGAAAAATATACATGTCGAATCAAGAGCATCCTCCTTTTTGTGTACATCGGTTAAAAAGGGAGAAAAGTTTGTTAAATACTTTATTCACATACCTATATGCGTCATAGAGTTTTTATAAAAACCATGCTACAACAAAGTGACAATCATGGAAAATACTATAAAAACGGACATTTCCAAAGTATTTTGCTAATAACAGTCAATAATTGTGATCACCAGGCCGCACACACTTCACAATCATTATGCTTTCGGAAAATTCGTATTGAATTTTCTCATGAATAGCGTACTTAATTTTCATGGTCTTCTCCTTTTCATATAAACCACAACATTAGGTAACTTTTCTTTAAAATGGTTGTAACCTTTTCAATAACGTTATCAATTAATCACATGTTTCTATATACTTTTTTTTTAATTGCATCTCGCAGTTCAACCTATAAGGTTGTTTGTTGCTCAACTGGACTATCCTGTGGGTGCCTTGAGAGTAAGGTTTCCAGCCAGGGGCCAAAAACTTATATACTAAGCGAATGCACGCCAAGGGCACGCCAAGGCGGGTACGAGCCTCAGGTTTGGGTATCGCTGGGGGAGAACAGCAAAGAGACTGGCTGGATTTGAGTTCCATTATTTCGGGGATGACTTTGACTTGCTTGAGCTTTTTTACGAATTTAATTGACTTTTTATTTTTTATGTATGTAATGTATTTGTTTGATGTAATTTTATTATATTGGAAAAGAAAGTATTACTCTTGACTATTCTTGACTTACTCTTTCTTATCCTAAAAACAGAGATGTGATCGTCATCGTTCTCATGAAGCTTATTTACTCGACTTGAATAGATCCGGGTTGTGTGAACTTGGAAAATTTCAATTCTTGCTTGAAATTTACATTAGTCTACATCTTTACCGATGAAAATGCATCCTGATTGATGCCAGTGAGATCGTCAGTCTATCACGCTGAAATTCGCCATCATTCTTTACCAGTCCTCGGCCCTCGCCTATCTTAAACAATCTCTACGTAAACACATCGCCTCACTCCTCTAAAATGTAAAAACACGCTTCTCTAAATGCTACCAATTACCGCACTTCTTTGCATCGTAAATCCCTTAGAGAGTGTAATCGGCACCTCGAACCGCTCATTACCTTTAATTTCTTAATCGGGGTTTTAATTGAAATGTTAAGCTACTTCGATAACGACGCACACGTTAATGTCCGCGCCCGATTAAACTTAGTTTTATCTTTTTGACAGCCGGTAGCTTAATGAGTGTAATGACACATTGCACGTTTCGCAAAGGGCTTTAGTGTTGACCACTTAGCGAGTCTGCTTATCGGCGATGGATATTATTTCTTGTAATTATGCTGTGATCGTTAATGACTGGCCGGGGTGAGCTTGCGAATCATAATTGCTATAGTGGGTGCTTTTTAATTTTGTTTTATGTCCATAAGTAGCTCTATTTGGATTTATTTTATCGTTGGTATAAGGTTTAATATTAGACTTATCGACAAAAGTAAGCTAAAATTTCTTGTAATTTAGGAGATGCCAATGATTAGAAATATTCAAATTTGCCATTTTATCCTACTAATATTATAAATCCGATAGTTTGTGGAGCATGTTTGTTTGCTTTTTCACGTAAATACTTATATATATATAACTAATAACAGGATTAAATTTGACACACAGACAGTTTTTAGCTTGGATTAAAACAAGACATTTTCAATCCCGGCAGAACGATCCAATGGGACAATTACCGAACTTCACGCGTTCATGAAATAGTTTTTGTACAAAAATCTGCACAAACGTTTTAAAAGAACAAAAAACCAGCTATTATCTCACAAGATTGACATTCCATTTGTAATATAAAAAATGATGTAGGCATATCTACTTTATATTTTAGCACCAAAAACACAATGACAAGCAATTAATAATATTGTAATGCGTTGTCATTATTAATGATCGATTAATCACTGGAGTCATACTTAATTAGCCTTGTTTAGCCTGCGCAGGCGCAGACGTCTGAATGCATCGCGCTTGTTGTAATCACAAGTTGACAAGCCATCAATCTGCTTATTCTCTGTTTAGTTAGACTACAATATGGTGAGGTAATTATAAGAAGAATATTCCTTTTAAGAACATATTGAGATAAGTACTATCGCATTTACTGGCAGTCGACCTTTTTTCAACCTTTTCAAGAATGAAAAGCGATTAGCCCCATTCTTAGGATCCCGTAGATGGCTGAAATGGAGCCTTTATGTATTCGCCCTGTCCACATGTCACAGTAATTTTATGACTGCGTAGACTTAGAGGGTTGATTTTTCATACTTGCAAGAGACTACAAATAGAGACTTAGACCTACTAATTGTCTAGGTAGGTATTAAAAATAGCTAAATGTATTATGATATTTATTTTCATTTTCTTAAAACTCACACTGAGCCATGAAAATCATACTTAATATTCGTTGTTATGGTTCGATTATATAACCTCAAAATCTAAGACCATAAAAGAGTTTACTAATGATTGAGAAAACGATAGGTACATCATTTTCCGATGTTCTTGGCTCCACCAGGTCCAACAATGTATGGGCGCAGAGCAATGTCGACCTTTTTCTGCATCGACAGTTATTATTGTAATAGAAGCGCAGAGTTCTATAATTTGTTTCTCCACCAAGTACCTTTTCGAAATAGCAATCAAATTCTTTATCGTAAATATTGGACTTACGATAAACAATTTAACAGGGTATGTCCAGGTGTATCTGTTGCAGGCGATTCTTATATCTTGAAGGAACTGAATGTGTGCTTAACTTAAATCTACTCACCCACGCGTAAGGATTAAAGTTAAAGTATCAAAGAACCTTTGCGCGGTTATAAATTAAATATTAACTGACGATATTGTTCATGTATTTCTTTAGTCTTCACAGGTGCATTTTTAATTCTATTGAAAAGACAAGAAATGGTAATGGTCCATTGAAAAAATCTAAGCTGTCGTTAGGGCTTTTTTCATGGATTTATACATTCATATCAAGAGGTGTTTTCAAATAATATTTGAGTATAATCGGTTAGACTGAAAGCTGACCCCAATATATTTGGAAAAAAGGCTTGGTAGATCATGATGTAACAAAGTAGAGTTGCTTCAGCAAAAATAGCATGATCAATAGATTGTAATGGGAGATGTGAGAGATAAATAAAATAAATAAATGATATGAATTATCTGGTTGACACAATTCCAAGTCATTTATTTAGTGATTCAGTTTCGCAAGTCATTTGTGACTTAAAGGTAAAAAAACTGAAATACTTAGTTTACACGTTATTCTATTACATGCTAAAATTCTAGACACTTATTTGTAATGGCGAACCAATGGTACGCGTGCCATTGATGGCAAGCGACACAACATTTTGGGCACGCCATCAATCAAATCGGTCTACATCTTAATTCAATTAAACAGTGGACATACCACTATAAAGTAAATATAACGAACGAACACGAGTGCAAACCCATTTGGTAGATGACTCCACAGTCCCTTGATTTTACCAAGGCAATGTTCTGGTCCTTTTTTTCTGTTGAGGAATCATAAAACACCCTCCCCCGCTCTGGGCGGAGCGGAGTGTCAGACTTTTATTAACTAAAACCCATCCATGTTCCTTCTTTGCCCTTTGTGTTCCTGGGCCGCGCTATCTTTTTCAAACACCGCAACCCCGGCAGGCAGTGACGGCACTTCTAAGGCCTCATTTCACATTTATTTATAAAAATTACACTTTGATCCCTACCCCTGATGTACGGTAACAAATATTTATGGAAGTTATCGAGGATCACATGATTGTTATGTTTTGTAAAAAGCTTAAAGTGAAAAAAAAACATGTATCAAGAGAAACTCCTCTCTGATTTATCGATACAATCAGTGCATAACAGGCAATACGGTGTCCTGACGAAACTTAATGTGAGCTTAAAGCTCTGCCCACGCGTCGAAAGATTAAAACATCCTAGCATTACCGCGCAGAGATAAATTCAACCTCTTTTATTGATTGCCATGTTGGATGCTGCCGACGTTTGAAATAAGAGTCGTTTCGATCGATTTACGGTCGGGGCATACCTTCCTTACAATTTGCGCAGTGTCCTTTTTATTTCGAGATACAGAAATAGGTTAAGTGTGCGTGTGAAATATGTGTGTTGTATTTTTCTTGTAATTGGACACAACATAAAATGTTGTAACAAGACTTATGGGATGATTGTTTTGGTTTGTTTCTGTACTAATGCAGAGCAATTATTGTAAACTAAGTTTTCCCGTTTCTTTCCCCTTTCTCCCTCATATCACACTCTTTTAAAAAAAAGTAATAGCCTATGTCCGGAAAGTCCCATTAAAATCGGTTTAGTAGATTCTGAGATTCAATTTCCTGCCTGCCCCCTAAGTTCATCGGCGTGATTATTTATATCCCAGTTTACTCTCCAGGTGATACTGAGTCAAATAAAAAAAGTCCCGTCAAAATCGGTCCAGTAGATTCTGAGATTAGCCCGGACAAACAGACAGACAGACAAAAATTTTAAAAATTGTTGTTTTGGCTTCTATTACGGTAATTAAGACCCCCTGTAACAATTTTTCATAAAAATCTTCAATGTACAGAAATCGATCTTTTACAGTCTTATTATATGTATAGATCAGCAATGGGCAAATATGAAGTATATGTACGTATGTTATGTATTCATGGTTCTAATTAATTTGACCTTAAGTGAACCTATGTTGACTTTTCTAGGAAACTGAAATTGGGTAAAAAACAACCAATGTTTTTTTTTTATTTTGATTACCGAAAAGACCATTAAATTATGTAATAATACTAGTAGTTTGTAGGTTATTGTCTCATTGAACTTTTCTCATTAATCGCTTCAGATGGATTGGCGATTTCAGACTTATATTCATTAAGTTCTGGTGTCCTGTCAAATACCTCGATAGGTGCATACGAATTGATAAAGTCACATTGGTACTTGCCAGGTTTTGAAGCTATAAACTCGCGCATGAGATGCTAGGCCACAGCCACTGAGCCATCGTTAAAGGAAGTAGTTACTGAAACGTGTGAAGCGATACAGAAAATTAACTCGTATTAACACAACAGGGAACAACATTACGAACACACTGATCCGTAAGCAAATCTTATTTGTTTCCCAAACAATAGGATTTGGTTATAAAAGGTAATAGCGTTCGGCTACGCTTGGGTGACTTCGGCGGTGTTCGGGCAAGTCCGGACGCGCGGCCATTCTATTGTTCTACCGCTAATTGAATCGATGCCACTGATAGATTGCATGGTGCTTGCAGTCGGCGGCACCGAAGGGTTACAGTTAATTGATTAAAAGTTCAAAGTTACAATTATATTAAGAGCTTTTCTCTACAAATGCTGAAACTAGGGGTTGGCAAAACCACAGAACGCCACCTGCTACGATCCTGACATGCTCGTTTTTCCTCGTTCACATTCATGCATCCGTACGCCGGTTGCGGGTACTACGCAGCTGACCTCTCTGAAGAACCTCACCAATAAGGTCATTATAATTGATTAAATTTGACGACACGGTTGGCGCAATGGCTGAGAGATCGATTTGCCACGCTGCGTGTTGCGTGTTCGATCCCCACACGGAACAATTATTTGTATGGCCTACAGATAGTTGTTGCGGGTCTGGCTGTTTGTGTATATGAGTTTAAATGTTTGTAAACGCACCCACGGTACAGAAGAAATTCCTATTGTGGGACAACGTTTTAAAAAATAGAATAACGATAATAATAATGTCTTTCTATAGCATCTTGAAACAGTTTACATGAATAGCAACCACAAACTTGCCTGTAACACATACAGATAAGGAAGATTTCAGCATTTTTTAGATCTAGTTGTAGGATCAGGGATAACAAAAGTTTTGTAAATTCTGTTGTCGTTTGAAACTAAGTGGGCTCAAGATCTTCATACTTAAAATCTATCATATTATATCTACAAATCTTCATCATCAATCACCTTATTTTGTCTAGCTTAGTATATATACAAAAAAGTACAAAAAAATAGAACAAACACAGATCGTTATGACAGACAAAACAATAAGTTTTACCTCCTACTCTACTTATGTTATTTACAGCCTATTGTATCAAAAAACTTCAAACATTAAATAAATATCTTCCTCAATTAACCTACCTAGCAAGTAGAAACATGTATAGTCTGTAGTATTTAGCTTACATACGCAAACTAATGTTTAACCTTCGTTTAATAGTGAAACCGAGCGTTCCCGCAACGAATCGTTACCGCTACCGGACAATGGACAAATCGAATCTGTCACGGGCGCCCGCGCATCTTGGCTTACTGGCCACCGCTATTACACGCTGGCCAAGTCCGTACACAAGCTTCTGGGAAGAAAAAAGAACATTTTCTTTTTTTGTATGACCACTGTTCCGAATGGCCAGTGTTACCAAACTCAGGTTCTACTTGATATTAATTAAAGGATTACGTTGAATCTACAATCGGGTGGTGTTAATCAGAATTTACTATGAAATTCCGTTAACAAATAGTCCTTTTTTCGGATAGATTATCATCAAATAATTTCCTCCTCACTGGACGGAGCGGGAGGGAGTGTCAGACTTCTACTGAATGAAACCCATCCATGTTCCTCCTTTTGTCCTTTGTGTTCCGGGACTGCAATATCTCTTTCGAACAACCCGCAAACCCGGCAGCAAGTGACCGTGGAGGGCCCCTCTGCTTTACAGACATTACTTTGAGGCGCGCGTGGAACACGAACGGACGAACGGTGAGCTACCCCTTGATCACTATCCACAGACTCGAGTCTACGGTGGCCGGGAGTCGACGCCCGGAGTGAGGGCGGGGGTGGGTTGGTTTGAGGTTTTCTCCCTCAAATTTCCTGGAACCTCTCGCCAGCATACCGAGGTGAAAAGGAGATGGCCGCTTCCCATTCCCTCTCGCTCCAGACCACGATCCGGATCTGGTTTACAAGGGCTGGGCGTGAGAGGTGGTACAAATAGTCTGGTATTTGCAAAGAAATAAAATCTATTAGACACTACAATTGTCGTCAGCCACACTTGTATTTAGAGTTACCTAATCGACACACCTCACTATTTCCTATTCAAAAGACATCTAACGCCATTAGCGGTTTCTATTTTTGTCACGACGTAAATCTAACGTTCAAATAAACTATTTTATTTCAAAGGCACTCCTCCGCATGATAGGTGATGAAAGCGTGCAAAATACACTTATGGTAATAGTATCCTGATATACACACAGTTCTCGTATCTTCACATTAAACAAGATTGAAGAATTAAATTATCAAGAGAAATGTATTGGATCGGCGGTGTGGCGTCGTTGACGAGAATTAAACTGAGCTAAATAAGGGACGATTAACTGCCGTGTACCTTGTGAGTTGTAAGTTACTGTCTCATCTAATTGAAAGTGAAAGAAATTAGCATAAACAGCGCTGCATATTCGGAGTACCTCGATAATCCTTTGGCGAGAAAAGCAAACGTTAATTCTGTTTCTGTTCGCTTTGTGCTGCCGCTAGTATACACGGGTTCATTAAGCTTAATAACATAATTTCGAAAAGTAATTACTTCAATAATTAACAGTTTGTTCGTCTGTACAGCTCAATTGACATAGCTCTTAATTTGCGTGAAGGCGCAACGCATTGATTAAGCAATCTATTCTATTATTATAATTCGTAATTACATTTTATTGTATAGTCGTAATATACGATTAAATTGCATTGTGTGAGTTATTTGTTTTGTTGCTTATTGGTGTGGATACAATGAGGTGCAATAAGACTTCGAAGACAGGTTATTTTTATTAAAATTGCTCCTGATTTGGTATTCGTTTGCGGAAATAATATATAGATATTTTGAGACATTCTTTTTGCATAGCCACTTATGTCCCACTACTGTCAAAGGCCTCGCCCATATCTTTCTAGTTAGTATTTTTGCGCCATCGCTGTGCACCATCAGGACATTTCGACGGTAACTTCGGCGACATGTATCCAGGGATATGTTTTTTGATAACTGTTTTCTAATATCCCTTTTTTCTGTTACTGTATTTTGTCTCTGCATCACCCTTAGGTAGACTGGCAAGAAATGCCTAATGCATTATGTCTACCTTTGTGCAGTTTTTACTTGTGCATAAAGTTTTAATAAATAAACACCCATAGATGGTAGTTTTAGTTATAAATAACGTTTCAAGACCACCGAGGTTTGTTCATCCGTCTGAGAGTTGTTTCCGAGATTTACGAGTCAATGTGTCACCAGTTCCAAAGCGTCAACAAACCACTCGTAGTCAGTAACTAGTTTACTGCCTGCCACTGTCTGTGCTTTCAATGTTTCCAACGCGCTTTGGTTTCATCGGCAACATTTCCATATTGTACGTTTGATTAAATTACCTTTGGTTGTGTACAAAATAGATTCTGTTAGCGCAGTTGTTTGTGATGCGATCTCAAACACCAAATATTGCAATTCTTATAATTGTTGCAAATATATATGTATATATTTTGGTAAACGGAATTTCATTGGTCAGATGTTACAGAAAAAGTCAATACAACTGACTGGAACTCGGCGGCGTCGGCGGGCAGTAAGAATAAATAAATCGAAAAATAATATCTTGAATTCTCGAATTCTATATTGAGATACGAAATTAAAATGGCTCACGTGTCCAATAAATTGAGACAAACTGTAATTAAAAACACATACATATGCCTATTTTTAGCAACTCCAACTTGAAAGGTATGTGCGAAGTTATTCATACAAAAGTAATGTGAAAAATAAACTGATTTATGTTTAACTTTCAATGCGTAGATATTAAGTTCTGTTGATTAAAATCGACACCTGAAACGCAGCATTCAATTAGCAAGATAGAAATCAAAGATGAAATTTGCGTGAATTAGAGTGTGGCTCAATCGAGAATCGCGATCGTATCAAGTGTAGCGAATGTCGTGGAAGGATAATCGTTCCGCAGCTGTAACCAATACAATACCAAGGTCCTTATAGGCGGGTATTCTAGCCTTTACTGACCAATTAAACTTTAGCTAGCTTAAGTTAGTATGTGTAAGTTAGGCTGTTAATTCGAATGATGGAAAATATCGGTCGACGTACCGAGGCGAATCGAACTTTAGCTAGCTTAAGTAAGTATGTGTAAGTTAGGCTGTTAATTCGAATGATGGAAAATATCGTTCGACGTACCGAGGCGAATCGTTAAAAACGTACACAATTTCGTCGTTTCTGAATAAGGAAGTGAAATTATAACGGATCAAATAATTACGTGCTAATTAACTGAAGCGACCAAATGCTACCTCATTTTTGGGATATATAAAATATTTTGCCGAAACTGGTGGAGTCGGGCTTTCTGACTCAAAGTTGACGTGGAACCGTGAAACTAATTGGAGCTTTCCCGACGACTGACACTTTGATAAATTACGTCACTCAACGTAGATATGCAAAGTTGCTGGCAGCCACTATTTCCAAAGCCTTTAATATTACGAACACGACCCTTTTTTTCTACATAGTGTTGGAAGCCTTCCAGCTAATACATTAGAGTGCTGTTCATAAACTCCAGTTAACTATCTGCTAATTAAACGGACGATTACGTAGCACGCATGTACCGCTCGTGTAACCGGCGTTCATTAATTTTTACATGGTTGTATTGTAAAGCCTCCCATAATAATCGCCTACGAGATTTATCGATATAAAGATAAATTATCGTTAATTTTAAAATGTTAGACGAAAATAACTTTTTTATATCTGATATCTGGTACTACGGGTAAGCTACTTAGCTCTTTCATATTGTTTGTTTTAAGAAGAACCTTGAAAAGGTTCCTTTGTTAAAGGTTTTACTAAATGGGGAATTGAAAAAGACGATTAATCCTTAAATGGCAAATATACTTGCAGTTATATTGTCAAAACTACTTATATTGTCAAGTCGTATACAGCTTTACGTAAAGACAAGTAAAAAGTGGAATAAACTGCGATACTGTTTTGGAAAGAATTTATATATCGTCGCAAATAGTGGATAAGTAATGATAGGATGGTCTAGTAATGCTGTTTCCAATTGCACCTGTAATATCTCTATAAACAGATAGCACTGTGCTATTTTACAACTGAGTAGTCCAAGCTATTATTATCCTCAGACTCATATATTTATCAAAGATAATCTTTCGTTTATTAGGCACACAATAACGCTGTAAACTTTTATGTATTCTACGTCAAATATCGACGTTTGCGCAGCGCCGTAGAAATTAAATAATCATTGGTAGCTTGTAGATGACACGAGACACAAAAGTACCCGTTTGCACAGCGCCTTAGGTTATCAAATATACCAACCTTCTAATTTTCGTTTTATTTGTAATAACGATAGTTTTCTTTTTTAAATAAAACTTTCCCCTCACTAGGAATTTCTCCTGTATCGTGGGTGCGTTTACAAACATTTAAACTCACATACACGTGCGTTTACAAACAGCCAGACCCAAAACAACTAACTGTAGGTAATTCAAATATTTGTTCTGTGCAGAATTGAACCCGTAACACGTAGCGCAGCAATCGATCGCTCAACCACTAACCAACCGTGCCGTCAAACAGTAGCCCTTTACGCGATGTTTGGTAACTATACCCATGGGCTCCACGAGACAGGCTCGCCCTAGTCTGGAGTTAAATAGTAAAATTCTATTTCCTTAGTATAATTTTAAAATAAAGGTTGTAAAAGTATCCTTAACAAAGCCGAAATGCTCTTGTTCTTGACCATACCTGGGGTCTATCTATATACGGAGATATTGGAGGTCAAAATTACAATTTAATGGCAAGTTTTTTAAAAACCAAGTTTTTAATGTTACAAATTAACTTAAAGTTCCTCCCTAACAAATCCATCATAATGTTTTGATTGCGTAACATTGAGTTCGGCCGCAAAACGTGATTTTTACCCGAAAAATTAAGTTTCCCAGCAATACCTTTTTGCGCAAACTTAGTTTGGTGTACACACTACGGCAGGTCAACCTATTCTAAACTAAATTATATCCTGATCCCTCTACTACGGATCGCACACCGTAATAGAGAGATCAGGTTTAAATTTTGTGGTTTTGTGGCAGGTTTTCTGTACGTTGATGTGGTTGACGGCTTCATGAAGGGTTGGTTAACCCTTTATAGTCTAGCTGTTAAGTATTATTTAAATGAAATACTTGAAAACGAGTAGGTCAAAAATACCTGCAAATCAGAAATATGAAAAGCAATAAACGCGAGCAAGGTCCCGATCGATTAGACACGCTCAGGGCCAAAGGTGTGAATCGACATTTAATAAAATAATTTATATGACGCTGATGCGTTTTTAATGGCCGCCAGACGAACGGACGCGTTTTTGTTACTCATAACGACTAAACAGTTAGTGTAAATGGAGGAACGCAGTTACTGCTCATTGAAATACCATGTTTCAAGGTAAAACCTTGGTTTCTGTAAATCCTTACTAATATTATAAAAGCGAAAGTGAGTTTGTTTGTTTGTTTGTTTGTTTGTTTGTTACCTCTTCACGCTGTAATGGCTAAACCGATTTTGATGAATTTTGGTACAGAGATAGTTGGGAACCAGGAGACGGACATAGGCTATTATTTTTTTAAAAAGACTGGGATATGAGGGAGAAAGAGGGAAGAAACGAGAAAACTTAGCGTTGCTATTACAAATCAATAAGGCGCTACCGAATTTAACGCGAGCGAAGCCGCGGGCAAAAGCTAGTTATTGTATAAACGTGTTTAGTTAAGTTAGTGTGCGGAAGTCACACTTGTTCTCGGTGCCCCCTGACACAAGTGTGAGAAGGAACACCGGTGTGGTTTTAGTCAGTAAAGTCTGACAAACCCCCCTCCCCAGGACGGGGGACATCCATGAGGATTTCCATATCAACAAAAAAAAATTTGGTTAGTGTATAAACGTGTTAGGGACACCGACATCCGCGCCAATACGAGTGCTACCTCTCATCGCATACGTGTCCTCGTTGGTTAGTGGTCGCAAATCGCGGGATTTCTGTCAATTGATAGCAAAGCTCGACCTTTTATTATATGGGACTAAAACATGACTGGCAAAATGTCGGTGTACTAATACATCTCTGCTTAAGCTTTCGGGGATCACATGCATAACGCGTGATGTAGAATAGATAACAAATTCTAATAATAGTAAAGCTTTCCTTCATAATCAAGTTTTTCTTTACGCCGCGCCGCAAGCAGCTACGAACACTCGTAACACTGACGTAGCACACTTTTACCTCGCACATTAGTTGTAATTACTTTAAATATATATCATATTCAAGAGATATACGCACTTTAGCGCGATATAAACGATATGCCTGCGCCACCTTCCCCTCTTGGCAGGTACGAAACGTTACTTTACTTTTATTGCAAGCACCAAGCACCCGATGCACGCACATCGATAGCGCGGCGTCGTATCGAGAGACAATCAATTAACTCGCCTCCGCAATTCGATTATTGATTTTGTAATTAAATCGCGTCGGTGGGCGTGTCGCGAACCAACTCGCTCGCATGAATTATCTTTATGGCAGATTTTTAGTGATGTTTGTTGACTTTTTCAATTAAGCCATTACGAAAGAGTAAATCTTAAAGGTTATCTTACAAGCGATCTTTTAAAATATTGTCCGTAACATTAATCTCCCGGTGCGCTGACGTCGAAGCATACCATTATATTGTACGAGATATCTCGCCGTATTATACATTGCTTGACAGTGGAGCTGAATGGAAATAATTATGGCGTTACGGTGACCAACAAAAAGGGACCGCGCTAACGTAATTATTTACCGAGGGATTGCTTTATAGCCGCATATGCAAACATTTTAACTCAGTGCACCGACTACAATCGCCCCACGAGAGTAACGTATGAGCACAAAAACTCCGGTACTTAATCATGTCTTTCTTAATCGATTTTTGAAAATGCCCACTCGATTCTTATTTTTCACCTCTCAAAACCGGACGTATTAAATAATCTCGATGCTCAATGAGACTAAATTGCACACAATTTTATCTTGTATTATAGGTAAGTATTACGGATGAGCTTTGAAAGCAATTAAGCATTAATTAAGTATCGGTTTTATAGTCGGTTCAAGTGTTTCTACTGCGAGTTTTAAAGATAAACTTATTCCCGAGAATCGTTCGGTGCAAAACTCAATACATTTTATTTATACATTTTGAAGTTAAAGAAATGATGGAGGTATGCATACGTGCGCCAAACGAGATGCCGAAAAAAGTCGGAGTATCACAATAGATGAGAGAAGACAGAAATAATTTGGAGCTCCTGTCTATGTGAGGAAGCAGGCGCAGCTCATCAGTATGCGCGGAGCGGAGCCATGGCTGCCACATGCCACCGCGGCTAGCCATTCATCCGCGCCGCACAATCCAAAACAAATTGCCTTAACCAGAGGCAACTCTTTGTGAAAATGGGACGCGCCGATCCTTTTTCGGTAAAAAACCGACGTGTCGCGCGTTTTTTAAGTCTGCCATATGAGTAATTGGGGACAAGTCCCGGGGGACGTGACGCGCCGCCTCGGTGCCCCGGTGACGCGAGACGCCTGTGAGATACGCTGATACTCCGGTGTTTATACCTATTTAAAAGTCAATCATTGTCGCGAAAATAGCTCGTTTGAACAGTTGCATTTGCATAGCCATTTATAGGATAACCACGACTACAGCCACTTAACTTGTCGTTATATGGGAATCCTTAGTCCGGAACAAACGACGATTGTCCAGTCTACTAGTATGTGAATAAGTAAACGACTGCTATACAATACGGTAGTTGTCAAGTAGAGAAAGCTATCGTCTGGAACTAAATGTAAGGAGCGACGCGTGCATAGCTCGAGGAGCACGTACGAGGCACTATTACTTACGAAATTGGTGGTTTGAAAGCGCAAATTGAATTACCATTCATTTTAAATAAACGCTATGGGAGCAGAGTGTAGTGCGGCCAGGGGCTGCGACGGCGCACGCTCCGCAGTGGCGGCCAGCGTGCCATCAATTAAATTTTAATTTTCGATCGCCAACGAATGAGACGGCAGTGCCGTAATTGGTCCGGCTGTCCCGATGATTACTTTATTGGTCACACGCATACCTTGCTATCACGAGAAGCATTTTGTTGCCAATTTATTTCTATTCGCCTTGATCCTTTATTGCATTCGGATTTAAAAAGAAAAAGAACTAAGCCAGCGCTGAGTCTGCCTGTGGTCGAAGGCGTAGGCGTAGCGGTTCCGAGACAAGAGCCGAATTTAAATAACTTGTTTCGGCTTCCAACCGCCTTTGACATAACCCTAAAATTAGACGGGATGTAGTTTTTCTTTCCCCCTTCAATAGTTTGTATAGTTTATCTCTTTCTTAAGCGGCTTCATCATTTTAGACGCGACCGAGGCGGCATCCTTGTAATAAGCTCCCAAAATGACGGGGGCGCAGGTAGCTGGTTTTTGCAGGTCTAATCTGAAGCGGCGGTTCTTTTTTGTTTGTATTATGACCTCGTACGCACGAGCGTGTCACGTGACTTGACAAATAGATCAAGTAAAGAAGAACTGTTTGAGTTTGATCAACATGTGTGCATGCAGCGCTCAACGTGAGACAAGCGCTAGAATAGGGTCATATTTGTGAAGCGCCTCAGGGTACACCGCACAAGAAGTCACGGAGCGAAGTGAACATGTAGTACGTGGGAAATCGTGTAACAAATTAAAGTTTCTTAGAAATAGATAAACAATAAAACTGAAATGTATCTGAAACTTTAATTAGGTATACAATAAGACACAGCGCGGTATTTCGAATGTACTTTTACTTAGTACGAATTTAAAGATTTACTTCAGCGTACCATTAAATATGCAGGGAATCTCTGCAGCCCTTGGAATAACTTCCTGGGTTGTATTTTATGTTCAAAGAGACAGTATCCTAGCTGTCACATTTCTAACGCTAGAAATAACTTATAGTCACGTTCTTTACAATGTTTAATCGTGTGTAAACGCTTTCTTTTCACAAATTTGGCAAAAAAATCGTAGTCTTATATTTGATCCCTTTAAAGGGTGTATTTTCCTTCCTACTTCCTTTGTTGAAACATTTTTCATGTTTATAGAGTCAGCAATTTTAGCTATGTGTTGTTAGTTGAATTTCAAATACATACTTATAAACTTCGTCGAACTTTATATAAGCCAGATTATTAAGAAATATAATAACAAGTTTGTGCAATAAACAATTGAACACTAACAAACACAACTCAGCGAAATAGAGATGGGCACAGCATTTTATTAGCAGGTGAAAATGAATTTATTGTGAGCGCAACTGATAATTCAGTATAAGGAATTAGTTCGGGGCACGACACGCATCTTGTCTGATCGTGAGGAATTAAAGGTTGGACCACACTAGTGGTTCAATATAATTGACTGGTATAATTGGATCGCTTCATGAAAAATATTAATAAATCTTCCACTTTAATTGAATGAGCTGACATTCATCAAACTGGAAGCGGATTGTATTGTTGTGTTGGCTGGCAAACATATGCCTCTTAGACTTTCATGAAACCCATCATTGTTTCTTCTTGCGGGTTGTTCGAAAGAGATTCAACACAAACGGCTATGTGTTGAATCTCTTTCGAACAACCCGCAGCCCCGGAAACAGCCATCCTCTTAGATAGTACATGTCTCTAAAAAATAAAAAACCTTCAGGACCGGCATGTCAACGACTACATCACAACTGATTCTCATTCTCATTCTTTCATTGTCATTAGGTGTGGTCCAGCCTTAACAATTCGCTTCGCACAATGCAGATGAAGACGCGGCGAACGTGCGCGGACTCCTGACCACTTGTTCGTGCTAACATATTGTTCTTTACATCTCACGACACGATACGATATATGCACGGACTTCAGATACCTTGTTTATGTGCCGCTCTTTGACGTAAATGTTCCTTACCTGATATTGATAGTAATAAAGTTAAGCCCGACTCAGTGTGATATTGGTAAGCTACGAGTTTGAATTCGACGGATATGTTTATGTGTTGGTCTGTCGGAGATGCGGTTTTCGAAGTGTATGCGAGAGGATATACCATACGTGTCGAATTAAGAATGTACTTTATTGATATAGTGGTAACGGTTTCAGTACAAATATGTGGAATGATTATTCATGGTAAAATCGGTCACCTCATTCAAAAAGAAAAAAAAATCAAGAGAAACTGCAATCTGATCCAGTTCAAATACATTTTGAGCTAAGATAAAACTCCCGTGTCATTGCACATCCTATGATAACACTGAATGCAACATAAAGCATGTAAGAGGTTATTTTTTATGTTTGCCTCAATTTTCATGTAAATCGCCATAGTCGATGTGCGAAAAAGCTAACGAATCTAGGAGGAACCGTGGCCTTAGACTAAGTAACATGCAATCACTGATAAAGATTATAGAAAAACCACTTCAAACCCAGTATGAATAAGGCTAGGCAGGTGATAAAAGCAATTGTCAGTTTTCTGAACCGTCTAATTTATAGTGCAGCATGGTTCTATTCGCGCTTGATTGACTATGTCAGGAGGGCGCAGTTCGTAAACATTTGTGACATTGTCTATGCAATAAGTATCGAAGAAACCATCCACGCACCAATGGGCATACAACATGTAGTAGAAGTCCTCCTCATAGATCCCCATGGCGAGCGGTCATAGTTTTCAAGTAATTAAGTCCCGGCTGAGGCCCTTACACGCATTTGAGTTTACCACAAGATAGTCCGAACCATGTAAAAAAAAACCTTATGGATTATATCTGTAGAATACATAGGTATTCTATGGGCCAAGTGAAGGCGAAGCTTATAAAGTAAACAGATTGCATCTGTGCTGTCGTACGTGCCGTGGCTACACACGCGCCGCTCTATGGGCGTGTCATCTATGATATCACTAAGCCGAATGGTAAATCTCTTGATATCGAGACCTAAAAAAAATATTTTTTTTTTTAAATTGATGAGTACGTTTTTTTCATGACGAAAGTGGCAAAGGTGCTTTATGTTTGTTATCGGGATAAAGATACACAATACTAATGAATTCGATTCGGTTACTGACAGTTCATTTAATAGTTTTAAGTATAATAGACCATTGATTAATAATTGTTGATGATTATTTTATAGAGACATCTTAATAAAATGCTGTGTTCACCTTTAATTTAGATGCATGCAATGCTATTGTAATTGTAGAAAATACTTACTACGAACGCTTTTATGTGTATTTAGTTGAATGGCCTAAATAAATAAACAAAACTGTTATTTTGTTTTATTTTCGGTCCGTTAAATTCGTCCTATGAATAAATGTATCGGAATTTACACCATATTTTTTTTATAAATACCTATACCTACTAAATATTTTCCAACCGCGTTTTTCTATTACTGTTACACAAAGGCCAAACGTGTTTGTGCAACACGCTGGGATAGCATTCATGTAACAAAACAAAAACGTTTCACGTTGGCAGCAAAAGCGTTGTATTTATTTTCCTTGTAAAGTACTTGTCTGAAGGCGAAGAAACACCTTACAATTTGAATCAGCAGCCCTACTCCAATAAGATGCGCAAGGGCACCTTAACGTGCCTTCACCGATAAGTGCATGATGGCTCCGGATAAACATAGAATTGTAAAACTTAACAGTGTGGGGAAACAACTCTACAAATTAAGTAATCATCTGCTTAGCTTTTTTCTAACTATATTGGGATCGGCTTCTAGTCTAACCGGATGCAACAAAATGCCAGAAATTTACATGGAGCAACTGCTTAACTGACCTGTATAACCCAGTTTGTACTATTTATTATTCTAAATATAAACCAGAAAGTGAGTTAACAGATTTCTGGCAAAGTGTTGAACTTCAGAAATACTTCAAGACACTGTTATGTAATTTATGAAATCGAACCCGTTATCGTTACAAATTAAACCTAGCACAATATACCCAGCCCTAGTTGAATGAGATGCGCAGAATCACGTAGCGTAGGTACCGGCGCGCGCGCACCTTCGTGAAGATAAGTGCGCGATGGCCCTGGATTACCGCAGCCCACAGTACGCCGCCATGCCGTAGACCGCCGCGGCCCACTTTGAACCGTTTTGTTTCTCTATTCGTGTTTATTCATCGCTTAGTTTTTGTTGCCGCTGGCCTTATCAAAGTTGCTACTTAGATATGCTGTAGAATAATTGCTTTTGTAATGTCGGTGTTGTTTTTGTGGGCAGTAAGGAATTAATCGCGTTAGAGGAATCGTTTTAATGCCCGGGTGTCATTATGGTTTTTTTTGATTTGGTTCTCTAGTATAGCTAGCAGATCTTATTGAGATACAGAGGAACCGCATGATTAACGTTTTTAACTTTGTGCGTTTAAAGCTGGCTATTTATCGTTGGAAATGCGATAGTATCTTATCTCGTACGGAAAACTATAAAATCCATAAAGATACAATTTGGTATAGTTTTCATTTACAACCAAAGATGGAGGATTTTAACAACATGATTTGCTGCATCAACTTCAGCAGTTGCCCCATCTTTAATTTCCATAAACATTTCAGCTATATTTTAGGCTGCCATCAGTCTTAATGATGATGTGCTCAGAGAATGTTAGTGCTTATTGTGTAAGCCGAGGCAAAAAGCTCGCGGCGCAGTGCCGTGTACCTATTAGCCAGTAATACACACTCGAGGCTCGTGGGAAACTACGTAACATTCTTTTTCGGACTCTGCACAATCATGCTTGCTTTGAAAATAGCCTTCGAGAAATACATACTGCTGTACCTAGCTCCGCTCGAGTATCGTTTGGATTTTTATTATAAGGCGTCAGTCAAGATTTTTGATGTTTGTTAAGCGGGTAAATCTTTGATCACCACACTTGCCCTAGGGTGTCGATACGAACCAAGAAGATATGGCAGAATTACTTCGTAGTATAATGACGATCACTAGTCTAGTAAAACTAGGTATTATAAACTTCTTTGCGTGCCAATGGGCTTAAATAATATCTAATTAGTATGTAGCCACCTGTACAGGTGTGTCGTAGGCTTTGTTTTAAAGGAAACCTGGAAGGTGCAAGTGGTTTTGCAGGATGGGCAAGAACTGATGTGGCATATTCTGTAGAGGAGTTCCACACCGGCATTGTAGTTGTTCTGCAGCGTCCAAACAGTTAAGAGTTTTCAAAACTGTTTTTCTTTATAGAAAGGAGTCTTCTTGGTAGATACACAACAACATCATATAGCCTCAGCCATTTTCATCTATAAATTATTGTATTCGAACAAACAGACTTACTTCGCGTTTCTTATAGGCCTTATACTTCATAAACCTATGTGGCTACCTACGTCTTATTACAAAGGAACACGTCCGGAACGTGTAGGTATATCGTATACCTGATTCTCATGATAGCGGATGATTACAAGATACATCATCTGTAGACTATAAATCTTTTGATGCACATTTATACGCGATATAATTTAATATGACTGATGAATGTATTGATTTCCTGGTATGACAGAGTAAAAACAAATTATTTTTATTTATTGGATCGTCATTACAATCATCGGTTTC
This sequence comes from Ochropleura plecta, assembly GCA_905475445.1. NCBI lineage: Eukaryota > Metazoa > Arthropoda > Insecta > Lepidoptera > Noctuidae > Ochropleura > Ochropleura plecta. The sequence continues at coordinate 12,539,732 of FR997735.1, read as the reverse complement.
TTTTGCCGATAACTTTTCGGCTTATCTGAAATCAGACCTTTTAGGTTGTGTTCTATCTTTTATTTTCAGCATCTTTCTCTTGAAGTCGGTTTTAGCGGACTGTCTTTGTTAATGTTGACGTTTAAAAAGTGCTGCTGTGTTGATATAAGTTCATCATGTTTAATTTGATTGGAAGAACTAAATGCAAAAATGAATTGGTTGTAAGTTCGCTAAAACATCTCGTTGACTTTATAATGAGTCAACAAAATGATATTCGGTTTGATGAAACTTTTAAGTTACAAAACATACCTATCGCTGTTTGCCTAGCTATCCCCTACATAGATACCCCGGTCGAAATCCTTAGATAAAATCACATCAAATTCCAATCCAATTTAAGAATGTTTGCCAACCATTCAATCTTCGGTTCAACAAATTAATGGTTACCCGTGAGTGTTCAATACTTCAGTGTTAGGAGGCGGTTACTCACACAGATGAGGCGTAAGGAAAGGCAGTTTCGGTGTGGCACGACTTGGCGGGCGGGAGGAGGGGGGGGGGGGGGGCGAGGCGCGGGTCAGAGAGGCCGTGAGAAGTTGCGCGTGCGTCGGGTTCCCAGGCACGCGCCGAGAAGCGCGCGCGACCAGCGCACGCCCGCTGCCGCCAGTCACTAGCGAGATGAAACATTTGATTGGGTTACTTCTGGTGGTTAGTGGTGATTAGTTAGGCACCTATTGTAATTTCATGAAACTTTATTGAGTTTGAGGTAAAAGAGAAAGTTTAGGAAGGAAGGTATTTATTTATTTGAGACAACATGTACGATTTAACAATATAATTTTCCAAATGAAGGTTCCAAAAGTCTAGGGGTACAATCACAATCACTTTTTTTTTATAATAACACTATTTACCAAGTTAAATTTATTTCAACTCGTAGATCACTTCATGAAAAAGCAATAAAAAGAGTCCCACAAAAAAAAGTAAAACCTCCTTCTAACCACAATGTAGTAGAGGTGTACACTATCTCAGTTGGGAGCCGGTCACCGGGGTCGCCACGGCCGCCCTTCTCGTGGGAGCAGCTCTGGAGCCACTAGAGGTGAGACGCGACGCGCATAGCCTGCGAGCCGAGCGAGGAATCCACCTTGTTACATCCATCGTGGCGAGATACCATTGGAAATTGTAATGTTAAAGATAGGGACGAGCGGCGTTTGTTTTTAATAGACGGGTAGATACATGAAGGCGGTTATAAATAGCTTCAGCTATCAGTAATGGAATAAAAATATATGTTAGATGCGAGAAGCACAGGCCTGGTGCAAGAAGCCTATGTCTGGCAATGGGTATTGTTAGCCTAAAATGGTGTAGATAATTTTTTCAATACGCCTGTAATTCCGGGGGGGTTAGCAGAGGTTATTTATTTCCAGAATAGAGGTGTTTCTTCAGCACATGGCAGCGTGTTATTGTAATAGAGGTGTTTCTTCAGTACATGGCAGCGTGTTATTGTAATAGAGGTGTTTCTTCAGCACATGGCAGCGAGTTATTGTAATAGAGGTGTTTCTTCAGCACATGGCAGCATGTCATTGTAATAGAGGTGTTTCTTCAGCACATGGCAGCGTGTTATTGTAATAGAGGTGTTTCTTCAGCACATGGCAGCATGTTATTGTAATCCTCAGGTGAAAAGCCCCCTTTTTACGTAAGTATTTCACTATTTGCCCCTCACCCCAAAGAAAAGGGCAAAAATCGTCCAAGTGCGAATCGGACTCGTGCGCCAAGGGTTCCGTACAAACTTGCGACATAAACGGTTAAGAGGGTTGATTTTCACAGCTCCAAGGCACCACAGATTTAGATATATGGCCTTAATTTCTACTCGATACCTCCACGCATTTAAGAGATAAAGGGTCTTGACAGATGGACAACAAAGACATCCTTTTAAGTTACGAAACCCTAAAAAGAAAGGAAGGGAAAGGGTTGTTCGAAAGAGATACCGCGACCCCGAAACATAAAGGTCAAAAGAAAGAACATGGGTGGGTTTTAGTCAGTAAAAGACTGACATCTCCCCCCCGCTTCACCCAGAGCGGGGCAAATACGTGCTGATTTCCCATCCGTAAAAACAGGTGCTACTAAAAAACTGCTGGAAAGGCTTAGGCAGATTTGTACCTTTGTATAAGTACTCTAGATACTCTAGATTCTGTCTAAGCCTTCAGGAATTACAAGCGTGGCGTTATGTTATCTAATTATCTCCTCATATCCCATCAGCATCTCGATCTTCCTTCGCATCGCAGATATTTCTCCACTCAGTCATGCAGTCACGTCGGTGGCGGCGACGGGCGTCATTTCTAATTTATGCACGGTCGTGCGCAGCTCGCCTACCGCTCGGCGCACGCGCACGTTTGGGAGGGCTGCTACACATACCTGTAGAAAAAACATGGCTGCTACATTTTTACCTGACTGCTTTATAGTCATATTTGGTTGTGTTAGTGTGCTACTCCTCTTTTTGTTGTTCGTGTGAGTTCGGTTAGAAGGGTTTATGGTAATTTTGTGATGGACACGTTTCAGGATTTTTATAGTGAGTATTTCGATATATATAGGAGTAAAAAGATATATGTGTATATATCCCAAATTGCTTGATAAAAGAACTTCTGCACAATCTTTTGGATGGGGAGTTTTAAAAAGTAAAATACTTAAAAAATACATAATAAGCTACTGTTTTTAATTATTTAATTAGCGGGGATGTCGCATTGCATTGGTGCTAAGGATAGAATATCTGGATAAGTATCATTATCGTGATAATGGACCAAGATTCTAATCCACTAAGACATTTTTATCTTTTTGGGGCTCCCGATCGTGATTAGTTTCGACCCAAATATCTGCGGAGCATCCCTGAGTCGTGACGCGCAGACTCGACCAAGAATTAGATCCTGCCGCCTTTAGATCGCCAATTAACTTTGACCTCCAGAAAGCCAACAATAACACATTGTTGTGGTTCTTTTTGTGATGGATGGTGGGTACAAAGATGATCGCACGTGTGGCGATGCGTGAGGACTCTTCAGTTACGGCGCACGCTCCAACATTCTGTTCTATAGTTACTTGAACCATTGAAGCTGACTCCTGCGCACTGATTGATGTGTATGTCACAAGAAATGTTTGCGTTTAGCGTGAAAGGGTGCTTTATTCGCACAATGAGTCTTTATAGAGGAGATAGCGAAGGTTCCATAAGAAGCGGTTTACTTAAGACATTATGACAAAGTTGGTATAAAGACGGCTTTGGTTATTGACGGTTTTCCTATGGTTTATAATATGTGAAACCGTAAGATGTACCTACACGGGTAGATGAAGACAACAACTGAATAGTTTTTTTTTCTTAAAGTATTGTATGTTGCAACAAGGTCGAAAATCAAAAAGCAGATGTTAAAGCGAAAATTTCTAAATCCAAACTATACTCTTTCATTGACGAAGATATGAAATTAGCCGAAGGTAGCATTCTTGGTCTCCTAGAGCTAAGGGTTCAATTTGAAGCTGACTGTGGAATTAAGCTCGGCTGCTCGTGATGATTCGCAACTAATACCAGTAGCCGCTGAGCTTGCGCCACGACTTGAGTGTTGCCATGACGAAAAAAAACCCAGAAGGACTGCAAATTAACAATGAAATAAATTATTTTACATCTCTGCTGTTTAAATTGTATTTTTCAGCTGACATTATCGACGAAATAAAAATAAACTGTGTAAGATGTTGTGGTACTGATTTTATTCCACTTTCTTACATTTAAAGATTTGGTAACAAACATGAACACAATCAAATATTCAACGGTCGGAAGTATTAAATTAGTATTTTTTTTCCAAACTTGGCACTTTTTGCATGTAATAATTACATAAGACAGACCTCTAAAATGTCCGCCTTTCCCATTTTCTAAGCTGGACAGAAGAAGTAATGGAACAAGCTAAAAATAGAAAGATTATGAAAAACCAAAATTCTGGACAATCAACACCAATCTCAAAAGAAATTCTGTTCAGCAGGATTACAAATTTTACACCCGCAAATTACTACGTTAAATTATTGAGTAGTTGCAGTGACTGTGCATGTATGTTTTAGAATTATATCCATCGAGATGTAATCATTAAGACTGATACTTGTTATATTGAATGACTTTGCTTTACCTTTACTTACATTCTTGTTATTAATTTTGCGAATAGGAATGCAGGATGATAGTTGTTAGCATTCTTTTATCATATCAAAGTGTGTGTAGGAATTGATCTGCAGTGGCATTTAAACAAGCCAAACAAACCTTTGCTGGATTTTGTTATATTTAGATATTAATTGGTTTGTTTGTATTTAAAAACTGTAAAATTAAATGTGATCAAATGAATAAACGATGCCTAATAATACACAAATAATATCCTTACTAATCCTAACTAATATTATAAAAGCAAAGTGAGTTTGTTTGTTTGTTACGTCTTCACGCCTTAATGGCTAAACCGATTTTGATGAATTTTGGTACAAAGATAGTTGGGACCCTGGAGACGGATATAGGCTAACATTTTTATAAAAAAAAGTGAGAAATGAGGGAGAAAGAGGGAAGAAAAAGGAAAAATTAGCATTGCTATTACAATAAATAAGGCGCAAGGGCAAAAACTATAGGTAGTAGGTACCTGCAAATTAGGCAAGGGGAACTGTGTTACCCCAAATTTAACACGAGCGAAGCCGCGGGCGAAAGTTAAATATACATTTAAATTGACTACACTAAACCAATGGCAAGTAACTACAAATCTGGTTCAGGCCTAACTTCAGTTCTCGTTTTGAATTCAGAAAGTATCAGTAGCACTTTGACTTTATTGGTGTTATCAAAACCCAAATCCCGTCAGTGTCACCCCTCCAGATCCAGATAATTGTGAAATCTACAATTCACACTTCCTTCTTTACCAGATTTCCTTTCAGTTTCGTCACATAACGACACGACGCATATAATTTGGTAAACGGTGGAAGCTGTGGAAGTTGCCCAAGCGGGCAATGCAGGGAGGCGTAACTAATAGTTGATACCAAAGCAGTAAGGTAGCCAGTCAATCATAGTTGTTGTCAAGCACTTTCGATAAACACCGAGGATACTGGCAACATTGTGAGGAAACTACAAACAATAATAGACCATTATTATTCGATACTAATATTTCGTTATCGAAGAATTTGTAACGTTACCCTTAAAATTATAGTAAATTTGGATGACTTTTAAATAGGTTTAGTCTGTAACGGTAGAAAATTTACCATCCACCTAAATTCTCCTTAGCTCTATGGTTCGGGAATCTAAATCAGAACAGTCGCAAGAATAAGAGTTTAACCGTAGTAGGTACCTACTTATAAGTTTCATCGCTATAACACGTCATTCAGACGGCGTATGTTGAGGCAATCTGCTCAACAAATAAGTGCAAAAATTTAGAAGGAAACCGCAATCAAGATGACATTGGACTTTAACCCAATCATTCTTTTATTCCAGATGTACTTATTGAAATGCATCCAGCAGGTGTGTCGCAACTAGCAGTTGACATTTCATAGTATAAACTACACTTGTAGACTTCGCCCATCTTCTTAGAGGTGGTCCAATTTGCAACTGAAAATGGAAAGACGATTATTGTACAGCGAAAAATATACACGCGTGTTTAACAAAGAGTCAAGACTTACCGGCAGTCAGAGGCTAGACCACCCAGATGCAACTGGCAGTAAATGCCAACTGCCAATTAATTTCAATCCAAAATCTCTTACAAATGTTACGAAACATTGTTTTGAAATACTGCAGTTGCACAAATGCACACCCTACCTCAACATTTTAACGGCGAAGTATTATACTCAATTATTACGATGCGACATAAAATGCTCAAGTGAGAGGGTATTCAGAATGATCAAGGATGCCAGATATTAATTTTAAGATACTATTCAAGGCATTAAACGTGTTATGTCCGTTTCTCAGTTTAAAAGCCATATAATTTGTCCATATTAAAATCATTGGTTTCGTCTTTAACATGGTCAATTAAATATCCAAGATATATTGAACTTCCTTTTATTTTATATTCAGACTGTAAACAATGTAGTTTGCAATAAAATTGGTTACAAAATTATTGTTGGTTGTTTTTTGCTTATGGTTCCATTTTTTTTTTCCTTACCTCAAAAGGAAAAACTGAAACGCTAATAGGATCACTTTGTCGTTCGTCTGTCTGTCTGTCAAGACCTTTTAATTGACCCGATAACTGACAAATGACAGCACTGACAGGACTGGACTGGACAGGTCCACTCAATCTGTGTGGTGCTTTCTTAAAAAGTCCATTTCAGACACTGATCTGCATAGTCCTAATGTAAGTTGACCAAGATTTTTGTCTGAACCTTAAAAGAGACTATGACCTCTGAGTTTGTTTCGGCTGTTTCTTCTCAGAGTTGTCGGGTACGAAACACCGGCCTCATCTAGTTTTTTAAAAGAGACGTGTAAAAGTGTTTGAGAAACCCTACTTGCAAAATAAACATTATTTATCATTATCATTTATTAGTCGAAGTACCTAAAAGTAACAAAAAAGTCATTGTAGACTTTTCCAACTCTTTGGGAGAGTACACAAACAACCGCGTTTTTACATTTTTTATTACACTGTTTATGAATTTTAATACTGTCAAAAATAAGTCACTTCTCGATGAGTAAACTGATCAATCAAAGCCACACCATTGTTGGATTTTTGATTAAATTATGATATTCTATGCAACACGGTTAGGTTTAAGCTTTGGGAGCTTAAACTTAACCTTAGTTTTAATGTGTAGTTTAAAGTTTTAACTACGCATTAAAACTTTCGGCAGAGCTCAAAATTATAAACTCACTCCAACACGGCATAGATCGCTTTCGCCAAATTACATCCAACAGATCAAAATTACCCATCACCTAACATTAAGACAAGTGAAAATATCACGATAATGTCTTCATGTCATAATTTATTACGAAGCATTCGCAGTCGGTTCCTTATTACAGTGATGTACCACTCGTCAATATACAGCTAAATATTCATAAACACTTATATCGAAATGTATCATCATTTAATGTCCTTTGAAAGGAATTCGCCTATATTTTATGGCTTGTATGGCTGATTGGAGGTGTTACCTAAATATCGGTCGCTCGTTTAAGGAAGAGTTATTCTAGTCAAATACTCATAACATCAAGCTTGTAATCGCCGAAGGGTTTGGCTGAGATGTACCTCATAGTACCACCCACGTATGTTTTTACGTCCATGTAATAGGGGCGAGGCTATTGCCATCACCCGGGCTGCTACTGAAAAATTTCTGATCGAAAAACTCGATAACACTACTAACTAACTCTTGCTCAGTAGTCACGCTTGTTGTGACTACTAGACCAACGAAGCAGTCACTATTACACTTAGCCTGAAAAAGTTTACTTAATGTTTATTTGGCAGTTGGTAATGGTTTTTTTTTAATTGCCTCTTCTTTCAAAAACTAAACGTATGACCTACTCTATGACTAGTTTTCGTATGTCATCCTCATCTGTCTAGCCTTTTCTTTACTTAGTAGGTATAAGTTAAGCTGGTTAAATTATCTGGCTTGTTAGGTTACTTAACAAAATCCTACGACTTAAATATCAGTATTTGATATGGAGTTTGTCACTATGTTAAGCCGCGCTTGCCTAGGTTAGTCTGTAGATGGTTGACCACCCGTTTCATACCGAGTTTCCTCCGTGCCTCGAAAAGCACGTTAAGTTGTTGTTCCCGGTTGTTATTGTAGATCTTTGACAGCGTTACAGGTGGTCAGTGTTCAGAAAGTCTGACAAGCAGTCTTAGCAAGGGGTATCGTATTAGCTGGGATGTGGAGGTCAAATAGGCAGTCGTTCCATGTAAAATACTGGTAGTCAGCTGCATCCGGTTAGACTGGAAGCCGACCCCAACAGAGTTGGGAAAAGGTTAGACAGATGATGATGATTATGTTTGTCACTATCCTTAATCTCAACATTCGGCGACGTTGACCTTTATAACCAAAAATATTGATCATTTTTCGAAACTTTAAAATCAAAGAACCAATTGTCTGTCCAACCATTACGTTGGAAAAAAAATCCAGTATATTAATAACAGTACCCATAATAACAGGTTATTGGTGCTTAAAGCGATTCCCTGGATGATGGTTATCTGTTCGAATGTCTCAATTACTGCGTCTCAGAGGGGACAGTCAAGACAACTGCACACAGTTTATGAGCGGACAAGTTCCGTGTGTCACTTGTAAGTAATAGCAGTAAACGATATCATCGGGCGATATCTTCGAGGTGTACAGGATATTATAATAAATATATAGTGAAGGTAGTTGCAATATATTTGAGTGTTGTTCTCATAAAAATAGATAAGTGGGTAAAACATAGCAATTATTATATTGACTGTTTTTGTCTGTGTTTTTCTGTCATAAAGTTGACTGCTTTAAGGATGTTAGTAAAGTTTTAAGTTTTGGTTAAATCAATTTAAGTGTTGCTCTTATTTATTTATTTTAAAAAGAGATCTATTTATAAATGTGTATGTAGGGATTCATACAGGTTCTCTAAAAAAAACGCGCTAACAGTTAGTTTATATCCTTTTTTTTAACAAGTTCGATTAAATAAAAATGCCCCTTGCATTGCCCTTGATAAAAAAAAACAATGCGGGTAGATTACCAAATAAAAAACGAAACTACGATATTTATATCACAGTAGTCCGTTTCTTTTTTAAAACATTCGGTAAGACTTCTTACAACTGCGACAGCTAAAGAATGGGGGCCTATTAAAAACATTGTACTTATAACTTACAAGTAGTAACATTGTAAAAAATAACGCCATTACACTCGTTGTACCAGCACGAACAATACATGATATATGTTGCTTCCCTTGGGGTAACACAGTATCGATGAAAAAACGGTTAAAAAAACCGTAGTTCGTTTCTCGGACCTGTTATTCTATAATTCGTGGAGGCCTCAGGCCCATAATAACAGTAATAAGACATGCCATGGTCCACCATAAGTCACATCGGTTCGCTGTAGAACCGGAGCCCTCATTACGAGAAGAACTTACTCGTAGTGACTGCACACGAAATATTTTTTAATTTCCTGCAGAGATGTCAAACGTGGTTCTGAGATATCGTCCTTAAAGATAACAAGTTGTGGCCCATTAAAAGAAAATTGTGCAAAAAGATAAAAGTAGATATTAATTAAACGACAAAAAATAAAAATGTAGGTTGAAAATTGCAGTATTATAGTTATGTTAAGCTTATTAAAGGATGAGAAAAATGGATTAAATTGCACATGTTATTTACAGAAACATAATGCTGTAAGCGCCCTTAATTCCTTACAAATGGAAGCTCATTAGGCGTTATTGTCATAACAACAACGAGTTTTTGCTCTATTCTCATTAAATACCTGTCAAAATACCATAGACTTACGAGCCGAGAGGGACATACATAATGAAGAAAGTAACAGCTTCATTATCGGGTTATAACGAGTGTCTTATATTTAATAGGTTCCCAGTCGCCCTCGGATCCGAGCAGGCGCATTGTGTGGTTAAAATAAAACACACTTATGACACAGTGGCGTAGTGAGAGCCGTCACGTTTCTCCTCGTCTTCCTCCGCTCTCCCACAGTACTAGTCACGAACTTATACTTCACTTAATTAACGTAAATAAGACAGTTTTGCGAATGAAAAAACAAACGGGGCCGAGAGGTCGACGTTTCTGAAACCGGATTCGCGGATTTAACCGAAGCACGGTCGGCGAAGTCTTAGGCCACACTTTATATCACTTTTTATTTTTAATGAGAGTTTTTGTCGTGACACTAATAATCGTCGTGGAAATTAATTTAACCATACCGTAATTATTAGACAGCGCGCAAAGTGGCTGTAAATGCCAAAGCTCTCAGTCCACTTAGAAAAACTGTTGCAACAATATTAATTGTTATTCTTAACGATTCATATTTTATTCAAAAGTAGAGACATTTTACAGATGTTTGAATACAATATGTATAAAGTCGAGTTCTTTTACGTGGGTGTTATGAACAAGTTTTTCGGATGAAAAATGTGGTTAGAATTCGTTTAGGTAGATAAACATCAAATCCCTGTTGTATTGGGATATATACCTAACTTACGAAAAATTCATTTATTATTCTGATTTTTAACATAAAATTAATTAAAGAAGCAATCCTTAGGAGGAATACCTTTTGAATAATATCGATCGGCCAAAAATAAAAATGCAGTTACACCGTATGATCCTCAACCAGCCAGTACTTGTACACTGTAATAACCCTCTGCATGCCACATCAAGGTACAATGTATAAAACGCAAGTCAGGGCAATCGAGAGCACCCCAAATTATGAACGCACTGTACCGTGAATGGATTCGCGAGACAGCGATGAAAGACCGCCTGACTGCTATATTTAAAATGCTTTGCTTGCAATTTATTATAGTAAGTGCAACAACATAATTGTGGCCAGTAATGCACCTTTTGAAATGTTACTAGGAAATGCTTTTAATATCGGGAAATAAACGCAAAATCTGATATGCTTTGGTAGTTGGTGCTATTTTTACAATATCTGGTCTTTAAGATTGACTGCAACGTATTTATATCTAATTAGCCGAAAGTATGACAACCAGTCTTACAAGGGGTATCGGTATCGTTACCGGTATCGGTATGACCCAGGGTGTTGGTATACCAAAAGGGTATCGGTATGACCCAGTAAGGATGATTAAGGTCAAATAGATCAATGGTGAGCAATATCACAACATAAAATATAATCTTTTAGGGGCTGCGCAAACTTAGAAACTTTTGTTACCGACACACTACACCATCACAAAAACCCGTATTTTTTTATCAAACGTTCATTGGTAGCTTGTATTCGACACAAGACACAAAAGTGTCCAAGAAAACTAAAAACAATCTACAAAGGAAAACCTAATCCTTATTTATCATTTCTTTCAAAACCAAATTTGTATAATCAGAAAAATATATTAAAAATACCAGCTCGTAATTTTCAGCTGCAATAAGAATGGGAAATTACGAGTCAATTTCAATTTCGCGAAGCTTTGCTTGAGTATTTTCAATTCATATTTTTATTCCACTGCCGTGTTTACAAAACGGAATTGCATTCAGGGTGTTGCTCACCTAACGTATGATTACTTTAATAACTTAAATCAAATAAGTGATACCCACAAAAAAAGGAAATATATTTCTACTTTCACCATTTGTAGACTAACTGCAGCGTTCTAAACACGAACACTTTTTTGGGAATTATTACGCAGTACTAATTGGGTTGTGGAGTCTTACCTCCACAACGGCCCATCTCAATCGGCCGTCGCCCCATGTTAAATACAGCTGCATCCGGTTAGACTGAAAGCCGACCCCAACATATTTGGGAAAAGGCATACTAAGATGGAATAGCATAAAAATATGTGGCTGCTAGTCGTGATGTTTCACGCCTGTAATTCTTGAAGGGTTCAGCAGTGGCGTAATTTATAGTGAGGATCCAGTTTTGTCTGTGGGCGAGCCTTTTGCCATTAACCGCGGACAAATCTAAACTCCGGGCTGCTACTAAAAAATATGTTGAATAAAGGCTCCCCCAAAGCGTTTCCATGAACTTTTGCGAAGCGCTACATTGAAACAAACTGCGGTATAGCTTCCGGTCGGCACTGCAATTCTTTCTGGGCAAGCCTCAGCGGTGCCGTACAATGAGATGGAAAAACTCACGAAAACTTTACGATACTTGGCGATCGAACCCACGACCTCATGATCAGCAGTAACTTTTGTGACCACTAGATTTAAAAGACGCAACTAACGATGCTGTGGACTTCGTAAAGCTTTTTATAAATAACCTATCGATAAGCAAGTATCTGATGAAGATATTCATACTATTTTCGAAATCTAAGAGCATAAAAAATAGGATTACTATCATTCGATCTTTGTATCGATTTTCTTCCAGTTCGCAGCCTTTATGAACAATAAGTAACTTTAAAAAATAAGCGGTCCAAACTTTAAATTGTTAATACTATCGGTAAGAACGTAACGCTTGGTCGTAAGCAGTGTGCGGTATTGCGCGAGAGCAGACCGGTCCGATCTGCGCATACGCACCTGCCTCGGGCACACGCCACTAGGGCGCGCTGCACACTGGTGGTGAAGGGTTAACCTGGATTATTAAGTAATTATATTATACAGGACTAATTATATCATTTTGGCAAATCCTTTTTTTGGCATTGGTATACTAAGGCCATACCTGACCAAATATAAGAAAAAAAAATGAAGAATTAATTCTGGTAAAGCTCAAAACAGCGATATCAAAATCGAAAACTACTGAAGGAAGTAATCCCATTCAACTTTAAATTCCAGCTGTTCAGAATTTCGCGCTATAAATATATTCTTGTTGTCTCTTGAAGTCATGCCAGCCATCGTAATAGCAGTGAGTGTTAACAGGCGAAATAGCCGTTCAACGTTTACCAATTCAGTTTACGCCTAGTAAATTATCTAATTGGCTAATAACAGTGATGTTGTTTAAAGCAAACCACTTAACTGTGTCCAATCAACCGAAATGGTTGCTTTTAAAAAGCGCCATTAACAGCTTGGTTCAAAACTTTCCAAAACCATTTTTCACCTCGTCCGTCTCATAAGTCTCCTTACACATTATCATTACGTTCCCTACTCCTATAATTTCAATTTTAAAGCTTCATAAAAACGTGCAATTACGAAACAACTTCACATGCTCACTCCCTCATTACTGGATCGGGTACGCTCTGTGTACGCTCCTTTCCCTGTCCTCGACTACGCTGAAGATAAGCTGGGACGTGCGCATTTTATTTATTTTAACATTTTTAAGTCGACGTGGGCGTTTATTTCTTATTGGCTGCGGTGCGCACGCGCAAGTAAGTCACGACGCCGACGCTGCGCCCGCCACCTTGAGGGCTAAATAGCACCTACGCGCGCAACCGAGACCTACACAGGCTACACACCGTTTATTTAATGCACACTTAAATAGATCCTTGCCGCACTAAAGATACCTATATCTGTGTCATCGGTTCTGTTTTGTGTTCGTAGTCGAAGTGGATGGCTATGGCTTGGCTTATCTTCTTTGAGATCCAGTGGATGTAGGTACTGCCCGGATTGTTTTATTGAAGAAAGAAAGATGGATAAAAGCTAGACCAAGATTATCTTGGCCTGGAAGCTGAAAAAGTGTTTTGCGTCACTGTATCAAAGACGATTTTCATTGATTTAAATTATAAAGATTTTATTCTAATTTAATGGGTCTACGCGGATGCGATGTTACCGATACCCATACCTACTCATTAATTATATTGTAAATATTTAGTTATTTTTCAATGTTGTGTTAATAATAGTATTTTCTATCTACAAATGACGCCTAGCACTTCCTCTATGTTGGGGTCGACTACCAGTCTTACCGGATGCAGCTGAATACCAGAATTATACCTAGAGCGATTGCCTATCTGACTTCCATAACCCAGTTAGTATTGGGTAATACAACACCCCCCCATTTTCGATGCTTTAATGGTTGATAGATTTCAGTCAGATAAATAAATATAAAGAGTCGCTTACAATAAAAGTTGTTCGAGGTTCGACCTGAATCCTTATTAAATATTACCACAACCATTTGCCATTACCGACAAGGACACATATTTATATTGTAACTTGATCTATCTATAACTTGCGACCCCTTCCAGACGTAAATAGTATCGGTACATTTTATTAATATTTTAAGCTTTCGAGATAACATTCTTTCCCTCTGAGTAAGCTGGTTGAAAAACGTGCGAGTTTTTGAGTACGGGAATTAAAACTGCATTTGTTTTTTTCATATTCGACTGAAGAGCAGAATCACGTAGCTATTACTCTAAAGGGTTGGCAGAGATTTTGCTGAACGTAATGTTTTAACCGACTTAAAAAAAGGAGGTTCACAATTTGACTGTATTTCACAATGTTTATACGCGATTTCTCTGTAAATTTTGCGCCGATTTTCACATGTCTCCTGAGTTATCTATTGTTCCTTTTGTTATTTTTATTAAACCGTAATGTGTATGATTTGCAAGTATTCATTTTACAAGTAATCATTTAGTAGCAATGTAAAATTAATACTCGATATGAATTTGTGTGAGATACCATCATACCATAACTAAAAAGGCTGAAATAGAAAGAGTTTTTGCAAAAAGAAACCGAATTTAATAACAAAGCTAATTTCCGAAACAGACAAAAGTCACCGACTTCCTGACTAGAAGTAAACTTATTTTGACACTTTTTAGTACTTTTTGGTAGTCGTCTTAATTCCGCAAGAAAATCCACCCCAAAAAAGGTCCTCGCGGTTGAATGGTGTACACATGTGTGAATTTGCTCCTTGGAAAAATATAAATACGAACTAAATTTGTACTTATTTTACAATTAAAACCGGCAAAAGTGATGCAACATACCAATAATAAGTGTTATTTGTGAAAACAATCTATAAACAGTGTATAATAGCAACGATTTTCGGTGTGAACTGTTACAAAATTTGAATCACGGCTGGTCAACCGGTGAGTGCATGATTAGACATTTTACGCACCGTGCAAGCTACTCTCGCAGTTACACAGCGCGCACAAGTCACATATCAGCGTACGCCCGTGCCTAGTGACGTATGCGAGCGCTCGCACCAAAGACTACTCATCGCAGACGGCGCAGTGTTTCATACCTATCCCGCACTGCCTCTGGGAGAATAATTTTAATTTTATTTTACTTTTTTTTTAACTGGATCTTTTTAAATACATATTATGACCAGTGAAGGCGAGCGATCCAAAATCTTTAAAAATGACTCAACCCCTAGCCGTAATGTGTCCACGAATAGAGGAAATAAAAGACTTGCAAGTGGAACGCCATCTCCACCGTCACCTGGATGCAATAATGATGAAATGCGATCTATTATCCAAGAAATAATAAAGGCAGAATTCAGTGATATGTTGACGCAATTCAATAAAAATATAGTCAGCACAATGAATAAGGAACTAGAAACGGTCAAGGAAGAAATGAAGGAGATGGTTAAATCTATGCAATTTATTAATAAACAATTTGAAGACTTTGAGATTAATCAGAAGGCTACTAACGAAATAATAAAGAGGCTAGAAATGGAAAACACGGAACTGAAAACATCTATGCTAAATCTTACTGTGAGAATTAATAACTTAGAGCAGCAATCTCGATCAAACAATCTTGAGGTACAGTGTATGCCTGAATCAAAAAACGAGAATGTGTACAAAATTGTAACCCAACTCGGAAAAGTTGTCAACTGTGATGTCCAAGAAAAAGATATATTGAATTGTACGCGAATAGCTAAAACCAATCAATCCAGTACCCGTCCTAAATCTATAGTAGTACAGTTAGCATCACCTAGGCTGCGGGATCAACTCCTAGCGTCTGTTATAAAGTACAATCAAAATAACCCTCTTGATAAACTCAACTGTGGTCATCTAGGAATTGTCGACCGGAAGGCACCTGTCTACGTCGTTGAACATCTCTCACCCGCTAACAAAACTCTTCATGCTGCAGCTAGGATTAAGGCTAAGGAAATGAGCTATAAATACGTTTGGGTTAGAAATGGCAAAATATTTGTGAGAAAAATCGACGGCGCGGAATACATACTCATCAAAAATATGAATAGTTTAAGTAAAATTGTATAATGCGATTCACTTTTCTTTTAAAAGCATGTCTTAGTACTTATTTTATATTATAAATTCAACAAACTAACAATCTTTTATCAAAATTGCAGAGGTTTGAGAACTAAAACTAACACATTTTACAGGAACCTTTGTTGTATGGATTATGATGTAGTAATTTTAACCGAGACCTGGCTAAATAGTGGTATACTTAGTAGTGAACTATTTGATGATAGCTATGTTGTATATAGAAGAGATAGGGAGACAACAGGCTTTCATCCTAATAAGGATGGGGGTGGAGTTCTAATTGCTGTTTCGGTGAAAATCAACTCAAAACGCAAAGATAAATGGCAAAGCCAATGTGAAGATCTTTGGGTTACCATCGATATTCCGACGGCTCATAAATCTCGTCAACTGGCTCTTTGTGCTATCTACCTTCGTCCACCTGTAAGTCTTCCAATACTTGAACACTTTATAGAACACTGCAATAACTTGTTTGAGACAACAGATATCCCAATTTGTATTGTTGGAGATTTTAATTTGGGCAAAATAGACTGGTCCCCTGGTGCCGCTAACAGTTCAATACCTAGTACTTGTTTAAGATTATTGGAATTTATGAACGTCAGCAGACTTACTCAGTACAACATGGTGAAAAACTGTTCGGCGCGTATCTTGGATCTAGTTTTATCTACAATTCCTTCATGCACCGTAAGTGAATCTAGTTGCTTCTTAACTGCTGTTGATAAACATCATCCTCCACTTGATCTTACTGTAGATTTTTTTAAAGAAACTCAGCTCCCATATAATAGGCTCAACCAGAGAAAAAACTTTTATAAGGCTAATTATGATAAAATCAATACCTATATAAATGATCATGACTGGGACCATCAATTTGCTAAAAGTACAGATGCGGATAGTATGTTGAAGGAATTCTATGAAGTGTTAAACACTGCAATAAACGAATTTGTCCCAGACTGTAAGCCATGCACTTGCCGTTATCCCCCATGGTTTGATAAAACAATTATTGGTACACTTAAGGAAAAAAACAGATTAAGATTGCGTTTCAGGAAATATAAAAACCCTTTAGATCAACTTGAACTGAAATTAATTACAAAGCGTTCCCAAGATTTGGCCAAAATTACGTATAATAGATATATGGAAAACTTAGAGTCAGAAATGAAAGATAATCCCAAATTATTCTGGACTCACATGAAAGCTAAACGGGGTGGGTCTAGTGTCTACCCACGTACAATGACTGACGGTCAAACCACTTCGTCAAACGGTTCGGATATTTGTGATCTATTTGGTAGGTATTTCGCATCTGTTTATACCCCTGATCATAGCACAGAATTTAAGATCGACTCAAACTTTCTCAGGGCAGTGGAAACAAATAGCCAGTGTCTAACAATACCCGATTTGGATAGAGATACTCTTCTCAAAAAGCTTCAATCTGTCAACATTAGGAAGGGAGCAGGTCCTGACGGAATCCCACCCTTATTCATTTCTGCCTGTGCGTCGGCCTTAGTTACACCGTTATTAAAAATATACAAGGTGTCGCTAGCCACAGGAACCTTCCCGTCCGAGTGGAAAAAGGCCAAAGTTGTTCCAGTGCACAAGTCGGACCAGAAAGAAACGATATCCAACTATCGCCCAATCGCTATTTTATCGACGTTCGCCAAAATATTTGAGTCGATGATCTGTCCTCACATCCAACACCATTTTAGATTGTATCTTAGCGATCATCAACACGGCTTTGTTGCCTCAAGGTCTACTGCCACAAACCTTCTGTCTTTCTCAGAATCTTTAATGGAATCCATTGACTCAAATAAACAATTTGATGTGTTGTACACCGATTTTAGCAAAGCCTTCGATAAAATTCCTCACTCTGTTCTGATTAATAAATTGACAACGTATGGTATCACTGGACCCTTGCTTAAATGGTTGAAATCTTACCTGTCTAAGCGTGAATTTTATGTTGTTGTTAATGGTTTTCGATCCACCAGCAATTATTGCATGACTTCCGGAGCTCCGCAGGGGTCACATCTGGCTCCTATATTATTCATTATATTTATAAATGACCTGCCTCACTGTTTTCACTTTTCTGAATGCTTTCTGTACGCAGATGACCTTAAGTTCGCCCGGAAAATCGAATCATCAAACGATATTGCGCTTCTACAAGATGATTTAAACAGAGTGGTTGAATGGTGTGTGACTAACAAAATGGAACTTAATAGTAAAAAATGCCACCACCTGTCATTTTCTAGAAAGGCCCATCCTATACACTCGGAGTATTTCATAGGCAAGGAAAAAATACATGAAGTCGATTCAATTAGGGATTTGGGAGTACAGTTTGACAAAAAAGTTACTTTCGTACCCCACATCGAAAATATCGTTAAAAAAGCATCCAAAATGTTAGGATTTGTGCTGAGAAATACCAAGGGGTTCAAGCAGTCTGGAACCAAAATAATATTGTACTATAGCCTTGTACGAAGCGTCCTAGAGTATTGCAGTGTTGTATGGAGGCCACACTACGCCACACATAAGTTACTTTTAGAAAGAGTCCAGAAACGATTCCTGTGGCATCTTGCATTCTCTGAGGGGAAAAGCAAACAGCTGTTATCATATAATACCAGACTATATTATTTCAAAATACTCTCACTGTCAGCTCGAAGAGAAGTAACTGATGCTTTGTTCCTTTTCAAACTGCTTAGAAATAAAATTGACTGCCCAAACTTATTGAGTCTCCTACAGTTTCGTGCACCAGCCCGCTATCCACGATTTCCTATCACACCACTACACCCACCCTTGCGCAGAACGGTTCTGGGTGCAAACTCTCCGATCCCACGCCTGTGTAAAGTTCTTAATAGCTGCAGTGATCTTGTTGATGTCCACCACGACAGTTTCGGAAAATTTTGTAAAACTATCATTGAACACTATTCCCCCAGCCAATGTCGGCACTAAATGTTTTATAATTTTAAGATTGAACTGAATGTTGTGATATTTCTTTCATAGATTTTATTTGTAGGGTGTTATATATTTTTTTTGTTATCTTAATTTATTGTTTTTAAAATTATTGATATTACTAGCTGTTGTTTTAAATTACGTATGTCGAAAAAAATATTGCTATTACTCTAAATTAATGTTATCCGCTTGTTTTGAATTATTTTAATTTCATATATTTGTTTTTTTTTCTTATATAAAAATATTCTATTGGTACCTACCTATAAACCATAAATTTATAGTGCATGTGGTGTTAGCCTGTAAGTGATTGTTGCACTTGTAAAAGTATGTATGATTAATTAGTTGTAAATGTGTTGTGTAAACAATTGTTGGCTGACCGAAATAAATAAATAAATAAATCCCAGGACCCTTTGCCATTTAATAAATAATAGTTAATTAACGCATTAATCTTTTGGAGTTTTTTTATCATATAGGTAGCTTTACCAAAGGTGCAAACGCTGCATTGATGATTGTCTTCTAAACAACATTTTCCCACACTTCTAGACTGTAAACATAGACACTTCGCACGCACATACATACAACGACATATAATTACTGCAGACAACCACAAGCCTACTCGTGACAAGTCCGTCCTCCACGCGCGAGCAGCACGCGAAAATTATTAAGGTCAATATTGTACCTGCAGTCTACACTTCCACAAGATACAATATCGAAGAACTTGTATGGTGAAGCCCTGTATTATGATCAATTTTAGCAGTAGAATTACTTGTTGCTCAAAAAATGTGATCCTACATTGAAATAACTACAGTCACGTGCACTGTATAGGTATACTCTCGTGAAATAAAGATTGCATTTTTTAAATAAGACCTACTTTATGAAGTCCCACGATTTCAAGACTGCATGCTGTGACAGAGTTAAGTGACGCCTATGCCCAGTAAACTCCAATAGGATCTTTCATTGAATATGATGAATTCATTTGCCCTTTAGGAACTCGTGGTAAATAATAACAGGCAAAATTCCTGTTATAAAAATCCAATAACGCTCTTACCAGCAGGAATTTTCTCAGTGGTAGTCAATGATTTGTGCCTTGTTGATGGCAATAAACTCGCCCCCTTTTACATCGGAATTTAACATTACTGGCGAAATGTGGATATATTATTAGGTACACATCCGCTTAAACCTTTTGAAGATTACAGGCGTAAAAAAAAGTTATATTATGTATAATAAAAGAATTGTCATTTAGGCTATTTTTAATGTTCGCTACGAATAGGCCTACGCTAGCTACGCCCCGCGTAGCAGTTTTCTCGTAGTTCAAACGATTGGTTTACGTAGCAAAAAAAATGACGATTACAATGTAAGTAGGCATCTGTTTCCAGAAAGCGGTTGATCCAGAATTCCAGATACTTAATTTTTAAATGGTTTGCCCCAGTTGCTATAAATTACCCATATATATTGTTTTTCTCCCACAGCAAACATTAAAGCACACTATATTTAGATCTTTATGAAGCAATAAACTAAACCATAAAAAACTAAGATCTCGTATTTAATAGAGCCACCGACCTTGATGATTTGACATTTAATGCTTTGTCACTATGTTTATAACAATTATATGTTTTTACGATCACATTTTGCTTTTGTAGTTGCGTTACAAAGTATTTAAGTGCTGGAACAGCGCGTTTAATTGTCGATTATAATCGCGATCCGCGATTACTATGGATGTTACAAAACTTATGTTCGCACGGCGAGCAATCAAACTATATTTCAAAAACCAGTGTAAGTGAAACTGTCTTTGTACGGGAAATCTATATGAACCGGAGTCATGTTATACTGGAAATTGATAGTTTGATATCTGGCTGTGTACCTAATGCAAGATGGACTGACAAGTATGCTCAAATGTGACGTATAATTATGGCTGAGTTTTAGAGCAAAAATTATCGTAGCGTCAAAATTAAACGTTCAAGAGCAGTAGTGGTCCGGTGACAACAGCCTCGACTTACGAGTTAATCTTAGATCATCCTTCTATCACGTGAAGGTCGACAAGCCCCCTTGTCGAACCCTTGTCGGAGACAGAAAATAAAACAAACAATCTTGCGATATTAACGGCCATTGTCTTTTGACTGCGTAGACTAAGAGGATTAGTTTTCACAGCTCTAAGGGACTACAGACTTGACTATATGGTTTTAATTTCAACTCGATACCTCCAAGCGTTCTCGAGATAAAGGGTATTGACAGACAGGCGGACAACAAAGTGACCCTATAAGGGTTCCGTTTTTTCGTACCGAACCCTAAGCAAGTGTAAGTGCTGGGTTCGCGCCCACTGTGCCGAGCCTGCATGGAGGTAGACGAAACAGCAGCCCACGTGCTTCTGCACTGCCCAGAGGTTGCCCCATACAGGGCAAAGTACTTCGGTAACCCAGGTACTCTTCGCGAGATCGTCAGCAACACCAAGGCGCTGCTGACGTTTCTCGTGGAGCTGGGGTGGATCGAATAATATTCCCACCCATACGCAAAATACGCGCCTCAGACGTGGTTCCTCAGTTGCGGACACCAGCCCGTTATACAATACAAGCTTACATCATCCCGTTGAAGAGCAAATCTTCTCCCTTTAACATCCAGAACTTCGATTGACAGTCGTTGGTTTTGGCAGGCGCATTACTTAGTGGCGCATTCATTTATTTCAACACCACTAAATTCAAAACGGGGAAGAAAAATATGTTGAGGAAATCAGCTTGTCCTTGAATTTGATTTATTTGCAGACCTGTGGCATCCACCAACCCGCACTGGGCCTGCTTGGTGGGTAACAAACCACTATCTCTCATAGAAAGGAAGCTTGGGTACCAGCAATAGTTTAAGTTGATTATTGTAAGTTGGATTATTGGAAGTCGATTGGCTGTTGATTCATAACACTAATGTGATCAATAGATTTGCGATTAATTTGACTTATTAGACTTGAAGATATTATGAATACAATGTTTTTAACTTGATTTCGAACGAACAAAACGAAAAAAACCTTTTTTTTTTAAACATACAAAATTTATTTTCTTTTTAGGGTTCCGTAGTCAACTAGGAACCCTTATAGTTTCGCCATGTCTGTCTGTCCGTCCGTCCGTCCGTCCTCGCTTAATCTCTGTGACCGTTAGCACTAGAAAGCTGAAATTTGGTACCAATATGTATATCAATCACGCCGACAAAGTGGTAAAATAAAAATTGGAAAAAAATGTTTTATTAGGGTAGCCACCCTATATGTAAAGTGGGAAGTGTTTTTTTTTTTAATTTCAACCCTAATGTGTGATATATTGTTGGAAAGGTATTTAAAAATGAATAGGGGTTTACTAAAATCATTTTTTGATAATGTCAATAATTTCGGAAATAATCGCTCCAAAAGTAAAAAACAATGTGTCCCCCCCCCTCTAACTTTTGAATCATAAGTTTAGAAAATATGAAAAAAATCTGAAAAGTAGAACTTTATAAGGACTTTCTATGAAAATCATTTTGAACTTGATTGACACAACAGTTTTTGTACAAAAAAGACAAAAAGTTGTACAAAATAATTTCCTCCTCCACCTTTAAACTCATAAGTGGGAACACTTATTGTGACGGACGGGAAACTACGGAACCCTACACTGAGCGTGGCCCGACACGCTCTTGGCCGGTTTTTTTAATATGAGAGTGCGAGCCCAACCTTTTAAGAAAGTCTCAAAAAGCTTAGTTGACGCTTTTCGTGACCCAAGATCTGGCTTTTACCTCGGCCAGAGGCTAAATGTTGCCATATTTTTTCTTTCGATTAATATTATGAATTAGTTCAAAAGTATTAATTATCTAAATAAGCAAGCCGTTGCCTGTTAACCAAAAACAAACAGAAATTAAAGCTCATTATTCAAACAAAGTATTATCATTAAAATTGCACAACAGCAAGCGAAGTACCTATATCAAAATTTAAAAACACCCCATGTAAGAAAATTAAAATCAAAATACGACAACATTACCTACTCTCAAGTACCAAAAAGTAAACCTTTGTTTTTTCACGAACGGCTCCCGCTTTCGAAGGCAGTGTTGCCAGCTCGACAAAATTCCCGTCTCGTTTATTTTATGTCTCGCATTAACAACGTTGATAATTAAGCATCGAAATGTCGCTGCAGTGAGGCGTCGTTCTAAATAATTGTCGCTCAACAATTTGCCTCATTATCTTCACGGTTTAAATCATAAAATACCACACCGGCTTGTTAGCGAGATGACGTAGATCAGATATGGAATGAACGACTTGCTTTTAATCATTGTCTAAAAACTGGTGTAGGTTAGAATAAGATACTCCAAAAAATGGGCTATCATTCCTGACTAACCTGATTTCTTGGGCAACTTTTAATTAAATATTTATTTGCAATAATTTCCTTTAATAACCCAGCTCAATTAAATAGATTGTTTGTTTTTGTCCCTATCCTGATTCCAACCTTAGCCCAGAACACGCTCAAGATAGCTCGTACCTTCTCAGAAAAAAAAGTAGCATAGACAACTAATTGCAGGACTTGAAAAAAAAGTAAATCTTGTAGAAATTACCAAACAATGCCAGTGTATCTAATTAAAGCTGGGTGTAACTCTTCGACTAGTGATCCTGGGTATTCTACGGTTTGTAAACGCTTGTTGCGCGCGCGGCGATGCGAACAAAAACCGAATTGCTGCGCTAAATTCAATTGGTTAATCAATTCAATTAATTTGAAGGGATAGCTACCGACCGATCGACGAAGCACTGTAATTGGAACGATTAATGTACGCCTCGAATGAGCCATTCTTTCTTTATATCGAGATCGGACATATTGAAGGCATGTTCGGAATGAATCGGACTGAAAACTACGCTTTGTTGTTGGCTGATAACATCTACAGAGAGGCTCTAGTATTTTATTAGTTTTAATTAATCGAACTATTGCTGTGTATTTCAAAATTATTTGATTTCTGTAATGTATTTTATTATTTTTACTTTGTGTTCAACATGTTTTGTTATTTAATTTATTCCATAATAAAATATATAGCAATAGGTACTTGTGCTGTCGTTTCAATTAGCATCGATTTGTTATTTATTGCGAACGATTTTTATTGATGTGGAATCTAAATAGACGTCACAATGTTAGAATTATTATGTAAAATGTATGAGTATTTATTCACACCTATGTTACTTACCTAAAAAAAAAACGTAATCGGCTACATAAAGACCGCTTCGGCAATAACTTACACAAATCAACATGTAAATTAACTAAAAACGAACGAAGAATGACAGTTTAATACATGACATGTCCGTTGTTGTCAAAGTGACGCGACCACGTGCATCTGGGCAGCCCGCCGTGGGTGGTGTACGGGCTGCCCTTGTTTTTTTCGCATTTTTTTGTTTTCTAACGACACGTGATGACCACATAAACAGCCTTAGGCAGACCACCGACATGTAAGACTGAGACGTTTTGGGTGGCGCGGACGCATTTGTATTAAAAACAAATAAGATGACTTAATAAGATTAATTAGAGTGTGAAGATGATTGACGGATATTCAAATAACCGACTAATTTATTTGACCCAGTCTTGAAGACGTTTTAATCTTAAATCGAGACTGGATTTCTTTTCTACTAATTATTCTAATTTTCTCAATAAAGATCATTTTTAAAGATTATAGGGATTAGCAAGACATAATTGCGGCTACTTCCTTGACTAATGGTCAGTTTAAGTAAATTACAAACAAACTTGGTTAAGGTGAAAGCTCCAACCTACCCGCGAAATTCAAATTTTCTTACGTTTTTTGCAATTTTCAGGCCAGTGCTAGGTTGTATGTTGATTAAAATATTATTCGCGGCTGTAAGACGTATGTAGTTATAGAATTATAATCATCAAAATCATCAATACAACGCTCTAAGTTCATAAAGCTGTAGGAAAGACTTTTTCTGTTTTTTTTTGTTCCTACGCCTTTATGAACTTGGAGGGTTGTATTGGTGATTTTGATGATTATAATTCTATAACTACATACGTCTTACAGCCGCGAATAATATTTTAATGAACATACAACCTAGCACTGGCCTGAAAATTGCAAAAAACGTAAGAAAATTTGAATTTCGCGGGTAGGTTGGAGCTTTCACCTTAATAACTACCGGACAGAAATTACTGACTTCCTAACTCTCTACAGTCCAAATTATGTAAATGTTACGAATAAATCAGAACTCATTACCATACAATCTTCAGGAGAATAACTTGGTGCTTTCGTATACATTCATGTTCGTTGTTTCATTCTCATTTTTACAGAAATTACAACTTCGAAGGATCCTCCAAGTTGGTACTCCGGACCGGAGGTGCTCAATTTGGGGTTCTGTTCAAATTGGCATTATTAAAAGCCCACCAATCGGCCCACCCAGATAGCTCAAAACTGTATTTAAGGCAATTGCTTTATTAAAAACTGAAAAAGTACAAAAAATGTTTATTAAAACAAAGATGTCTAAACTCGTCATTATTTTCTGAATGCACCTGCGGTCCTTAGGGAGTACAATCAACTGCTACCAGTATCTAATAACATGCAATATTGGAGGAAAATGACTTTTAATATGAACCCCTTATTAAAGTAAATATCCTTTGTGTTTTTCGGACAAGGAGCACTTTAATTATTTATTTTTTTGCGACTTAAGGCTGTAGACACACACAATATAATTATGTGACATTACGTAGACTCTAAATTTTAAACAGTGCAAGATGCTTACAAATCAACGTAATTTTTTATCTATTTTATCCGTCTTCTGCTTTTTCTTGAATCTATGCTTCAATTGGTTCCCGAATATAATTTTCCTAATTAGCTTAGTTAAATGGTTCACAACAAGCACAATCAGTACCTATACAAAGATTCTAATAAATTCTTAAAATGTTGAAAGATGTTCAATGTGAAACGTATTTTGACGTATCTACAGGTACAACTCTGTCATTTACTTTATTTAAGTTCTGAAGAGTACCATATACCTAATCAAAATCAAAACTTTCAATTAATGAACTTATACGACGTGAACAAGAAATTAACCAACCTCCTTCAAATCCTAATCGCCACAAAACTTGAAATAAAAATAAAATAATTATGTAAATGTTACTGTTATGAGTCCGTGCTCGGTACGACCACCAAATCTGAAATGTCTTCAAACTTGAGTCAAATTACTTTCGGATGACTTCAACCCAATCTGAATTCTTGATCTGACATGGATTTCGCATATCCTTTTATAATCTTGCTTGTAAAAAATATAATCGTAATCTCGGCAAATACCGGCTAAATGCTACAGATATTTCTAACCCGGTGGCCCTAAGTTTGATCAAAATTCGGCCAGCAACTCTTCGACTGCGACCACCTAGATTTCGTACTACGGAGTTTTATAAAAAGGGCATTATCCGGACCACCTCAGACTTACGTAGCAAAAAGACTCGTAAGTTCAACTAATCCTTATTGGAACTTAAGCGATTAAAAGTGCTTCTTTTGCGAAAAGAGAACTTTACATAAAATATCACAACACTTAAATCAAGGCAGCTTTGATTTTCAAATTCGTATACGTACTTTTTCTTATCGAAAGATTTACACTTTTCTTTCGGTAATGTGTAGATCACGTTAATAAGTAGTTTTCTAACGTTTGCACTGATTTCAATCAAAGTGGCATAAAGTTCCGTAGTTACCACACTATTTCAATCAACAGCAGTGTGCAGAAAACATAATAATCAGTGGTAATATGGCAATTTGCATGCGGCCGGCATCGCGCCTGCTCATTAGGTCGTGTCACGCGTCATATCTCTGATTAATTGGCCTCCGACGCTTGATGCGAATACAAAGAGAAGTAAAAAAACAATGACAAGCAAGCAACGACCTTTCGGTAACGAGAAGCCGTCAGTCAGGCGCGCCGAGCGCCGACCAGCATACACTTGACAACTTCAATTTATATGCAACTCGATGCCTACACCCGTTCCCACTTGAATGATAGGCAATAAAGTCACGGCATCGATACCTAGCGACATTATCGCCGAATATTTTTCGAAACATTATCGTAAAATATCTTTCGTATCTACGTGTTCTCTTTTTGATGCGAATCTTAATGCGAATTTATATCTCGTGCTCATTAAACGAGTAATCGATGGGGCTGTTCAATTAATATATTCGGAATCGAGTGGTATTGAGAGAAAATTACACGGGTATCGGCATTATGATAAGCAAGACTGTAGTTAGCAATCGCGCCTGGGGTCCGCTCGACTTGGGTGGCTCGGCAGATGTTGCTCTGATTGATAAAAAAATCACATTCCAATTACTTTCATCGTTAGTTGATATTACGGGCATTACACGTAAACACATCATCTTATGAATATTAATAAGCTATGTAATGAACATGATCGGATGAGCCGAGTGCCCGTCTGGCCGTCTCTCTTGAATTCTGTGTTAAACATACCTATTTACTGACTGTGATATCGTGTTACCACTTTCTAAGTTAATAATTACTTGCTTGTCGACTACGGCTGATTCCAGTTTATTTATTTTTGCTTAATATTTAACGATGGCTTATAAAATAGACTAGCAACCTGCCCCGGTTTCGCACGGTTGCAATGTAGATACGAATACTTTACAAATAAATCTTCCTCTTGAATCACTCTATCTATTAAAAAAAACCGCATCAAAGCCGTTGCGTAGTTTTAAAGATTTAAAGACAGCGAGAGCATAGGAATAGATAGACAACGGGAACGACTTTGCTTTATACTATGTAGTTATGAGACTCGTTCTACGTCAGTTTAAAGGAAATTAATCAAGTGTTTTTGTAATAGGTGTTGTGGCGACCACTAGTCAGTCTCGCGATGACATGTGTTATCAAGTGGTGTGTAAACTTTATGAGAGCTTATCTCATCTCATACTCATGTATGACTCACTCATATTGTAGTACCTACCTGCGCTATCTTTAATTCTAATTAACATACGCTGATATTGGTTTACAAATCAAATTAAGTAGACTATTCTAAAACCTGTGAACACTTTTCGTAGGGGTTAAAATTAGGTAAACAGGAGCAGGAGATGGAGCTCGTAGCTAAATAATGACCGCCGATTGGCCGATCTTTAAGTTAAGCTGCGCTTGCTCAGGTTGGTTTGTAGATTACACCCGTTACATACCAAGTTTACTCCGTGCCTCGAAAAGTACGTTTAACTGTTGGTCCCGGCTATCATTTGTAGATCTTTCACAGTCATTACAGGTAGTCCGTATTCCGAAAGTCTGACAACCAGTCTTACCAAGGGGTATTGTATTAAGTCAAAGTTATTTATTTGTAAAACATAGGTAATTATGGTATATGGTATAAAATTGTGTTGTTTCACTATGTGTTGCCTTGCAAGGCGTACAAATTAATAACAAGAAATAACATGCTAGGTAGTAGTAGGGCAAAACCATTTCAAATACAAAATAGAATAACACATAGATCGGACAGTTTTATTTGGTTTTTTTTTTAAACTTTGCCCCACACTAGGATTTTCTCCTGTGTCGTAGGTGCGTTTACATACATTTAAACTCACATACACAAACAGCCAGACCCGGAACAACTATCTGTAGGTCATACAAATATTTGTTCCGTACGGGGATCGAACCCGCGACACGCAGCAGTCAATCGCTCAGCCACGTCGCCAACCGTGTCATCGTTTTATCCTCTAAAAACTCATTAATAGAATAATATGCCTTTTCAACTAAGATTTTTTTTTAGATTAGCTTTAAAATGCTTTGTTGTGGTTATACTTTTTAACGTTTTACCCAGAACTAACTGGGTTGTGGAGGCCAGATAGGCAGTCGCTCTATCTAAAATTGTATAATATGGTGTTATTTACACATAGTAAGCCGATCCCAACACTTTTGGGAAAAGTTTGGATGATGATTATGAGAGACAGACAGGAATAGTTTCAGAAGTAAATGAAAAGAATAAACCCTTTCGCCAAAAATAAACAAATAAATTATTCTGATTCTGATTGCAACCGCATTCGTAGACATGAAGATTGTGTAAATAATTAGTATGGCCGGCGGTTGTGGAAAATTGCGGTTGCAGGTGCAATAATTCTCCAATACCCGGCATTAGTGTCGGGACAGCGCAAACAAACGCTTATAATTGAATGTTTGACGAATTAGCCCGACCACCGAGGAAGAACAACGTGGTGGTTCCACTATACGTGGGAATTGTTTGACTTTCGATATTGCAATTATGTAGAAGGACGGACTAAAGGAAAAACACACAACCTTTAAAAATATTTTCAAAAGGAAGGTCAAGGTTCCAGCGTTCCTATTTTTTTCTAAACGTAGACAAAAAAATAAATTCTGTCCTCGTTATAGCAAAGGCCGAGCTTAAGGTTCAAAGTGTTTTTTTTTTCACAGTAATTTCACAGGAGAAACCCGGAATCTGAATAAGTGCCATAAAGCTCGCCCGTACCTTTACATGTGACTTGAACATAAGTGGCTAAATATTGTTTTTAAGTACTATAAGATCACTTCCAGAACCCCTTTTTTATTAAAGATGTGAAATCAGCAAATAACTTCCCCCGCTGCCGCCCGGCGGAGCAGGAGTGTCAGATTTATACTGACTAAAACCCACCCAAGTTCCTTCTTTTGCCCTTTGTGTTCCGGGCCCGCGGTATGTGTTTTTTTACTTTCTGTTAGTTTAGTTTTCTATTGATGAGATATGGTTAAAATCGGTCCAGTAGTTTAGGAGCCTGTTCTAAAACAAAAATATGTTTCCTCTTTATTAAACCTATTGGTATAGTTTTTTTTTTCAGAATACTTTTGCTTCCTGAAAACTCTGAATTGAGCGGTATTTATTTATCAAATTAATGTATTTAGGAAAACAACTTCTTTTCAACTACAAATTCTGTTGCTTTATTTGGATGTTTCTGGTGAAATAAAACGGCTTGGTATATTCATATTTTTATTACCTACTAGATTAATGGCATATTTCTTTTAGGTACATCTTCTTATATTTACTACACATAAACTTAAATAATATCACGTTATTCACTTAATAATTAACATTGAGACGGCAAATTGTTATAGGTAATTGTTTACAATTAAAATATACTAGGTAATTGTTCATACAACATTCCATTAATATTATAATAAGATGCAAACATAAATACACATCATTTGATATTACTAAGGCATTTAGAACAAAAAAGGCTTAATATTTCACACATACAAATTAAAATATAAGTAACTAAATGTAAGTTAAAAATAAACTGTCCCCGTTCGGTAACTGGTAAAGGAAGACCATAATGACTACTGGTTTATTCCGGTAACGTAACTAAATTAATATTGAGCGTAATAATGATAATTATTATTATCAATCGTAATTATTATTATCAACTGATAATTATTATTATCATCAACCGTAATCATTAGATATTATCAACTGATAATTATTATTATCAACCGATAGTTATTATTACCTATCAACTGATATATAATACCTATTATCAACCGATAGTTATTATTACCTATCAACCGATATATAATATTATCAACCAATAATTACCCATTGCAATCAACTATACATGTTAAACATTAATATACTCATATCATACGCCTATGTAATGGAAGACTATACGATTTTGCTGTATAAGGCACACAGAATTCTATCGTCGAATACAATCAAATATCCACTCTGAAGTTCTCATTATTAGTATTAAACTCGTATTTACAAAAGCTTTAACACGTTCAACGCCATGTCGGACATTGCTGGGCGACACTTAACTTTCCCTATAAGCCACACAAAAGATTTGAAATGGTCAAAAAATCGTCTTTGTTGTTTTATCAACAATATGATTAAATATGCATTTTAAACTTCTAAAGCATTGACAGAACCGCGGAAATCTTAATAAATATGAAGATAACTCATGTCGCCCAACATTGTCCCCCATGGCCTGTTGCGTATGATTATTAGAACTTTCTTCCGTTGAAGCCGCGCGGGTCAAAGTGTCGCCCACTCCCGAGTATCCCGCCCGCGCGCGGGCCCACTCCTGCGCCGCGTTGTAGCTATCTGTGTGCGCGCGCAATTCTCAGTGCCCCGCAGGACATTATCGAGGATGCCAGGCTCGCATTTTTTTCCCGCCGAACCATGAACACGCTACGACTACAGACTTAGCTACCTTCTGCCTGTGATTTCATTCAAAAAAATTGGTTGTTTGTAAAGTAGGTTTACGATCGAGATGTTTACGTGATAACGTCTTATTGGTGATATAAGTTTTTCGAGCCAAGTAACAGATGGCGCTACCATCTTTATATCTCGTGAGGTTTTGGCATAAGTTTCTGAACATGTCACCCGACTAAAACGATTTTAAAGACGTTATCACGTCAAAAACTCAAAATGTTTGACTTTGATGATGCTTTCGAAATAACGGAGGAAGATCTGACACAGCTTCAAAATATTGAAATATCACTGCTGAACAGTAGTTTTCACATTAGTTCAGATGAAGAAGAAGAAAAGCAAATAGCGACTGCTAGGCAAAAACGACGACGTGTCATCAGATCGGATAGTGAAGATTCAGGAGACGAGGTCAGTATTGTGTAAACGACGTTAGACAATGCACGGCCTTCAAGCCACACCTCCGTGCCCGTCGGAGTAGGGAGCGTCAGGTTTTTTTTCGTTACGGAATATGAATATGAATATGGATAGAAGCTATACAATAGCTTAAAAGTAAACACTTTCTGTGACGACTGCCCAAATAAATCGTTTCTTTGATTAGATTGCTTTAATAAAGTACATCGCTCTTTTTAAAATATTTCTTTAATATGATGATTGTTATTTTATTACTTTTAATTATTTCTAAAACTAAAAAAATACTGTTTATTTATTTTAACTTACCTAGTAAATGTGATAAAAATCTTTCGCATGATCTCAATTATGTAAGTTTAATTGGCATAATATTGTTCCTATTTCATGTCATAAGTTTTTCATGCATGATCTCAAATATTTAAGTTTAATTGTGATTAAAATTGTTCCTATTTCATAAGTTTAATTCAATAAACAAAGTTTTATTCTTACTATCATATTTTTTCATTAAATTTTTCCATAAAATCGTAAAAATAAATCAATAAATGTATTACACAAAAATTGTGTTAGTTAACGACAGAATATTAACAGAAAAACAGACATAACTTTTTGACAAATATATTTTTTAGGGTGCTGATGTAATTTCACTGTTGTAGGGGGCCGCGCGGGTCATGCTGCTTATAATATTTCCTTATATTGTTGGCCGACAGCTCAAAAGAGACGTTTAAAGATAGCTCTGACTGTCGGACACCATTGTCCCCCACGGCCCGAACGGAACATACTGGTGTCGCCCAACATTGTCCGACATGGCCTGAATGGAAATTTGTCATTTTATTCTGTGGCGTTGAACGTGTTAAGCAAACTAATTGTAAAATGAAGAACATTAATTAATGGCACTAGTTATTTACTTAAAAACGATTATATGAATATAACGTAGGAATACTACGTCTCTACGTAAATGATACATGAAATACTGCCTCAGATGTCATCCGCGAATATACACGATAATATTCTATGTCTTAAACTAAAAATAAACCTTTCGTTCAGTTTCGTTTCAGAAAGGGTATCATACAAACTCTCGTCAAAATTATCTATATAAAATCTATCACACATTCTAAACTGACCGAGCAAGTAACACAAGTAAATGTAGCTTTCAATGCTGAATGCGTTTATTATGTTTATAGCTAACACTAGGAACTATATTCTGTCTACATAGACATACTATATACAGCTAAAATATATCACAGAGTTATGAAAGGAATGGAGGATGTGTCACCAAGGTCTCCAAGGTTTTTCTTCTGGAGGTTGCTTTCTTGTGACGAGGGCAAGGGGGGCGGAATCTTCGTTGGGAGGTGGAGGCGTGCCCCATCCTGAACTGGCTGGGGAATAGCAGCGGGTTTCCGAGGAGGTAGAAGATGAAGCGTCTCTAGGTGATAGTGGCACCAGGGTAGGTAGTGCTCCTAAGGTGCTCGCGTTGACACCAGCCGGTAGAACTAACGCGATGTCGCCGTTGGATAACCTCGTTGGTACCAGGCGGACGCCAGAGCCGGGACCAGCTGAAATAATAGACACAATTTAAAAAAAAGAACATCCGGTATAAGACAATAGTTTTGCGTCCTTTTTAGTTATTAAAGCAGCTTCGACAATAATTTTATTTGAATGGAGTAAGGCTTGTAAGAGTATGGAAATGATTAAAACTCACCTGAAATAAAAATAGTAGAATGTTGGCTTTGGTGAGCATCCTCAACGTCCGAGGGTGGCGTCGGGGCTCCGGCAGGTCTAGCCCCGGGCGCATTAACACACCCTTCCAAATGCCTGACCAGCCTCCTCCTCAATGCTGGCTCTATGCCCTGGAACTTCGACACCTCCGTGACGCAGTGCCTGTAACCGGCACGGAACCGGTCCGGAGAACCAGCGCCTTCGGACCGAAGACCCTCTAAATGCTTCACAGTCATCTCTAGGATGTCAGCCTTCTCTAATTTCGAATGTCTCGCCGGCTGTAACAAATATAAAAGAATTGGTTAGAACAGTTTATGGAAGATTGAAACAATGGAGGCTTTCATAATATTATTTAATTTTAGCAGGGACGTTAAAAAATACATAAATTATTAGGCTTGTTATTCATATTGTTTAATGGAATATTAAATGTCTAGTCTAGACAGTAAATCCTCTACGGTTAGTGTATATAGTGTATAGGTGTAATATACAGCGTGATTGGTTAAACGTGGTCAATACTACTAAAAAAACAACTACATGAAATCGCAAAAAAATATCAGTTGCATTATAAACTGATATATTTTTGCGATGTTATGGTCGGTCTTAGTAGTGCCCTTTCATGAGTAGGTACTACACTTCCTTAAAGTATTGCTAACGTTTACTAAATCAAAGTAAGTACAGAAAGAGGACTAGATTATGTAAATGTTAACTTACGTCTTTCTTCATAGCATCTAATATCAAAGCCTTCAGTTCGTTAAGGCAGTTGTTGATGCGCGCCCGTCGTCTCTTCTCCATAATCGGCTTGTTACTCTGCAACAATACAAACAGTTTGTTAATAAAGTCCATTTTTGCCTATCTACCTACATATTCAAGTTCCGAGCTGTTGATAATAAGCAGGTATCCTTGTGACTTGCGTCAACGCGCCGCATTTGCATCCATTAGCAACACGTGTAACTACTAAATGTTACGCGCAAGGTTAAGGCTAAAGTCTAGCACACAGTACACGCGTACATTTGCCTACACAACAATATTCGCCAAGCTAACACCAGCAAAAAGGCTTACGAGTCGTATGACAAGTTTCCAAGCGGACATTTTTTTATATAACAGTGCTAAAACATATTATCAGTCACATAAGTTCGTGGTACATGCATTATAGTATTATTTACGCCGTGTATAAACAACATTGTTATCGTTTTATCGCCCGGTGACACCAAGTAAGGCGCGTGACAAAAAGAGCCATTAATCTCTGGTTACACGCCGGTGACGGCGCGTGCGACTGCCTCAAGGTGAAGGTCGTCCGTGTCGTGATTGGCGGCGCGCGCGCCGTGACGCTGAATCACGCGTGGCGAGACCACGTGACGGACTAACGAACGTTACTAATGTGCAACACATCGGCGTCGCCAACTCTTTGTTAACACTATCATAATAACTACGTGTTTCATCTCTAATCAACAAATGGCGACGATTCCGTATCGGTCCTTGGCGCGAATCCAAAGTGAAAGATCAAATAATTTTTATGTGAAAATTCTCGGAATTGGCACGATGTCTGAGGAATAGTAAACAGCTTGTCTATCATATTTGATCTGTTTCGTCAGCACACTTTAACATTTTGGGCGAGTACACAAATGTCTCGTTACGTGTTCGAAATTAGCTCTCGCAAACACCGTCTGACCGATACGCCAATGTCAGACGGGTGAACCGCTTACATTTTCACTCAAATAAAAATATAGAACACTAGCTTTCGCCCGCGGCTTCGCTCGCGTTAAATTCGGTATAACACACCAAGCAGACCTGCAGTTTTTGCTCTTGCGCCTGATGGATTTGTAATAGCAACGCTAAGTTTTCCCTTTTCTTCCCTCGTTCTCCCTCATATCCCACTTTTTTTAAATAAAAATTAGCCTATGTCCGTCTCCTGGTTCCCAACTATATCTGTACCAAAATTCATCAAAATCGGTTTAGCCATTAAAGCGTGAAGAGGTAACAAACAAACAAACAAACTCACTTTCGCTTTTATAATATTAGTAAGGATGATAGCGGCGGCGGCGCTGTGCGAGGGCGGGAAACTCTCGACGCCTTCCGCACGAGCGCACGACACATCGCTTCCGGAGTCAAGGATAAAGAGCCCTCATATTTAATGGCATGTGCCTGCATGTAAATAATTGCCAGCATTTTCAACTACAACAAAAATGAAACAGTTTTTACGATCAGCATTTGTTTCCCACATTGTTCGATACAATATTATAAAGGTTGCTTTGATACCAACTAAAGCTATTTTAACCGACTATGGCGGAGCTCATATGCTGATTTATGTCTTCATCGCCCTTTCGATACAGTAGGTATAAGTTAAAGAATCAAATTAGTTTGATAAAAGATATACTGTTTTCTGCTGACATTAGTTAAATGTTAATGGAACGTTACCGCGAGTGACGATCATGATTGATTAAAGGTTTTACCCTAAAATCGTAAAGGAATAACAGTCACAGCAATACATCTTATCACTAAACATGTATTTTCATCCATTGTCACCCGCAACATGCTCTAGCGACAACAGTTAAATTCAATACACCACTTTAACTACAAGAACTTTTAGAATAGTTACCATAGATTTCCCTCTAATCGTGCCCATAGCTAGTAGACGTGAATGTTCTCTACAACTTACAGCGTAATTACAGACGGTGTGCAAATTGACATGCGACGTTCCTGTCGCCGTCAGTTGTTATTTGTCAAATCAAAACCCTATGTATCAATATAGGGTGAACATTGTCTATGTTGATGGAGAACAATCTGTTAATAATAGTATCAAAAAGTCTCTCATCTAGTCTAGTACTAGGTTTGGAGATATTTTAAATTTAACGTTGCATTTAGTTAGAGTTTGATAATAATTTATTATATTGTATTAAATAATCAATAATATTTATGATAAAATCTATATTGATTTCAATAAAATCACCAATTGCATAACACGAACATAAAACCCTATCCCTACGAGCCAACATCGTAAACGTTTTAAAATATCATAAATATGAAATATTATATTATTCGCACTAAAACTTTAACGCGTATTACAAACATGAAAGAGAAAATTCATAGTGGAACAACCTCGTCTAGTTTTCCGCAGATCGTAAAGACGCGCGAAGTCGGGACGCGGCACGTGGCAAGCGGGCGGCGCGGCGGCGGCGCGGCGGGCGCCCTGCCTGCGGCGGCATCGCGGCGCCCCGATATAGCGAACACACACAGATGCAGGTACAGCGAGTACACAAACACCCACCCACACCTCTCCCCATTTTACCGTCGCGTGCGAATTACAAACGCGCCATTTCAATTAACACGTTTATTTCTGAATATTTTAACTGCTAACAAAATAGCTGTCAGGCGAATCAAAAGAAACACGACGTTTGTAACACGTTTACATTATTACAATCGTCTTTACAAAATGCCAATAACAAGTTGCTTGTTTGAATGTAAGTACCCATTATTAACAGCGTAATATTCATAGTTTTCTTTATTTAAAAATGCCTGGTTTTCTTCACACTTTCCTAGGTATGAAGAAAACTAAGCATTTTTAAAAGATTTTAACACAACTTCACGACTGTAATCCCCGAAGTATTGGACTAAGGAGCACCTTGATTAGTATAAGGTTTTCGCCAGACTTTAAGTCCTACGTAACAAGGGGCGAGCGTATTGCCATCAACTAGACGCAAATCCAGGCTCCTTGATCGTTTCCAAGATATTCTAAAAACACTGTTCGCAGTACCGAAAAGTCAATGAGCTAATGACCCAAAACAAAAGCTGTTATCTGACGAGGCGACACGCTATCTGTCACGCACTCATGTCTGCCCCACGTAAGTGTTAACCCGATAACGTCAGCTGATAGTTTCGGACAACAGGTTCCTGATAAGAGGCTCGCTTTAAACCGCCCGACGGACGTTAATTAAACCCATGTGATGATAATTGTGATGTACTCTCCTAGCCACGAAGATATTTAGTGCCTGTGCTAATCGTGTAACCTCAGCTTGTCTACTAGGATAAAATCAGGATGTGTGAGAAACCAGCTTACCTTTCAGGTACTTTCCGACAGCGTCAGAGCTATTATTTATTCTGTGCCGCTAAAATCATACCTAATGTCGCATTTAAGTCATAACAGTGGTCGCTTCGACATTCCAAGACAAAATGTAGCTTTACTCAAACTGCCAAAACCGGCTTCGTATTTTATTTGATTCCAATTCGGCAACGTGTTTTACTACCAACTCATCAAGTGAACTACCACCTTAGGAAAGTCTCAAACCTTACGTTTTATAGGAAATTAATGTACAAAACATATATCTGGTGGGCCTAGAATCAAGTACTGAATATATTCACTTCTTCGCTTCTCTTAAGTGATGCACTTTGTTGTAGGGTCCAAAACAGGTCAACAATTTCTCAGGGGTTCATCGAGCATCGAGCTTCGCCGTTGTTCTGGTAGTTGAATCTGGCTCTCAGGAGTTAAAGTTATAGTTGGGTAGGGATAGTGTTCCTGACTTCCGTTTACTGAACAGTATGAGTAACAGTAACAGTTTGCGTATCGATGTTTCTACATCTTGTAATCTCTCTCTATTCATAATCGTTTTCATCTATTGTCCAGTGGTACTTCTGCCGCATGCCGTGGCCACACTATCGTTTACGTAACGGCCCGCCATGCGGAATGGATTTCGTCGCGGCGCGTCGCGTTGCGGGGCGCCGGCGCACGTGCCAGGGTTATCTTCTGTCTGCGACCGACTGAGACGCAATGACTGCGTTCCGGTATTCGTGACGCGCGATTTTTTTTTGTATTTGGCTTTGATATGCTGGCCTCTTCCTGGCGTTAATCATGAGTAATTACGAATATTATTTATTCGTCTGGTTTGGTTTTTTCAAGATTACTGGCATTGAAGTCTAAATGACATGTTTTGTTTTATTTGATGGCTCGTTTAGTAAAGTCTCTCTGAGGACAGAGTTCTTTTTTTGTAATTTTGTAATTAATTGCCGATTCATTAAATAGTCAATTACGTCGTTCCCCACAACTCCTATTTTCAAACTGTCAACTCACATTTCTCTCGCCACAAAATTTCCAGTGACATTCCCAATTGATACTAACGAACAGCGAATGGGGCGAGAGACGTGATCAAGTCGTCAATATCAATTAACTAGGAGCAGTCGAGTCATGCCATGCACCCTGGTTACTCAGCGTGGCTTGTCATTGGCGCTCTCATGGTCACAGATCGTCAACCTTTTTCTTAGTTTTCTAATTGAAGGAAGTAAACAGGAAACCGAAGAGTATTTTGCACAATGCTGTGTGAACTAATAGCTCCAAAGATCGCAATTTTTTTTTGCATTTGACAGCAATAAGTTTTTAGTCTTAGCTTGCATATTTCATAAAACTAAAAGAATGCACGAATGTATCAATGACTAAATTCTGCTCCTACTATGTCAAATTCATACATCTTATCTTTCTCAATCCGATCCTAGCCACAATTCAGTCTGCCCGCAGGTTGAGTACCTCTACAGACGGTTATTTTGCTCCATCTGGCAGTCGGCCAGTGGTCATTACACATTCGTATCGCCTAAATCCGCACGGTTGACAGCTTGGTGCTAGTGCAAGCGATGCGACGCCGTGCCGCCACCGACGACCTTCTGAAAGATAAGTCGTTTAATCTGCGCATTATATTATGTATCTGTCTGTTTTGTCTAGCCGGCAATGCTTTGTTCATTTGCAGAGATATTTAATGAGGTAACATTTGCTGATTTATTTCATAGACACGTAGTATTGCGCATTGACAATAATACTGATCTATTATATAAATTGTCTTATTAAGTGTATCGATCGTTGCTTGTTTCAAGTAGTTTTATCAGCGTTTAAAAGTCAACTTACAAATAAGGA
Source organism: Ochropleura plecta (assembly GCA_905475445.1). Classification (NCBI taxonomy): domain Eukaryota; kingdom Metazoa; phylum Arthropoda; class Insecta; order Lepidoptera; family Noctuidae; genus Ochropleura; species Ochropleura plecta. The sequence continues at coordinate 12,500,992 of FR997735.1, read as the reverse complement.
AATAGGAATTAACTATCGACTTAACGTACATCAATTGAGCCGCCTCCACCATTAGTCCTCATGATGGGTGTAAGGATTCATTATCGCGTCTTTGACGTGAAGCGATTAATATTGATCGCTGTTATCTAAGAGGGTTATGTAGTGTTTAATTAAAACGCATTCGTCAAACGGTGGATTCACAGAATGCTCGAAATATATCGGTTAGCGGAACGCTTTTAGAGGGAAAAAGGAATAAATGAAAAAAGGTCTACTGGTTTTATAGCGCATGGCTATTAATATTAGCGGATTAGGATTTTAATTGCACGTACACACTTGCGTGTTGGATGGTCAACGACATAACATATTTTATATGTTTAGTATTTAGGATCGTGCACACATGCAAATAAACTGCGTTTTGTTATTAAATATATATCTTTATAAAATAATATTTCTTCTTAAATCCATGATTTTTACTTCCTAGCACTCTTTTGTCTTTCGACCACCATCCTTGCTTCCCCATCCTCTCCCTTTCTCGCTCATAGGTACCAATACGTTTCATTCCATACGTTCGTTCGTACGTTCCGTTTACCCATCCTACATATACAAAGGTATACAAAAAAATATCACATTTTTTTCAGTTAGGTCCCCCAGCAAAATTCCTATCTCCTCCAAGCCAGCCGTAAGGAACTTCGTTCCAAAAATCCTATCTGCTTGTTTTTGTTAGTATACTATCGATACAGACAACCAACCAGTCTTACCAAGGGGTATCATATTACCCAGTATTAACTGGGTTGTGGAGGTCAGATAGGCAGTCGCTCCATGTAAAATACTGATATTCAGCTGCATCCGGCTAGACTGGAAGCCGACCCCAACATAGTTGGGAAAAGGCTAGGCAGATGATGATGACTATCGATAGTATCGATACAGACAAGACATTTTCATCTCGCCTATCTAGAAACATAAACATAATTTTAAGTTTCAGTTAAACATGTACCTAAGTATAAGTAACATGCCGCAGTCTTTTTTTAAGCTCCGCTAACTGCTTCATAATTTATTTGCATTCTTAAAGGAAGTTTTTCTCTGTAAGTGATTTCTCAATCTTTTGAGAAAATAAATAGTTTAACCGTATCTCGCCTATCTATGCAACAATAGCATAGTCATTCCCCATTACATGCATCCATAAACAAAAAAAAGATCAATGCATAACATGGGCCTTTAGGGTTGTTTATCCTTTCAACTCCAAGACCGATCTTGATGCCTGTACTGATTTCACCTTCTGTGCCAATCAGCCAGTTGGCACTTGGCACGGGTTGCCAGTGGGCAGCGGGCGGCCGCGGCTGGCATGCGCTTGGCAGCCACGCGCCGGCGGCGGCGACGCGTGCCAATGCGTGGGAGCGTACGCCGAACTTCCGCCACGCTATAATAGCTCGCCAGACGTCTAGAAGTGCCAGTGGCTAGATGCTTTTTTGTTTTGAACGGCGCGACCTGTTATAATGATCGGTCTGGAATAGGTTTGTCTACATCATTCGAATAGCAAGCAATAACCAGTTGAAGCATCTCATATTACACTCCAACTGTTAATTTTTCAAACAACCATTCCTAAACTACGCCTTTCACCGTAAAGATTCAAAACATTCTCCCCCATGTAAGGCGTGCAACCCACGACTTGAGTACGATACAGTCGAGAAGCCTTATCTAGCGATGTAGGTCGCTGTAGGCGGTATCGGTCGGCGGCGTGGTGACACGTGGGCGTTAGGCCGGTCACACGCGACGCGGCGACGGCTTATCTCACGGCAGCCATGATGTTTATCATCACATGATGGATTGCCGGCCGCCTAATAGCTTCCTCCAGTCACAGACGCGTGTAATTACGCGTCAGCATCCATCTACTGTCTGTTGCTTGTCTTGTAGGGTGATTAATATGGGGAGCACGTCCGTGATCGATCGGATAGGTGATGGACGAGGCCATCTTTCCAATTGTACCTGTCAAATTATCTAGTATCTGCTGAGCGTAGAGGCATGAACAAGACGTGTTTTTAAATGGCCAGGCTCTTTCTACTTGTCGCTTCCTTGGCACTTATCTGTCACACATACTGCCCAGAATTCCAGAGCCATTTCTTCTTAGGATAATCTAGCTCTAGCACATTAGAATCATATAAGTCTATGAAATATGAAACGTAACTTTTATAAATACTTATCTAATCCCCTTCTGGATGCGACAGTAAAAACAACGTTGACAGGTCTCGGGCGGCATCTCATTCATTATGTTATCATATGACGCATTCTAGCGTCCTGGTGTAGGCGACAACCACGGAGGGGACACGGTGGGGGGAGGGGGCACGTTCCCACGACAATTAGCCCACACGGCGCGTCACCCACGCTCCACCCACGCCTCGCCTGACTCACGTTCCTACTGTCTGGACGGCTCTGAGGGCTGACTCCAAATAATACTACGATTTATGAATTTTGGCATCAGATTTTAGAACGTGTTTGCGTTTTTTACATTGGTTGTTCGGGCATGTAGCTTTCTAGACCAATGGCCATCGCGGCTGATGGACGCTGAGACAGTTTTGCTAAAATAAAGTTTTAAACTAAAGGGTGAATATCAAAGTCAAGGTAGAAAAGAAAATGATAAACAAGAAGATAGAAGCAAGTGAAAGTGCTCATCCGTCTTGCCTTTTAATATGGCACACACTTGGCGCGTGTTATAAGGTTTTCATGCATTTTGCGCAACGCATAAAACACTGCAGAAAGTATCGAATTCTCATTACAAAGAGTTTTCATCCTAGTAATCATAAATTCGTTTGATGAAACTCAGTGTCGCAATACATATATCTGTCAAAATTAAGGCGCCGATATAATTATGATTTTTGATGATTTAAAATCCAATATTAAGCGGCTTGTGGGTATGTTTTGAAAAAATAACGTTTAATTAGATTTTTTCCTTAATAATTTGATAAACGAATATATACGGTTTTTATTCATTTTGTGTCTGATAAATAAAGGTAGTAGGTTTTTATTCGAAAAATCTTTGGTGGCGAGGAATGACTCCTACCCAATCGGTCAAGGTCACGTACCGTCGCCTTAAGCGGAAAAGAAACCATAGCAGGGCAGCAAAATATCTGTGTATATTTCTGTGCAAATATCTGTGGAAATATTTCGAATGAATGTGACAGAAATTACGTCGCGCAATCTTCATTGAAAACTAGACCACCCGGAATTTTAGATAGGTGAATCGCTACTCTTTGACTAGCATTGTTTACTATTTAAGCGCTAAAAATCACACCACCAGCATTCCGATAACAATATTCACGATACACGTCATTACTAAGACTAGACCCGCCAAAGCCTAGCAGGTGATAACCCTAGCCTGCCAGTAAGTCAGTTCGAGTGGTTCGCAAGATAAGAGGGATGCGATGTGGGTGGCGCTTGAGTGTTGCATTATTTGGTGTTAAAGCGCTCGCGTAGGATTCGGAGAGTCGAAGCCGACGCCACGATGCGTGGGAAAATGTTTGAAGCGTTTAAAGGTTAATTTAAACTTGCAGAGCTGCAGCCTGATGGTGTGGAGGAATACTATCTTATATTTGGAAGTTTGTTTGAGGATAAAAAAATTGAGCCCGTATAACTTACTACCTGTTAATGCTATGAAATTAACGTAGTAGCAGATATCATGTATAATAATGATAGTCGGTATAATATGAACCAGAACATGTCAATTTATTTATTAAAACTTTATGCATAAATATAAAATGTACAAAGGTGGATTTAATTCCTCAGGGATTTTTTACCAATCTACCTTAGGGTGATGCAGAGACAAAACAAATTGGTGTAATAACAGAAAAAAGTATAATAAAAAATAATTATAAAATAAAATGCAAATATGTTCTTGTTCTAAGACCTAAAATCCTAGCAATTATGCAAAGTTAAAAAAGGCTAACTTCAAAATTAGTTTTCCACATTATGTATCCAACCTACAAGTTGTTATGCACATAATCCTAAATGTCAGTGTAGTTTTTGCGATCACTATAAGTAGTTAGCTCTTTAAGTAGTAAAGATAAGATAAGATTGGCCACTGTGTCACCCTATGTAAAATGTTTTCTGTAAGAATGTGATTAATGTAGTTTACATAATAAAGAACATTCTATTTGATTCTAAAGTTACTATAAGTACAAGTAAAACATGTCACAAAGATTATAAAAAAATTATGGATGGAATGGAGCGGTCATTATGAATATTGTAATATACAAAATTGACACCCGAATGCTACCTGTTAAGCGGGCGTATGACTTGTTGCAAAGTAGTTAGAAAATCATAAAGCATTACTACACATAATACTTTATGATTTTCTTCGTCCCGACTATCATCATATTCCTGCCCTTGTGCCAGAGCCTGAGGTAGGTGCAACACGATTTTTCTTCCACTTTCCCCTGTCAGACGACACGGCATCATATACTCCTTTCTCATTCATATAATTCCTTACACAATCCATGTTGTCCCATCTATCGCTCATAAATAGTTGAATGTCTACGGCGATAAACGACCGTTTGAAATTCGAACATCTACAACTCATTTGGAAATTTTCATACAGTCTCGTATACATTTATTTAGCATTGCGTATCACGGGTTTTTTCTGAAAATGTGTCGTTTGACAAAATATGCTATGCGAGATTGTCGCCTCCTCGGCTCATATTTATTTATACGAACTATTTCAAACATAGCCTTCAGATAATTACAGTAGTGTAAATGTATCGGAGTTTGCAAACTAAAATAAATAACAGTTCTAATGCGTAAATGGGAATGAGGCACATTTCTGTTAAACAAAAATGTACCTTCCTACACTAGTGGTTTCTAAACGCAACTGCTTAGATTGTGTACGGTTACAGGACTAATTAATATGCACAGATATAACATAACATCACGCCTATTATCCAGAAGGGTTTAGCAGAGTGTTACTCGTAAATACACCTACATTTCGCCAGATATGTTAAGTCCACGTAGTCTTTGTAAAATTTGAATATTTTCTATGAAAATGAATTGGCAAATTAGGTTATCCTAGTCCATGAGGTTTTTTGGTAGATTTTAATTATACCAGATTCATCATCTGCCTAGCCGTTTCCCAACTATGTTGGGGTCGGCTTCCGGTCTAACCGGATGCAGCTGAATATCAGTATTTTACATGGAGCGACTGCCTATCTGACCTCCACAACCCAGTTAGTACTGGGTAATGCGATACCCCTTGGTAAGACTGGTTGTCAGGTTTTCGGAACACTGACTACCTGTAACGACTGTCAAAGATCTACAAATGACAGCCGTGACCAACGGCTTAACGTGCTTTCCGAGGCACGAGGAAACTCGGTATGTAACGGGTGATCACCCATCCACAGACCAACCTAGGCAAGCGCGGCTTAACCTAAAGATCGACCCGAGCGGCTGTTATTATTTAGCCACGAGCTCCTCAATAATTTATTAATTATACCAGATTATCGTCAAGAAATCCGGTATATCTAAAAACCGGACGGTTAGTCGCCCGGCCATATAATCGGTTCTAGAATAATTTGATTAACATCATCATCATTATAAATTGGATTTCAAAGTCCTCTGCTACACCTGATCTTTTTGAACCACCTGTGGAAACCTTTCTATTAAAATGACACAGCTAGTAAAAGGGCTATGTATGTCGATGCAGTGGAGATGCTGTCAGTTAGTCCGAATTTAAGAAAACATAAATCTTTGTTTTGTCTATGTTGTCAAAATTACTTCATGTTGTTTCAAAGCGATCCTATCAGCTAACTTCAGATCTTTTAAGTAATAGTCCAGACTAAGAAGTATTTATGCATATAATATTACTGGCTGCACCCCGCGGTTTCACTCGCGTAGTGATAGAAAAGTATCTCCAAGTTTATGACACGCATGCTGGATTAACTCGCAGATGACAGATTTTATTCAACTTTCTTGACACTTATCGTTATAATTTGGATAATATACAATATTTATTTATGAATATACCTATGTGTTATTTTGATATGTAAGCTATATTATTGTGAAGTTTCATCAAAATCCATTCAGTGGTTATTGCGTGAAAGAGCAACAAACAGACTTACATACATCCTCACCAACTTTCGCTTTTATAATATTATTAGTAGGATGTGCAAGTTCTACATACCTAGCTCTTACTATACACTTAGAGTAAGAGCTAGGTGACATGGTAATTTGCACGTCTCGAGCACAGAATCGTGACACTACTGGCAGTTCGCATCGCCTCGCTAAAATGCGAGCGTGATGCACAATCCCTGCCCACCTCCTTAGTAGCAATATGTAGATTTATATAATATGTACCTACATAAGTTAACAATAGCCGCACGATCTTGTTGCTGTACAGATTTACTTCATGTCGGAATTCTTACTAACAAAGAGGTCATAGATTACTCAATTGCAACAAAAAACCATTTAAATTGCAGTAGTCAAAAAATATAGGCCTACGAATGCCTACGAAGTCCGTACTACGCCGTAGACTTCAGGCTACAACGTAGACCAACTTGAAATGTACAACAACTGTAAATGCTGTCTTAATTATTATTCCAATTTGTAATGGTTTTTAAATCGTAAAGAACTAATAGATTTTTTTAATGAATAAAAGATAATTGTATTTTTATTTATAATAATTTAAAATAAAGCGCGTTGATGTCTTTCTTTAATAACACTGTTTACGTTTAGTCAACTATTTTATTTATTAATCTGAATAAATAATTATTAATTATTAGCATAACTAATATTAAATTTATAAAAAATAATATTTAAAAAAAGAATAACAAACAAAACAAAACCTTAACTTACTCTTCTATTATCACCGCTCTTCTTCTGTTCAACCTGCGTCGCTGAAGGGCTCATATTCACCACCACTGGGTTTGCAGCGGCCTGCTGAGGGCTACCGGCAATACCCGTCACCATAGTTACTAATTAACACTTCACTAAAAAAACATCCAGTACGTAAGAGCGTCTTTAGAATCACAGCATCATTAGATAAGGGAACGTGTGATGCGTGCGCTCGGTGTTGCGGTCGGCGCGCGACTGAGCGCGGGCCGCGCGTCACGCCGCCGGGTCGCCGGGCCGCCGCGCGGCGGGCACGCGCTCCCTGCACGCGGCGCGGGCGCGGCGCGAGGCGTCTCGCGTGCCTCCGCGTTATTACACTGAGCTCCATTATCGTACGTCACGTTTTGTTTCTTTTTTGTGGCTTATGTTAATGATGTCATCACTCTTTTTCGATTGTTTATGTTAAGAGTTAGAACTAACTCGTCACCACAACCATTGTTGTTATGTTTGGCTTAGCTTTAACAGGCTTTAACTTCACCTCACTTGGGCTTAAATCCAGCATTATTTTGCTGCCTGAGAAACCTGTAACGAATACGTTTTGTAAACTCTTGGCGGCTATAGTTAAAACGGCAACGACAGTCAAGTATTCAAGTGTGTGAGAGTCTAAACTCAAAAAACGTTTCTGAATTCCAATGCAATCCTTTATTATCTATCACCCTTGGGTCAGTCACGTTATCACACAATGGAGCCGCGCACTTATTATTCAAACACAGCCGACTCTGACATCAGTCGCGACGCCGCCGCGCCGCTCTCTTCTAATGTATTGACACTGAGCATAAATTTGTTCGCGTCCAGTGGTCTCGAACCTACCGATTTTTCGGTATTTCTACCGATATGGGCTCTGTTCTACCGAAATACCGAAATATAACGATTTTTCTACGATTTCACAGTATACATGGAAATTCTCCCGATTTTTCTACCGATTTTACACTTTTAAGTTGGCAACCTTTTTCATTTATGTTTAATGTTACGGCGAAGCCCTCAATAGTATGGACCTAATGCAGAATGTAGTTCATATATTTTGGGGAATACCCTTGACACCCTTGTGTCCTACTACTCGATGTTATAAGGGGCTTCCCGCTCGGGAATTTACCTGTCTAGTATATATATACAGGAATTTGGTTTTATTTTTTCATTAATTTTCTTAACTTTGAAGAGTGAGTATCTAACCGAAAGAAGAGATGTAGAACTATTTTGGGATGAAGTAAGTTTACTAAAGCGTGGCGATGAAACTCAAATGTTTCCATTATTGTCTAATTTCATCTTTAATATTTTATCACTTCCCCATTCATCCGCTAACGTTGAACGCATATTTTCACATATTAATCTTTTATAGACAAAGCAGCAAAATAGGCTGTCTACTAAATCAATCACTGGTCTATTACATTCAAAACGACTCTTTAATACAGCTAATTGTTACGATTTTGAAATTAATTCGAAGATGACTGCGGCTATGGCCAAAGAATCCTTACTAATATTATAAAAGCGAAAGTGAGTTTGTTTGTTTGTTTGTTTGTTACCTCTTCACGCTTTAATGGCTAAACCGATTTTGATGAATTTTGGTACAGAGATAGTTGGGAACCAGGAGACGGACATAGGCTAATATTTTTTTGAAAAAAGTGGGATGTGAGGGAGAAAGAGGGAAGAAACGGGAAAACTTAGCGTTGCTATAACAAATCAATAAGGCGCTACCGAATTTAACGCGAGCGAAGCCGCGGGCAAAAGCTAGTATTGGTATAAAAATAATTATGATTGTTACAAATTAGTCTGTAAGTTTTTTTTTAATAAATAAACGAATTTTATTGAATATTGTATTTTTTTTTGTCAAATACCGATTTTGGGTACAAATATACCGATTTTAGCTGGCAATTCTACCGATCTCGCTCTATGACGTTCGAGACCACTGTTCGCGTCTACCGTCCGACTTCAAAGCAGCCGCCCGGTCGGTGATACAGCCTCTGTTTTGCATATGCTAAGGTTCGGGCTGTTTCGGTCTGGCTCGGGTTAGCTCGGCCTCAAGCCCACCCGCCAGCATTGTCCTACATGCTTGAGATCTTTATTCTAATGATCTATTGTGTCACTGAACGTAGCTAATTAGGGCTTAAGAAATGTCAACTACTTGGTGGTATGGACATGGAGGCGGGTAAAAGTAAGCTTAGGTAACCGGTACACACTACACGACTAATTACTGAGTAAGTGTACACTACGGCGGTGTACACTTCTTACACTTATTTTTACTGCTTGTATGTAACACTTTTCTCCTGCGTTTTTACGGATGGGAAATCATCGAATAACCGGGAGCTGGGGAGTGTCAGACTTTTACTGACTAAAGCTCATTTATGTTCCTTCTTTTGCTTTCCTCCTTTAGTCCTTCCTTTTGCCCTTTATGTTCAGGGGCCGCGGTATATCTTTCAAATAACCCGCAACCCAGTCCTTCCCATGACCTTTACCCCAAATTACCTATTTGTGGTCAGCGCAGCATGTCTTCTTCTTTCATACTCCTCTGTAACTCGCTATCTCATCAGACATCTCCTTGCTTGCCATTTTAAGATTCACACATGATTGGATTCAAGGTAATTAATGGTAGAGGTTATGGGTTTGTCAGATTAATGATTGATCATGAGACTTGATATGAATCCTCGCCGTTTGCAATCTAGGCGTGTCAGACCACATTCAAACAAGATCCAGCTTCGGTCTACCTGAAAATACGAGTAGGTAAATAAAATACACGTTTTGCTTGATTTGGGATCTTCTCAGAACCGGTAGATCTCTAAGTAATCCATATTACCATTAGACCCACTCATTAAAATATTTTAAACGCTTCCTTGTATCTTTCTAGAAGGGCTGATGGATTAGAAACGACTTGTTTCGTTGAGTTGACATTCCAGAGATTTCATTCCAACACATATTTAGTGGGACTAGATAAAGTCTAGGTGCGGGTGAGCCTCAATCGTGAATTGGAATATTTCAAGACGACTGCACCTTATTTTAAGTGTATATTTACCTAATGAAACCAAAATACAAAACGATAGCTCATATATGTATAGCTCTACTATGCTTTTTTGGGCTAAAAATCAAGAATTTAATGTTTTACAATTTTAATTTGTATGTATTGTTGGCGTACTTATTTGTTTAAATAAATAATTTAAAAAAATGGAAATTATCTAGTACTAGCTGGCGCCCGCGGCTTCGCCCGCATCATATCGAAAAGAAAAGTATCCTATGTGTTATTATAGACCACAATCTACCTCTGTGCCTAATTTCATCAAGATCCGTTCAGCCGTTTTGACGTGAAAGAATAACAAACATCCACACATCCATCCATCCTCACAAACATTCGCAGTAAGTAGGAAGTAGGATAAGTAATAAGTCCAAATGGGGGTCCAGTGGATCAGGAAAAAACGGTAGGTACTGTTCAATTTTTATATCAGATTTCTGAGAAAATGACAGTGACTGTTGAATTGTAACATTGCGGTATTTTCGGAAGGAAGAAAAACAACAAACTGTTACAATTAACGGTCAACATATATTTATAAAAACAGCGTTGTTTTACTGCAACTGCCGCGCCGCCATAAAACCTTTTAAGACAAAAGTCCTGCTCTATTTTTACAAATTTTTATGACTTCGAAAATAGAGCATTCCTTTGAATTGGTTTGTTCCGAAGGCTTGCGTTACCATTTTTTGTATTGTTTGCTCTAATTTTTTATCGGCTCTCGAATACCGTTACACAAAACAGTTTTGTTTTACTATACTCATTTTGTAAACATTACCGTAATGTTTGACTTTTTTAGTTATGTAAAGAAGTATACTTTAAATGCACACATTCTATGACCAGCATTTTAATGCAATCTCGACCCAGTTGCGAATATGTTCAAACGCAAATTTTGGGATTCCAAGCCAAAAGCGATACCTGAACGGATTTTCATGTTACCTTATAAGGGAATTAAATAAATTGAGGTTTTCCTTTAACGGTAAAGTATTTACGTGTTTCTTAGGTTTTAAAACTATATCGTAATCACTTTACATTTAAAGTGCGAGATTCAAGTCTCCACTCCGTGCCGCAGTGTTCTGTCGCGCATCGAGGCGCGGGTTTTATTCCTGTGCACAGATACAAAATCAAACTTACGTCATACATATAGCCCTGCCCGGAGTCTACTGTTTACGTAAGTGATTTGTGTATCTCCCAACGCCCACACTAGCATTCCTCGATGTGGCTATGAGTGTAAACGTCTATTAGCGATTTAATTAGCGGTAACACACAAAATAAGCCCACTAACGACTCCCACTAATCAAACTCTCCGTCGTGAACAGTCCTTATTCCAAAACGTCTCTTTTCATAAAAATCATAAAACTCATTTAGTACGGTGCGACTTTACAAACAATACTGAGCGACGTACAACTTTCTGATGTAAATAAACCTATCTCGGTGACATTTCGAGCCCATTCTGTGCAGAACAAAGCTCGGTACGGGCTCATTATGAGGATCGTCTTTCGCCGTCCCGCCTATTATGTCAGACGACACGTTATTAGCTGCGCTCGTCGGATAACCAACCTTCGTACGAGTATACTTACACAGTTTATTTGTTCGCTTGCTCGGCTCCCGCTGTTCGAAGAACATCCGAAATGCCCAAAAACAAACCCTTTTGTCGCTGACAACGCAAGTTTTATTGCTACCGAAACCAAAACCGCTTTTTGGAACCGCTCTATAATTACTTTTCTGTTGAAAATCTCGTTTCGTACGCTTTAATTTACCACCGAAGCGAATCGGGCGATGCGTTTGTTTGTTGTGAGACTAGCGAATGGGCCCTGCTTTCTCCGGTAAATATAAATCAACTATGAAGTGCGTAAATTCATTTTACAATGAGCTAATGAATGCGCATTGTCATGAAATTAAAACGACGCGACGTACTTATAAGTCGCTTTAATTAAACTCTATGAGCAGTCTGAAAATAACTGCTCATGCAATGAGTTTATCAGATGCAAATTCGAACTTACTAAAGAAAAAAAAGATAAACGTCGAGAACTTTTAGCTACATTTTAGTTATGATATAGAACTTCAAAACCAAGATCACGGGACGGCGGGGACGGAAAGGTATACTTACCTCTGAAGAAGAACACTGAAAGGTTTGTTGAAACATTGTTACAAACTTTACTTCTCCCTCTTTCAGTTATTCTAGCTGTGCCGTTGACACACCATGACGTAGGTACTAATCATCCAGACCGTTAAGAATATATTCATGGTGTAAGCTAAATACTGTTTCCGCTACGTCACGGTATTGCACAACACAAAATGAGGACGCATGAGTTAACTATCTTACTAAATTAATATTGATTTGTGGGCGCTCAAAATCTGTGCGTGTTGAACAGCGCCTATGACGCAATGACTGCATTATCATCTTGCATGCAGATTTATTGTTCTAAAGAGATTAAAATAAAATACAGTATTGCATGGTTACGAGTGTGGTCCCGGCTGTTATTTATAGATATTTGAAAGTCGTTGCAGATGAAGGTATTCACTGGCCCGAAAGCGAAGAGGTATCGCATAATAACCCAATAACTAAAGTGCGGAGGTCAGATAGGTACCTAGTCACTCCATGTCCAGGCTGGAATCCGAGGCCAACATAATTTCGAAAAAGGTTAAGCAGCTAATGATAGTGCTGAATGACAGTGACATGAGGGCGCAGTTGGTAAACATTATGTGAAAATTATATTTATTTATTTATTCACTATTGAAGACTTACAGCTCAATACTATGGTGAGAGATTAAGGGCATAATTATCCGACAGCCAGTTACAGGTCTAGAGCCTAAGTGGTATATTGCCGCTGCCGTGCTAAACACAAAAGCAGTATCTCAAGGAAAACCGGTTTAGAGAAACTTAGAGATGTTATTATAGTTCGGTTTTTACTTTAGAGAATAATTTTTGTTTATTACGACTTTTAATGTTTCGAAATAGATACCTACTGTTATTTGGTTTAGCTCATTGGGTGCGTATTTATTTAAGCTACCCAGTGCTATTACAGTCACTTTTTTTTAGTTTCTGTTTTTGGTCTTGAATGAACTGGACACAAGTAAAGTCTCCATGGCTATCAGACCCGACACTGGAACCCATGACGTCATGCTCAACAACGGCGCTTCTGACCACAGGACCAATGACGTAGAAAAGAAAGACTGATTAAGAAACATCTTTGTATTAAAGTAATGCTTGCCTATTAATAAAGCTATGGCACGCAGATCAAAGCACAGCCGCGCGGCGTCCTTTACATACATTAATAATATAGGTGTCGATATACCTAAGACAAAAACTATAAAAGCCGAAACAGACACTAGCAGATCAAAACATCACCGTTATATTATCACCCCTAACCAGAGTCGAAAAGACGCAACAATTGTTTGCAGCTTCACAACAAAAGTATAGTTAAACAGCCCACCTCCATAAACACTTGGTCGTTAAGCTTTGTTCCTTGTATTCGTGCCTTTGGCGCCTCGTAAAGTTTTTCTTAAACTTTATCGCAGATCGACCGTCGATGCTCTTTCGGCCATTCGCACACCGAAATTGACGGGTTGAAGCGACATTGACAAAAGAACAATATACCGAAACGTTGGCAAACACGCGCTTAACAATAATACTTTGTTAACAGTTAATTGCAAGGGTTTGCCAATAACCTCGGCTTTGTTCGCAACTCTTTTATTTACAGAAAGTTTACGACGCGCGACGTCGCAAAAGAAATATTTTAAGGACCCGTGTTTTAAACTGTTATTTTCGGCAATTACTTTGGGACAGTGTGGCAAAAACAAAATACCAAAATGAAGTGTATAGATTTTTTTCAACTAACACAAGGAACCTATAATTTTACAAAATAAAACCAACGTTGTTTAAATTCTAAGTTTGTGGATGGGGCGTTGGGTACAATCACGTGCAGAACAGAATGTGGCACCTGCCGTATCCGCAGCAATCATTCGAAAATTGACGACTGTCATAATTATACGCGAACCACACCTCGTTACGAGATAAACGGTTGCATCCCGAGAGAAGCCTCACTTCGGGGCGTAAGCAAATATTAGTATTGACGCCCGGTCCCTTGGCTCTGTAATTACGTACGATGGGCCACGGGCAGACGCAGCACTGATAGCGTCGAGATTACTCGTGTATTTCGGCCATACCCCAAAACACTACCACAAAAATATCAAACAACAAGACCCAAGCACCATTCCACTACCCATTGCTGTATCCCCAATCAAACAACACAAAACATCCGATCAAAAAGTGCAATGGAATATAAATTATGATGATCTCCACTTTTTCTTTCGCGGTGGACTCTGCCCGCAAGTTATAATTTTCTCGCAGTTTTTGTGTTAAAGCAATTAGGAGAACCACAAAAAACTAAAGTTACACACGACATGGTTTCAATCCTGAATTTTAAATTTATTTTTACAATTTCATGCAAATTTTCAATATAGGGAAGAAGTAAAAATAAACATTGTGATATTTTGTAAAAATTTATTGGCCGTCGCTAAAAAAATAGGTACCTACGTCATATACGTTATCATTTTTATTTACAAATTACTTTGCAGTTACAAGTTTTAAAATCACAGCAAATAAATACAACGTGCTTTAAAAAAAAATGTTTTCATTTAATGGGATTTTTATTTAGAATATTAACATAACTGGGTATAAGGAAGTGATAGTGAGACATGCTAGAGATTCAAAAAAATAAAATAACAAAACTATTTTACGCTTAAATTAATACATTTAATTAAGAATAAACGAAACATAACACAAAATGGTTATTATTGTAATAGTATTTCAAGTAATATTTATTAAAATAAAATATAACATCATAATAAAGTATTAGTGTATGATTATATTTGTAATAAGGTCATCACATCATGAATACTGCTGGATGCTTACAGTTGAACTCTTTGAAACTTAAATTAATTGAGTAAATACATTTAAATAATCGTAAGCATACTATGTTTGGAATGATTATCGTGTTGGGGAAACTTTTAATTTCTATATTTGGTTGATTTAAGTATTAACTAAATCACCACTCTTAATAACGTAGAATCGGTTCTAGCTGATCACGTGTCATCACATTTAGTTCATTCCAACATCAATAAGCGTGGTCGCTCCAAAAAGTCGAAAATAGCAAAAGGATATTCTAATTTTTAGCATTATTTTTAAATAATAAAAAAAGATATTAATTAAAATTGATTTGAATTGAAACAGAATTTGAATTGAAATTGATGTTGAGATGGATGTGTGAAGTGACAAGAATGGATAAAGTAAGGAATGAATATATTAGAAGAAGTTTGAAAGTTGCGCCTGTTACAGAAAAATTGAAAGAGAGTCGTTTGTCTTGGTATGGACATGTAATGAGGAGGAACGAAGCGCATGTGACTAAAAGAGTGATGGATCTGAATGTTAATGGACGAAGAGCGAGATGAAGGCCAAAGAAAAGATGGATGGATTGTGTAAGGAATGATTTGAAGGAGAAAGAAGTAAATGATGTCGTGACGTGTGATAGGGGAGAATGGAAGAAGAAAACGTATTGCGCCCAAATAGAATGGGACCAGGGCAGGAAAATGATGATTTGAATTGAAACTGAATTTCATAGGCGAATTTTAATTTACAACGCTACAAACATAAGAGTATTTATTATACAATACAACATATGGCAAAGCATATTTTTATAAAAGTGAAGACAGAAACCGTCTTTGGCACGCACTGCACATAATCAGTGAAATTAATAAATTCCATTATTAAAATTAAGTGTAAATAATTTTGTGCAAATTAATGAGTTAGTGTTTTGTTTGATCATACCAGTGAACCCGAAGTTTTATTCATGTAAATTTAATGATAGGTTTTCATTATTTCTGAAAAGTGAAATCTTATATTATAATATTTGTGTGCTCGATTGTATTTGACCAAAAATGGGTCGTTGTTTCCCTAAAAACGTTCATGAAAGTTTCTAAGGCGCTTACAGTATTGTTCGATTATTTCGTTTATTAAAAATTGATAAAAAGTCGTTGATTAATCGATCAACACTTGGTGATAGTTTAATACACATTTTTCAAATATGTCTCATATGATCACACATAATTCGTCTAAAATCGAACAAATCTAAAATAACTTCTTTTTTATTCAAAAAAACAAATACGCTCCTTAACTGGCTGCGTCGCAAAATATACATTCGCAAAATAAAAAAGTGCATTTCGGAATTGATGCACTTCTCATAACAGGTATTTCGCAAAATGAGCATATTTTATTGATAAAAGTTGATAAAAGCTTTTCATAAATTTTGACAAGACAATATGAAGCAGTCGTTCAGAAAACAAAAAACGTGTAAAGGAAATGATTGATTCATGTTTAAACTTTCCGAATGACAAAGGCTGTATCCCTCCTTGACGATAAGCATCCTTTTACGAGACGTGCACCAATTGCGATGTGCAGTTTTTTTACAGTTAGTGCGCATTCTGCGACTAGGCCTTTGACTTAATTGTATGTTCTTTTTGGTTTTAACTCAGAACGTTCCAGCACATTGCGTGAAATAGATCTCCTCGTGGAAGAAAATAAATGAGTTTAATTTTTAAGGGATACTAATTAACAGCCTCAAAACAATGTCATGTTAAAACCAAAATATTTTTTTTCTGGTAATTATTGAAACAATTTGCAGCTACATTATCCATTTTGTATTATTTTTAAGTATAATTGTCTTATCCATAAGGCACATGTTCCACAGCCAGCGATTAGAGAGAAGCGAGTAGAGCTAGCAACTAAAAAAAGCTTATTTGATAGTTCTCACCGGTTGTATGAACAATCTGCGATGAACTTATATCTTTACAAGGCAAAGCGTATGTAGTTTTCATCTCAGCAAAACAAATATGTAGGTTTTGCTGCGTGAAAACAGTGAGCAATTGCCTCGCCATGCTCAAGATTCTGCAATAGAATAACGAGCGGAGCGACTGGCTCAATCATAAAATCCTTTGCTTGCTCGATATTTTAAATCAGCACTCGCAGCAAACAAACACTTTGCTTTCTTGTTGCATAAATAACTATTGCGCTATATTTTTCAATTCGAATATTTAGTAATATGTTCTTGTAAAAAACCACTCCATTCTTCTTGCTTGTTTATCGTGTGATTAGTGCCTAAACTGGTACCAGAGTTTTATGCCACCCATCATAGAGGCCTCTGAATTGATAAACCTGCCATCGAGAAATATCTCTCAAGCATGCTGGTTTCCTAACGATATTTTCCTTCACCGAAGCGAGTGATTTATATAATGTTCGGTTCGGACTCAATATCTATGGCAGTCCGACGGTCACACCACTGGGCTATCACTGCTCATTCATTTTATACTCTAAATTCAAAGAACGTATTTCTTTTTCTACTTATGCTTATTTGGCAATATCTTATTGCCAGATCTTTATGATCTTTTAGCGCCCTAACATGGAACCTACAACTACTTGTAAGTTTCTTGAGCAAAAAAACGATCAATAACTAGTCGCTTCTCCGTCAACGCGGACGGTGAGACAGCCGTCTAAAATTGCAATGATGTCAAACAACACAGAATTAAATAGGTACCAATAGAAATATTTAGCTATGAAACCCGTTAAGTTCGGTGTTATTAGTTAATGAGAGCATGAAAGTAAACTTAATTAAAAATTAAACAATAAAATGTGGTTGTCTATGTGGCCGACATTTTGAACTTTGTTCTACAGCCATGTTTTATAAATAAATTGGCTAATTATTTGCTACAGCGTCCATTCGTGATACAATAAGCTAACTTATGTTACTGTTATTTTAGCATTATCAAAGATGTAAGCAAAATTTTCTTTGCACTATATAATTTTGAGCAAAATATATCAAGTCTTCGATATAATTGATTGACGTTTCTTTCTCAAATCTTCGATATAATTCATTGGCATGTTTCTTTCTCTTCAACCTTTTATGATTAACCCTTGCATTTTTAAAGTGATTATGTAACAGGTATTCATTTTATTTATTAAAAATGTATCTTCCCAACTTCTAAACGAATAAAATTAATTTAAAACTTTATTTGTCCAAACCTTATTTTGAAACTTTTTAATTCAAAATATATGAATATTTTTGGTTTTTCTATTACGTTATTACACCATCATAAAGATCATTAAAATTATTATTATTACCTTACCAGAAGAATGTTTTGGCTGGTTATATCGGACTGTTTCAAATATTTTATATGAAAGCACCTATAGTGTGAAATTGTTTAATTAAAGGCATTCTTTACTTGTTTTATTGGTACAGGTATACCTGTAACTAAGACTGCAATCATTTAAAGAAAGAGTCCACCCATTTGAAGAAATCAGACTCTTTTAGCTATCCATTTAGTTTGCTAATTTTAACACTGATTCACATAAATATATTTTAAGGGTTCCATTTCTCAAAAGAATTATACCCAATCCCTTTTAAGATCTTTTTTGTATAACAAAATCGGTCTTCCAACATTTGTATTATCACAGGCTCGGGACTTACATCTAAAATATAAAAGTAAATCCGTGATATACACATTGAAATAATAAACTTTTGAATAAGTATCAATTAGTACCGTAACTCACTTTATTGATGAAATACATGAAAACTAATTAGGCGTTTAGAAACTTAGAAAAAACTTATTTTCCAAAAGATATTTTGACTTCTACACACAATCATTCCTTACCCTTATTTTTATTTTCATTAATAGCTTTTGCACTTATCTTATTCAAAAACAATACAAACGTGAACCCATGCTATAATCTTAACGAATAAGTTTGTGAACAAAACGTTCCTTGTTTATGCCTTCATCTTCATTTTGTGACCTAGTCTATGATTCGGGGACGAGTATACTTTCAACGGGTGCTGGCGCTGTCATGTCGTCGTGATCGGAGCGTGACCAATCCTGGTGAATAAATAACATGGAATTAGGCATAATTTGTTTTACATTATATCACAAACACTGAGAATCATCACCTGCCTAGCCTTTTCCCAACTATGTAAGGGACAGCTTCCAGTCTTAGCGGATGCAGCTGAATATCAGTATTTTACATGGAGCGACTGCCTATCTGTCCTTCACTACCCAGTTAGTACTGGGTGATACAATATCCCTTGGTAAGACTGGCTGTCAGACTTTCGGAACACTGACTACCTGTAACAACTGTCAAAGATCTACAAATGACAGCCGAGAACAACGGCTTAACGTGCTTTCCGAGACGCGGAGGAACCTTAGTATGTAACGGGTGGTCACCCATCCACAGACCAACCTAGGCCAGCGCGGTTTCACCTAAAGATCGACCCGAGCGGCTGCTATTATTTAGCCAGAAGCTCCTCCCACTCCACACTTCCTCTCAATAATAACAATAATTAGTATTTACCTGTTCCTCAGTGCTCGCGAAGAATAAGTAGAAGAGATTGGCGCCAAGATCGATGGCTGCTGCCAAGTAGAACACCTCACGCCATTGTCCCAGAGTTTGCTGAAAATAATATTTTGTTTTTTTAGACAATTTCTTTACTGACGCCGCATCTTCATTTCTTTTTTGTGATATTATGTGAAAAAAGTATAATGCCAATAAAAAATACAAGAGGTCCGGTCCCCGGTCAAGAGAGAGTCGAGAGTTGCGCACCGAGGGTTTCGTACAATCTTGCGACATAATCTGCCATATTTTTTGACTGCTTGGACTTAGAGAGGATTGATTTTTTCACAGCACACAGGGACTACAGACTTCAACTCGATATCTCGACGCGTTCCCGAGATTCCGAAGGTCCTGACAGACAGAAATACAGATAGGTGGACAACAAAGTGTCCTTTTTAGGTACGGAACCCTAAAAAGTATGAAAAGGTGCTGCGATGATTGATTGTGACTTGACAAGGCATGAAATTAAAGGACCTCGCGCGCTACACGGCCACCACCATGACTTTAAGCCGCAGAAGCTTCAACTAGGAAGCTAGTTTTTATTAAGATAGTAACGGACTTGCAACAAGCATGCTCTTGGCCGCGTAGTGGGCGAGATCCCTTTTTTTTGGGCTGGGAAATCGTCAAGTAACTTCTCCGCTCTGGGCGGAGCGGGGGGAGTGTCAGACTTATACTGACTAAAACCCATCCATGTTCTTACCATTGCCCTTTATGTTCCGGGGCCGCGGTATCTCTTTCGAACAACCCGCAACCCTGGAACAACCCGCAACCCCGGGGGCGAGATCCCTTAAAGGGATTGTTAAGGATGTGACCACACTTATCGACGAGGAATCGGCTTTAGCTGGTCAGATTGAGCTATAAAAACGCATTATACGACGCGGTGTTATAACCAAACATGAAGTTTTTTCTTGTATGACCAGATGTATGAATGGAGACAATAAGGATAGTAGCAGCGTTCTGTGGTCTGCCTACCGGCAAGGGGAAATGTCGTGGATGTATGTTTGTTAAAAATAAAGTTATATTTTTCCATAAGAGCTTCACACATACAAACACGTACACATACGTTGTGTACGTGTGTGTTCTCTTTCTAACCGGCTCAAACAGATCCACGTCAAGAATGTGGTCACTTCCATAAAAGGCGTAAGGGTAATTACCTGTTCAGCCTTAATAATGTGGCCCACAACGTAAGGCGCCATGAAGCCACAGATGTTGCTGGCAGCGTTCGTTATACCGTACATAGTGCCCGCGAATTGTGGCGATAGATCGATGTGGTTCATTTGATTTCCTGAAAAAATTAAGACAAGCTATGACAATTAAATGTTAATGATATATTATAAATACTTAATTTTAATTCAGCAAAACATGTCCAGGTTTTGATGTACAACCAACATCAAGATCACCTGTGATAGCTCTGTTAAGGGGCGTAACACGTATCGTATATGGATTTTAGCTGCATATTATATACTAAACTAGCCCGCGGCTTCGCTCGCGTTAAATTCGGTATAACACACTACCTGCTACCTGCACCTTTTGCTCTTGCGCCTTATTGATTTGTAATAGCAACGCTAAGTTTTCCCTTTTCTTCCCTCGTTCTCCCTCATATCCCACTTTTTGTTAATAAGAAAGCCTATGTCCGTCTCCTGGTTCCCAACTATCTCCGTACCAAAATTCATCAAAATCGGTTTAGCCATTAAAGCGTGAAGAGGTAACAAACAAACAAACTCACTTTCGCTTTTATAATATTAGTAAGGATTATTGCACCTTCATGTGCATATGTTTACAGGCAGTAAGTTGGGAAAGTAGCATCTGATGTATAGTAACGTATACGAACTTTTGCAGATTTCCATGATTTGCGTGATTTTACATTTAAAATAACTACATTTCTATAATTTTTCATGAACAAAATGAAAGATCACAATGATTCAATCCTGAGTTTGAGAGGACACTGGATTGGCTTACTTTAACAGAATTTGACTTAATCCGTATAATTTACCCACCAGCATAAGCGGCTCCGCCGAAGGTCGAGGCGATACACAGCAGTAGAACCACGGAAATCCTGTCGCAGCCAGCCCACGCGATGCCCAGCAGACCGAATGCAGGAATGAACGCCGCTGTGGAACAAATGATACATTATCGTTATTATGATCATCATCTGCAGCCAGACTTCACCCATTGGAGAGAAATAATCCTCCTTTAGCTTGTAGAAATTTTCACGTTTCTGTGCCAGCCCAAGGTTTAGTCGCGATGACAACAATCACACGAAAGTTTTTGCGTTTAATCATTTACACCTACATTTCATTAAGCAAATCAATATCTTATGTTAGTGTTAATAACATCATTTAGGTATATAATACTTCAATATTATGATTATTATTTCTAAGTGCTCCGGAATGTGTTATCTGTCGGGTGCGCTAGATAACCTATGTTCTAAATGTACTTGATCTAGCGTATCAAGTTGCGTTATAAATGGTTATTGTTCTTGCATAAAATCTTTCTTTTTAATTATTTGTAGCTAATATTTCGGAAACGTGACGAAACGATGTGTTCTAAACACATTGTTTTGTAGCTTTGTACAATACTTGTTTGTATTAAAGAAAGTTAGGCAGGCCAGGCTTTATAGAAAAATATTTCAACCCCTTACTTTCGTACAAAAATATTTCAAGTCCCAGTAACTACTGCTAACTAAGCAACTGGGTCGATACACAATTTTGTTCAAGAGAACTTATGGTATGGTGTGTGTATGGCAATGTGATGTTATCTATACTAGCTTCCCGTTAGAGAATTTTTCGGAATCGGATCAGTACTTCCAAAAATTACATAGAAACTTGAAAAAAATACTTCTTAATATTAGTATGGATTATATTATTATGAAGTATTTTTTTGTAAGTTTGTATGTAATCTAATTTAAATGTTTTTTTTAGTATAGATTAAACTATGTAGTTAAATTTTAGGAGGATTATTTAAATTAATACATTTTATATTTATAATAGAACAAAAGATATAAGATGACTCATTAAGTATAAGGTATGACGTGCTTTCTGCGTAAAAAGCTCGGCCCAATTTAATTTATCAATTAACCAAGGCTTTATTTTCCCTATATTATCTGACCATATTTCCTCTACGTAATTATTTTATGGCGTCATTAATATGAAGTTTGTATTATTAATTGTCTTTGAATGTAAAGTAATCATTAAAAGTCTTATTTTAGTTTTGTCATCTGCCTAGGCTTTATCCAGCGACATTGGGATAGGTCTACACTAGAAGCAAGGAAATTATATTCGCAAAAATGTATTTATGATAACAAAGGTCTTTCTTTATACCTATCAAACTCACAGTTGGCGCAGTGGCTGAGCGATCGACTGCCTACAGATCGTTGTTACGGGTCTGGCTGTTTGTGTATGTGAGTTTAAATGTTTGTTAACGCACCCACGCTACAGTAAAAAATCCTAAAGAGGGGCAACTTTTTTTTTTAATTTTTGGACATCTGTAGCAAACTTATGAAGGATTTTTAATAAAGTCCACCCCGGAAGAGGTTACATATGGAATGAAAGTTTATTCACATCAACCGATTTGCGGCCAAACGCTAGCCTATTTATAATATGAAAAAAAAAACAAAGTACTTACAGACTGTATTCCACAGCTTCATACTGTTTAGCCTAGATATCCATCCCTTGGCTAGAGTCCAATCAGCAAATATACACAGCAATATGCCACCGATCCATGCAGTTAAGTAAGGAAGAGCACTCAGTCTTGAATTCTGGAAATAAATTACATGTGCATTTATGTAAATAGCTGACCGGAACATTTTTTATATAAAGCACTAGGGTTGTCGCGTGTACAACCACAATAAGATTTTTTGTATACGTACTAACATTATGCGGAGGCAGTTTATTAGTTTGGATGTAGGGGATAATCTTGAAAACTAATGATTCGATTTCGAAAATTCTACCACCAAGTACGACGTTCCCGGGGGATAAAATTGTGGTAGTTACGTTACTTGTGAGCATACCCGTAGTTAACATTTCAGCAATGGCGTTAATGGCAAAAGCCTCGCCCCCATTCCGATGAGTATATTTCTCTATAGCGAAATATAGCCGGACCATCAAGCTTTATGATATCTAAAAAAATAAAACCACCAAAATACAAAATCTACTTACAGATACAATATCGAAATGCAGTATATTGTTCATATAGGAAGGCAGTTCGGTGAACTGTGTGTAGAACACCCATGCTTGGCCACATTGGGCGATGAGTATGGCCCACAGTGGGACACAGGTCAAGAACTTCAGCCACGGTATAGATGATGATGGCTTATCTTCTTGCTAAAAAAACAAAACGTACAATTAATCATGGATGAATCTAGGTACTTAAGCGGTCCCTAGACGGTAATGCAGCATGACATGCGTTACGTGCTGCTGCATGAACGCCCATGTTTCATCATGCAGCATTATCAATCATTTTTATCAGTCATTTCTATGTAATACGGTGAGTAGGTCGTCTTTGATGCTATGGATCAGTTTTATTTGTCAAAGGCAGATTCATTTTTTCTTGTGATGATAGCTGCTATGCTGCGTAAAAAGACGATGGTCAAAAGAGTGGTACTTGTTAAGGCACCGATTTACGCATGAACATTTACAAAGAGTACTTGCTGATACAGAACCTGATGATTTTAAAAACTTCTTAGGAATGGATGAAACTACGTACGAGCATTTGTTATATTTAATAAGACCTAGAATTGAGAAACAGGATACTGTCATGCGACAGGCAATATCGCAATCGATCTCTTCTAGTTATTAAGTACTAACATAGGCTAAGTCATATTGTTACTAACACACTGGACCACCTTGTAGTCTGTAAATAAATGAATAATAATAATAATACCTGCAAACCAAAGACTTAGTGTGACATTAAGATATCTAGTTTCTGGTATGGATCTAGAGGATTTAAAATTTACTTGTGCATTAGCTAATAACTCTGGGCAGTCTTTAAACATGGATATTAGTAATAAAACAAATTAATTTGAATCTGCGCTCGCGTTGTTTTCGTCATTATCGTCAGGAACCTCGTGCGGTGCCTCGTTGACCGTGTTCATCTTGGTTGCCGTTTGCTATCGAAATGAGTTGTTGCATGACATGCCGATCGCAACACGATCATGCGCGCATGTCATGCATGTATTGCAGGACGAAAAATAAAACGAATTGTCAATCAATGTACAGCACGTAGTTTGCATGTCATTCGCATCAATCAATACAATTAAACGATCATGCATGCATGACAGCACGTAACGCATGTCATGCTGCATTACCGTCTAGGGACCGCTTTATTACAGCGCATGCGGCCCCAAACGAAATACTAGGCCTAATAGGTACTAGGATCACGGCCTTGACAGTACATGTCTATAGCGGTCCCTAGACGGTAATGCAGCATGACATGCGTTACGTGCTGTCATGCATGCATGATCGTTTAATTGTATTGATTGATGCGAATGACATGCAAACTACGTGCTGTACATTGATTGACAATTCGTTTTATTTTTCGTCATGCAATACATGCATGACATGCGCGCATGATCGTGTTGCGATCGGCATGTCATGCAACAACTCATTTCGATAGCAAACGGCAACCAAGATGGACACGGTCAACGAGGCACCGCACGAGGTTCCTGACTATAATGACAAAAACAACGCGAGCGCAGATTCAAATTAATTTGTTTTATTACTAACTAGCTTTTGCCCGCGACTTCGTCCGCGTGGATTAATAGTTCCCGGATGAAAACTATCCTATGTCCGGATTTCCGGGATGAAAACTATCCTATGTCCTTTCTCGGGTCCCAGACTATATCTGTATCAAATTTCATTGAAATCGGTTCCGTGGTTTAGGCGTGAAGAAGAGACAGACAGACAGAGAGAGTTACTTTCGCATTTATAATTTTAGTTTGATATCCATGTTTAAAGACTGCCCAGAGTTATTAGCTAATGCACAAGTAAATTTTAAATCCTCTAGATCCATACCAGAAACTAGATATCTTAATGTCACACTAAGTCTTTGGTTTGCAGGTATTATTATTATTATTTACAGACTACAAGGTAGTCCAGTGTGTTAGTAACAATATGACTTAGCCTATGTTAGTACTTAAAAACTAAAAGAGATCGAGTGCGGTATTGCCTGTCGCATGACAGTATCCTGTTTCTCAGTTCTAGGTCTTATTAAATATAACAAATGCTCGTACGTAGTTTCATCCATTCCTAAGACGTTTTTAAAATCATCAGGTTCTGTATCAGCAAGTACTCTTTGTAAATGTTCATGCGTAAATCGGTGCCTTAACAAATACCACTCTTTTGACCATCGTCTTTTTACGCAGCATAGCAGCTATCATCACAAGAAAAAATTAATCTGCCTTAGACAAATAATACTGATCCATAGCATCAAAGACGACCTACTCACCGTATTACATAGAAATGACTGATAAAAATGATTGATAATGCTGCATGATGAAACATGGGCGTTCATGCAGCATGACATGCGTTACGTGCTGTCATGCATGCATGATCGTTTAATTGTATTGATTGATGCGAATGACATGCAAACTACGTGCTGTACATTGATTGACAATTCGTTTTATTTTTCGTCCTGCAATACATGCATGACATGCGCGCATGATCGTGTTGCGATCGGCATGTCATGCAACAACTCATTTCGATAGCAAACGGCAACTAAGATGGACACGGTCAACGAGGCACCGCACAAGGTTCCTGACGATAATGACGAAAACAACGCGAGCGCAGATTCAAATTAATTTGTTTTATTACCAATATCCATGTTTAAAGACTGCCCAGAGTTATTAGCTATTGCACAAGTAAATTTTAAATCCTGTAGATCCATACCAGAAACTAGATATCTTAATGTCACACAAGTCTTTGGTTTGCAGGTATTATTATTATTCATTTATTTACAGACTACAAGGTGGTCCAGTGTGTTAGTAACAATATGACTTAGCCTATGTTAGTACTTAATAACTAGAAGAGATCGAGTGCGATATTGCCTGTCGCATGACAGTATCCTGTTTCTCAATTCTAGGTCTTATTAAATATAACAAATGCTCGTACGTAGTTTCATCTATTCTACAGACGTTTTTAAAATCATCAGGTTTTGTATCAGCAAGTACTCTTTGTAAATGTTCATGCGTAAATCGGTGCCCTAACAAGTACCACTCTTTTGACCATCGTCTTGTTCTCTTTATTTTACGCAGCATAGCAGCTGTCATCACAAGAAAAAATTAATCTGCCTTTGACAAATAAAACTGATCCATAGCATCAAAGACGACCTACTCACCGTATTACATAGAAATGACTGATAAAAATGATTGATAATGCTGCATGATGAAACATGGGCGTTCATGCAGCAGCACGTAACGCATGTCATGCTGCATTACCGTCTAGGGACCGCTTTAGAAGCGTAGTACAGTCATGAGCATGAATTAATTACACTTCCTTAAGATTCAGAAGTGATTTTCTCCAAAATCGTTTTTTTTATCAAAGATTGGAAGTACACACTGTGACCAATCCAAGTATACAAAACCACTTTATGCAGATCACCCATTGTAGTGGAATATTTACAAAGCGAAGCCATTTCGTACTGGTACTTGTACCTATACTCGTATTTTCGAATAGGTACAGTTGACGTAAGTGTAAGTTAGTTAATTGTATACGTAGTAACTACAGTAACAGTACTTATGTTTATCTACCCCTCTTTATTCAGAGAATACTGTGTTTACATACATTACTCCGAAAACATGCAGTATTTTGCACGCAAAACATTATAAAATAATGTTCAAACTTGTAATATATGCGAAGCGCATCAAAACATCTGTGAGATCGACCGCTGACTCACGTTTGTCCCACATTACGATAACTGCGCGCAAACGGTACCTATACATTCGTAATACGTTGCCTGTAGGTATTAAATAATTTTATTTATTGACCAATTTATTACGTTTATTTGTCATATTCTTTAAATAATGTATTAATTCTCAAACTTATAACGTACCTATTTAAGATTCCCTTGTAGGGCACCATATTATTCAGTCAATAGGTCTTTTGTTTTTTTTTTATTTAACACTAATACTTACATGAATTTTGATGTTTATATAGCCCGATAACTCATCCTTGAACTCAATTTATTTTGTATTATGTAATAAAGTAGGTACTCATCTCATTTTATGGATGTATAGTAGGTACGGGGTTCGGGGAAGAAAGTTATAATAAAAAAAACCATGTGACAATGTTGGAACTTTGAAACAATGTTAGTAACTAGAAGGTTCCCAGGTATGGTCTAGAACAAAAAAAACCGGCTAAGTGCGAGTTGTACTCGCGCTCCGAGGGTTCTGTACAAACACGAAAAAACAGCAATATGTCTATAGATCTCTAAGTCTAAAATTAGAGAGTTCATTTTGCAAAGACATGCTGCGCCTACTCAAAATAAAGTAAGATGACAATTGTGATTTTTGTATATTAATTAATTTAAGTATAATTTGTGATTTTTCAATTTAAATTTGAATAACTGTAAAAACTTAATTTGAAAATTTTTAATAGAACCTATAATACCTATAATTTAAAATATTTGCATGCCTATTTTCAGGCAGATTGTGCACGGCTCGCTCTTATTTCTCCATCTGTATTTTAATGTAACCCACATTCGTTGCAAATAAATAAATGATTGATTGATTGATTAATGATTAAACGTGCAGAAATATTAAATATTAACTCTCACCTGAGGTCCTATGCTCCATGAAATATATTCGATCTCCTTCGGACAAATCCTGGGGTGTCTCTGAGGCGTATCATAGACTAATAATAGCCAGAATATGAACCATACGACGCCAATTCCGCCGAATATGTAGAAGCATAGTGGCCACCCACCACCAAACTCAAGGGTGCATAGCCATCCAGATATAGGCAAGGTAATCACTGTACCTATATTAGAACCTGAAAGTAATTAGGGATATATTACTGGTTAACTATTAATGCTATTAGTTGCATTGTATATTGGTGACTTAAGTGTAAAATATCAACAGACTGACTGACCCATTGACATATAAGTTTATAGTTCTTTAAGGTTGTTGACAATATTTTGTGGAAAGTCGAACTGTGACTTAGTGTATAATTTGGCAATGGATACTAGGGTCTCTAACATTGCCAACAGGCCCACACCAGTGGTACATTTTAAAGAATTTGAATAAGTAAGCAGAAATATGTAAGTACTTTGGCCATAAGAGTAAGAATTGTTATCAATACTTAATTGTTTTGTTCAATAATAATATAATGATATTTATTAAATCATCAAAACAAATGAAGACGTAACTTGATACTTTAGCTCCTTTCTAATGTATGTTTAAGAATTTCCATGCACTAATACATAAATAGAGTAAAATGAACATAATTATGGAATAAATTCATGTCAAAAACTATGCTGCTTTCAAATATTAAAAAGAAAAATTCTAAGAATACATACCAGCATACACATAAGCTGCAAACTTAGATCTCTCTAGTGGTGGGATCCATCTGGCTAACATAGCATGCATCGCTGGGTAAGTAACACCTTCAGACAAGCCAGCCAGTGCTCGCACAGCAATGAAAAATCTAATATCTGTATATGCCGCAATTGGACTAAGGAGTGTGAATACTGCTGTAAAAAATATTCCTAAACCATAAACTAGCTTCCCTCCATACATTTCTGCTATTCTTCCTCCAGGGATCTAAAAATACAGACTTCTTCAATACTATGACATTATTTAAAAATAAACATAAAAAAAAATAAGTAATCACTATTTCTTCATAGGTTAAATGGGCAGTTTATCCTACAGATATTTATAAGGATTGATACTGTGTTAACATTTCTGTCTACCTTTTAAAGCAATAACTGTGTTATTTAAATGAATACAGTACATACTGTTGCAGACACATTATAATCAGGAATTTGAAATCATTGTTGTTATCACCATACTCTTGTCAATGACTGTTACAAAGGATGATTATTCATAGGCACCTAATTAATTAATCAAGGCTTTTCTTTACCTGTGTTAATACATATCCATAGAAAAATGAGCCTAAAACTATACTTTGTTGTTCTACAGTCCAGTTGAAGTCTCCTGGCCTCTGAAACAAAAAAAAAAGTCTAAACTTCATCAATATACTCCAAATATTGATTTTAACTAGGGGGAACTCTCTTTTAAACTTTGATTACAGGCATTGATTTGTCTGCCAAGTCATTTTATTAATTTCATTTACAAGTCTGCTTAATTTTTTTTATTAAATATTTGTTATTGTACTACCTTTTTTTCTTCTTCTGTATATAATTTTATATCTTACTTATTCATTGAAATGTTAATACATATTTTGCTTTATACATATTACATTACATGCTAGGCACACTTGCAAAACATTCAACATGTTTACAAAAACACTTTCAGTGCCTAGTTACTGCATGACAACTTACGCATAATATTATGTTGTTGCTTTTTGTTATTTGAGCAAAAGTTTGTTTTGTAATAAGTAGGAAAACTATAACACTTAGGTACATGTTTAATTTTTAATAGCTAATCATTCATGATTTTAAAATTAAATTGATGACTCAGCAATAAATCCTTTGTTAATCCTTTGTTAATTCTCAATTATTTCAATATTTATTAGGCAACTGCAGCAAAGCTCATTCAGAAGGTAATGAATTATAATCAATCTTGGAAAAGTTACATTTACTTTAAAAACCATCATGTGATTACCTACAATTCACCCAATGTCTCCTTGAAAAACTTCCACTGTTCTAATAATTTTATTTAATGTTCTATGGGGTACTACTTTTTTCTTATGTACTATAATGTCAGTTCACACACAATTTTTCAGGTTAAAATAGGTCAAAACCCTCACCTGTGGTACAGTACTGTTGCTAACAGGACTTGCTGGACAAACATCAACATCTGTAGACGAGTTTGTTGGTGTTGGAGTAGTAGCATTGACCATAGCCACTATAGCCACAGAGAGGTTTACTCTCATGGCATAGACACTGGCAAAGCCCAGGAAGCCCATAATGCCAAGCACAGTCCGACATTTGATCCATCCTGTTGTTTCTTCCACTAAAAAGTTTTTATATTATAACATAATGGTAATTTAGTTCAGTAGGTAGAAGCAGTTACCTAAGCTATGATTTTTATTATTCTATAACAAACAGACATTGCTTCTACTGCAGCAATAGAATACTAGATCTTATACCATAACAATTTTTTATTATCCCACCATATAATCATGCTAGCTACACAAAGCTTAATCACTGGCTATGTATAATAAGCTATAGGATTATTTTTAATCAATCTACGTGTGTCTAACATTTAAGCGAAGATTGTTTTGAATGCCCTTATCCAAATCTGCCGCGTCTATTGTTCTGAGGTCATCGAAAAAACAAGAGAAACACACCATGTTCCGCCTCCACCAAGTTCCGATGGCTGCTCGTAACATCATGTTCTATATCCGAGTTTATTATCGGGCTCTCTTCTGCTGACGATGACATTCTAATGTTCAAGTTACAATAATAACACCATTCCGCACAATTTTTTTACTGTTGAACCTTCGTCATTGAACTCAATATCAACAAACACAATAGAGTAATAAGTAGGTAAGTTGCAATAAAAAACTGTAGCACTGCACTCCAAGTATGAGTCACGATAGACTTTTTTGTTAGAGAATTATTTAGTTTGTTCGTAAACAAAGAACAGCTCGCTTCCTGACCAACTGACAGATGTGACAGACAGAAAGATCATGACAAATGAAATGCAATGGGGGTGTGTGGGGGGTGTTGCTTTGCTGTCGCTCGCTTGCGTTCCATTTCTTTCGACCGCAATACTTTAGATATACCAACATTAAAGTTTTCTTTCATCATTCTCTCTTAATATTTCATATTCATGCAGGCAAATAATAGTTTTACTAAACCGGCCAAACGCGAGTCAGACTCGCACACACAGGGTTACGAAGCGTCAAAACTTTAATAATTGATTGAAAAGAATTCAAACAATAAAGATATTCTGTCAGGCTGATGAATGACCATTGAATATTTTACACCACCATACCATTGAATATTTTCAAAGCCACGTTCCACGTGGCTTTGAAAATATTCAATGGACCTTTCTTTTTTTATGTTCGGATATTCCAACAGGTTTTTGCAATACTACTACGTATAGTTCGGATTCGAATCGGCTAACGGGTAATCGGGTAACGCAGCAGATACACAGAGAGATTTTTTTTAACTACTGTAAATCAATAAAATGTTGTATTACCTACGTTAGTTGCATCTTATGCCGATTGTAGGTCATAATTATTATCATACGTGGGAACATCGATTTTAATTAAAGGAAAATGATAAAACATGCTTTATACCAAAATATTTATAAACCAAAATAACATTTAATATAATCACATCAAATTATTGCCCATTCTTCGCCAGTAAGTACATTTAAATGACTGCGACCTAATAACCTACTAACATATTAAAAGACTTTCTATATTTACACATTTTCGAATACAGACAGTATGCGCGTGAGGTAGCTGCCTCACGTAGTTAAAACGTTCATTTATAAAATTAATCGAATTTTCAACTATATAATAAATACTTTAGAACATAAAATTCCCATTCTAACTACGATTTTTGTATACATTTTATCAAATCATTAATATCATCAAAAAACTATTACATACTGCAAGTATGTTAGAATAAAGGCCAGAAGCTTTTGCACAGTGTAGGCATAAGTAGGCCCATGATAACAGTTGATATGAGGTTAACACTGTGGTTGTCCAGAATATTCCATCCACTGATATGTTTAATTGTTACACTGGAGTGAGATACAATTTTGCCATCTTTGTCCAAGCCTGAGAAAAAAACATGATTGGTTAATAGCAATGCATGGAAAAAAACTATTCAATGAAAATAATAAAGTAATATTTGTTTCACCTGAGTATTGCAAGGTTGCTCCCATCAAAGAATCTATGAGACTGCCGAGAAATCCTCCGAGTGCCCCAAAGAAAATGATAGGCCACTGGGGTGGGGCATATGTCCATAAAGATTTTTCAGAGAAATAGTACAGAGTGATATATTGTGATATTCCAATAGCAAGACCTCCTACTGTACTAAAAAGTGTTCCCATCACACTGACCCCTCCATTTGTTCCTTTTGGCACCTTTTCAAAAGTAGTGACTAGGTATGGATCAGAGTCGGAAAAAACAGTTCCTAGTTCTGATGCCCAAGTGTCCCCATTACAGCAAGCAAAAACACCTGATAAGAAAAAGATATTTTATTCACTTAATTTCATAATGATAGTACACCCACTTTCCATGTTATCTTGTGTATTAGGGGATGAGCCCATAGCTATCAATTGTGCACAATTCCAGACTGCCACTGAGGAACTTTTATTGAAAAACCCAATACCAGGTCAACAAAAATTAAAAAACAATAAATAATTAAAAAAATCATTAAAATGTGGTGTTTCAGGGCAAATGTTATTACCCTGACCTGGGGAACACCACATTTTACAAGATTTTAGTAGCTTCTATGGATATTGTTTTGAACTAAAAAAATAAACTCTATGGACATTGTTTTTCAAGTTTTGTTTACAAATCTTCTATAAAAAGGTTGCATACCAAGAATGCCTATGGAAAGCCAGGAAGCCCTGTAGTCTCCAACAAAGTCTATGGGTCTTTCAGTAGCTCCAACATCCAATAAATACAACAGAGCCAGTTGTGCAGCCATGCCCCCATTGCAGAGCACTTGGATCCAATTCCTTTGTCCACCTAATATAAGCACACAATGTTACATTACTGCATTTATTTATTATTCATTAAGGATCTCCAACATAAGATGTACACAGAGCACATAACATAAATTATGGATGACAATAGTATCATGTAGTTGCACTCCTTCAATTGCACTAAATGATGTCCACCACATTTTTAAATTATAAATACCAAAAAAGTTGTACTGTTGTGCTAATCCTTGCAAAAAAAAGAAAATATGGTTTTGCTGCTTGCTTGTAAACATAAAAGAATCAAAAGTAACACATACCTTCTTTAAAATCTTCTTCAATCTTTCTCTTTATGTGAGACCGGACTTTTGTGGCTCTTGATGATGATAAGAAGAATGTGATCAAGCATGCCAAGAAGGAATAATTGCTCAGTGTTAGAACAAAAGCTAATGCACAGCCAAGTACAGCTCCATTAAGAGTTATGCTTTTTTTTCTGTACCCGTGCACAGCTATTATAAGTGGTATGAGACATGATGCCAGCCATCGCCCTGGAGATATCACTACTGGTTCTGAAATATCATATTCCACATGTTGAGAAAATGTATGCACTGTAAATATTAAGAATACTCAAGTTTTGTAATCATCTACCTGTTTTGTCTCTAATAAACTGTTACGTATAACTAAGATTATAATATGTTAATCACTAGGCGCATTAAGTTCAAAGTTCGCAGACAAATATAA
Organism: Ochropleura plecta; assembly: GCA_905475445.1. Classification (NCBI taxonomy): domain Eukaryota; kingdom Metazoa; phylum Arthropoda; class Insecta; order Lepidoptera; family Noctuidae; genus Ochropleura; species Ochropleura plecta. Next base: position 12,467,194 of record FR997735.1, on the reverse strand, counting down.
GTAAATTAAATAAATACACTACCGTCAAATCCTTCGTTCTTTGATAGGAACTTGGAATAAACCAAGTTGATACTCCACATTGACATCGATAGGGGTATCGCCAGGGCGCACAAAAGAACAGTTATTAAATGTTCATCCTTTAAAATTTTATTGTTTATAGCCATTTTTATACTTTTCCGAACTTTCTCGCGAACAATTTTTTTCTAAATAATTATTTAAAATGACAGAAAGTAGCAGAATGCTGCACAAAATATATTACACCCTACTTATTTTTATTAAAAGGTATACCTTAAAATAGAAAATTTATACGAACATTTAAAATATTGGAGAAAGTTAAGCCCGGTGTTTTTTTTTCACACTAACCTATTTATTTTGTTTGATTGATCAAACGTCAAATATAGGTACGGTCAACTTTTACAAAATATTGTTGGTGAAGTGATGTACCGTTGTGTATAGATGGTATTATGTTAAAAACCACGACCTTGACGTCCCAGACCTTGATGTAATGTTTTTTTTAGATTTTTTCGCCTTTGCATCTCTCTATCATAATCATCATCATTGCATTTCACCTTGTGTTGGATTATGAAAATTACGATACTTACGAAAACAAAACATAGGAGCTGTACCCTATAACAATACCTACTGTATTGTTTATAAAGACAGAAGCTAAGCTTTTTAGCAGTTTGAGCATTCAAATTTCAGCATTTATCAACTTCATGCAGCAATTAATTCAAAAGCAGACCCTGTTTTTTTTTCATAGAAAAAAAGCAAATATCGTCATGTCTCATGAAAAATATTGCATCGGAACCGAAAGCTAAATCTCAGCTGTAAATCTGTCATATTGTGACATTTGTGTGACGGTAATTATTGATCCGCCGTATTTGTAGGCCGCCGCCGTAGATGTCAGGATAACTAAATGTTCATGCATCAAACGAAGAAGGCCGCGATCAATCGAACACTGTCTTGTTATTATGAGTCGAAGTATTCAACGGCCATGGCACCGCAGTCTGTTTTACACTAATGTTGTTGTATTGCAGTTCCACTGTTTTTGCTGTTTCGTCGTAACCCCTATTGGTCCGTATATTAGCGAGTTTGGGTTGGACATATAGGAATTAGCTAGTGATATTCGGCTCGAATAAGTGTTTTCACCAACGCACACTGAATACATTAAAATAATTCTTTTAAAAATTGTGTCAATTAATTAAAATAAGCAAAAAATTAATCGCCTAACAAACAGGTTGAGTTGTATTATCAAGCAGGTACAGCACTCATCACTACTTGTCAGTGTTATGTCAAATTGAAGAAGTGGACGAAGTTTTTTTTGAGTTTTATGTGGAAATGAAATAAAATATTTGTGTAAACCTTCCAGTGATACAAAGTTTTAGTAATAATGAAGCCACTAATAGATTTCGATGAGTGTCTCAGAGATTCTCCCAAGTTTAGGTATTGTGAAGATCATAATCAATGAAAGTTATTCATAGAAAGTGAAATTTTGTACGTGTTGTGCGTGATAATTGTTGTATAAGCCATCCTGTTTGTTATTGTAGGGAGCAGCTGGAAACTGAGGAGGCCAGTATCGACTCATTGGAGCAAAAACTTGATAAAGTTCTAAAAGCATGCTCTGTAATGATAGACTCTGGTAAAATTTACATGAGTCATAGAGGGTGAGGATTGTATTCCTTTCTTTTTTTGTTTGTATAGTTTTTCTCACACGACGCGGTACTTCCGTAATCATAGATCAATACATCGTTAGCATTAAAATTCCTTACTGGCATACTGCTTACATGATTGTTCTTAAGAACAATGTGTCCTAGTTTCCTAAAGTAGGTAAAAAGTCATTGTTAAAATACCTTGATTTAGTAGATAGAATAGTGTTTTGAGTACACTTATTTTTTATCAGATTAGGGCAGTGTGTATATTTCCTTGTTATTATTACATCAGTAAAATTGTTAAAAGACAAATACCCAAAAAGATAAGAGTGCTAAAACTCTTATTATCTTTATAGGAATCTCTTTATTAATGAATTAATTTCATCATTAAAGTTATGGTATAGATATTATTGTTTATTGTGAAACTTAATACTATTTGCTACAATAGCAATAACTTTTGCAAAGAACAATAGTTATAAAATAACCAATATATATACAGTATAGTTAGTAAAATAACCATTTATTGTTTGGAAATAATTAATTATCATAATGACAAGGTTGTTCCTAAGTACACTGCAATGTTAAGGAATTTAATTGCAGTACTGTATGTTTTTAAAAATATATTTTTACATAATGCAATTTACTTAATTGTGGGAAGCACTTATCAATAATTCTTTAAGACATTGCCTCATCATTTTTGTTGGACATGAGTTGAATGTTGTCATGTGCACAATTTCAGTATATTGCATTTTTTGTGAAACAAGCTATATTTCCAATAGGATTTTCTAAAAATTATGAACTTCCTTCCAAACTTTTATCTTCAACTAAACCCACAAGGAGATGATTGTATACAAGGTGATTTTTTAAAGTGTGCTTGGAGGTTCAAATCTAAAACTATGAAGAATAGCAATAAATATGTGACCGGACACAATTTTCATGAAAACTAAAACTAGTACAACTAAAACTAGCACACAAATATACAAATGCTTGATAAATAACACCATTCACAAAGCTACTCCTACAAATACCAAACAAACAACTAACATAATATTATTGTGATTTAAGCACATTCACAAATGCACTATGGGACCTAACGGGAAGCTTTGCCGAAGACCCACCAGTAATGGCTACTCTCAACAGAATGATACACTCTTTGCAAGAAATGAACAAATTCCACTCCATCCTACTTGACCAAGTCTCTCGAACTGTGCTCAAGAATCTCACTGCTTTTATTAAAGTGTAAGTATTTTTGTTTATTTGTCACTATCACTTGAGTATTTACTCAAGTTATAGTCCCTGAGTAAATTCTGAACTTACTTACTAAACAAAAGAAGTATGAAATCATTGACTTAAATAAGCATGCTTGATGATCCATTCTTTCATCATCTGTTTAGCCTTTTCCCAACCTTTTGAGATCTACGGAATGACCTAACAAGCACAGGATGTGTGGTGGTCAAGGTTAAGCACCTCAACCACCACACACACCTTGTGTTATTATTTCATAAGCTCCTATCTAGTGTGAAAAGATAATAAGTGGATTATTCTATTCTTTCATGTTTTTCATGACTTATTCTAATTATCTATGCATTGAAATTGCCTTAATCTAACATTTTGCACAAAATTCGGCTTATTTTGCAAAAAAAAAAAACAGTTTATTTTGCTATCAACTGTATTAATTAGCAATATAAAATATGTCATCTTAAAAAAATCTGTTGTGCCAATTTTATTATTTCAAGCAATGTTTACTCTATGAAGTATTTCATAACAGAGAGTTTGAGAGGCGTTGCTTATTGATACTGCATACAAATAACATCATGAACAAGTATTGTCCGAAAAGTAATAAAATATGTACCAGTTATCAGAATACAATATTGATAGTAAATTAATACAATAATAATATAAGATAGTTCTTTAAACAGTTCTACAGAATAAATATTGTGCGTTGTTAAACATTGGAAACAATCATGTTATAATCCTTACTAATATTATAAAAGCGAAAGTGAGTTTGTTTGTTACCTCTTCACGCTTTAATGGCTAAACCGATTTTGATGAACTTTGGTACAGAGATAGTTGGGAACCAGGAGACCGACATAGGCAATTTTTTTTTTTAAAAAGTGGGATGTGAGGGAGAAAGAGGGAAGAAAAGGGAAAACTTAGCGTTGCTATTACAAATCAATAAGGCGCAAGGGGAACTGTGGAACCCCGAATTTAACGCGAGCCAAGCCGCGGGCAAAAGCTAGTTATATATAAAAAGTAGTAGTAACTTAATCTTAACATTAAAAAAACACAATATCACTTTATGAGCAACTGTTTTGTCATTGTGTGTGTATGTCATGACATGTTAAATGCAGTGCTTTAAATCCCACATTTTCAAAGAACCGTTTTTGCAAATCACTGATACCTGTCTGTACTGTCCTTCTTTAATTAAAATTTAATTGTAATAAAATAAACCCTTTTTCCCATAATAATTTCTTGTTACGTAATTGCCAAATTTTCCTGGTGGACTCCTAGTAGTAACTAAGTGTAGGAAAATAAACAGTTTTATTTTTAGTTTTAACGGCTTTGAGCTGAGATTCATAATAATATTTACCTTAAAGTTCATTGATTTATGCCAGTTACTCTGTTGAAGCATTAAATTTGATGATAGTCATAACATTATTTTAGAAATTATGTTTTTTCATTAATTTAGATGTATAGGAGAGAAAGGAGAAAAAAACATTAAATTGCTGTTGATGATGTTTTTTTTGTCATAAAAGAATGTCATAAGGCATCATCTCTTCACATCGGGCGAATTGCGGCCCAAACGCAAGTCTAATAAGAATAAAAAGAAACAAGACTCTTTGCCGGGGTCTTGTTAAGTTTAGATTACGGAAATTCGTAACTTCTGTAAACAGAAACAGATACATACTCCTCTATGGTTTTCAATTCACAAAATTACAGGAAACATTTTAATAAAATTCCTAACACATTACGAAGCTGACTCATAAAATTGATTGATAGTAATGTCGACATCACATTGAATAGCTTTTATTTTATTACAGGGATATCAAAGGTGTTAAAGAAAGTAAAAATCACTTTGAAAAAATCTCAAATGATCTGGATACAGCTTTAAATAGAAATTCACAGGTATGTTATATTTTATTTATTTATTTCTACATCACATTGAAAACAAAAAAAAATAGTAGGCCGCTGATATTGGGAACAGGGTCCAAGTTACCGGCGGTTAGCGCTTCAGACAAAGAAACCTTCTAACAATACGAGCCGTGTACCGCTTTCTGTATCAAGCCTTTGATCCAGCTGCCTAACGAGAGCCTTCTTAGGTATTGGTCGATTCTCTTAGCAATGAAGCCTTTGACAGATACGACGACCATCGGCACAATGATCGCCGAGTCTACATCACACATCGCGAGCCAAGTCAATATACTTACTTACTTGATTTGCTTATCTTTCTCGGTTTTCACGAGGTTCTCGTCATGTGGGGTATGTTATTATTATTAGATAATGAATATTAAGTAAAATACCAGTCAATCAATCTAGAACAAACAGGATAAATAAATTCTTCGTCAAAAAGGTTTTCCTCACAATTAATAAGTTAATTCAGTTGCATAACTTCAATATTAATATGTTTTCTGTAAAAAATATAGTAATCTGCCGTTAGCTTCAGAGATAATTAATATAATAGACGTCATCATCCATTTCACCACACTTTATCGCCAAATTGGATTAATCCTGCTAAAGAGCTCTGTGTCTAGTGTCAATGCTATAAGGTTTCATCTCGGTTGGTGGGGATATTGCAACAACTAAACACCGCGCCGTACTAAACACGACAAATGTGTTGACACGTAATCAGCTTAAGCCTATGGGAGCTTGCATAAAGATACAGGTTTTCCAGAAAATCAAAACAATGGTTTACCGTTTTCATGTTCTATTTTCTCGTACCATTGTTGACCTTTTTTGTGCATGCACCTTTTTCTGGGACAATTATAGCTGTGACTCTCTTAGTCTGGCAAATGGTCAATGTACTTAAATCCTGAACATTTGTGACTAGGTGTCTCGACACAAATGTGTGGAAGTAGAGGAGGTGATGAATCTCTTGCTGGCGACTCGCTCGTGTTTCCGTCACACTGCCCTCGACCATGTGCAGAAGATCACCATGCTGCAGGCCAGGAAGCGCCACGAGATACTGGCCACGGTGAGTGCCATATTTTAACTAATTGAGCAGTCAGTGTATTTCCGCACCTCAAAAAGGGATATTGGATCACTTCGTTGTCCGTCTGTCTATCAAAACCGGGTCTTCTCTTCCACGCGTTCCCGAGATAATGGGTCTTGAAGACCCATTATTATCTCGGGAACGCGTGGAAGTATAGAGTTGAAATTAAAACCTGATTGTATAAATCTGTGTGGTCCCTTGGAGCTGTGAAAAAAGTCTCTAAGACTACGCAGTCAAAAGATATGGCCGTTTAAGTCGCAAGTGTTTATACGGAACATTCGCTGAGCGACTCCGACTCGTACTCAGCCGGTTTTTTATATACTGCGTTTGAAATTTAGTTTTCAAAAATATTTACAAAACATTTTGCTTGACGTTTTCAATAGAATTCGCCATTATGAAAACATAAAAAAAAAACTGTAGAATGAGCGAACCGCTTCTACAGGAACTCCTACAGTTAATCTTAAAACACACCTCTAGTCTAATTATATGAGCACCACGTACATGTAGGTGTGTTCAAACTGAGTAAACTACGTAATAATTGCAAACTTCCATAATTGCTGTAAAAAAAACGTCAGGAATGTCCGTGATGGTCGCAAGCGCACCGCAATGTGTTTCACATGATCACATCGGACATGTGCGATCCGCTTTTAGACGGATATGTTTTCTTTATTATTACTACGAAACAATACGTGATAAATCACGAAAATTAAATATTATCAGTGTAACAAAACACTACATTTTACGAGTCAAGCGCACTGGCACGCGGTCATTGTTTTATTTATTTCTCTTTTAGAATTCCGCATCCAATGGGTACAAACGCTCCTGTACCTTTTAAACCATAATTGGGAGACTCTTGAAACATTCACAGTGTGTATTTTTACCATAGCCACTTTAATAAAAAAAAAAAAACATAAAAAATAGGGTTTCCTTCAAAAGAAACGTGTTTTTGTTCAATTCAATGTAATATAATAATAATTTTGTACTGTGATACAGAACCCTAGCCTGTGTTATAATCAAACTTTTGCCCGGTATTCTCCATAATGATGTTTATGTTATGTTATTACTGTTATCATGAAATTAAGTAAAAAAAATATATATATATATATTATTCATTGAATTGATATTACGTTTGCAATGAACAAGGAAAGGAATATTATTCGTAACGTTCGTGATAAAAGATAATAATGGTTCAAGCATAAAGCTATCGTAAAATACGTAGTATTATCGATTAAGGAGCCTTGCGGATATAGGCACTATGTAGCTAATGCTGGAAATAACAATCGATGAAAGAAATATGTAGACTGTCTTGTTAATCTACTAAAAGAGTTACCATGGAGTTTCTTGCCGGTTCTTCTCCATAGGAAACGACCAACCCTAACCGTGCACCTTTTCTCGACGTTTTATAAGTGCCCATGTAGGCCTATGTGAAATAATATTAATATTTTGATTTTGATTGACTCGTCGTACTGCTGGCGAACCGAACTCAGAATATTCGGTTCCAAGGTCGGACAAAGTGTTATTCAGTATTGCCATCAGAAAGTTCTCGATAGCAGCCACTAAGTCTTGATTTGTACTCGGGTAATGGCTTAAGGCTTACCTCCTATTACATGCTATACATGTAGAACTAACTTAGATGGTAAAACGTGAGAGTGGTTTAGATAAACCTCTGTCTAATTTTCCGGCGATTACAGGCAAAGTTTTATTCGGGTACGAAAATTATCCACAATTACTTAAGTGATAGAAAGCCAACTGATGCGATTGACTGCTGATTATCACAACAGCTTCGATAATTTTGGGTTGAGAAACCGCCCACTGCCGTTTATAGTCAAACCTCGGTTGCAATACTAACATAGGTGTAGCAGAAATAAAGTATATTGAGGCCTGGAAAGGAATATTTTAGGAAAATTAAGAGAATGTTATTTTTTAACATTAAACACTTAATTTTTGTGCTTTTCACCATCAACGTTTAATTTTTGAACAGGCCTTTGTGGATTCCAGTGATGCTTTGAAAACAGTATTAAGGTTAGTTTAGTTTTGTTCAACAGTACTTAGTGAAAAACAGTATTTTACGGTTTTTAACAGTTTAGTTGATAACTCTATGGACACCCCAGTTTCAATCAGCTTATTCAATTTGTTCCGTCGAATCGTATCAAATGATTTCAATGGGCTATTTTCGGTCAACCAACTTAAACAATACAGTCATAACATTCCATTTTTATTTGAATACTCGTTGTTGAATAATAACAACACCACGGGTCGATCTTCAAGATAACGCCATGCTTGCCAAAGTGGGCATGTCGATGGCTGACCATAAATAACATCCGAGTTTCCTCTGTAGTCGCGTACGTTAAGCCGTTGGCCACGGATTACAGGTAAACAGTGCCTCGAAAGTCTGACTACCAGTTTTCCAAGGCTTATCGGTACTAACTGGGTTGTAAGAGTCAGATATGTTCGCTCCATGTAAAATACTGGTATTCAAACTAGAGACCGAGCCCAACATAGTTGGAAAAAGCCAGGCAAATAATGACTATTTTATATATTTACTAGCTGTGCCCAGCGGTTTCACCCGCTGCTCACTTAGGGGTATGAAAAATAGATGTTGGCCGATTCTCAGACCTACCCGATATGTACACAAAATTTCGTTTAAATCGGTCCAGCCGTTTCGGAGGAGTATGGGAACGAAAACTGTGACACGAGAATTTTATATATTACATTTTTAACCCAACTAGCGAAGGGTAATGTGTTTAACAGTCCATATATTTTGTAATAAATAAAACAGGCTGACGGATGTGTCGAGCAATTGAATTTTCTAAAACGTAGTAGAAACTAGTTACTTATAATAAAATTATAATCATGTTTATAGTGCAACGCAACGTGAAGCATGTTCGTTCCGGTTCAGTTGCATACCTACATGGAGCCGAGCAGAATTTGTTGTGTGCATTTAAACGCAAACATCACATCATGCTTGTCAGCCCTGAGTTCCTGAAACCTATAGAAGGCAATCCTATTTTTAAGCGCCTTTTGAGGAGGTGTTATGTTCACTGATTACTAAAACTTAAACTGTGTACCGAATTTTCTTTTTTTTCGAAATAGTATAGTTCCGAGGTGGTCCCATACCTATCATTTTTAGGGTTCCGTAGTCAACTAGGAACCCTTATAGTTTCGCCATGTCTGTCTGTCCGTCCGTCCGTCCTCGCTTAATCTCTGTGACCGTTAGCACTAGAAAGCTGAAATTTGGTACCAATATGTATATCAATCACGCCGACAAAGTGGTAAAATAAAAATTGGAAAAAAATGTTTTATTAGGGTAGCCACCCTATATGTAAAGTAGGAAGTGTTTTTTTTTTTAATTTCAACCCTAACGTGTGATATATTGTTGGAAAGGTATTTAAAAATGAATAGGGGTTTACTAAAATATTTTTTTGATAATGTCAATAATTTCGGAAATAATCGCTCCAAAAGTAAAAAACAATGTGTCCCCCCCCCCTCTAACTTTTGAACCATAAGTTTAGAAAATATGAAAAAAATCTGAAAAGTAGAACTTTATAAGGACTTTCTAGGAAAATCATTTTGAACTTGATTGACACAACAGTTTTTGTACAAAAAAGACAAAAAGTTGTATTTTGTACAACTTTTTGTCTTTTTTGTACAAAAACTGTTGGAGCGCCTACCGCGGAACGTGCAACATTGCACGCTCCTCCACCTTTAAACTCATAAGTGGGAACACTTATTGTGACGGACGGGAAACTACGGAACCCTACACTGAGCGTGGCCCGACACGCTCTTGGCCGGTTTTTTTATTTCTATTGGTTGGGTAGTTTATGAGTTTTCGTCTAAAATACATATTTTTTTCTTCCGTCTATATGGATGATCTGCTCATTTCTTTAAGTAACAATGGAAAATGAATACCTACTCGATGAAAACATGTGTGAGATGTCATCATACCATAACTAAAAATGCTGAAATTAGAACTAGAAATCGAAACAGACTATCAGCACTAGCGCTTTTTTTGCGGATGGGAAATCATCAGACTTATTGGGGGGGGGGGGGTCAGACTTATTTGGGGGGGGGGCAGACTTATTAAGGGGGGGTATGTCAGACTTATACTGACTAAAACCCACCCATGTTGCTTCTTTTGCCCTTTATGTTCCGGCGCCGCGGTATCTTTTTCGAACAACCCGCAACCCCGGCAGGGCAGTACTAGCGCTGACACGGGATATCAACAAGACGGAGATTAAATACACACAAGAGAGAGGGGTAATGGTGAAGATTAAAAAATCATCAACTCATCATCTACTTAGCATTTCCTAACTATGTTGGAGACGGCTTTCAGTCTAACCAGGGGCCTAAGTCTGCTATTACAATAGGTATTACAGATAGGTTGATGATTACATACCATCATAGGTATGTAATCATGATTGTGTGATGAAGTGCAATGAATATTACAAGCAAAGGCATCGCTTCTATCATGTCACGAAATCAACTCGACGTGTGCTGATTTTCCTCATTCGTAAATCATATTTGAAATACACTTAATCATAACTTGAGTAAAAACAAGTCCCTGATTGTGTAACACAATAAATAGCAGTAAAAAATGTGTACCAACCGATTTATCTTCTTTTGGCAGCGTCATGTTGTGACTAGTTAAGGTGGTAGCGCACTGGTAGCCCGAGAAATTTAAATTATCTTACGTTTTTAGGGTTCCGTAGCTTAAAAGGAAAAAAATGGAACTCTTATAGGATTACTTTGTTGTACGTCTGTCTGTCAAGACCCTTTATCTCGGGAATTCTGAATGAATGGAGTTGTCGAGTTGAAATTAAAACCATACTGTCATGTGGTCCCTTGGAGCTGTGAAAAACTAAATCTATGTCGCGTTAATAGATATGGCCGTTTATGTCGTAACGTAAGTTTGTATGGAACCCTCGGTGCGCGAATCCCACTCGCACTTAACTGGTTTTTACAACTTGTAGTGTCAGATTAAATGTTGATTAAAATGTAAATTGGGAACGTTACAAATATTTCTTTATATTATAACCATAAAAATTATCACATATAAATTGTAAAAAACGACTATCTTGGCGTTATCAACTTACAACCACAAAAATGATTGCATTGAATGATTTATGATAGCTTTCAACCAGAAAAATGATTTGAATTGTCTTTAAGACCCTTATTGTAAAGGAGATAGAGATAAATTTGCATCCCATCAACTGAAACACTCAGTCTATTGCTAGACATCCTTCGCCCAAGGCCGTTACCGCAATATAGACAAATTCACCAACTAGCATAACAAATAACACTATTTACCATACGGTCAGTGTCAAACGACAATAGGAAGACAATAATCACGCTCTACTCCGGGACAATAGGTTAATAACCGTAAGTAGCGAGTTTTGCGCAGCTATTCATAGCAGCTGCCCCCAATGCCTAATTCTGCTACAACCGTCACGGTCGACCGGCTTGATGTGCTGTCCTTAGAATGTACGCGTGGACACGACATTTGAGGCGCACCTACTTTCACTGTCACTTGTTTCCGTGATTCTAGTATTAAAGTTGTGACTGGATTTTATTTTTAACGGTACCTAAGTATTTCGTTTTGTTTCTAGATTATGTATTTCGGTCAATTTATTCTCTACCTGAAAGAGATTGTATCCGAATTCCATCCATATTTCCTTATAAATACGAGCAATGTTTGTTTATTTGTAATCATGTTCGCGAAAACGGTTCTAGTGTAACGATTTCGATAAAAGTTGCAGTTTACGCCTTTACGGTGTGAAACTGTGGTGAAACCCTTCCTTGGCAGTTAGGTAAAAAAATAATGTAGCTAGACCTTATATCTGAAAAAAAACGTTATCTCTATTTTCGCCTAAGTAATTTTTAACAGCATCTTCGAGGTTCGTTTTTAGCAGAATCTGGCGAAATAGATATCAAACCCGCTCTTAACGTATCAAAATCTATCAAATCTTAAAAATACGACGCCTGGATTTAGAATTCAGGAATAGGAATTATATATGCGAGGAATAAACCAACAAGAAGTACTGAACTGACGAACTCTATTGACCTTTCCTTCATCAGTTACCAGCTGAGCGCTTCGGTTCATTGTGCCTTAATTGAGACAAGCTACCGATCGCTCGCTATTCAAGAATATGGAATTATTTATGACACGTCGTCACCCAGACCGTCCCAGATTTCGCCTAGACTGAGGCTTGGTAATAATCCGCTTACAGATCTAACTTGTTTTGACTCTGCTAATGCTTGTATCACAAGATTTCCTATTACTAGCTCGCGATGTAAATAATGCCTGCATTAAAGATGCAATCAAGGACAAACCAGTGACGTGAAGCGTCTAGCGTGCGTGGACCATAAAACAAATACTTTGTTTCTGTAATGGTCTGGTAACGTACAGTTATAGACTATAAAACATACATCTATTAACATTATCAAGGTAATATTCTTGCTAGGTGCTATAGTATAATTTGTGGGAACCGAGAAGCATGCATGTGCGTTGTTTATCACGCATATTAATTAAAAAAAAAAAAACATGAGTCATACATTTTGTTTACATCACATAATGTGACGCTATTGTATAAGGTAGCGTTTTAGAAAATCTAATTGCGACTTACAATTTCATATTATTTCGTTATGCAACCTCTTTGTTTTATGAAGTTACACTGCCGGTGTACGTGTAACCCCATATTTATTTAATTTAATGGTGTGTTGAGAATCTTAATTAAAAATTGTTTTTTAAATAGCAACCATACTTAAAGTCTTAAGATCAATCTCATATCCCTGCTTTCATAATAACACAAGATAAATAACCAGGAAGTGATACATTGCCAAAACAATGACCTAATGAGGTGTTCTATGAAAAGAAAAAATGTTTATCAATTTAACTTCCTTGATAAAGATAGCGCATATCTTTTGCTAGTTATTCATTAGCACTATTGACAGTTATCATTTTGAAGCAGTCTGTTTTGCAACGCGCCTCTAGTTTGCAAGACTTTCCGGCTGCACGACTAATCTGGCGATGGCGTCTTCGGACGACAGTTATGTATCGTGTTGTTAAAGGTGGAAGTGTTTTTTGTTGCTTCAAAATAACAGTGTTCATAGTCTACTAGTTCTGTGACAAATCAGTGAATAGATAGCGTTGTGCAGTGGAATTAGAATTTTGGAAACTGTCATCTCTCAGGTAGGATTGATTATGTTGGCAGTCAATAATAAATATTGACACAAATAAGGACGTGATTAGTGAAAAAATATGTCAAGGACCAAGTATATTTCTGGGTCACCCAATACATAAATACTTGTATACGTGCGTATTGTGTAGCGTTCCTAATTCGGGAGCTAGTCGCGAGCGTCGTACGCATTTAACTATAAATCCTTATAAGACGATTATGGCACAAGTGCGCAGCAAATTGAATTAGATCCTATGATCCTATCAAGTAAAAACAGCCATTCCTACCTACGTGCTTAAGAGCACTCGGCAAATACTTAAATAGGGCGTTAACAGATACTAGAATAATACCTTTATCTTTAAAAACTGTGTAAATGAACGATATAGATAATTAGCATAACATTTTGACTCATACTGTTCTAAGAAGGTAACAAACGAGTTCACTCAGTGACTCATTGGGTAAATCTTGTGAAAACGATGCAAAGGAAAGTAATAATCAAACTTCAAATAAAAAGATGCTTGTATGTGTATTTTTCGGGTTAATTGATGTTAAAATATGTACTTTTTTCGTACTTATCGCCACCATTGCTGCAAATTATGGTTGCCCTTATAAAATAAGTTAATAGTTATTGTACGTTCAATTTAATCAACCATAAAAGGCCTTAAATGTTTGTTGAATATGTCGGTCAACGTTCATAATACTTAAAGGGGGTTGGCGCCCATCATCGTCGCATGTGTCAACACACCCCGTTTTTTAGGGTTAAGATGGGTTATTTATCTGAAACATGACCCAGAAATGTCTTATATTCATAGTTAAATATAAATAAATATCTTGAAAGTAACTTACTAAGTAAGTTGAAAGTAACTTGTAAAAAAATGTTGGATAACCTAAATAAATAAAAGTGTGTATTTAATATAAAAATCGTTACATATGTATAATAACAGGAAATCAATAAAATCTGCTTGTTATCGCGGATCTATCATTTACTCATATAATTTGCACCAATTGCCTCGCTCAGCCTCGTGTAGCCGTTGGTCCCACCGGTAATTTGCAAATCTTTGACAGTCGTTACAGTTAGTCAGGGGCCCGAAAGTCTGATATCCACACTTACAAAGGGTATCGTATCACCTAGTACTAACTGGGTTGTTGAGGTCACATAGGCAGTCGCTCCATGTACAATACTGGTATTCAGCTGCATTCGAATTGACTAGACACCGATTCCAACATAGTTGAGAAAAACTGACGATGACTTTGCCGTGCCTGCCTAGTGGCTAACCATTGATATCTGAGTTAAAGCTGGTCGGGATAAAGCATGAATCTGATGATTCTCAAATCAAATCAAAATATTTTTAATTCACATAGGCCTAGATGGGCACTTATAAAACGTCGAGAAAAGGTGCACAGTTCGGGTTGGTCGTTTCCTATGGAGAAGAACTGGCAAGAAACTCCATGGTTACTCTTTTAAAATCATTTGGTTTAACAATGTTGTTGTTACAATTCTAGGGTCTTATCTTGCATCAGAAGATGACAAGCTAAAAAAAAACAGAAATAATTGTGTCTTGTTCCAGTAACCACTGCTTCCGAATTAGGAACGACGAACCTCCGACTAAATTTTCTACTGTTTTTTTTTTCTGAATAAATATTTTTATTACTTGTGAATCAACCACTAGGTATGGTACCTACGTATCTTCGGGGGCGTGAAGTTCATTTGTTTGACGTCATTCAGTTGTTTTATAACGTAGCTGTAGCGTATTTATTTTTAGCATAATCCTATTAGATAAATAGCACGCTGGCTTTTACTTATATCAAATACCTGCCGTGTTCCTCTGTGACCCAATTGTTCGAAGAAATTCCTCTGAAGGTCTTTTTTTAGAGATGGGAAATCATCAAATAACTTCCTCCGCTTTGGGCGGATTGGGGGAGTGTCAGACTTTTACCCATCCATGCTCTTTATATTGCCCTTTGTGTTCTGGGGTCGCTGTATCTCTTTCGAACAACCCGCAAACCCGGCACGCAATGACCCTGGTAGGCCCCTCTACTTTGCCGATACCGTTTTTTTGCGGATGGGAAATCATCAAATGACTCCCGAGCGGGGAGAGTGTCAGACTTGTACGACCCGCAACCCCGGTTGCCGACCCCCTAAAGGTGTTATACGGACATGGAAAATATTGTGCCAACTCTATAGTAAAGTTGTGAAATAATAAATCATTTATTTGACGACTGGCCTGTTGCTCTAGTGGTTAGTGGCCCTGACTGCTGAGCCGGAAGTCGTGGGTTCGATTCCCACCCAGGACAAACTTTGTGTGATGAGCATGATTGTTTGTTCTGTGTCTGGGTGTGATTTATCTATAATATGTATGTATTTATAAATTATATAAGTATGTATATCAGTTGTCTGGTTACCATAACACAAGCTCTGCTTAGCTTGGGATCAGATAGCCGTGTGTGAGTTGTCCCAAGATATTTATTTATTATTATTTATTTGCAGCGTTACTTTATTTGAAGTACAGAATGCTTGGTTGACAGTTTGTATTACATCTAGAAAGATGCTTGTAATATTTGTGGCTATAGCAGCCCATCTATTACAAAATAAACAGTACGCAATAATACCGGTATATTTCAATGCCATAACTGTATGATATATCAATCGTAATATCTACTGAACATGCAACTGCCAACGCCCCAAAATATTATCCACTATCTATACTATCGTGTGTGACATACAACTACGTACAAATTGTATTTGTACTCTCTTGATCACACAACAGATTCTTGTGTAATGTGGTATTTGTGAGCTATTAGATAAATAGTCTAGTCAAGCTCATAGTTTGGCTTACTGGTAAATTTTGTACAATACGTAATTGTGTAACGATAAAATGAGTGTACTAAGTAATTAGCTCACAGCGAAGCCTGTGTTTGAAATGAGACTACTTTCCCGATAATAATGACGGTAAAATTAATTTAGTTTGTTATCGGTGTTCGATGTAAAAACAAATTAACGAACAAGATTATATTCAAGATAATATACGGTCATATTGGAGTACAGGACACGGAGAAGAAAGTTCACTCGCCAATTTCATACATAAAGTTTTGATCGTGACTTTCACCGAAGTGTTGTATAAATAAAAACTAAAGCAGCAGGTCACGACTTACCGCACTAAATTCAACTTTCTATGCTTTTTAAGGTAATAAAATCGTTCTCACAATATTGATGTTCGATCGGCTTATCCGCCGCAGAGTTTGCAACCGTATTAAGGGTTTTATTAATTGAAATATAGTTCATGTACTCGTTGATAGCGTAAAGTTGGGATAGATGACCCGATTTTATTTATTTGATCATCGCTTGTAATTTTATTTATCTATCGATAAGATTTTTAAGTACTTCTAAGTGGACCGTGTTTTTTGGCTCTGTGCAATTGCATGTGAAAGCAAGGTGCGATCAGGTTTTAGTTGATAAAGCCATGTTGTATAGCAATGCTGCAGATTCATTGACAAGGTAAAAAAGGCCAGCCCTTTGATGTGGTGGAGTATTGACAAACCTGAAATATCCTAAACAGTAATAAATAAGGACATATTTAGGGTGAATAACTTCGTCAAGTGTACGGCAAGGTGTGGCACTGTGGCCTATATTAATACTGAAATAGAGTAAACATTATAATTAAACATTCTACTACACTGGTATACCAATAGCGTGTGAAAGGGGAATGCCCATTCGAGGCCCACAGTGGACAACAGACTAGAGAAAAAATAATTTATGCATAAATTTTAGCATATTAAAATATGTTTTTACTTTCTTCCATTTATGCGCCACTACAATCCACAACAATTCTTTTAAAAAAGTAAGTTTACTGATAAAATAAACTGTATTTTCCTATTTAACGCTAGCAAATATTGTAAGCAGCAAAAAATGTTTTGAGTATTACGACTAATGAATCGATTCGAATTGATTTATGAAAAAATACTATAACCCCAATATCATACCCACGAGACTTTACAGGCATTGTAATTACTTGCTTTAATAAAACCAACTTAAGGAAATATAAAAAACCAGTTTGTACCCTCAAAAAAAGAGAATGAGAATAATAAATCAATAATCGGTTTAGAAAAAAATAATCGATTAAATGTTTTTTTTTCGTGGTAGTGACAACACTGAACTGAATTTGATTCTGACACTGACAGTTTGCTTGTTGCTTCTGCCAAATGTGGATGTTTTGATTTGTGAACAAAATAGCAACCTACCAAGTGAATTACTTAATGCGAACTGCTATCTTTTCTCTTAACTATATTTTGATGAAAATATATTTGGATCATCCCTCCTATTATATTTAATTACCAAGTATTGACAAAGAGAAGTTTTCTTATTATCTCACACTCAAAGACATTATTATATGGAAAATAAACCCCAAAATGTTATTTGTTTTTAATATTTCTAAAATAGTGGCGTCAATTTGAATATATTTTTTAGATATCTAATACAGTTAAGATTTTAAAACAATCAACTTTTATTGTAATATTTGATGTCCACCTTGGGCCTAGGACACCATGGAGCGTGGGCATTCCCCTTTGTTAATATCATGCTACTATTAGCTCTTTTATAATGACATTCTGAGAAGGACAGACTTTAATGAAACGCACACCTATATTTATGATTAATAAACTTTTGTACCAAGTTTACTTTTACTTAGTCACTCCTTCTTCCTTACTTTCTCATTCACTAAATTGATAAAGGCTTAGATTGCAAGATAAACACGTTCACATTTATTCGCAATCTGAATCCACGTTCAGCTGATAACGATATTAATAGTGGTTTGTCTTGTAAATAGTTAAAACCGCGTTAAAATCAACGATCGATTGAAATTTGGGTAATTGATAAACTAAATTACACTGATCTTAAGGTTTTTCATAGACACAAAACTATGCTGAAGTTTGGCATCATAATTCTGTGTCTATGAAAAACCAGCGTAACATTTAACCTTTTTCTTTTGATATCTGAAAAGCTAGTTGAATTTTGTTTTGATTGCCTAGGGAGCGACGAATGTATCGAATAATGACACTATTACAGGCTCTTCTGATTTCAGGCAGTATTTATCACGCACAATTCTTACTTTCGTTACCTATGCACCGGGTACAGTCAAATGAAATATAATGATTTTCAGTGAGTTTTGTGTAGTTGAGTGATTTTCTCCTAATGTATTGATTAACGGTTCGTTCGGAAAATTCGCCTTTGAAAGTATACATACTGTAAATAGCCAACACTTCAAGTAACATATGACTTATTGTGTAAATACATAATACTTATTTATTTCAGTTCCTGTCGTACTTGCAAGCTTGCAACACTTATTATCATCAGGGTGCCGATTTGTCCGAGGACTTAGAACCCTTTTTGAAGACTACCGCTGAAGATGTAAGTCAAACTTCTTCTTCTAATAGGTATTTATTTAGTGAAAAGCCACTAAAAGAATGTCCGTTTCAATAAGAAACAAAAGTCGGACTATGCCGTTCTTTAAATCTCGTTTTGTTTTTTGACGCAAATGATTTGTTTCTTCTGACCCTATTTTTTACACAGCAACCTTATCAAAATCTACAGAATATATTAATATATATTATATGAATATATCTGTGATAGATTAATTATTATTTATCGCTTTAAAGGCGCAATTACATGTGGATTTTTTTATTCGTATGAACGACTTGCAAAAAACGGGGTCAAATACATGCGTTTTGGGCAATCTTTTTTAGTTTCATGGTTCAACTTTATTCAAAATACTCTTGAGGTAATAAATGCGTTGGTGCCCGAATTCAAGTAGTCTTTCAGCCACCCGAATGCGGGCTGTCGACCAATAGTAATTTTGTAATTATTATAAAGGAGCTATGTAACAATTTTCGTGTACTATGAAGTGAACTTATCTGTGTATAATCTATCATAGTGGGCCGTCTCCACTAAATACCATACTAACTGCACCATACTCCACTAATCAACTTTATTCCCCGTTAACGATGTACTTAAAATTAGCAACATAACAACGCCAATTGACCGTGATACACAAAGCGTTACAACAGCACGTCATGTTACAAGAAATATTCAATCATACGAGTATTTACTACTAATGATCACATTTTCAGATCGCAGCTATGCGTAACGACACAAAAATACTTGACAAGGAGATGGAGAATCGCCATACGATTGTAAATAGCAAAGATACGGTGCTCCCGAGTTGTAAGTCGAGCCAAGCTGAAGGTGACTGCAAAGATGGGTTGTTGAGTACACCGTGCCTTAAAAACATGCCTCGGATGCAAGGGTATTTGTTCAAAAGGACGTCGAATGCCTTCAAGACTTGGAATAGAAGATGGTTCTATTTGTACGACAATCGTCTCGTGTATAGGTGAGTTCTCGATACCAAAGTCTAGCCATATTTCAATTAGGCAATTTCTAAACGCCTAGTCGACGCTTCACGTGACCCAAGGAGTAGGTTTAACCCCGGCTAGAGGCTCAAGTATCAGCCGTACATTGTGGCAACGCCTGCAGGTGCCCGCGTTGAGGAGTTTTTTGATGCCCTTTTGAGTTCGCATAAAGTTCAAATTCAAAAAGTATTAAGTATAAAGTTCCCTTATAAGGTTATTTTAATTTATCGTTAATTATAATAATGATAGAGAAGACACAGGCACTTTTAATATTAGGTCCTTACATATGAAATTGGCGTTTTTCGTACTGGCCACTTTAATCACGAATTTCTCCTCTTTGGTAAGGTATTCCAAATTCAAATTTGTACAGCTATTTACTCATGTATTTGTGCTTCGATGACCGTCATTCATTTGTTTTTTTTCTTCTGTTTTTTCTGTTTGCGTCACTCATTTTACAAAATGGAAAATTTAAAATATCGCATTATTTACGAGTACGAGTTCCGCCGTGGCACTAGTGCTGCGGAAACGACTCGAAGGGTGAATGATGTGTATGGCGGTCATGTTGCAAAAGAAAACACAGTTCGTTTTTGGTTCCAACGTTTTCGTTCTGGAAATTTCGACCTGCAGAACAAGCCCCGTGGACGGCCTGAGACCCAAGTTGATAATGGAGAATTGAAGGCTATTGTGGAAGCGGACCCATCGCAAACCACGTCCGAGTTAGCTGCAGGCTTCGATGTTAGTGATAAAACTGTTTTAATTCACTTGAAGCAAATTGGGAAAATTAAAAAGCTTGAAAGGTGGGTACCTCACGAATTGACTGAAGCAAACTGGCAAACGCGCGTCGACTGCTGCGTTACATTACTGAACCGGCACAACAATGAAGGTATTTTAAACCGAATCATTACCTGTGATGAAAAATGGATTCTTTACGATAATCGGAAGCGCTCAGCGCAATGGTTGGATCCTGGCCAGCCAGCCAAATCCTGCCCCAAGCGAAAATTAACCCCAAAAAAGTTACTTGTAAGCGTTTGGTGGACTAGTGCCGGTATTGTTCATTACAGTTTTCTCAAATCTGGCCAGACTATTACAGCTGATGTCTATTGTCAGCAATTACAAACCATGATAGAAAAGCTAGCGGCTAAACAACCAAGGCTGGTCAATCGCTCCACGCCACTGCTGCTTCACGACAACGCCAGACCACACACTGCGCAACAGACGGCTACCAAATTAGAAGAGCTTGAATTGGAATGTCTTAGACATCCTCCGTACTCCCCGGACCTTGCTCCAACAGATTACCATTTTTTTCGCAATTTGGATAACTTTTTGCAAGGGAAAAAATTCAACTCCGATGGGGCAGTCCAAATCGCCTTCAAAGATTTTATTGATTCCCGTCCGACTGGTTTTTTTAGTAAAGGGATCAATGAACTACCTATAAGATGGCAAAAGTGCATTGAAAACAATGGTTCATACTTTGATTAATTAAATATATTATATTAAAAAATATTCGACTTTTTGTTCCTTCCATACAAAACGCCAATTTCATATGTAAGGACCTAATATTATTATTGAAATAAAATTATTACGAGTTCCTGTTGCATTCGCATCATAAGTAAGAAATTCCATTGTTAGTAATTTTGAACAATATTCTGAATACACTAATTATAAAATATACATAAACTAGCTGTGCCCGGCATGCGTTGCAATGCAATTTTGTACCTTTCTACCTACCCTACCTTCCCTACCTACCCTACCTACCCTACCTACCCTACCTACCCTACCTACCCTACCTACCCTACCTACCCTACCTACCCTACCTACCCTACCTACCCTACCTACCCTACCTACCCTACCTACCCTATCTTTTAAGTTGGATCAAACTGCACACGGTGTGCAAATTTAATTTAAATCGGTTAAGTAGTTTAGGAGTCCATCGCGGACAAACAACGTGACACGTGATTTATATATATTAAGATGTTATGTTCACCAAAGTATGGATATGACATACTGCGGTTTGCAATCTGAGGTTTCTTATGTAGACCAGAGACATCATACGTAGCTAATCGGCCTACCATTTTATCTATTGTGTATTTTTTCAATTCGATTCGATTACTAGATACGATTGAGCAAAACAATTTGTTCAATTGATTTTGTTTTTCCGCATATACCGTGACGGATTATTAGGACATCTTGAATATAAGTTACGTGATCATGATGTAACTTCCGACCAGTCATTTATTTTAATGAATACATTATAAAAATGTATGTTTGTGTGTTACCAGTAAATTAATTAAGGAATTATCGATATTAGTTGTCATTTTTAGTCACACTATCGCTTTCGAGCGATTAGGAAGTTGGTTGTAACCTCCTGTTATCTAATAGAATCGTACTTAGTGAGAAAGTTTGATTTTGTAACTCACTCGTAATGCTACGTAACTTTGACTACAGACTTCAACAACTTCTCATTTTAAAAACCGATGAGATGCCCTTGACACAAGTGGCAATTTGCTTCAAAGCATTTCTATATATTGAACAGTTTTTACTTTTAATCAATTTCTAGTAAAGGAGGAGGTTATTATATTCTAACAGTATTTTTACCGGTTACTCCGTGATAATTACTAATTTACTTGATCTTTTTTCATTTGGTAGAGGAAGCTCGCTAGTCTCATATGAATTGCATCAACTTTCCTAGGGTAGTTTATGTGTTAGCTTTCACTCCTTCTATATTGATGTATGCCTAATTTCTTTTGGTTACAAAATAAATTGAACACATGACAAGAATTCGTGTGGAATACTACTTCTAAAAAGGTATATAAAACTTTTTTCACAAAAAGAAACCACCGACTTTCAACAAAACCAGATGAAAATAACTTTACTCGGTGACTTGTTATAATTGTTAAATAAATGAATATGAATTAACCCTAGCCTTGTTTTATTTTTAGGAAAAGGACAGGTGAACTAAACGTCACTGTAATGGAGGAGGACTTGAGACTGTGCACTGTGAAGCCAGTGCTTGATGGCGAGAGGCGGTACTGCTTCGAAGTATTGTCACCGTCGAAGTAAGTCTAATAAAATTTTATATACAAGGTCGATGGGACGCCGACACTAAAACGGCAACCACGTATTCAGGACATCATTCTGAACCATGCTATACCTACTTTTGAAAAAAGAATAAATAAATAAATAAAATTTTTAGTATTCTTTTTTTCAAAAGTGGGTTTGGCATTTTATTGCAGTTTTCATCGAATTTGACTGTTATCCTCAAGAGCCAGCAAAGTACATCAACATAATTGAAAAAATAGTTTTACTAAACTATTTTAAAAAATATATTTGCAGTAATCTCAATAAAATAATGAAAATATTAAATGTGAAATGAGATTTTTTAATTTTAAAATCAATGTAAGTATTTATTTTATGTTTACATTTTATGAAATATCGTAACCATTCATCTAACACCTGGTTACTCAATTATCTAAATTGACTTTTGAGTGAGCATTTGTAATAACAGTCAAATTTACTAAAAATATATATTAGTGACCTGGAACATAATAAGCCATTTAATTAAAACAAATAAACTTTATCCACAGGAGTCATATGCTTCAAGCAGACTCGGAAGAGATGCTTAACTCTTGGATTACGGCACTTCAGAATGGCATCCGTTCTGCCATCCAGCAGGGTCAGAGCCGGGAGAACCCTGACACTCAGCTCATACTGGTGCCAGATGACAGGCCCTCGGAGAACAGGCACAGCGTCGCCAATGTCAGGGGCATGCGGAAGATCAGGTACATGTTTGTACATTAATGACGAAATCCTCTTCGTTATAAAGCGAAGCCAATAATGGGTGCATACGAAGTCAGGTCTGCCTGATCCACAACAGCCATCCCTCAAATGAATGCGGCTGAAATGTATAAAATAATAACTTCAAGTACCAAGATGGGGGCTCCTCAGGTCCTGCCGGGGCTGCGAGTTGTCTCGAAAGACATCCGAAAAAAAGTAATTTCTATATCTGCGTTTTATGTTGTAATGCGATTTCGTAATTTGGGTGCATAGAAATATATGAGCTTCCTTAAAAATGTGGGAATCACTCGTCTGACACAAATCGGTTTATTTTTTTTTATTTAAAAAAAAACGATGCCCTACACTAGGATTTCTCCTGTACCGTGGGTGCGTTTACAAACATTTAAACTCACATACACAAACAGCCAGACCCGAAACAACTATCTGCAGGTCATACAAATATTTGTTCCGTGCGGGAATCGAACACGCGACACGCACCGCAGCAGTCGATGGCTCAGCCACTGCGCCATACGTGCCGTCAATTTGCTAACTTATGATAAAAAAAAACTAATATTTACAATATTTCAGGATATGGGAACAACTCCTGAGCATTCCGGGCAACAACTACTGCTGTGACTGTGGCAGCCCGAACCCTCGCTGGGCTAGCATCAATCTTGGCATCACACTCTGTATAGGTATGTACTAAATGGGAACACCAAAGAGGAGACTATGGAACACACTTGCGGGGCTCGACGATTGCACATAGCTCAAACCAAAAGCATTTAATTCAATTAGACCGTAACAGGCCCTTTTTTGCGGATGGGAAATCATCAAATAACTTCCCCCGCTCTGGGCGGAGCGGGGGGGGGAGTGTCAGACTTATACTGACTTAAACCCACCCATGTTCCTTCTTTTGCCTTTATGCTCTGGCGTTGAAAAAGTTAAGAGGTGACTATAGAAGACACTTGCGGAAATTGACGATTGCACAAAGCTCAAACCAATAGCATTTATTTCAGTTAGACCGTTACAAGCCCTTTACAATGTCAAAAACAAAAGGAAGAAGCTATAGTCCCAGTTACAAGGCATAATTACTTGTGAAAGTACTGTAGTTGCTTGCATGTGGCCTCTTTTCTCCGCTCGTTGGGCCGCTGTCGAACACAAATTTACAGTACATCATTGTAATTTCACACCTTTTTTATACTTTTTTTTTTTATAATATATTGAGATTGTTATTGTTGCTGTTCTTATTCGTAACACATAAAATATAGGTCTTCTTCTTATAAATGTTTTGTATGTTCTAGAATGTTCTGGAATACATCGCTCGCTCGGCGTTCACGTTAGTAAAGTAAGATCTCTTACCTTGGATGACTGGGAACCTGAAATAATAAAGGTATTACTTTACAAAGAATTTGCTATTTATTTCTTAGCCCCTTTAACATAAATGTCGTGGGCTTGGATTCCGGCAAGTACCAATTTGACTTTATACAGATATATATACAGGGTGTAACATATTAAGCGTATGATATCCCGAATGATCTCTCGGCCCATAAAATGGAAAAAGTTTTATTCTAAGACTTTTGGTAATTTTGATCGCTCAAGTTCCAAACTCCATTTTTTGCGTATTTCAAGAACATGTCTTTAATTTCCGCTGCGTGGTGAATAAATAATAAGAATAGTATGAGGTCATTATAGTCTTATTTATAGAGCAGACACTTAATCCAATTAACATTTAAGATTTTCTTTTTATTAATTCCTAGGTTATGGCAGAACTGGGGAATAAAATAGTGAATTTAATCTATGAAGCCAACGCTGAAGGGACTACCATCCCAAGAGCTACCCCGGACTGTGAAACGTAAGATTAGTTCAAAATCTTTCTTATAGTATTATTTTCCAGTAAAATGCACTTTTGAACTGGCAAGGAATTGGTCAAACAAAATGGGAAAAGCATATTCTCCTTCGCGGCCACTGCACACTTGACAACAAGAACCTTATCGCAGTTAAAATAGAGATCACTATAATTTTACAGATAGAGAACTGTCACAAGACGGCAGTTGCCCATATTACGGCTTTACAGACAAACAGTAAATGTTTTTCCAACAGAAACGTGCGCGAGTCGTGGATCCGCTCTAAATACGTGTCACTGCTGTGGGTGAAGGACCTCGTGGGCAGCAGTGGCGCGCTCACTGCCGCGGACAGTCCGCTGCGCACCGGCGCCACCGGCCGACGGTGGTCCGTGCGCAGGGCCAGACGCAGGTAACTACGTGCCAACATATAGAGGCTCATCACTAAGTAACAATAGCTGCAACACTTGATGAAGTTGGCCGTACGACGAAAAACGACTTTAAAAAATAAAAACAACTCCGTCCGCATCATCAGATTCACTTCACATGTGTAAATTATATTACTGAATAAAGGCGAACGGCAGGGTTGTATGGGAGTTTAGTACCCCTAATAAAATATCGTGTTTTGGATATATTTTCGTTTAAATTGGTAGTCAATACGATAGTCAAGCCCTTTTGAAATTCTTAGATTTTTAGGAGTTGGGACCTAAAAGTTATAACCAGTTTTATTTTTGAGGTTATGTCCTAAAAATATTATTACGTGTAAGCACATAAACATTGTTTTGGTGAAAAACGATATGTTCTAGATAGCTGGTGCTATCTTTGTAGTGTTTTACTTATCATTAAGTTAGCAAATTGAC
The DNA here is from genome assembly GCA_905475445.1 of Ochropleura plecta. Taxonomy (NCBI): domain Eukaryota; kingdom Metazoa; phylum Arthropoda; class Insecta; order Lepidoptera; family Noctuidae; genus Ochropleura; species Ochropleura plecta. Next base: position 12,441,283 of record FR997735.1, on the reverse strand, counting down.
ATGAGAACTGTACCTATTCAGTAGAGTGCTTTAGGAGACCTACGTCCAGCAGTGGTCTGTAATAGTTTGATGATGATGAATGATGAAGTGCTGATGCAGTTTTGAGTGTGGGTAAATAAAACAACTTTGTTTTTGCAGAACTTACATTAATTTTATTGTTGTTATAATTACCTAATTGATTCTTAATATTATTTTATCTAAGAAAGGGGCAGGTCGGGTCATATCTTCATGGCAAGCGTAACTAAGGTACCAAATAATGCTCATAACATGTGAGCAGCATCCCATCCAGTTACAAAAATCATTAAATTCCGTTTCGGATAATAAATCTCTCTATGGTGGCATTATTTGTAGTGGCACTATATGGTCCGCGTACATCTATAATATATCCACAGAGGACAAATGGCTTTAATAAATTCCTATATTTATGAAGGGAATATGTATGCTTTTGAAATAAGTAATTACTACTTTTTTGTGTATATATTTATATTGCATCAGCTATTGTCTCTCATCAGCTGGTGCATTAGGCTCACAAAAATGTGATCGGCAATGTATGAATTTCTTGCTGCCACTTGCTTCCTTCTTAAATGAGAAAAACCAAGAAATCCTGGAACATAATCAGTTAGCAAAATATTTATTGCTACAGACATTAATGTCTCTAGGGTCCTTATCGGAACTTGAAATAGATATGACAATCTGTCCTCTGAATCCCCAGTCCTTAATTTACACAATAAGGCTGTTAATGCAAAACTATCCCGATGCATATTCCTAAGCCTCGTTGTAACATCCAATATTTGTTGATGTTGTTTATTTATGCCTATAAAGTACTGTACTTAGTCATCGGAGTAGTTTTGAATATTCTCATAAGAGATGTTACTTAACCCTTCCATTAAAATAAAAATTATTTCCTCTATGTGTGTGGAAGTACAGCTATTAAGGCTATACTCAGCAGTATACAGGTTTTCATAATAAAATTAGCGTCCTGTCTATGTAAGGAGCAAATACGAGCTCCTCTTGGTATAAAATATTGATACTTAACCAATACAGCTTGCCTGGTTTCTTCAGGCACAGTATTTCGCTCTGGTTCCATGCACTCTTTGGAAAATGCAGTGTCTTGGTGTTTCAGCCGCTCTTCTTATATTGAGCAACACAATATGTTGGGATCTTTCTTCTGGTTCTTCTGGAACATAAAAGCTCAAATCTCGAGCTTGGTCCCAGCAAACTCCACAAACTTCATTCATGGATGACATCTGTAAATAAATAACATTTATGAAATACAAATTAAACACTAAGTTTAATAGACATAAATTGCGCCCATCATGACCAAGCTACAGAACAGTTTATAACATCCAATGATTGGTTTTCACCTTACAGAAAACCTTTACCAAAAATATCTATGTTGTGTTAATATGAGAGAGAAGGGCTATGTGAAAATGGTGAAACCAGTATATTTTGTTGATAGTAGAGCCATCATGACTGTCCCAGATTTAGCATTATAAAATAGTAATTGCCATTTGCATGACACATTTTTATAAGCTAATTACTATAAATTAAATATAATTATTATTTCATATATACCTGCTGGTGCTACAACAATCGAGCAGTGTTGTCGCGATTCCACTCTTGATCTGATTTTGGGTTGGATAGACTGACCACATACAGCACACATCAAATCATAATGATCACCCTCCAGATGATCAGGCACAATGAGTTGAATATTTTTATTTGGTGAAACAACCCTAGTTCTTCTAGCTCTTAGACAACACGGTACATAAGCTTCATCTTCAGAACGAAGCTAAAATAAAAATTATTAATAAAGAAAAGCTTGCATTTAAAAATGCATGGTATTAGTGGAAAATAATTTACATTGTTTTAACACATACATACATCAAATCAAGATATATGTGTATATGATATATGCTATACCTCTCGTGGTTGGATCCATGTAGCAACTGTGTTAGCCATTCTTTGTTCTTTTCATTTGCATCTTTAATCAAAATCCTGCGTCAACTGATTCATAGTATGGATTGTCTGCACACAACACAAACACTTAGATGGCATTATTATGCTTCTCCTCGGCATATTATCAGAAGAATGTGAATGAGTAAGTCAGCAGGTGTTATCTGAAAATAATTAAGTGATTTTGAGTGAACAACATTGCTTTATATGACTATGACACTATGACAGTCATACTAACAGAGTAATAACTATTATAACAGGCAAGTAAACAATACATATAAACGATCACTCAAGTGTTTATACAGGATATAGGACAAAATGTAAATATTTATACAACCACAAGTGTTTGTTATTTTTTCAAATAATGTTTAGATTTGTTTTAGTATACACATTTTATTTTAGTATCATATCGCGTAGATTAAATGGTAAGGACTACTTTTTAACACGTAAAAGTTATAACTTAACGTAACTGACACACTCGTACGCAAAATGTTATTTGGAAACTACTTACATCTCTAGGATATACCCACAACCGATTAGTATTGACAATATCTTCACTCTCATCGGATACAGCGTCCTTTCGCGAAAGTACTATCAACAGATAGAGTACGGAGCACCAGTAGTTCAACTCAACGTAAAAATGGCCAGATAATTTGCCATATTGCTCAGATGCAGTTACAAACTATAAACCAAAGAGTATAATAATATATCGGGTAAAGAGAGCCCTCTTCAGGCTTTTTAAGGCAATCCTGTTTGAACACGAGCTCCATCTGGATTTTGGAGGCAAAACTAATCATAGTATACATACCTACGTATATATTATACCTATATATATATTGTCCATAGTTTCACTTCACGGAAGGGATCCAATCCACACAGATAGTTATGAGAATTTAATCTCTAGTCGGACTAGAGATTAAATTCTCATAACTACCACTGTGTGGATTGGATCCCTTCCGTGAAAGTATTGACGATTGTATTATAGCGGCTTCTTCATGTTGTAGCAAAACCAACCCACACAATTTATTGTGAATAGATGTTGTAATAGTTTTTAATTTGATTTGGCCACAACATACGACCTAAGAAATTTAACTGGAATGAAGAAAGGAGAGGGTAACGTAGTATAAAATAAAAAAAAAATTAAAACGTGCGCACTCGCAAGAAGTAGCCGCCATGTTGTGCAACTTTTTGTGAGAAGCGGTGTGGCAATGTTTGTCACAGTGTTACAAATTAGAATATTTATATGTATGATATATTTATTTATTAGGTTTAATAAGTAAAGTAAGTTTTTTCTTAAATATAATGCTTCATTAAACATACTTTGAATACATAAAATATGTGAGGAAAAAATAATTTACGAATGCAGCGCCATCTGTACAATTTTTGAGTACTAATGATAATTTTAGTTGCGGGTTCCAAGTTTCAGATGGAGCTACCATCTTTTAGAACTGTCATTTGTTAGGCACTGCCCCCCCCCCTGCTATAAACCAAAAAAACAACAAAGCACACACAAGAAAAGATTTTCGGGATTTTTCTATCCTGTCAAAAAAATTGCCAACGCAAAAAAACTTTGATGGCGAAAATAATTCCTATAGTTAAATAGTTAATAATTAAGATTGTATGCAATAATTATTCATTGTAAGGTATAATGTGTAATAGGTTAATTTTATTTACTCTTATTTCTATTTTTAAATAATCATTTATCATTTTGAACCTCGTGATATTTTACAAATGGCAACTTCTAAAAACATAACCACATTTAGTTGCGTTCAGTTTAAGATGATATTACATTTAATTACTTAATCTTTTAATTGATATAATTCATTAATGCAGTGTGCTAAAAATACTAAAGTTACATGAAAATGAATGGTTTAGTTGCCTTAATAAGTGGTACAAATGCTATCACAAAACAACAAAAAAAGTATGCGGTACGAATTCTGCCGTTCGCCAAAATTTAATCTAACGAGTTGCGGCAAAGCGATAAGAGGAAGAAGCAAAAAAAATCTTAGTATCATAGCAGAAAGCGGCGTTCTGTCATTTCGGGCTACCCCATCTTACTTAATATTATAAATGCGAATGTTTGTGAGGATGTATGGATGTTTGTTACTCTTTCACGTCAAAACGGCTGAACGGATCTTGATGAAATTTGGCACAAAGGTAGATTATAGTCTGGAATAACATATAGGAAACTTTCTTTTTTATATCACGCGGGCGAAGCCGCGGGCGCCAGCTAGTATGAAATATGCCTAAGTTGATGTATGAATGTATTAAACTTATATAAATTTCTCTTTCAGGGTCCGAGCTGCGCCTTCCGTGCCAGAAACCATCGTTGACGAAAAAAGTGATGCCAACAGTAGCGGTAAATATCGAGAGTTTAAACATTTTTGCATTCTCTATTTTGTCGTCAAGTCATCTTCATCATTATATCAGGTATACATACGCAACCCTCACCTTTCTTCTGACTTTGTTTCCATTCGTCAGGTAGTTCCTATTTGGTGCAACCTTGAGACACACACCGCCCAGTTATGGACGACCGTTATCATTGTTTTTTTTTTAAACGTTGCCCCTCACTAGGATTTTTTCTTGTATCGTGGGTGCGTTTACAAACATTTAAACTCACATACACAAACAGCCGTATGTGTATAGTATGTGATGTATCTAATTGTCTATGGGTCAATTTAACTTTTATCTTTTTTAGGGTTCCGTAGTCAACTAGGAACCCTTATAGTTTCGCCATGTCTGTCTGTCCGTCCGTCCGTCCGTCCGTCCTCGCTTAATCTCTGTGACCGTTAGCACTAGAAAGCTGAAATTTGGTACCAATATGTATATCAATCACGCCGACAAAGTGGTAAAATAAAAATTGGAAAAAAATGTTTTATTAGGGTAGCCACCCTATATGTAAAGTGGGAAGTGATTTTTTTTTTAATTTCAACCCTAACGTGTGATATATTGTTGGAAAGGTATTTAAAAATTAATAGGGGTTTACTAAAATCATTTTTTGATAATGTCAATAATTTCGGAAATAATCGCTCCAAAAGTAAAAAACAATGTGTCCCCCCCCCCCTCTAACTTTTGAACCATAAGTTTAGAAAATATGAAAAAAATCTGAAAAGTATAACTTTATAAGGACTTTCTATGAAAATCATTTTGAACTTTATTGACACAACAGTTTTTGTACAAAAAAGACAAAAAGTTGTACAAAATAATTTCCTCCTCCACCTTTAAACTCATAAGTGAGAACTCTTATTGTGACGGACGGGAAACTACGGAACCCTACACTGAGCGTGGCCCGACACGCTCTTGGCCGGTTTTTATTTATTTTGTTTGTTTTAATTCCTGTCTTTTATTACATCAAATAAATGATCTATCTATTTATCCATATTATATTATTGAGTTTATTTTATTTATTCTTTATTCATAAGTTTATTTACCCTTGAGTTTTCCATAACACTATCCTCGGAGAGTTGCTTACAAAATTATATTGCTTCAGTGTCAGAAAGTTCAAGCAAATCGGAAGGCAGTCCTGTACTACTGATCGGCACAGAACTGGCCAGTGACCGCGGTGTCGACCTCAGCCTACCTTCCGACCACGACTCTACGGAGGGAGAGGATAGCGATGAGTTAGGTTAGTTTTATCTTATAATTATGTAGAAGGTAACTCGGCGCACTTGTCAGTAACACACCAAATACATACACTTCGAATTTTCAAAATATTGGTCAGTCAAAAAACTAAAAGGAAATAGCAATCTTATTGGGATGAAAATAAAGAAAACTGTGACACAGGCCTCTGTCTTTCTCATGGTGGCATGGAGAGAGCGACTGTCGCAATCCCGTGCAGGGCACGCCATAATATTGCTGATAAGTACCCTCTTTGGGGAATGGCTGGAGAGGCGCTACAGCGTCCTGCCACCTACCTCACCGTACACGCAAGTTTCGAGAGGTTCTTGCACATAATCGGGCGGGACGAAACGTCCGGAGTACACGGGTGGAGCAAACTGTCATCGTACGAGAACAAAAAGGCCGCTTGTCTTTGAGAAGGACAGGTCATCAATCCACCGCGTGGGCCCAGTGCGGGTTGCTAGATGTCAAATGTTTCCAATTATTTTGGTTCTCGTACGACGTACGTGCATGTCTTGAGTAATAAGGTTGTAAATAGGCCGATTGTATGCTTCACGACGTTCTTTCTCGATGTTGAGCTTTTCGATCTGCACCTTAAAATAGGCCTAGGTTATGACTCGCCGATAACACTTGGTGACCACTGACGCATTAAGAGATGCTTTAGGCTACACGTGAATGGGCTCTAGAACCGTCTGCGTCTACTATATTTGTAGGAACCAAGACTCGCACTGGGCATGGTCACCGCACTGTGTAGCGTCAACACTTGTGAAATGTTTGTAGTTTTGGATCTGGTCTCGTCCGTAACTCGTATCGGCACGACTCGCACCCGCCTTCATACGCATCACTTTAATCTGTGATTAAAAAATACAAGTATAATATTATATATTATTGTGATATACAGCGGCAGAAGACATGTCCCGCCTATCCCCTGATGCGGTGCTTCAACTTGCGGCGCGAGCGCACAACGTGGCTGTCATGCGCGGCGCACTAGCTGCCGGGGCCGACGTGTGCGCGTGTCTGAGAGACAACCGCACCCCGCTACACGCCGCCGTGCTCAGTGTGAGTACAGTACGATAAGTTATAGTGCTGCAGCTGGTACAACGTGACGTCACGCGCGGCGCACTAGCTGCCGGGGCCGACGTGTGCGCGTGTCTGAGAGACAACCGCACCCCGCTACACGCCGCCGTGCTCAGTGTGAGTACAGTACGATAAGTTATAGTGCTGCAGCTGGTACAACGTGACGTCACGCGCGGCGCACTAGCTGCCGGGGCCGACGTGTGCGCGTGTCTGAGAGACAACCGCACCCCGCTACACGCCGCCGTGCTCAGTGTGAGTACAGTACGATAAGTTATAGTGCTGCAGCTGGTACAACGTGACGTCACGCGCGGCGCACTAGCTGCCGGGGCCGACGTGTGCGCGTGTCTGAGAGACAACCGCACCCCGCTACACGCCGCCGTGCTCAGTGTGAGTACAGTACGATAAGTTATAGTGCTGCAGCTGGTACAACGTGACGTCACGCGCGGCGCACTAGCTGCCGGGGCCGACGTGTGCGCGTGTCTGAGAGACAACCGCACCCCGCTACACGCCGCCGTGCTCAGTGTGAGTACAGTACGATAAGTTATAGTGCTGCAGCTGGTACAACGTGACGTCACGCGCGGCGCACTAGCTGCCGGGGCCGACGTGTGCGCGTGTCTGAGAGACAACCGCACCCCGCTACACGCCGCCGTGCTCAGTGTGAGTACAGTACGATAAGTTATAGTGCTGCAGCTGGTACAACGTGACGTCACGCGCTGCGCACTAGCTGCCGGGGCCGACGTGTGCGCGTGTCTGAGAGACAACCGCACCCCGCTACACGCCGCCGTGCTCAGTGTGAGTACAGTACGATAAGTTATAGTGCTGCAGCTGGTACAACGTGACGTCACGCGCGGCGCACTAGCTGCCGGGGCCGACGTGTGCGCGTGTCTGAGAGACAACCGCACCCCGCTACACGCCGCCGTGCTCAGTGTGAGTACAGTACGATAAGTTATAGTGCTGCAGCTGGTACAACGTGACGTCACGCGCGGCGCACTAGCTGCCGGGGCCGACGTGTGCGCGTGTCTGAGAGACAACCGCACCCCGCTACACGCCGCCGTGCTCAGTGTGAGTACAGTACGATAAGTTATAGTGCTGCAGCTGGTACAACGTGACGTCACGCGCGGCGCACTAGCTGCCGGGGCCGACGTGTGCGCGTGTCTGAGAGACAACCGCACCCCGCTACACGCCGCCGTGCTCAGTGTGAGTACAGTACGATAAGTTATAGTGCTGCAGCTGGTACAACGTGACGTCACGCGCGGCGCACTAGCTGCCGGGGCCGACGTGTGCGCGTGTCTGAGAGACAACCGCACCCCGCTACACGCCGCCGTGCTCAGTGTGAGTACAGTACGATAAGTTATAGTGCTGCAGCTGGCACATCGTGACGTTATGCGCGGCGCACTAGTTAATACCATACTTTAAGGAGTCGATTACTCTTCTAGTCTGTATCTTACGTGTCGTTGCCAGCCCGCCGCCGAGCACACCAGTAAAACAATTGCCAATCTATATGATTATGCGATACGTCGGCGCAGCCAGGGCGTCATTTTCACGAGCACTAGGCGCCTGTACCTCTGTTAATCTAAAAACGACTTCTTTGATGAAAAAGACCGGTGGCATACAATACTTGACATTGCAGGGTTCCGTGATGGCATGCTCGTTCTTACTGCTGAATGGCAGCAAGTTGAACATGCAGGACGATGACGGGAAGACACCGCTGCACCTCGCCACTGAAGCCGGCCATACTGGACAGGTAACAAGCCATTCTTGTGTAAGAATCTCAGATGTGATAGTTTTGCCTATTTAGTTACGGGATCCAAGACAGTTAAATTGATTTTGTGGGACTTTGTATTGTTTTGGCTCTTTTCTGGTGGTTGCTCCTGTTGGTTCTGGCTTTCAAAAATTGCAGTGCAAATTGGGTACAGTGTGGCGGGCTTATCCCGAAATAAGAATAAAGAAGTGACTGGTAGATGTCACAATATGTTAAAATTATCTTGCAGAATGTGGGTGTACTACCCCTTTTGCTAACCCTCCGCCGTTGTATTATATTATGAAACCCATCAGAAAATGTCTTCGTTGTTGAGTGATAGACGGTGACAGACTAGAACAAAAACTCCTATTTACCTAGTTTAAAAAGAGATGCTGCACTGACCTCTAATGAAAAGGGTGTACGAATACCCTTAATGAAGCTAAAGACCATTTGTTCCTCCTCTCATGGCGAGAAACCTACCTAACGAGGTAACTTGTAGTTAAGGAGATATTGGAGGTCAAAGTGCAGTTTTCAGCAACAGATAGTGATCCAAGAGGAAGGTTTATATATTATTATAATATGTAATAATATCCTAGACTAAGTGGGTGAAACATCGGGGAGCTGTTAGAAAACAATAAAGTTTTTTATTATTATAGCTAAGTCCAAATATGAGCAGTGAGATCAAGCAACACTTTTTTTTTTAATTTCCGATTTTCAATCAATGATGATACTTGGAACAAGCACCGCTAGATCCATTTTCGCAGATAGGTTCATCATGTTAAAAGTAGATTTGAATCTAGCTGTGCCCGGTATTAGTTGCAATGCATTTTTTCCACCCACCTACCATACCTACCTTACCTACCCTACCCGAAATCGGCTTAGCTCCAGATTTGCGCTTAGCAACAAATTCAGAGATTCGGTTTTATATGATATATAAATATAAATATTAAAAAATTCGAACTCATCTTTCGTCCATCTCTCGTACATCTCTCGTACAGAACAGCACAAGAAAAATCATCTATTGTTAGTCCTCTCACAGAAACATGTCTATTCCAGGTTTGTCTGCTACTAAAGTACCGCGCCGACCAGTCGATAGTCGACAAGGAAGGTCAGACGCCGCTGGACATCGCTGTCAACAACGCCAACGCTGATATTGTTACTTTGTAAGTGATATATTTTGTTTTACAATCTTAACAAAAGCGAAAAACGGTATTTTAGTCGACTTCAAAAAAAAGGAATAGGTTCTCAATTTGTCGGTATCTTTTTTTTATGTATTTTCACCAATTACTCAAAGAGGCCTGGACCGATTTGCAAAATAATTTTTTTTTTTTGATAAGGTATACTTCCCAGGTGGTCCCATATCAGGCTTCCTTTTTACGCCCCGTATTAAACGGAACTTGAAGCAGAACTGATGAAATTAATGGCATAATGTCTAACATTAATATCATTTTGTTTTTTTTTTTTATAAAATCGATCCTGAAAAATCACATCATTCGCATCAGGAATTTCTCTAGCAGCACCTGAGTCTAGATTTGCCCAGTTAATTGCAATAGGCTCGCCCCCCTATTATTTGAGACTTAACGCATGACTGGCGAAAAGTGAAATAACCGTATTCACCTCTGCTGAACCCTTCTGGTATTACAGTTGTAATTTATCACTTACTAGCTGGTGCCCGCGGTTTCGCCTGCGTGATGAATGAAATGAAAAATGATCGAAAAAAAGTATCTTATGTGTTATTCCAGACTATAATCTACCTCTGTGCCAAACTTCATCAAGATCCGTTGAGCCGTTTTAACGTGAAAGAGCAACACACATCCACACATCCATCATCCTTACAAACATTCGCATTTATAATATTATTTAGTAGGATCTGTATAATGTGGTTATGTAATTATTATTTTGGCTCCAGATTAAGGCTGACCAAGTTGAACGAGGAGATGCGCGCAAGCGAAATGTCCTCGAACGACGACACGTACAACGAAGTGTTCCGCGACTACACGCAGCTCGCGCACTCGCACCCCGAGCGACTCGTGCGCGCTAAACATAACAACAACGAAGGTATTACTATACTTTAGCCTTGTCTCATAGTTGGAACTAATTCTTTTATTAGCTTCACTTGTAACTATGTCTGTAAGAAAATCTTGGAATATTAATTTGACCCACTTCCCGGTCTTCGATTAGGATGAAATTTTGCACACGCTCTGAGTTCTGATGACAATACATGACTAGCTAAGAAACGTCATTACAAATCCAAAATGGCGGCCTCCCCAAGATGGCGTACTGGCTGTTTGAAATCCACCCCCATGATATGTCATAATTATGCCAGTATCAAATAAAAGGGTTTGCTGTCAGAAATACGAAAAAAATAGTTACGTGACTTAAATCCAATATGGCGGACGTCCAAGATGGCGGACAGGTTATTTGAAATGTACCCCCATGATATGGGTATCAAATAAAAGGGTTTGCTGTCAGGAATTCAAAAAAATAGTCACGTGACTTAAACAAAATGTTTTTTACTTTTTTAAACGAAATACTTATTATTATTTGTATAGACTGCAGGTGTTAATATAATACTGTTAGGTCCAGATATATTCCCAGTATATTCCGCTTGTTGGCATACAAAAATACAGTAGTAGACTTACAGCTAATTTAAGAAACTAGGTACCTACTTAAATTAAAAATAAGATCTTAGGATTACTAATTTAATGAGATAATTATGGTGAAGTAAATATTACAATTCATCTACTATATAAAAATAAGTCGGGTTTTCCTTCCTGACGCTATAACTCCAGAACGCACGAACCGATTTCCACGGTTTTGCATTCGTTGGAAAGGTCTCGGGCTCCGTGAGGTTTATAGCAAAGAAAAGGTAGGGTAGGTAGGGTAGGTATGGTAGGTAGAAAATTTCATAGCAACGCATGCCGGGGCACAGCTAGTCATTTATAAAATCGGTAACAGAGTAGTAACATTTATCTATCAGCAACGTCAACAGGAGTTTCTTAATTGTTTGTAAGGGGTACCTTTATATTAATACGTATTATGTGACGGCGCCGCGTTTGGCGGTAGCGGGGCATCGCGCCATGGCCGCGGTGGCTGACCTTGGCCCTAACTCACCATCCTTTTTAATACATAATCTCCATAGACAAGTTCACAAGTGTTTATTAACAGCGACTATTTTTTTTTAATCATCAAATGATTTGTTACGCTCGCGGAGTGGATGTTCCATGTTCCTTCTTTTGCTCTTTGTATTCTGGGGCCGCGGAATCTCTTTCGAACAACCCGCAACCCCGGCAGGCAGTGGCGATAGTTTGAAGAAGAAAAGAAGTTTTGTTTGGGACAGCTGATACCCACTGTATACCTTTTATTACTTGTAGGTGAACAGCCGAGTGAATGACGCAGCGAGCCGGGCGGTCGGCGCCGATGGCTGTGGTAGCGACTGCATCCCACTTCACTACGGTCAGCCACGCTAACGGTCACGAGCCCACAAGTTTGTGTTAAATGACGTCACATGGGAAGACAACCAGAACTCTCGTTAGATAGAAGTTTTCTGTGAAATGGTAGGTGGATGAAACTCATAACTTTGATAGTTGTTATTGAGACATTTCAACACGTTGCCGCTTAGCCTTTCACCCTTTGATACCCTAAAGTTGTTATTCATCGTGCCTACACTTCAAGTTCCATGGTGACCGTATTGTTATCACAGAGAACTTACTGACACATCGAGTTTAAAAAGTTCGGTTTTGTAAACCGTCATTTTTGCCATATATGTATTCCGTAATACAAAGATGCCTTTGTGATACTCGCCAATCAGACGTCGTTATGGCTCAGGGGCATGCAAGCGGCAGGGAAGAACATTGAAATATGCATCTTGTGACCACTATCTACGTATGAATTTACGGTGTACACTAAGCCTTTCATTGGCATATGTGTTACTTGCGAAATTATTTTAAGCTGGTTGTCATATTTGCTACCTTAATGAACTATCGTGGGGAAGCCTAGCTGCAGCTGTTAGTTCGTTGTCTTCTCCATGTAATGTGACAGTAAACACTCGCCCACTATATAACGGAAAGGTAATCATTGTGCTAAGTACACTAAAAGGCTGTAAGAACTTGTTCAAGTTGACGAACGTGTTACGAATCTTTTTTTATATACTTACGTTATTTCCTGTATTTTTACATTGATATTGAGAAAATTATAGTGATATTAGCGTTGCTCTTTTCTAATAAACGTTGTTCCAAATCTCGGATAGTTTAATTTCGACTTTATATTGCTGGCCATTGACATTTAAAACATTACTGAATAAAATATAAGGCGTTATAAATAATATTGGAACATCATAAAGTGCTTCTTTGGCCAGGGGTCGACACAATGATCTCTGTTTCATTTTTATACGAGGCTTTAAAAAAAACTAAAATATAAAATTTTTGCTGCCAAACACATAATCAATTTTATAAATATACACCGTAGGATAATTGTTGAATTTATATGAATTCTATACAATTATTTAGTGATTGTGCCTAAAGTCCATGTTTGTCAGAGTAAAATAATTCTGATGATGGTTCTGTTGAACGCATATTAATACTAAAGTAAGAGTACTTTTACCAAAAAGCAAAACATCCAGTTCATTGTCAAAGAAATTTGTATGAAAATTCCGTACAAAATAGACCTTTAAATTTAAATGTTTAACTAGGATTTTTATTCTACTTAATTTAAAAGGTCTATTTGTTGCTTTGTATTAGTTGTCCGTCTCTGTCTTAATTCATCAATAAGAAAAAGTTAGCAATAATTCAGTTGCACTGCATAATCACAGGACCACTGTGTGAATTTGTAGCGTGGCTACATTATCTAAACGCGATAAGTTCAATCAAGCGCTTCAAGCGATTTCTCCTATTCTTGTTGACAAATCATTCAGCTGAGATGTACATAATTATCGATATTATTGTTATAATTAATTTTAATGATGCATAGCGTTGAATTTCGGGGGTGGCGAGTGACATGTAAGCTTTAAATGTTAACCTTTTAAGTATGTACTACTTTATTCTGGGAACAGAGGAATGTATCGAGATAAATGATAACAGTGCAGGTTGCAGACTAACGTATATTTTCGGCGCTTATAAAATCTTTTTTGGGACCCTGTATACTCTCGCGTTTTGTTTCACGCGCGCTTGTGCGCTCATATAAGCGTGAGCCGGGAAAGCCCCGCACCGACGTAAACACTAATACGCGCGTGTACGTGTGTTTGATTTATGGACCGATTTTCTACGCGCTTACAAAATACGCTAGTCTGAAACCACTTTAAGCTGCTATTAAAACAACAAGTTTTTTTTAAACAATTTAATTTTTACCATCCTGTTAAACTTGGCTGTTATAATTATATGTATCAAACAATCAGGTAATAGTCTCACATTATTTGTAGTATGTGCTTCCTTAATATATCTCATAGAAAGAAAATAAATTTATCATAAATTCCTGAATTTACTCCTGCCTCTGCGCAAAAGCATCAATATGTCGAGGGCCATAATTCAAAGGGTGGTGTGATTTTCTTTAGTAAACCAAAGATTTTAGTATTGGTTTTATATTCTAAGAGTAATCGTTAGTTGGAAAATATAAGGTTTTTAACTTTCTGGCCTATACACCCAAAGGTTTTAATGTATCATATGCATTGAAGTGCGATTAATCACATTCCTGTATTCAAAAATCTAACAAAGCCATTCCAAGAATGTTGGCATTTAAAAGCGTTTTTTTTTTAAGAATTCGGCTCAGATATGAATCTCAATCGAAACTTATTATTATTAGCTATTATTGTTTTTAATGTTTTTTTATAAATATAATTTAGTGTAACCTAACAAAAGATCACTTGCCAAATTATAGCAATATTCTCAACTTGCCTTCGTAACATTGCTTTAGCAATTAAATACTTTTTGTAATACTTTTTTTTATCTACAATGTAAACTAATTGTATTAATCCTTATAAAAGGACAAAGAAGTTGAATGATTTTTGTATAAAACGTGGTCTGCTTCTTTTTGAAACGCCTTGCCACCCTTAAAACCTGTATTAATGAATATCTGTCATAGTTATTAATACAAACAACTATTGAATAAGACAAAATCTTTTAAAGCGTCACATTTCTGAAATATATGTTAAATATGTAGGCTATTCATTAATACAGTGTTAATGCGTTGCCGCTATTTTCAAAATAAAACAAAATGGCGAAATTGAGGCAGCCCAAATAATTCAAACCCCTTTTCCTAATTAGCTACACATTTTCAATTTAATGTTTCATGTTCTAGTTTAGCTGTGAGCATCAGTTTGTAAAAACTATATTGAGTAAATTTAAACTTCCAGTAATTTAATATGCGGGCAAGTCATAATATCCTCCTTTTAAAATTAGCTTTATGCGTTATTCCTGTACTATTTCGATGAATTTACCGATAAACTTGTAAGTTCTATACCTATTATAATGTTAATGCTTGTTAGATGTTACTCCTATTAAGATTTTTTTTCGAAGATTAAGTCTATGTCTACGATATTGTCTATTAAACTATCGATATTTCGGATACCAGCTCTATGGGTGGTGCCCTCTATGTAATACGAATCATTCGTGGTACGAATTTGAAATTGGAACGAATTTAATCTTCTACACGTTGTAACATTTGTCTGTAGTTTTGATTCTGAAGTGTTCAAAATCGACTAATACGAGTCGGAATCCTGACTAATGTAACCAAATTAAAGTGCCATTGCGAAGGCACTTTGTCGATTAAAGGTTAGCGCACACGTAAGCATTGCTCTTTATACGTCATATCGGCTGATTTCGGTGTCAACCAGGTGTTTGCAACTCTTTTCTATGTGTTATAGCTGTTGGCTCTCCTGATAATAAATAAGCATTAGCATGTAACCGTATCGGTTCAGCACCTTTGAGGGCCCGTATTCGCGTGGCTGAAGCTTTGTTACGGCTGTGTGCAGGTGGCGACAACCGACGTAAGCTCGTATACCAGCGGACCTTAATCCGAGGATCATGCTATTGCGATGCTTATACGTGTGCGTTGACCTTAAAAAGCCGAGGCTGCCGCGCACTTAGTCATAAATGAAGAATGACTAGTCCCTTCACAATAATTTCCCTAACCTCTTACATCGTTGACAAAGTCACAGTAAGCAGTTTTGTTGTCCGATATATTCAAGTTGCTGTTGGAGTGTTGCTATTAGAGAAAAATATCTGTGAATACTTTAAAGCGTGATTTAATTTCATTACACAATAGTTTGCAACAACCTTTTCAAACTCTCAAACTCAAACTCAAAGCAATTATTTTAAATAGTCCTGTGACAGGCACTTGTAGTTAAAGATAAGCTACCTACAGTCCAGCTACAGGCATAACAATGAATGTATTCATAACAACCGGTTGTTTTTCGAATTCCTTATGGTTAAATTAAGTGCGCGGCAAATCAGCATAATTATTATAAGAAAACGAATTGTTCCATGTAAAAATACTCTTGTTACACTGTTAATGTATCGTCTATTATTATAGTTGTATTTGAATAAAATATTTGACAGGAGAACGATTTTTATTGATGTGTAAAGTTCCTTGTTTTTTTTTTGATGGTCGCTAATGTGCAGTCATTTTTATGTGTTTTATTAACGATACGATCACATCGATAGCTTAGTAGGTAAGCTTAGCATTTTTTACTTATTTTGCTGTCTTGTCTCTGTTAAAACAAGAAATAAAAATACTCAGTAATGCACAAAAGAAGGTTTAATATCATAAATTAAGTATTTAATATCAAATAGATAGAAAAAACGAAAAAACCATTTTTCATTGGTACACATTGGTTGTATGTAACACATTTTGCCAAAGTTTGTATTACCGAAGTATGACATTGTACTTAAAATAATGCGAATTGATATAGAATGAATCAATATTACTAATAAATTCATTATTATTTAGAAACTATTCAATTGTAGCTTGTGATGTTAATACATTGTGATGGTTATTAGATATTATTATAAATTTTATTTAACTATTGCCATTTGATAACATAAGGCATTACATTTCTAAAACCAATGAAAAATTAATTGAAGAATCAAAACAAAATACAATAGAAATATAATTATCTGAAACCACTTTCCAAGATGTTCTTTACAAAGCACGACCTGCATACTTTTGTATGTTACTGTGGTTCCTTAGAACTAGTGTTCTTTTACATTTCACTCTTATACTTTACGTAGAAAAATGAACGAACATAGTCAATAAAAAAATATAGTCTTCCTGTAATAAAATACCAATAGCAATATTTTAAACAGAAAACCATATTCGCAAATAATGGTTTCAGATAAAAGCGGCAGTCAAGGTCATGAGATTAGGATCAAACAAAATCCGAGACACTTGGCGAAGTTTTCAATCGCCGGCCGGATGATTTAGTTGAGACCGAAGTTGGACCAAAGAGAAGAGTAGGAAAGAGATGGGTTAGCCGGTGAAGCGACCGGTGAAGCCGAGGGCGCGGAAGTGCCGGCTTGCGAGCGCGATGCGCCTTGGTTGAACAGAAGCGACGTCGAAGGCGGCGCGCGGCGACGTGAAGCCAAGCCTCCGTTACCTGTTAATAATACAACATTATGATATGAGCTATGCAATCACGCGCTGAATAAGAAACAGTAGGTACAAGTATAACAGAGGTACCTACTAAAAAATCCTTACTAGTCCTTACTAGTATTATAAAAGCGAAAGTGAGTTTCTTTGTTACCTCTTCACGCCTAAATGGCTAAACCGATTCCGATGAATTTTGGTACAGAGATAGTTGGGACCCTGGAGACGGACATAGGCTATTTAAAAAAAAACTGAAAAATGAGGGAGAAAGAGGGAAAAAGAAGAAGGGATAACTTAGCATTGCTATTACAATAAATAAGGCGCTGGGGCAAACACTACAGGTGGCAGGTACCTGCAAATCAGGAAAGGGGCACTGTCTTATCCCGAATTTAACGCGGGCGAAAGCTAGTAAGTTATAAAGACGTCCATGAAGTAAGATTTAATAACTAATGTGGAGTGTGTTTTGATAACTAAGGCTTCTGATGCGAGTTGCTACTACCGCTAATACAACTGCACTATTATCTGTAGAAGAAGCTCAATTATCATAACACATGAAGCCATGTTACCTTGTTCGCCGCCCTCCGGGCAGTACTTGATAGTGTGGGCCCTGTCTCCGGTAGCGCCACACCGGGGACAGCGGAAAGCGCGCAAAACTGGGCACAGCACTTTACCGCGCCAGTCCTTCAGAGCGTGCGAAGAGTAACACTCTTCGTTCTCTCCATTGTTCTTGCAGAATGCACATTCCTAAAAACAAAACATAATTCAGTCAGTAATTTTTTATGTTTTCCGCTTGGTGGAAACTGTCCTTAACCGGACAAATATCGTATGTCTGATAGTTTATTTTTAGATTAGAATAATGTACTCGAAACATTATATATAAAACAGGGTAGTTCTTTGTAGAAGAATAAGCGGATTGTAGGTCGCTTATCGGGTAAACCATTCGAGAAACCAGATGTTGTATATTGTCAAAACAGAGATTAGCTTACGTTCGGTAAAGCGCGTCGCATGCGCCGGTCGCTGCGAGCTTTAGCGACTTCTTGCAGGAACTCGTACAGTAGACTGGGACGAATGGAGCGCAGAACGGATAGCTGCTCCCGAGTCAACATCGACACGTAGTTGTTTGCTGATGATAGACCTGAAAAGTTGTCCATTAGTTAATAAAAGTGCTCGGGGAATGAGATTGTCTAAAAATCAGCAGGCTCGAATATTTTTTTGGAGCCTTTTTGGATGCTAGGTCTTACAAAACCGTCATTGGACAACGGAGAATGCTTTTAACAATTCACGCCATACTAAAGCGAAAAAGTAACATCAAAACAGTAAACACATACTTTTGACGAGAAAATCGAAGGTGTCCATCATTTCGTTGTTTCTTGAGTTTTGCGAATTCGCATTATCAGGCCAAATGTTGGACGACCCAGATTCCGAACGACTGCTATAACCTGCAATAAAATAATTTATAGTGACCTGCTCATGAATATAAAATATTTACATCAGCTTGCAAATGATGAAGATCAAATTACCTGTAAAATAGTTATTGACGCTGGCGCTGGCATCGTCATTGAACACGTCAGATCCGTTCATGCGCATATTTGATAAAAACTCCTCCATATCAGCGACGGAGGGCGCTGGAGAAAACAACATACATTAATAAACATTTGAGCAGAGCATCTAGCAGTTAGTACCTGACACCTGACACTTATCTTTGGCAATAAGTGAATCTGTATGTCACTAGGCACTGTTTAATAGTGTACAGAATTGTTGTGTCCCTTTTTTTGCGGATGGGAAATTGGTCAAATAATTTCCCCGAGGGAGTGTCAGACTTGTAATGACAAAAACCACCAGGAACATTCCTTCTTTTGCCCTTTATATTCCGGAGCCTCGGTATCTTTTTCGAACAAACCGCTACCCCGGAAACTTTGACCCTTCCAGCGAATTAAAGATAAATAATGGAGTCCAGGAGCTAACCCACACAACAAAAACCGTCAAATAACAACTTACTAAACAACAGCGGTGGCTCACTCAACACTAAAACTACCACGGACGTGCGATGACATTGAAAGGTAAGCACTTAAGTCATATAAACGGACGAACGGACGGTACCTACCTGAATCAGCAACTTTGGGTTCCTGTTGCGCCAGCAAGTTCATCAACTCATTGCCTCCAAGACCATGCATCATTGGAGTCATGGACGACATCACTCCTTCTGGGGTGCCCACATTCCTTGTATCCGGAAATGGGAAGCTATCCTGAGAATACGTAGGAGCAGATGGCATCGATGGTACACGGTTTCAGATTCGTTGAAAGACATTTTAAATCACGGTTTTGAATAGTAACTTCTTTCGTTATAACGAGCATGGGCCTAGTAACCTACCTACCACGTTTAACAACATTGATTTTTGTAAAGAGGCGGTGGCACAATCGTAAAAAAAACATACAATTCAATCGATTATTATTATGGCAGGTAGAAAGTCAATTAATTTATAACCAATGTAACATCTTGATTCGATCGTTTAATCTGCTAATTATTTTGAGAAAATGTGGGTAACTGGGCATTAAATAATATTTGCAGAAGCCTCTTGAATACTCACGGTCGTTGATGTAGGATTTGGATCACCAGCAAGTGTAAAAATTGGTTTTTGATCTTCCATACTGAAACTCACCGATGAAGAGTCCATTTCAAAAATAAATCTAAAAATTTAAGAGAAAACTCCACGAAACTAAATCAGATGATTAAACTTTGTACGTCGTAAACCGTCGGCGATGGAAAGGACTCACTGTATCGTAGCTGCACCATTTATACTAATCACTTTTCTTACATATGCACAAACATAAATACTCATAGGTAGGAAACTTGTTTTGAAGCTGGTTAACAATCTACCCTCATATAAAAAAACTCAATATTTTCACTAAAACTAGAAAAATACAAATATTAAGTAAATATGTATAAATCATGATGTCACTTATCATCACTGATATTAAAATATACACAGTGGTCGAATATGTTTTGGTTCATCACTAAGCAGGAGTATTATCTAGTCGGAGGGTAGTCGTTTATAATTTCATACCTCGTTTGATCTTTGTAAAGTTGTAGCGTTGTGTGTTTCGATGTGCTAGCTTGTTTCTTTTTATATCATGACATTTTATGATAAGCCAATCACTGCTTAAAAACAAACGTACTTGGTTCTATTTTATTTTGTAGAACAGTTTATAGTCTAGTAGTTATTGAGTTTTTAGAAATTTCTTAGTGGCAGCCACCAAGTCTGGATTTGTGCTCGGTTGATGGGTGTGCAAAAATACAGACTCCATGATGGAAATGTGTTTATAGAATATTTTCGAAAGAACGTTACATAACACAATCAAACGTCGAAGAAACAGGCTTCGACATAAGAATTTTAATATATAGAAGCACCGTACAAAAAACGTCGCAATAGCAAGGCATCATCAAGCAGAACAATAATTCGAACTAACATAGGGAACCCGCTTTGGAGTTACATAAAATTCCCGTATCCCCATTCTATTCTATCATCGGACGAGCAGATACACGGCGAAGCTTCACCATGATTTGGTTGAAGTTTCACGAATCCGAATAAAACTCTGTCAACTTTATTGTGCGAAGCTGAACCACCAATCTGTGGAACTCACTACCAGCTCAGCCACTCTCTTAAAATTTCGAGTGAATCGGTTTCTTTTCTAAGCAAACGTGCCTTGACCGCGTCATCGCTTCAAATCAGGCGAGTGGCAAGCGGCAGGCACGCAGTTGCGAGACACAAGCCTACTTTTTATTTTATTTGAGAAAAAAGTTCTCATGTCTCAGTGAAGCTAATGATGAAGTTTGATACTAAGTACACTAGACAGGCGAGTGATCTACTAGTATAATTTTACGCTTTACAAGTGATGGCCAGTTGCCTTTTGAAAGTAGATTGCGATTTTATTCACGTAGTCCGGTATATCGTACGAAAGACCGGCACCGCCATTGTAAAGAAAGGATATTTTTTTAGGGTTCCGTAGTCAACTAGGAACTAGGAACCCTTATAGTTTCGCCATGTCTGTCTGTCCGTCCGTCCGTCCGTCCTCGCTTAATCTCTGTGACCGTTAGCACTAGAAAGCTAAAATTTGGTACCAATATGTATATCAATCACGCCGACAAAGTGGTAAAATAAAAATTGGAAAAAAATGTTTTATTAGGGTAGCCACCCTATATGTAAAGTGGGAAGTGATTTTTTTTTTTAATTTCAACCCTAACGTGTGATATATTGTTGGAAAGGTATTTAAAAATGAATAGGGGTTTACTAAAACCATTTTTTGATAATGTCTATAATTTCGGAAATAATCGCTCCAAAAGTAAAAAACAATGTGTCCCCCCCCCTCTAACTTTTGAACCATAAGTTTAGAAAATATGAAAAAAATCTGAAAAGTAAAACTTTATAAGGACTTTCTATGAAAATCATTTTGAACTTGATTGACACAACAGTTTTTGTACAAAAAAGACAAAAAGTTGTACAAAATAATTTCCTCCTCCACCTTTAAACTCATAAGTGGGAACACTTATTGTGACGGACGGGAAACTACGGAACCCTACACTGAGCGTGGCCCGACACGCTCTTGGCCGGTTTTTTAAATTTTGGTATTCCATATGTTTTTATTTTAATAAATTAGTGGGGGTATCTTGTGCACCCTAATACTTATAGCAACATGAAACACACTCACTCATCACGAAATCTTAGAAACTACAAGTGTTAGGAGTCTCAGGTCCTTTTAGGACGTAGGTGCTTACAAAGACGAGATTTTGCAAAATTCAATCTCTAAGGGGGTGAAACAAGGGCACGCCACAATAGTGGCGGTAAGTCCCCTCTTTGAGGAGTGGCTGGAGAGGCGTCATGGCGTCCTCACCTACCGCCTGACGCAGGTCCTCACCGGTCACGGAAGTTTCGGGAGGTTCCTGCACATCATCGGGCGGGAGGAAGCGCCCGGGTGTCACCATTGTGACGATCGCCCTGAGGACACGGTGGAGCACACAGTGGCGATCTGCCCAGCGTGGGCGGAGCACCGCCGTGCCCTCGTAGAGGCGATCGGCGGCGGCGATCTCTCGCGTCCGGCCCTGGTTCAGGCCATGGTCCGGAGCGAGAGGGAATGGGAAGCGGTCACCACCTTCTGCGAAGCAGTAATGCTAGCAAAGGAGGTGGCCGGGCGTTTGAGGGAGAGAACATCTGCCCAACCCAGCCGCCGCGGGAGACGCCCATGGCGCCGGGCGCCACGAGACGACTCCCGGCCACCGTAGATGCGGGCCTGTGGGCGGTGAGCAATGGGTAGTTCACCGTCCGTCCGTCGATTGACGACAGGCCGTGTCGACGGCGCGTTCGTGTTTCACGCGCGCCTCAAAGAGAGTCAGCAAAGCAGAGGGGCTTGCCAGAGCCTCCGCCTGCCGGGGTTGCGGGTTGTTCGAAAGAGATACCGCGGCCTCGGAACGTAAAGGGCAATAGAAGGAACATGGGTGGGTTTTAGTCAGTACAAGTCTGACATGCCCCCCCGGGCGGGGGTAAAAAAGGGGGTGAAACAGGGTGGCAATGTTTGTATGGGAGAACGCGATTCCTTGGCCGGATTGATTCGAATTTTCTTAGGCATTCTTACAAGAAATCAATAGAATATAAAATAACACACTACGGAGCTGAGCAGCGGGTGAAACCGCCTGACCATAGCTGCTAGTATTTAATAAATATTGACGGACATTTATTTGACGACACGGTTGCCGCAGTGGTTAAGAGATCGACTGCTGCGCTGCGTGTCGCGGGTTTGATCCCCGCACGGAATAAATATTTGTATGGCTCACAGTAGGTACAGATAGTTGTTTCGGGTCTGGCTTTTTGTGTATGTGAGTTTAAATATTTGTAAAAGCACGATACAGGAGAAATTCATAGTGTGGGGCAACGTTTTTTTTTTAAATAATAAAAAGATAGGCCTGAAAACCAGATTAAGTTTCAATTACCTTTAAATTTGGTATCTACCTAGTCATTGAGTTAGAACATGAGTGATGTCATAGGTTGCTATTTGCTCATAAAATCTTAGAAAGAATCCCGTTTTGACAGCTTCTTAAAAGTATGTCAATTGATTGGTGCTGTCAATTAAACAACTACCCAAACTGGTAAAAACAAACGGACGGAACAAGTAGAAAGTAAAGTATTATTAGTCTAGTTAGGTCTTCGAACGAATTCATTTTTAGTAAGACAGACTGTACAATATCTCATGACTCGTGTTTGTGCCTTATTAGTTAGTTTAGTGGGAGTGGTTAGGGATGAGGTTTAAATAAAAGCCAATACACCATTTATGCTATTTATTTTGCCAAATTTAGATTTTACAAGGTAAATAATAATACAACTTTATAATATCATGTCCTAATTTCATTAATGTGAACTATTGGCGTTATAAAAAAACTAAGTCTTATTACTTAAATTTACATTACAAATAATAAAATTAAAAAAATAGGAACTTTAAAAATGACGTGCTTTTTGATCTCCATTGGCAAGAATAAGAATTATTACAATGAAACAAAATTAACTACAACTAGTAAGTACTTTTATTGTTATATATAGTAAATTAAATTAGTAACTGAACAAGTGAGAATTTGGGTAGCTTAAGGTGTTGCTCTTTATACACTACAAAAACACAATATGAACTACCTTAGTCAAATAAAAATTAAAAAATAATTGAGCCGCAATTGGTTTATGGACTCAACAGTATGCGATATTTAAAGTTATTAGTATAGATAATAGGTAGTCTTTTTAAATAAGTCCGTATACGTATAAGCGAATATTGTACGTTTGATAAAAATATTTCAATTCCAGGATATTGTGATTTACAAGAGAAAAACTATATTTTGCTACAGCATGTTTGCTTTGTCGATGATACAAAATATTCCCATAAGCTAGGACAGTTTATGATTATATTTGTAATCGGCAAATTGTATTGAAATCAGTTTACGTTGATTTAATTTATGTGTGAAAATTGATACAAATATTGAGATGAGATATTTGTAAGTCATCTAATCGTGTGAGAGCTTTTCAAAGCGCTCACCAACGAAATCCACTAGTGGACAAGGTTTTTCATTGCACTCGAGACGAGATCGCAGCCCCAGCCGAAGGCGATGCAAGCATGTGTGATGACATTTTGACGACAGGTGCTTCACACCGGGTCCGGTTGGTTTCTACAGCAGCACTAGTTACTTGCACATGAACCAGATTAAAATATGAGAATTGGCCAGCTAAAGACCTGTTGAAGTAAGCGTCTATTCTACAACTGACTGGTAAAGATTTGTCTGACGGAATCTGAAGGGTGTGCGTTGGGAAACTGTAGGGAGTCAAGTATTCGCGTTGCAAAGAGCCGTAAATTGTTCGTGAGCGGTGAATCGCAAGGTGTGATGGAGCGGTGGGCATGGAGTCTAAGCTAGGGTCGGCGTAATGATGGCGCCGCTAGGGTGCGCGTTAGCTTTCGCTCTCGTCTGTTTCCTCGCCGTCTTTTGACGGCTTCGGCGCCCGACAACGGAATACGAACGCACTCGCTGACGTATCATCCTCGTATTTGTCGCAAATCGTTCCAACAGCACAGTCACAACTGAAAAAAAAAAAAAAGTTTGCAGACTTATAAGTACTTCCCTACGCTAGGGTTGCGACTGCTCCTTCAGTACACAATAGAAATGACTCATAATTTTATGTGTGACAGGTCTCCCCCTGAACAATTAAATTTTTTATAATGATTAAATAACAACAGGTGAAGATAATATGTTCCTATGTCATATCTACTATTAATAGTCCTGACCGCTTTAGACCAGAGCGACCAATCTCAGCGGAGATTAGGCTTTTGCAAGAGAGATATTATCGTATAAAAGTGCGCAGGCACAGCACTCTGTTCCCTCACGCTCATAGACCGATGGGACGGAAATTCGACACGACCGGAGTGAGATCAGGCGCAGGATCAACGACCTAACTTGCTTTCCGATGCACGGGGTATATTAAAAACCCAACAACACGTTTTGCCCAATCCAGGAATCGAACCCAGATTCTACCAAATCGTCAAATAATTAACAAAGGAACTTTTGAATTTCAAGAAACAAAAAAGAAATAGGCTATAGTCCCAGACACAATCCTTACTAATATTATAAAAGCGAAAGTGAGTTTGTTTGTTTGTTACCTCTTCACGCTTTAATGGCTAAACCGATTTTGATGAATTTTAGTACAGAGATAGTTGGAAACCAGGAGACGGACATAGGCTAATTTTTATTTAAAAAAAGTGGGATATGTGGGAGAACGAGGGAAGAACATGGAAAACTTAGCGTTGCTATTACAAATCCATCAGGCGCAAGAGCAAAAACTGCCGGTCTGCTTGGTACGTTATACCGAATTTAACGCGAGCGAAGACGCGGGCGAAAGCTAGTGCATAATAACTTGTGTAAGTATTGTTGCCCATTCCAAATTGTTGATCTCTATGGAGAAGAATGGGCAAGAAACTCCATGGACACTCTTTTAAATCATAATAATTTTGCAAGATCATGGTAACATCATTCATGTTGAGATTATAAAAATATGTTAGAACGATGTAGTTAGACGTGCACATTAAGAGCGTCCAGATAAAGCGTAGAAGCAATATTGACAATAAAAATATCCTTACTAATATTATAAAAGCGAAAGTGAGTTTGTTTGTTTGTTTCATGAATTTTGGTACAGAGATAGTTGGGACCCTGGAGATGGACACAGGCTAAAAAGTGGGAAATGAGGGAGAAAGAGGGAAGAAAAGGGAAAACTTAGCTTTGCTATTACAATCAATATATATAGGCCCAAGGGCAAAAACTACAGGTATCAGGTACTCCGAATTTAACGCGAGCGATGCCGCGGGCAAACGCTAGTATTAATTAAAATAAACCGTGGCAGCTAAGAGATGAACACTCAATACACTCACGAGTTCAAAATAACAAATATTTGTTCAAAAGCCCAAAGCTTTTCATATTCATTGTCCATTCCGCGACTGCCTGCCTCGTTGGTCTCGCCAGACGGGCAGTGCTGTTGGTGTTTTCCATTAGGAAATTCTCAGTAATACCACGAATAGTTGATCTAATGATACCTCCGTACCTCAAAAAGCACGTACGTACGTAAAAAGCCGTTGTACCTGCGCCGGATCACTTTCCAGTCGTGTCTCATGGTCTACTCATCGCGCTCGACACTGCACTTGTGTTTACGCACAAACTTGTGCGATATAATAAATCTCCTGCCACTGTGGCGATATTTTAAACACTCGATATATTAAGGTTGGTATATTGACTATTTGTCGATATGGTATTAGTACACCCAGGTATTATGCTCCAGTAAGCCAAGCGGATGCTCCATTCAAAATGAAGAAAAAAATAGAACGGCCTGCCTCTTAAGCTCTTTAAGTGTAAGCCAGTTGACCGTTCAAGTGCGATTGTTGTGACTTGGGCCGTTCTATAAATAGTTGGATGTGCATACTCACTATCTGTTGGTGATGTTTAACGTGATAACTCTGGAGGGCGGAGCGTAGACATACCATGCGCAGGGTGTCTGTTCGTCGCACACCAGTTTTTGCATTGTATTCACTTCCTCCTCATCAGTGTTTACGGCTCGCTGGAACGATAAAAACATGATCGTTAATTAACTGTAATAATAAGTTAAACTCTTGAAAAACTGCCTACAACCAAGCTCTTGCATATACAAACATTTGCATATTTAAACTATTCTCATTGGGAAGACTTTTACTTTTATTAGTAGGTACCTACTTATGATCCTATTTTAAACTCGTTAAAGTTGAGCTTACACATATTCTATAAGACTACCTTTAATCCGCGACTTCGCTAGCGTTGAGTCCGTAAATTACCTAGCTGTCCTGTTGCACCGCGTCTTTGGTTCTGCCCTGCCTCCGTAAGTACCATGATGTTATATAGCGTATGTTACTCAGTGATAATGTATAGCTTTCTTGATAAATCGGTCCAGTAGTTTTTGAGTTTATTCGTAACAAACAAAAATACAAATCTTCCCTATTTACAATACTAATGTAGATGCCTAGATGGCTTACACAGGTCATACCAATTTGCAGCGACGAGGAGGAACATCGTGTGGTTTAGTCAGTAAGAGCTAGAAATACCCCCCTGCAGTGACTATTTTCGTAAATTAAAATCAATTTTTATTCAGCCGATTCGAGAAAACATGAAAAACAGACAGGGTTAAGTACTTTTGCATTTATAATATTAAATTTAAAGTAATAGCGCACAGGCACAATTAAGAGGCCAGGATTATTCACCAGCTACTTGCCTTGAAATATTAACTTGTGGTATCTGAGGTACTAAAAGTATGTGCCCAACCCAGGCACTAACTCGAGCACGCGGTATAAACGTAACGTCAACACGTCGATTTTTGAATCACGAATTTATGTATCATAGCAATTTAGTACAATTGTTTTCAACAAGCACAATCAGTATCATCCATAGATGTGAATATATTATGCAATATTCTTACAATTATAAAACTATTACGGGAAACGAGTATTATTTTCGTTTTTAGCACCAGTTCTCGAAAAAGACCATGTCACGCTGCACTGGGACCATCAGCGTATCATTTTAAAGAAAATATATGTAAAAATATAAAAAAAAATGAATAAACGGAATAAAGTACCCGTCACGAGAAGCTATAAATTTTGTAAACACGTGTTCAGGAGTTCACAACATTTGGATCAACAAAAAAAAATGAATTTGTTTAAAATTTAATAAATTATTAAGTAACAAATATTAATTAAGTAATATACATTATTTAAGAATAATTATTCGTCAGATTCAGATGTTTCCATTTCTGTGTCAGAATCAGTGGCATGTATCATGAAGCTGTCTACAGTTTTATCAATCATCTCATCGATTTTGGAATAAAAATTATCTTCTTCCTTGATAACATGCTCCACACAACGCTTCCAATTTTCCGAAGTAATCTGCTGCAGTCCCTCTTGTAATAATTGATTTACCTCGTCAAATTTAAAATTTGTATTTTTGCGAGCAACATTTATCCTTTTACGTTGGCCCAAATTAGCTCAATTGGATTAAGCTCACAATGATATGGCGGGAGTCTCAATACTTCCAATATTTTTTGCGAGCTCGTCCACTACATAAGTTTTAAAATTGTCTTTAACATTTTTTACTAGATAAATTGTATTACGCACCTTTTGACGTTTTTATCGTGGCGAATTTATTTCCTTAGATGTACTGGCTACTGGCTCCATTATACGTAATAACAAATAAAATTAACGCAACAATTAAAGTAAAACAATAAAAAAGTGATAACGAAACAATAACAAAATTAACAATAACAACCAGATCCGCGATATATGCAAAGCAATGAAACAAACTCGTACGCATTCGAAACTCGAATGACGCGTTTATTTCAAAATAGCGTCCCGATAGTTTACAATCCCTGCGACCGGTACCAAGAAACACAAAAGATAGCGCTTTGCGTCGTTAAAATATGATCCGACTAATTAAATAGGTCGTTACTTTCATATAACCCGTCTATATTTCATGTCGATTGAATATGGTCAATTTATAGTATAAAATGTTTAGGTACTTAGTAAAAGGTGTTTGTTTACATAATTTATAGCTTCTCGTGACGGGTACTATAGTAATACGTATTAGGTACTAATCAAAGTTAGTTATACAGTAGGATCGATTGAGTCTTGAGACTCCTTACAAATCGTGTGGGTAAGTCCTACGCGCAACACAGTGCGCTATTACGCGTCTTCTTTTGTAAACACTTTAATTATTTACGAAGGAGATATAAAAAGCAATAAACAAGTTGAATGATGCAGTCCGCAAGATGATTCTGGTTTGATTGATGTGTGTCATAAATATTAACGATAGTACGCGCCACGAGGAAAAAGTAAATAGTTCTCTAACTAACGGACACTTCTCATTTTTATCTGGCCAAGTAATTGATAACATTGGTGAAAGGGCAATTAAGTTATCGAATAAGTACGTAGACGTGCGTCAACGTGTATTGTGGCGTGCGTGATGTGCCCACGGTCTCGTGGGTCATCTCAAACTGTCTGATGTTAGCCTCGAAACATGATTTCATAGAGAAAAGCGACCATCTCTCAAGGTTTCGATAACATAGTTTGCTCTTACGGTTTGATGATAAGGTTCATAAATCGATAAGATTTACAGAGAAGGCTTTGATCGTTTATCACTAGTCCATCCCTAACTCATTTCTAGCTTAGCATGTCGTAGCAGGTAGTAACCTTGACTTATGATGTTGTATAGTTATTAACATATTGTTGAGTATCTGAAGACTGTTTTGCCGCGAGCCCGTGACCACCGTCGTCACCATGAATTACTAACGAGAGAACGCTTGGATCTACACATACGTTAGCTTATACGTAAACAGGAAGCAACATTCGGCAGTAGGTATGCCGGCTAGATTGGTTGTAATAATATTAATTTCGTTTATTTGTAAACATCTGGATGTATGGATCTCCCGTTGTTGCCGGTACTACGTAGTTCTAATATTTATTATGTTCCAGTACCTAAATACATCATATCTGGTCTATTCCTGGTAGGTAAAAAATCTTATTTCATAACTTCTATGAAAGTTGTGCGTGGGATTTCCTATGCTTGGACAACGGCAGGTTGCAACTTAATGCAATATAATAAAGTAGTATAATTCCAATTTTCAAATTGGGTTGTAAAGGCTCCTACAAACAGTGCCGGCGGCAGGGCCGCCGGCACTGTGTGTAGGAGCCTTAAGAGTGATCCCTCTAACTGTAGACCTAAATCAGCGCTTCCAGTATTGGGTAAAATCTATGAAGAATCGTGTTAGAACAGATGTTATCTCACTTCAACTTAAACTGGATTCTGCATATTCTGGATTGATTTCACGAAGGGCAGGTCGAAAACGGACGTGGGAGTTAAACTTGCCAGTCACATTTCGGAATCCTTGGAGCAGTCTCAGGATGCTATTGACATTTGCTGTGAACTCCCAAAAGCGTTCGACTGCGTCGATCACAACATATCAATCTGTAATTTACACCACTACGGAATTATTGGACGAGCTGCTGATCTTGTTTTTTCCTATTCATCAAACAGGCAGCAAAAATTAAATATAAATGGGGCGACGTCCTCTGGGTCTCTAGTCAAGATGGGCGTACCTCATATTCTATTCTCGGCCCTTTCCTGTTTCTTGTTTACATTAATATGATAGGTATGATAATAACTCCCATATATGATGGCCGAATTATCGGATATAATTCTATTTGCTGATGATACGTCGCGTATTTTTAAAATAGATGTAAAAGATCCGTATCTTCTCTATGTTAACAAAAGTCTACCCGTGCTCTCGAAATGGTTCGACTTCTACTGAATGCGAACCTTCCAAATGTACCACAACGTGATCTTAATTGATGTCTTAACGGTAAAACACTTGATTTTATAGCGGGTACTGTGTTCTTAGATATTACTATCGATTCTAAAATTGCAGTGGGACGCGCACAGTAGAACTCTTTCGGCAGGTTAAGCTGAGCGTCATATGCAGTAAGGGCGGCTTGCACGTGCGAGTTAAGTCTCGATTTAGTGTGATTTAATCTCGGTTTAAGCTTAAGTCGAACTTAAGGCTAAATCTAGGTTAGTGTACTATGCTTATTTCGACAGTTTTATGTCTTATGGCGTTCTGCTGGGGATCGGCAGCTAAGGAATAAACTAATAAATGAAAAATAATTTTACTTCCCGAAGTCGGGTGACTCTTGTTTGTTTTGTTGACTTTTTTTGCCACCGACTTCCGGAAGTAAATTATTTTCTAGATCATTTTTTTTTTTGGAAGTCGGTTTTTCATATCAGCATTTAAAGTATTTTTTATTGAGTATTCATTTTCCATTGTTACTAAAAGATGTTAGCAGATCATCCATATAGACATACCAGAAAAATATTGTATTAGGTATAGAAGATAACTCAAAAATTACCCAAGCAATGTTAATAAAATTGATATAGGACCACCTCGAAAGTTTGATCGAACAAAAAATAATTATGAAAATCGGTCCACAGTTGGTGGGATTACATAAAAAAAACGGTCGAACATAGAACGTACCCCTTTTTTGAAGTCGGTTAAACATGGCAGTCCGTGTGATTTATAAAATGGGCCCCGCGAGTCTCGAAATTTAAAGTGATCAATATTCTGATTCTTCCTTCTCTTTATATCTTAGAATGTATGTTATATTATAAAAATAAAGAACTTTTCAGAATAAGAAACGACTTTCATAATATAAATATACGCAGTAAACAAGAAAATGTAATTCACAAATTCAGATTAACAAAAACTAGCAAGTCATTATTTATAAACAGTACTGATACGTTTTTATAAAATCTTGCCAAAGTCAATTACAGAACTGACCGATCGAAAGTTTAAAAACTAGGTCCCTACAATATCAAACGTGTCCTTATTAAAACAGCATATTACAAAATTAAGGACTACGTTAAAGATAAAGAAGTTTGGTTTTAGTTCCTGGTCGCTCATACACTGCACAAATATGTGAATGTCTCTAACTATTCTCAATTTTGATTTATTCTTTTATCATTTTATTTTTATTAAAATCACGTCTTTATAACTATACCCTTTGTTCAGAATAGTTACAGTACTGATGTCAACATTGTGTTACTCGTTTAATTTAGTCTTTCTAAGGTTCCGTACCCTATTACTAAGACTTCACTGCCCGTCCGTCTGTCCGTCTGCCACCAAGCTGTATCTCATAAACCGTGATAGTTAGAAAGTTGAAAGTTTTCACAAGTTATGTATTTATGTTGCCACTATAACAAAAAAAATACAAAAGAAGTAAAAAAAATATAGTTAAGTAGTACAACCGTAGCCCTGTTGTTAAAACTCTTGAAACAATACTACAAATGATCCAGTGCAAAAATGAACCAGTACAACCGTAGCCCTGTTGTTAAAACTCTTGAAACAATACTACAAATGATCTTAAAGATAGTAAGTGTTAACTTCGAAGGAGTTGAACCTTCTAACAGCATCTCACCTCAGTAAGTTGTCATATTTCAATTAAGGGTCAAGACGGGTGCCACCGTGGGATCTGGAGGCGATAGTCCTCGCGCGCCTGTTTGAGTGGCGCGCGGAGGCACTACACCGGGGGGAAAACCCGCTGCCACGGCAAGTTGCCGCTCGGCGGGCAGACCTCCGGTGCGATCTCATGGTGGCATGGAGAGAGCGACTGTCGCAACCCCGTGCAGGGCACGCCACATTAGCGGCGGTAAGTCCCCTCTTTGAGGAGTGGCTGGAGAGGCGTCATGGCGTCCTCACCTACCGCCTGACGCAGGTCCTCACCGGACACGGAAGTTTCGGGAGGTTCCTGCACATAATCGGGCGGGAGGAAACGCCCGGGTGTCACCATTGTGACGAACGCCCGGAGGACACGGTGGAGCACACAGTGGCGGTCTGCCCAGCTTGGGCGGAGCACCGCCGTGCCCTCGTGGAGGCGATCGGCGGCGGCGATCTCTCGCGTCCGGCCCTGGTTCAGGCCATGGTCCGGAGCGAGAGGGAATGGGAAGCGGTCACCACCTTCTGCGAAGCAGTAATGCTAGCGAAGGAGGTGGCCGGGCGTTTGAGGGAGAGAACATCTGCCCAACCCAGCCGCCGCGGGAGACGCCCAGGGCGCCGGGCGCCGCGAGACGACTTCCGGCCACCGTAGATGCGGGCCTGTGGACGGTGAGCAATGGGTAGCTCACCGTCCGTCCGTCGATTGACGACAGGCCGTGTCGACGGCGCGTTCGTGTTTCACGCGCGCCTCAAAGAGAGTCAGCAAAGCAGAGGGGCTTGCCAGAGCCTCCGCCTGCCGGGGTTGCGGGTTGTTCGAAAGAGATACCGCGGCCCCGGAACGTAAAGGGCAATAGAAGGAACATGGGTGGGTTTTAGTCAGTACAAGTCTGACATGCCCCCCCGCTCCACCCAGAGCGGGGGAAGTCATAGGATGATTTCCCACCCGAAAAAAAAAAAAAAAAAAAGTTTCAAGACGGGTAATTGGGTATTTATATTTTTACTAGCTGTGCCTAGCGATTTCACCCGTTGCCGCGATGCTCAGCTAACATAAAAATAGATAACTAGTCTAGTCAACAAGTGCTTTTTTAGTCAAAACTTTTTAAAAAACTCGGAAAAATATGGTTGAGGGCTCATTCGATTCGGGATCGAATCTAGAAAGTTTTTGAAAAAATTCAAGACCCGCTCGAAAAAATTGCAAAAGTTATTAACAAATAAGTAAACAAAAAAAAAGGGGTTTAGTTTTTTTGGTATATCTTGAAAACTATTTGATATATTTTGATTTTGAAAAAAGATTCAAAAAGAGGAGAAAATTTCCTAAAAAAAACTCACTACTCGCGAAATTGTAGGACCAATATTAAAAATTTTACAGGGAGCTGAAAATACGCCTGAAAACGGGTACTCGGGTTTCCGCAAGCCACGCCCCCTTCGAGCGCTTTAATGAAAAATATTATTTAAACATATTAAATGTTGATATTAAAATTTGAAAAAATTCAGACATGTACAGGACAAATTAAAGAATGAAATACCGTAGAAAAAATATTTTTATCGCGATTTTATAAATTTTCATTGTTTATTAAATAAACAATTTGTTATAAACATTTAATTTTTTTTTGTATAATTTTTTTAGAATTCTTTACACTAAAATAAAACCGACCAATGACCTTTTTGCAATAAAAAAAAAAAGATTCTTATTTATTATCGAATAAATTTTTCTTTCCGCAAAAAGGTATTATATATATATATATAATTTATAAAAAAACTAAATTTTTTCTTTAATTATTAAGGAGGATAATAAATAATGATATTTTAAAAAAAAAGCGTACCTTAATATTATTAACAAGTGGTAAAAAAAAATTGTTAATTAACAAAACGGTTTTTTAGCAATAAATTTTTTTTTTTAAGGATCGTTTTTTATCTTAAAATTCATATTTTTTTACGAGGAATCTATTTTCAAAAAAAAAATTCAATTATCTTATAAATAATCTATTTGTTTATAACAATTTTATAAACAAAAAGAATTTAAATTTATAAAAAAATATTTTTAGGTAGCTTTTATTGATAGAAAAACGAATGATCATCGACATTGGAAAAAAAAATAATTCTTGTAGTATTTATTTAAATATTTAATTTGCCGCCTAGGTAATTTGTTAATAACAAATCGAAAATTAACAATTTTTTAATTTACTCAACGGAAATCCTTTCTTTAATCTTTGAAGAATAGCTCCACGAGAGGAAAAAAAATTGAGATTTCTGGTTTAACAATTATGCAACTTGCAATGTTTATAGCCCAGTCGGAAGAAATTGTTAATTAATTTATGGATAACATTTTATAAAATCGCGATAAAAATATTTTTTCTACGGTATTTCATTCTTTAATTTGTCCTGTACATGTCTGAATTTTTTCAAATTTTAATATCAACATTTAATATGTTTAAATAATATTTTTCATTAAAGCGCTCGAAGGGGGCGTGGCTTGCGGAAACCCGAGTACCCGTTTTCAGGCGTATTTTCAGCTCCCTGTAAAATTTTTAATATTGGTCCTACAATTTCGCGAGTAGTGAGTTTTTTTTAGGAAATTTTCTCCTCTTTTTGAATCTTTTTTCAAAATCAAAATATATCAAATAGTTTTCAAGATATACCAAAAAAACTAAACCCCTTTTTTTTGTTTACTTATTTGTTAATAACTTTTGCAATTTTTTCGAGCGGGTCTTGAATTTTTTCAAAAACTTTCTAGATTCGATCCCGAATCGAATGAGCCCTCAACCATATTTTTCCGAGTTTTTTAAAAAGTTTTGACTAAAAAAGCACTTGTTGACTAGACTTAACGACCGATTTTCAGAGCTATTAAATATACATACAAAATTTCATAAAAATCAGTCAAGCCTGTGACACGAGATTTTATATAATTATGTACACACTAGCTGTGCCCAACGCTATTCAGACCACCCTTACCAGATATAAGCATGAAAAATAGATGTTGGCCGTTTCACAAATGTACCCGATATGCACACAAAATTTCATAAGAATCGGTCGAGCCGTTTCGAAAGAGTATGGGAACGAACATTGTGACACGAGAATTTTATATATTAGATAGATAAGATTATTCAATGCAATCCGCTATATGCTTTTATTAAAATCTGATTTCTATTCAAGCTGTAAATATACAAAACAAACACTGTTGTGATTTTTATGATCAAAATGTTTTATACATATTTTTTGGTTTTGCGTGCGACCACGATAGATACAACAGTGGCATATTTATTAACCCTTTTTTGCGGATAGGAAATCATCAAATAACTTCTTCCGCTCTGGGCGGAGCTGGGAGGAGTGTCAGACTTGTACTGACTAAAACCCACCCATGTTCCTTCTATTGCCCTTTATGTTCCGGGGCTGCAGTATCTCAATCGAACAACCCGCAACCCTGGCAGGCCCCTCTGCTTTGCTGACATCTCTTTGATGTGCGCTTGAAACACTAACGCGCCGTCGACACGGCCTGTCGTCACAGGACGGACGGACGGTGAGCTACCCATTGCTCATCGTCCACAGACCCGCATCTACGGTGGCCGGGAGTCGTCTCGCGGCGCCCGATGCCCGGAGCTTCTTCTGCGGTGGTTGAGTTGGTTTAAGGTTCTCTCCCTCAAACGCCCGGCTACCTCTTTCGCCAGCATAACTGCTTCGCAAAATGACCGGTTCCCATTCCCTCTCGCTCCGGACCATGCGCTGAACCAGCGCCGGAAGCAAGAGATCGCCGACGCCGATCGCCTCTACGAGGACACGGCGGTGCTCCGCCCAAGCTGCGCATACCGCCAAAGTGTGCCCCACCGTGTGCTCCAGGCGATCTACCCGGGCGTTTCCTCCCGCCCGATTATGTGCAGGAACCTCCCGTAACTACCGTGTCCGGTGAGGACCTGAGTCAGGCGGTAGCTGAGGATGCCATGGCGCCTCTCCAGCCACTCCTCAAAGAGGGGACTTATCGCCACTATTGTGGCGTGCCATATATTGAAAAGCAAGCAATAGCGTGCAAGAGCTACATGAAGTTGAAGAGTTTTACTCACATAGTTTAAAATGTTCTATTTACGAACTCAAATCGTATTTTTATGATATGTAAGGATTCGCTTGTTAGTTATATATAGTAACCTGAACATAAATAATTTTCATGTTATGTCTGGTGAAATGTGAGTGAACTTGTTACCTCTGCTTAACCCCTCGCAGATTACAGGCGTATTATACTAGCTTCCTCGCGCGACTTCGTCCGCGTGGCATAGTTACTTTGGGCTAACGCTAACTTTAAAACGCGTGATGATCGAAAAAAAAATCGTTCTCTCTTCTTTTCTTCTCTCTTTCTCCCCCTTTTCTCACTTTTATTTAGCCTATGTCCGTCTCCAGGGTCCCCACTATCTCTGTACCAAAATTCATCAAAATTGGTTGGGCCATTTCGGCGTGAAGACGTAACAAACATACAAACTCACTTGCGCTTTTATAATATTAGTAAAGGTTATGATGTTGATGCGTTTGTGTTTTCTAATGGCACGACTTTATTATAACATGGACATCGGCCTACCTTCATGTGCCATATTATTCTCATGTCTATCATCATAACTAGTGAACCGAACATAAGTCGGTGCAAACAAGATTTCATTATCATTAGGTAGATGAGTAATACGCCTTAGTAAATTGAATACATTATTGTCGTTGTGTTTACAATGTGCGTGTTATTGCTGAGGAAAATGCGCAATTCTATATACTTATTTGAATCCGAGAAATCATGCAATCATAAATAGTTCTGATTTAATTTCTAATCTTACTTTATTTACTTAAATAATACATGACGAAACTATTTCTCGCAGTCTGAGTCACCAGTGTGGGTAGGCACACGTATTGCACTTTTTTTTTATAAACGAGAGACCCCTGATTTAGTCTGGACTTCTAGTCTCGTGTATTGATTCAGGCCAAAAGTTTTTTTTTAAACATTGTCCTTTTTTCAACTTTTCATTTAATTGAACACTTATAATCGTGTAAATTTCATTTCAAAATCGCAAAGCTACCAGTCTGTGTACCTAATACTTAATAACTTAATTGTTTTACCATAATGTGTACTTAGGTGGTAGTTTATAATTGAGATAAGTATGGACCCTGACGGAGAGCAAGCCCTGTTTTTAGGAGATCTTTAAGTTGTTGTGACATGTAAAAGTTTAATCATAAAATAATTCAGGTCAGGCGATCAGGAATAAGATACTATAATTTGTTTCTATCTAATTATGTACCTACCTAAACATAAATAAAAAACATGTTTACAACTTCAAGCCTTTTTTTGCGGATGGGAATTATGGGAAATCATCGAATAACTGCCCCCGCTCTGGGCGGAGCGGGAGGGAGTGACTAAAACCCACTCAAATTCATTCTATTGCCCTTTACGTTCCGGGGCCGCTGTATCTCTTTTGAACAACCCGCAACATAAAAATGTACATAAGCCTCGTGTTACAATTTTGACGAATTTACGATG
The DNA here is from genome assembly GCA_905475445.1 of Ochropleura plecta. Lineage (NCBI taxonomy): Eukaryota > Metazoa > Arthropoda > Insecta > Lepidoptera > Noctuidae > Ochropleura > Ochropleura plecta. The sequence continues at coordinate 12,403,740 of FR997735.1, read as the reverse complement.
TATTTTATGTTGCTTAAGAAAAGGATGACGTAAAAATGCCATATTACAGTGAACCACAACCAAAACAATTTGTCAATTAGAGAACAAATAATCTACCAATACCAGGTACTATAATACTGAATTATAGTACTGTAGGATCTACACTATCCTTCTATAATAAAAGCGCATAATATAATACTTTTAAGATTATATTTTATATTATACTAGCTGTGCCCAGCGGTTTCACCCGCTGCTCACTTAGGGGTATGAAAAATAGATGTTGGCCGATTCTCAGACTTACTGAATATGCATAAAAAAATTCATAAGAATCGGTCGAGCCGTTTCGGAGGAGTATGGGAACGAACATTGTGACACGAGAATTTTATATAAGTATTAGATTTTAAGTTACATCTCACACTTCTTATTCCATTTCTATTCTGTTTTTTTAGTTCATTCTTTAAAACGACCTGAGTATTGGAACGTCATGACCAACCAGCCAGCATTGGTTAAGGTATAAAACCTCTTACAGTACCTACGATATACATAACATCACGCCTGGTATCTCTGAAGTGTTAGGCAGAGGTATCAAATAGTACACCCTCATTTCACCAGTCATGTTTAAATCCTATGTAATTTCGGGCGAGTTCCCTATTATCATAGCGTACTACTTACACTACCAATCATACGACGTATTTATTTTATATCACGCACTTTTGTGTAAGAATTAATAAAGATATTCTATTATTTACATCTAGCTAAACTGCATCCCGCGATTTCACACATATAGACTGGGATATTATTCATTTAAACCTTCCTCTTGAATCACTCTATCTATATATATATATATTGCTGAAAACTGCATTAAAATCCGTTGGGCAGTTTAAAAGATCTAAGCAAACAGACAACGGGAGCGATTTAATGTTAGTCTATGTAAAGATGATGATAATTTAAATACCTAGTTAGCATCACCGCTTTCTTTTTGTAAATGAAAACAAAATAAAATGTACAAAATAGTTGCATATTTTTCGTTATTTTTTGTAGTAAGAGTTATCATTATCATCCTTTTCACATCTTCCACTAACGGATGCACGGTGTTTTGTTTTAAAAGTCATCAGATTCATCTTTTGGTGGTACAAATTGGTAGTACAAATTAATAGTAACTTTTAACATCACTCCATAAACAAAAAAAAGTTGCTAGTTCGTTATGCCCGTTAAGACTGATTAAATTTGTATTTTGGATTTGAGTCACGTAGAGTTTGAGTAGTAGGTATTACTGGAAGAGTCACATACACAACTTTTTTTATGAAGAAGGTAAGTTTTCATCTACACAGATCTTGCTGTTGTTTAGTGCAGTAACATATTGTTTAATCATTTTGTTGTCCGATAAAATTTACATTGGAAATTGTGAACAAACTTCGAAATAAAAGTCGCATGTTAGATCATTATTCATAAAACTGAATTTCATGAAACATTCAATTGATGTGTTGTCCTAACGGTTTGTGATATCAATATTACCTAAAATAAAAACACTTCTTTCTAATTCACCTGAAAATTATCTGTTTACCTAACTAAATAAGAAACTGCGTCACCAAACATTGAAGCCCGCCTGAAACACAACGGACTTGGCAATCTCAGCACACTTTATCCATAAGCTTGTTTTTAAAAAAGCCACTCACCTTATCTCTAGGCACCATGGCGATTGTAAAAGCACACATTGCGAGAAGCACCAGCAGTTTTCGCTTCATGGTCACAAACGTCGGTCGCTCTCGGCAGAAAGTCGTATATTTGCAAAAAAAAGTTTAGCGCGCGCGGTGACGGAGCGTGCAAGAGTGGCGACGGCGGGCAGGCGCGCCGATATAAGTACCTCGCTGTACCTCCGCTGGCACAGAATGAAGAGGCCCGACAGACGCCACAGCTAAACATTTTCCAAACAAAATCACCACTACTGTACTACGAAATGAACGTTTATCTACATTGTTGTTTGTAATTTAGCTGACATGAATGAACGAGTGATAGGTGATAGCGATGAACCAAAGACACGCGTCACGCAATCAATATTGTAGTGATTCACGGCTGACTTTAAACATAAATATTTTTTAACAGCTCAGAGGTTCTCGTATGTACGAGCGCGCGGTGTAAACGTAATGTAAATAAATACGTCAATTTTTTAACACGTATTGGCTTCACCTGGTACTAACTTTGTAAATAAATTTTAGAAGTCCATTTTCTAGCAGCATTAACTTTCCGGTGTATGATTGAGCTAAATTTTTGTATAGGTACACGTTTCGTTTAGAGACTGCATGGTTAGTAGCTAAGTTGTGTGTTAATAATCTTCCAATGATTTTAAAAAAGTAGATAGGAATTACACGAAAAGTGCTGGCACTAAACAAAAGACATTCAAATTATAACGATTTACAATCAAATGGAGTAAGGTTACCAGTACAATAAAAATGTATGAATACCCTTTTTTGCGGATGGAAAATCATCAAATAACTTAGCTTAGCTTGTACCTGTATATATCTTCTGGTGAAATAACCACTGTGGTCCGTTCCACCGTAGTTAACCTTTCGAGTTGGTGATTAACAAACCCCTTTTTAGGGTTCCGTAGTCAACTTATAGTATCGCCATGTCTGTCTGTCCGTCCGTCCGTCCTCGCTTAATCTCTGTGACCGTTAGCACTAGAAAGCTGAAATTTGGTACCAATATGTATATCAATCACGCCGACAAAGTGGTAAATTAAAATTGGAAAAAATGTTTTATTAGGGTAGCCACCCTATATGTAAAGTGGGAAGTGATTTTTTTTTAATTTCAACCCTAACGTGTGATATATTGTTGGAAAGGTATTTAAAAATGAATAGGGGTTTACTAAAATCATTTTTTGATAATGTCAATAATTTCGAAAATAATCGCTCCAAAAGTAAAAAACAATGTGTCCCCCCCCTCTAACTTTTGAACCATAAGTTTAGAAAATATGAAAAAAATCTGAAATGTAGAACTTTATAAGGACTTTCTAGGAAAATCATTTTGAACTTGATTGACACAACAGTTTTTGTACAAAAAAGACAAAAAGTTGTACAAAATAATTTCTGGACTAAGTTTGTAGTATAATCGTATATGCAAGCATTTTTTTTAACTTCGTTTACATATTATTATCCTGAACGTATTTTTTTTAAAAGAATTATTGAAATCGGTTCTCGCAATCCAAAATTACCACCGAAAACTTCTTGCACGTCTTTGTATTAATTAGTAACCCAATTCATTGGATCGGGTATTACCGAATTGTTCGGTTGGTCTCTCCTTGGCATTGGCGGTATCTTATAACTACATAAAACTTCTATCAAGAACATGCTAAGGCAATTTAGAACAAAACTAAAATTCATTTTTTTAACACCATCAAAATGTTAAGGTAAAAACCAGTTCATAAATGGTTCGATAGATGGCGTTGCGTAATGACGTCATTTTTTTAAAAGTCGATGTTAAGATTTTCCGTGCTTTCATGACCTACCGTGGTAAAGAACACTTATTGTGATGGACGGGAAACTACGGAACCCTACACTGAGCGTGGCCTGACACGCTCTTGGCCGATTTTTTTTTATTTAAAAATCGCTCTAATAACGTAACGTTTGCACAGCGCACTTGTGCTTGGACCTCTGAACTGCATTATTATAGGTTTTATCTAGATACAATTAATATCTGACTAATTTTCGTTTATTTAATTTTTCACATATTCTTTATATTATTACATCTTTCTTATATAACAAAAAAACATTTGAAAATACCAAAAATAGTAGCCCACCGGTATTGGGAACAGGGTCCAAGTTACCGGCGGTCAGGGCTCCAGAGAAAGAAACCTCCTAACAATACGAGCCGTGTCCAAGAGTACCGCTTACTGTATCAAGCCCTTGATCCAGCTGCCTAACGAGACCCTTAGGTATTGGTCTGACTGTAGTTGTTATTATAATCATAGCTTGCAAGGGCTTATTCTGTAAAGAATACCTATATAATAAAAGGGTTAACTAGTATCAATTACATAAAACAAACTAATAAAAAAAAACTACTAATATTATAAACGCGAAAGTTTGTATAGATGAATGGATATATGGATGTATGGATGTTTGTTACTCTTTCACGCACAAAACTACTAAATGGATTTTAATGAAACTTTACAATAATATGGCTTATACATCGGAATAACACATAGGCTACAATTCATAAAGATATATTGTATATTCTAACACCACGCGAGTGAACACCGCGGGGCGCAGCTAGTATTATCATTAACATAATAAGAAAAAATTAAAGAGATTATAATTCTTTGTGCTATATAAATAATATATACTGAGGGGCAGTTTATTTACGAAAAAAAATTGTACGCGCATAAAAATACAGTTGTTAGTGATATTCACAATATACGAGGAACAAACACAAATGACATGGCCGGAATGGGTATAGAGCTATGCCCTAACAAAAAAATATTCATGTACATTGATGTACAGTACGTCATTTTAAAGCTTACATGCAGGGCTTTACAATAGTTTATGATTTATGATCAGAGAATAGGCGAGAGACACTATAAATAGAAAACAAAAATAGCGCCTTGACAATTTGAATAGCAATGATGAAATATTCAGAGTTTTATAGGCGTAACAAAACGAGGAAGACTATTCAGACGCCATTTAGTAAATAGACTAGGCTATTCATAAAAAGGAACTAATTCCACAAGGAAGGCCGATATCATGCAAACAGTTATCGTGCCATTCTACAAGAAAACAGCGTCGAGATTACCGCTGCTGCAGTGTCAAGTTTTATAGAGACTCGGCTGGAGTCGTCGCTGCGATCAAAACTCACTACAAGAGTGAAATGCATAGTAGTGTAATGTAAATGATATAATAGTAAAGTAGTGTGAAATGTTAGAGACAGTTTAATAAACGTGTTTTTTTCTCTGGATACCCACATATTTGTAAAACGTAACTTAAACTAACAAGTCTATTATGGTACAGCAGAATATTAATATTAGTAAACGATAGTTTGTGGTCTAGTTTCAATAGTAACAAATTACGATAATACGTGATAAAATCAACGCAAGACGACAATGTAAATGTCAATCAATGCAATGTCAGAATATAAAACCACACAATCGATGAACAAACATATATTTTTTGCATTTTCTCTCGCCTATTTTAGGGAAATGTAATTATTGGGATTATTTTTTATTTATTTCAAAAGGATTTTTCATAATATATATTAATCAGTACTGTGCATTATCAGGGCAGGAGCCGCCAATGATAAAATCAACGCAAGACGACAATGTAAATGTCAATCAATGCAATGTCAGGATTTAAACCACATAATCTTGGCTCAATGCTGGACCTGCTCCTCAAGCATAGGGGTAAACTCATTGATAAGTATCCGAAGCTATAGTGGAAGCTGCAGAAGATTGTAAGACTATCTTTGCAATGTATAGAATCAATTCTCTAGTATTGTATAATTATTAAGCCCATAATATGTGAGTGCTATGTATTATCATTGACTTGACGAAGCCCTGGTGGTTAATAGTGTCATGCTCACTTAAATGTCTCGCTGATAGTGGCGGGTGTGTCGGGTCATTTAGCTCCCTTCAAAATGGTCGAGCTGAATGGGGCTGATCCATACGTCATGTTCGTGAACGGGCGCTGTCAGTTGGGACTGGTCATTTTTTAACTACCACGGTCATTTTTTAACTTCTTAGATTTTAAATTGAATTTTGCTTTTATTTACTCTGGACGCTCTTACTGTGCACGTCTTTCTACATCGTTCTAACATATTTGTATAATCTCATCACGAATGATGTAAATACGATTTTGTAAAAATATTATAATTTAAAAGAGTGTCCATGGAGTTTCTTGTCCATAGAGATCAACGCTTTGGAATGGGCAACTACAGTACTTTCACAAGTTATTATGCCTTGTGACCGGGACTGTAGCAGCATCATTTTTTTGTTCTTGTTTTTATGACATTCAAAAGTGCCTGTAATGGTCTAATTGAAATAAATGCTATGAGTTTTGAGTTTGAGTTTGAATCAATGAACAAACATATTTTTTTTGTATTTTCTCTCGCCTATTTTAGGGAAATGTAATTATTGGGATTATTTTTTATTTATTTCAAAAGGAATTTTCATATATTAATTGCATTACTGTGCATTACCAGGGCAGGATCTGGCCATGTCCTTTGTTGTTCCTGCAACGAGGCTTAAAAAAATAGGAAAAACGTTCAAATTCCAATGTGTACGTTAATATTATACAGAAATATTAAAAACAGCAATACTAAAAACTCCTTACTGATATCTATGACGTTATCATAATGAACTACCGAGCAACAACAATACTAAGGCTAAATAAATTCAAATGTTTTATAGAACGTAAGCTATATATGAAAGCCTACCTTGAGAAAAAAAGAATGACAGCTTTTTTTAAAAAAATATATATTTCTTCGTACCACTTGCTCAAAACAGTGACATTCTATGCCACAAAAAGCGAACTTAACAATAGTCATTATTAATCTGTTAAAAACAGGGAAAGAAAATTGTACTGAATTTCATTCATCCTCTAGGGGGAGAATGTGATTTAAATTTGGAATACTTTTTTTTTACGTTTATACTATACTGAACTACATCTGTGTTTACACCATTGAGTTTGTATACAAAGCATTAAGCATCTTTTTTAAAAAGGAATACGCATTTATTATGCAGCTATGATTAAGACAGCACCCTTTAAGACTTGCACCCGTGTGCAAAGTTTGTCGCGCGAAGGCTTAAATAAAATTACGAAAACCGACGAGGCCGTATGAGCTTGATGCCTTTGCTTTTCCGACAAAAAAATATTAGTCTAGGAATTTGCCTCGTTTTGTTTTCTTCAAATACATAAACGTTAAAAAGTTTATTTTAATTTATTTTTATAAATAAGTTTGTGTTCTAAAAATACGTTACGATGTTAAATCAAAGCGACAGGGACAGTGAATTGTCGGATTCCATCAGTGCAAATGCTGCCGCAATTATACTCATCAACAATAAATGTAGGTACCTCTCTCTATCAATAATTGGACCAATGTTTCGAATGTTAACTTTTACTTTTAATTATCATTATTTTTAATAAATGCTTATCTCATATTATTATTGTGTTAATTTTTTCGCAAATGGTACGAAAAGTAGAGTATTTTCCTCGGTGATAAAGCTGTCTTAGTCTTGGGTGAACTCAAATCTCTCGCTACACTCAGGACTCGTCTTAAATCCCTCGCTTCGCTCGTGATTTAAGTTTTTAACACCCTCGCTACGTTCGGGAGTGAACCTCGGGTCCTTCGTTACGCTCGCGATTTAAATCGTCACCTGCGACAGAAGACACTGCTTTATCCCCTTGGTTAACCGCTTGTATGCCGGAATTACAGACACAATTAATTACGAATTGTGTCTCGCGTAGATCTACGTTCCGGCATACAAGGGGTTAATAATCTAATAATTGTTATTTATTCCTATTTTTTATACACTTTGACATTTCATGATGAAGTATTTTTAATGAATTCCTTTTTTTATTATTTTGATGTATGATATTTTATGTTTTCATTCTGATCCCATTAATTTAATATTAATAATTATTTGTGTGTTGGGAATGTGAGGACCATGTAGGTCATTACTTTTTTGTTTTGTCTGTTTTTAGCGTCGCCTGGTATTTTGAGTAAGTCCTAAAAGCAACCTACACAAATGTCCTTTTTCTGGTGTTGTTCGTCGTGTCGTTGAGCGCCTTGAGTAATGACTTATGAGTCGAGCTACACGATAACTGACAAATGCTTGCACTGGCTGGACAAGTCCACTCAAATCTGTGTGGTTCTTTCTTAAAAAGACTATCTCAGACACTAGTCTACGGTAGTCCTCATGTAAGTTGACCAAGACTTTTGTCTGAACTTAAGATAATCCTCTAAGTTTGTTTCGACTGTTTTTACTCAGAGTAGGATGACAAGAAAAACCACCCAAATTTAGTTTTAAAAAAAAAAAACGATTTGCAAGTGTTTTTAAAAACCTACTTGCAAAATAAACGCCACGGAACTAGGGCTTGCATTATCCGTATTTTCTTATTATCCGCACAATACGGTTAATTAAATGTTTCTATCTGGTTTTTACGTATAATAAGTACCTACTGATATATTTTAGTTTTTTTTTTTAATAAAACTAATAAACCAATATTTCAAGCTACAATCACAAAAAATAACTTTCTAAACATAGAATTATGTGATCAAAAAATACCGATACAACTGTAGAATTGTTTTTAGGGTTCCGTTTCCTCAAAAGGAAAAAACGAATCCCTTATTTGTATGTCTGTGGTTTGTCTGTCTCTGTCTGTCTGTCCAAACCCTTTATCTCGAAAACGCGTGGAGGTATTAAGTTGAAATTAAAACCATATACCTACTTAAATCTGTGGTCCCTGTATGGCAGTTTATGTCGCAAGTTTGTACGGAACCCTCGGTGCACGACTGACGCGCTCTTAGCCGGTTTCTTTTTCTCGTACTGAACGCATTTCTAATTCCAAATGAGGTTTTAAAATGTCACAAATCATTTTAACCGAATCAAATCAACCTAATTAATAGTAAAGAAACTAAAAATATTACAATCAGTTATTAAAATCTCAATGACTATACTACAATAGTATCGTCATCCGCCTCCTCTTTTCCCAAGTTGTTTGTTTGTTGTTTTCTTTTTAAAGTTGCCCCACACTATAAATGTCTTCTGGATCGTGGGTGCGTATACAAACATTTAAACTCACATACACAAACAGCCAGACCCGGAACAACTATCTGTAGGCAATACAAATATTTGTTCCGTGCGGGAATCGAACCCGCGACACGCAGCGCAGCAGTTAATCGCTCAGCCATTGCGCCAACCGTGGCGTCACACACACATTTTATTTGGGCTTTAGGGCCACTGACTACTTGTAACGACTGTCAAAGATCTACAAATGACAGCCGGAGTCAACGGCTTATCGTGCTTGTCAAGGCACTGAGAAAACTAGATAATTAGGGTACACGTGTTATTGGCAAAATTGTGGTATCTCTCGTCCACAAAAGCCATTAATGAAGAGTTGAAGTTGAAGTAGATAATTAGGTATGTAATGGTCGGTCGCCTATCTACGGACCAACCTAGAACCTATTTTTTTTCATAATATGCTATTTTTTTAGCTTTTATACTTTGTTTATGCTAATTCTAATTGTGACTGTATTTAATTTTCTTGGTTTTCACGTTTTATGTACGACCGATAACTTGTATGTGTGGTGTTTACTGTTAGTATATAACTCCTACTAATATTATAAATGCGAATGTTTGTGAGATGTATGGATGTTTGTTACTCTTTTACGTCAAAACGGCTAAACGGATCTTAATGAAATTGGGCACAGTGGTAGATTATGGTCTAGAATAACATATAGGATACTTTTTTTCGATATCACGCGGGCGAAGCCGCGGGCGCCAGCTCGTCGGTTATTAATAAATAAAATAAAAAAAGATTAAGATTACAAATAGAAAAAGAAGCCATTACACTAGATCAACATACAACTTAATTTAATTAAACCGAAATTTCGCATAATAATCAAAAAACTTACGTTCTCGAACATGGCAATATCACATTGCACTGGGATCGATCCATCATCACTGAAAGAACTATTGTTGCCAATAAGCTTGATATAGTGGACCGTTCAGAGCGGTGCGCAATGATTGTTGACATAACAGTCCCGCATGACGAGAACCTCGAGAAAGCAGAGAAAGACAAGCAAATCAAGTATATTGACTTGGCTCGCGAGGTTGTCGACATCTGGGATGTGGTATTATTATTAATGGTGGTAAATTGAAAACCCTATAAAATTTTTGCTTTTCTGAAAATTCAAATATTCAAATCCACTCGAATTGTGGTGTCTAAATTATTTGGTGACGAAGTCATTCGCTGTCGCTGCGCAGAAGGTGGATGACGCATAACCATAACTCACTAACCGGCTAATTTCTTCTCGTATTTGTGTTTTAATTGATTCGCTCACATTTGAAGATGAGCAACTTTCTGTATCTTGTATTATATTTTCCGCTGAAGTGTTATGTTAAAATATTTAGAAATCATTTTAACATCAATGTCAGTCTCACAGATTTGTTATAGGATTTTTGCTTTTCTGTCAACATAAAAATAGTGAGGGTTGTGTAAATGTTTATTTCTGAAAACTGTCGCAATGCATGATCAAATAACATTTCATTAATGACTTATTGTGATTTGTATAATGAATTAACAACACAAAGGGTGACTAGGTACTCTGCCAAAAAAAAACACTATTCATATATAAACAACAAAATATAAACAAATTCAATTCTAATACAAAGACAGTCTTCGCCCTGCATTTGGATAGAAGCAATGCTGTACATAGTTGTAATCGAAGTCATAAAATGGTTTTGAAAGGAGCCACTTTTTTTTTTTAAACGTTGCCCCACACTTGGAATTTCTCCTGTATCGTGGGTGCGTTTACAAACATTTAAAGTCACATACACAAACGGCAAGACCCGAAACAACTATCTGCAGGTCATACAAATATTTGTTCCGTGTGGGAATCGAACCCGCGACACGCAGCGCAGCAGTCGATTGCTCAGCCACTGCGCCAACGGTGCCGGTCTTGTTCTTGCAGCAATGATTATGCTTTTTACGGTTCCACCTGAGTTAATGACTCAGCGGTATGCCACAGTGCCATTTGGTTGTACAAAGTCCCAGAAGTCGCAGAATCCGTAAAGATGAGTGTGCTTCCATAAAGGGGAAGCACGTAGTAAATATGTTAATTTATGGTCGAAACATCAGTTACGAATTATGGTAATAACCGAATGCATGTTAATTTGGAGCAATCATTCAAAACTTTGAATTTTTTCCTCGATTTAATCGGGAAAGGAATTCTTGAAGATTGCAGACCCAGAGAGACGAAGATAACTTTTTTCAATATTTTTTTCTGTCAGGAGCCATTATGTTTAATTAAAAAACCATTTGTCTGTCGGTACTGTCCGCTAAATATATTTCGCATTTTAAAAGACTGTTTTTAATTTTTTTTTTTCTACAAAATATTTATAAATATAACTATTTTAAAATAATACATCTTTTAGATTTCCACCTCTTTAGAAGTTATAAGGAAGTTCACAATTGTTACGACTTTAGAAGTAAATATCTTATCAACCATTGATGTAACAAATGGTGTGAGCAACTTCTATGTTATTTTCCAAGACGTAACGATGCCGGTGTTGCGGGTCCTGCCGGGGTTGCGGGTTGTTCGAAAGAGATACCGCGGCCCCGGAACGTAAAGGGCAATAGAAGGAACATGGGTGGGTTTTAGTCAGTACAAGTCTGACACTCTCCCCCGCTCCGCCCAGAGCGGGGGAAGTTATTTGAAGATTTCCCACGCCCAAAAAAAAAACGTATCGATAGACACCACACGTAGAAATATTTATACATTTCAACCCTCAGTTACGAATTACTTTTCAATTTTTTTTTCAATTAACATTACGCTACGTTCATCCAACTATTGCGTGAAAAAGGAAGACTTCTATCTTCTATGTAAGCTATACCTAAGATAATGAAAAGTAACTCGGTCATTCTCCAATTCGGCATTCTTTGCCTAATTACCGTAACCTTTTTTATTTTTCACTAATTTGACTTTAACACATTAAAATATTAAACAAATCAAAGATATAAATTCTATAATTAATGAGGCATGTAACAATTAATGGTGGTTTTCTAGGAAATGAGACATAAAAATTTTGTGAGTATGGTAATTAGAAAAATGAAATATTTAATGCAACGGTAATTAGAAAATATCATCAAGTCTATGTAAAGTATGACATATTGAAATGATAATAATACACATTAATAATTTGTACACATATCGTATCGTACCGTATCATAAACATAACCAATAGTAAAAAAGACACTTTATCATTGCTGCAATTTATAAAAAATTAGACTTTCAATGAAAATCAGGTACTTAAAAATAAACTAAATAACTAAACAGAACTGGACGCCCTGGATAGGAAGGTTAACGGTATTTCGTATGCATCACCCACGTTCTTCGGTTATGCGACTGTATATCCCGCGGAGTTGTGGAGGTCGAGGCTTTTTAAACGTCAAGACTCTCCACAATCGCGAGATATGCAGTCTCAGGGAATATTTCCTAGAAACCGACGTGGGAATGCATCGGGATGTGGTTGCAGTGGACAAAGGCCTCACCCCGCTCTCCTTCGCTAAAGAGAACTGGCGCAAACCTGACGACCGCAGGGAGGTATGGCAGAGTAAGGAGCTTCACGGACGCTTTTTCCGGGCCCTACATGGACCCGATGTAGATCAATCAGCGTCCGTAGCCTGGCTACGTTCCGGGGATCTCTTTGGAGAAACCGAAGGTTTTGTCTGTGCAATTATGGATGAAGTTATGATGACAAATAACTACCGGAGATTTATTGTGAAGGACGGCACGGTTGACATATGTCGGGCATGCCACTGTCCGGGTGAATCAATTCGACACATTATCTCCGGTTGTTCTCGTCTAGCTAACGGAGAGTACTTGCATAGACACAACCTTGTAGCCAGGATTATCCATCAGCAACTTGCTCTAAAATATAACCTTGTGGAATCGGAAGTGCCGTACTACAGGTATGAGCCCGACCCAGTTCTCGAACATGGCAATATCACATTGTACTGGAATCGATCCATCATCACTGACAGGACTATTGTTGCCAACAAACCTGATATAGTGGTGGTGGATCGATCAGAGCGGCGCGCAATGATTGTTGACATAACAGTCCCGCATGATGAGAACCTCGTGAAAGCCGAGAAAGATAAGCAAATCAAGTATATTGACTTGGCTCGCGAGGTTGTCGACATGTGGGATGTGGACTCAGCGATCATTGTGCCGATAGTCGTATCTGCCAATGGCTTAATTGCCAAGAGCCTCAACCAATACCTGAGGAGGCTCTCGTTAGGCAGCTGGATCAAGGGCTTGATACAGAAAGCGGTACTCCTGGACACGGCTCGTATTGTTAGGAGGTTCCTTTCTCTGGAGCCCTGACCGCCGGTAGCTTCGCCCCTGTTCCCGATACCGGTGGGCTACTATTTTTATATTTTTAAATGTTTTTTTTTTTGTTTTTGATAAGAAATACGTAAAAATATAAAAATTATGTATGTAAATAAATAAATGACTTCAAAAACTAAATAAAACAAACATTGTCTTAATTCGTATTTTTTTTAGTTTGTTGAAACGATATTTATTAAAAAGGGTCATTTTTTTAAATTCGTTCTCGGCGTTGTCGTGCGGCGAGCCTTCTCTTTTCTTTAACTTCCTCTTTGGTCTTTTTGGGTTTTCCCATCCTAAAAATTAAATAACTTGATGAATGGTCAGCATATAATATAGACATATTCACGGACAATAATAATATACGGGAAAACTTTCCATTGGTACGACATCGCGGCTACAGTTAGTAAACAAGTACCTATTAATTTTTCATACAACGGTAATTATAAACATATGGTAATTAGTATACGGTAATTAGAAAACGATAGATTTTCTTAAAAATGTCGAAAACCGACACAGTATGCAAATACTAGCTTATTACAACGTACGGAGGCCAAAGTACTGTCTCCATTGACATGATCAACTTGGGTCTAACTTAAAAAATCAAGTATTAAAATAAGTACAACGGTAATTAGAAAAGTTTTTAACCAAGGCTACGGTAATTATATACTCATGTGCTTCATTGGCGGTACACTAACGTTAGAGACGTACATCTGCTGAAGACCCGCTGCACACACTGAGGAGACGCGACGCGTACGGTAGTGATGTGCTAAATACTGTTATTTAGGGATGTGCACCCGAGAAAAGAAAATGTCACGGCAATTATAACTTTCGATTGGACATGCGGTTACTTAATGATAGTTATTTATAGACTGGTTCTATTGAGTCGATATTTTGATAAGCGATACACGTTGCTTAATACCGTTTAAAATGTTGAATGGATCAAAGTAAATCTGTACGTTATAAAAATTACAAGCAAGTTTTAACATTAAGTTGGTGTGCGGACACGCCACGGTAATTAGAGAACAGAGGTTCTTTGAACATAAGTTAAATTAATTTAGTCTTAACTACTTAAAACAGAAGCCAATGTTTTTGTTTACAGCTAGATACGGATGCCATCTGACATTAAAAAAAAATGCATGATTGAATATGATAATACTACGGATTATGCAAGCCCGGACACGTAAAACTGGCTAATCGGAGAATGGCCGAACTACGTGTCGTTTCTGATCACGCTATGCGGTTATCAACTGATGATTCATATATTGTCAAACATCCAACTTCGTGGCGGCACTTTGATTTGGGAGGCCCTCCCGACCTTATGACCTGTGGAAATATACAAATACGGGTCGTGGAACTTTTAGGAGAAGGCTCGAAGATTCGGGAAAAAAAACAAAACTGACGGAATTTGGTTATACTATTAGGTACCTATGTAAAGTCAAGCAATAAAATTTATACATACTCACATATACACTTAGAAAAAAATCAAAAGCGATATATAGTTATCTATTAAACTTTATGCACATGTGTAACAAATTGTACAAAACCGGACTTAATGCATTTTTTTGCGGATGGGAAATCATCTTATAACATCCTCTGGGGCGGACCGAGAGGGGGGGAGTGTCAGACTTTACTAAAACCCACCCATGTTCTTTCTGCCCTTTAAGTTCCGGGGCCGCTGTATTTTTTTCCAAGAACCCGCATTCCGGGGACGTAATGCCTTCATGTCTGTTTTATTTTTAAAAAATAACGTTGCCGTACACTAGGTATTTTTCCTGTATCGTGGGTGCGTTTAAAACCATTTAAACTCATATACACAAAAAGCCAGACCCGAAACAACTACCTGTACAATGTACATGTATACAAATATTTGTTTCGTGCGGTGATCGAACCCGCGACACGCGGCGCAGTCGATCGCTCAGCCACTGCGCCAACCGCGCCGTTCCGACATTCTCCTACCGTATTTCGGAAAGAAATACGAAAGAAGTCTTAACTCAAAGTAGAAACCGTTAATTTTCGAGAAAATTGCTTTTGACTTTTACTAAGTTTAAGTAAGTACATTTTATAACTCGTGACTGTACACCTCTGCCTAGCCTTTTAGAGATTACAAGCATGATGATAAGTTCTACGGACACAATATACTAAAACAATTTTATTTCAAACTAGCTGTCTCGCGCGGTTTCACCCGCGTTTTTAGTTGCTTCCCCGTTCCCGTGGGTAGTAGCGTGTATTGTATTGCCTATGTTACTTCCTGATAATGTAGCTTTCTATTAGTGAAAAACTGGTTAAAATCGGCCCAGTAGTTTTGGAGCCTATTCGATACAAACAAACAAACGAATCTTTCCTCTTTACAATATTATTAGTAGATATATATTTAATTTCTTCCCATTTAATTTTATATTATGGTACCTTCTTAGGTTCACCTAACGAATCCTAGTCAGATTGAATAAAGACCTAATATATCTTTTCTATTCAGGTTTCAGTAATTTCTCCGTAAACAGTTATTTACTATCAAAGGAAACTAAATAGCCTATTTATTTTTCGTGGAAATAACTGTCGGTTCTTTATTTCGTTTACTTAGATTGCTTTAGAGATCACTTTATCGTTAGGTTTTCAAAGAATTCATAGAATTAAGTATTTCAAGAATTCTTATCATTCCTTGAGTTTGATGACCTTCTACAGGTCATATTCCTTCACACGTGTTTCATTGTGACTGGAAAACTAAGTTTTCAGGAGGTTTTTTTTTGGGGTGGGAAGTCTTCAAATCCCCCACTCTGGGCGGGGGGAGTGTCAGACTTTTAATGACTAAAACCCACCCATGTTCCTTCTATTGCCCTTAACGTTCCGGGGCCGCGGTATCTCTTTCGAACAACCCGTAACCCCGCGCGCCAGCGGAGGCTCTGGCAAGCCCCTCTGCTTTGCTGACAGCTCTTTGAGGCGCGCGTGAAACACAAACGCGCCGTCGACACGGCCTGTCGTCAGTAGACGGACGGACGGTGAGCTACCCATTGCTCACCGTCCACAGGCCCGCATCTACGGTGGCCGGGAATTATCTCGCGGCGCCCTGGGTGTCTCCCGCGGCGGCTGGGTTGGTTTGAGGTTCTCTCCCTCAAACGCCCGGCCACCTCCTTCGCTAGCATTACTGGTTCGCAGAAGGAGGTGACTGCCTCCCATTCCCTCTATCTCCGGACCATGGACTGAACCAGGGCCGGACGCGAGAGAGCGCCGCCACCGATCGCCTCTACGAGGGCACGGCGGTGCTCCGCCCAAACTGGGCAGACCGCCACTGTGTGCTCCACCGTGTCCTCCGGGCGATCGTCACAATGGTGACACCCGGGCGTTTCCTCCCGCCCGATTATGTGCAGGAACCTCCCGAAACTTTTTCAGGTGGCTTAGTTTTCCACTTTCCTTTCGAGTTTTTGTCATGGCAAGAAGTAGCCTGCAAAATTCAAAGGTTCTTACGTGTTTTCGGGTTCCGTGCATCAAAAGGAAAAAACGGAACCCCTTATAGGGTCACTTTGTTGGCTGTCTGTCTGTCAGTCTGTCTGGCAAGACCCTTTATCTAGGAATCGCGTGGAGGTATCAAGTTCAAATTACCGTTGCCATATACATACTCAAGTCAATTGTCCCGTGGAGTTGTCAGTCAAAAGATATGGGCCTTTATGTCGTAGTCCGTCTCGCACTTGGTGGGTTTTTCAATTTGTAGGCCCGTGTCAGGTTGTGTTCATGAAAATATGATTCACGACCGATTTATTTTTTTATTTTTTTGACGGCACGGTTGGCGTAGTGGCTGAGCTATCGACTGCTGCGCTGCGTGTCGCGGGTTCAATCCCCGCACGAAACAAATATTTGTATGGCATACAGATAGTTGTTTCGGGTCTGGCTGTTGTGTATGTGAGTTTAAATGTTTGTTAACGCACCCACGATTCTTGTAGTTCGGCTTTGCTCTTATCTATTACTGCCTACCCCGATACGGATAACCTTAGTCAGACATAGGATAATCAAGATTCCACTAGAGGTAGATAAAACTAATGCGAACTTAATGATTCTGGATCGTAGGTTAATGTTAAATCACTATCAAGTTATATGATAACAACGAGGACGCTCTATGAGCCGGAACTTCGCAAACCAGTGACGTCATCAGGGTATTCAATCAGCAGAAAAAGAATTGACCCCTAACCGCTACACATTTACCCCTAGAAATCTGATACCGTACATGACGTCATTTTGGTCTAGTTCTCTAATTCCTAGTATCTAGTGGAACAAAACCCATATTATTTATATTGTATCCTCACTATCCTCACTAATATTATAAAAGCGAAAGTGAGTTTGTTTGATTGTTACCTCTTCACACCTTAATGGCTTAACTGATTTTGATGAATTTTAGTACAGAGATAGTTGACACCCTGGAGACGGACATAAGCTAATTAATTTTTTTAAAGTGGGAAATGAGGGAGAAAGTGGGCAGAAAAGTGAAAACTTAACTTTGCTATTACAATCAATAAGGCGCAAGGGCAAAAACTACAGGTAGCAGGTACCTGCAAATCAGGAAAGGGGAACTGTGTTACCCCGAATTTTACGCGAGCGAAGCCGCGGGCAAAAGCTAGTATTATATCTTTATAAAAAAAAAAAATAACCGACTTCTAATAAGTAGAGGTACAGGCGAGGTCCAGATCAAATACTGGTAATGAACTACGTCCGGAACGAATTGACATTTGTACCTTATGTCTCAGGTCATCGGCGGTCAGCGGCTTTGATCGTCACTGGCCATGGAAAATCTCACTCCCCGTGATAATCCAAGAATAGCTTATGCATTCACGTGCCAGTTATGTAATCGAGTGCAATGGAGCGCACACCTTACTGCCGCTGGCACATGAATAAACCTATAAATACGTTTTAATCTTACAGACAAATTGATAAGATCCTACTATATCCTATTATTTTATTATCCTACTTAATATTATAGGTAAATGCGAATGTTTGTGAGGATGTATGGATATTTGTTACTCTTTCACGTCAAAACGGCTTAACGGATCTTGATGAAATTTGGCACAGAGGTAGATTATAGTCTGGAATAACATATAGGATACTACTTTTTTTCGATATCACGCGGGCGAAGCCGCGGGCGTCAGCTTGTGCAGAATAATAGTTATGGGTGGTAATAACATAAAGCAAAGTTGAATATTTTGATAACTACAATAGTGGTTAGGTTATTGGCTTATTAGCAAATTCAACAAACGCAATAGATTTTTTCATGATAATTATAATACTCATAATGTGTACTTTAATTAAATATGCTGAAATGATTTCGTTCTTGTTTTTCCAATTTACTGTTATCTAACGACGCATTTCTCTCCCACTCGATGTTTACGAAGAATATTAAACTAGACGTAATTAAAGAGGACATTAACTATCACGCACGTAGACGTAGTTAATAAAGGTTGTAGAAGAGCGCAAATAACTGCACACGTGCGCGTGAGTAGGTACGGTGCCGCCACGTCTCGCCGGTTCGCTATAGGTCAAAAAATCGAAATTTTACACAGGTTACGAGTTCCCTTGTACGCTAGCTATACATTTCTGATTTAATGAGGAATAACCGAATCCTACGTGCGGTGCAAACACCGATGGACACGCGCGCAGTGCTCTCAACGCTTGGCGTTCACTGTGTCACCGCCGAGCGTAAGTAGGGCCTGGATGAGTGCCAGATCCCGAGCCAATCTCCGGCGCAGTCTTTCAAAATCGCACCCAAACATATCCGAGTTTTACGACTCCACAAAAAAAAAACATTACGAGGTGTAACCGAACAATAATATCACTGTAAAGCTGCTGGTGATTTAAACCCGTCTGCCTGTCTGACCGCCTGCCGTCAACAAATTGTGAGTCACCGCGATAAGTTACCGGTGAAAATTACAATACCCACTATTTATATCACGTGCAAGTTGTGGCAGCGGTAAAAATTGGATAGACACGTCCAACTTTGTGAACATAACTAAGAATAGGTAGTGTTTTTCTTTCGTTTTTTATGCATCCGGGCCACCGACCGCAAAAAGAAGTAGGTAGCAGGATCACTAGTTTGTCGTTCGTATACAGTCCATCTTTCAAAACTCTGTTTCACTGGATAGAAATATGTTTGGTATCAAATTGAAATTAATATCAAATACCACTCCGTTTGATTTTCACCCGTTTTCTTTTCTTTTCTTTTGTTAATTTTCTGGTTTATTAATGTGAAAGATGCCACAGACGATTCAACTTTTTGATTTTTGACAAGAGCAGGAGGATGATCATGGCCGAATCAATAGAATGAAAGAGCGCAATAGTCTAGTCTATGAATTGGGGATGACTTGATCTTTTTTTGAGTCTCGCAGTAACTTTCGTTGAATTCGCTATGCCGGAAACAGATTCTGCAGAATACATGTTTCAAAATAGCAAATAATATATTTGAGGAATGGTATGAAGCAGCGACTGTTAGAAAACTATTAACCGAAGTAGAGTTCGCTACAAAAAAAAATACCAAAACTCAATAGGGCTTTACCAAAGCAAAAAGCAGAAAGGCAATATTTTCATTTCGATATTCTCCGTGTGGTTGTGGGTTCAAATCCGGCCAAGTATCAATGTGTGCGAGTGACTTTTCAAATCATGTACCTATGTATACCTTCCCAGTTTATCTTGGGCATCGCTAACAGCGTTGAAGGAAAACCTCGTAAGGAAACCTGGACTTATAATTAATATTAAAGTCCCGCGTGGTGATCAGTGCTCAGTGCTAAAATCTGGTTCTTCTAACCTGACAGACAGATGTGTTGCTGGGGACTTTGTTACGCCACTTCTTCTTCCCAGCTAAAACACTAAGAAGTGGCAAAGGGCAGGGCATTTCAAAAAGTGCTGATTATCAGCCTAATTTGAATAAATGACTTTTTCTCATGCCTTCTCTACATGAGAAGAGGACTTTGCCCAGCAGTGGGACAGTAATAGGTTTGTATTATTATTATCCGTGCACTTTAATAAATAAATAAATTCATTTCTTTTCTCACCACAATATTTAAAGGTAACATGGAAACATTGTTTGGTAACTATATTAAAACGTTCATTACACATTCTTAAATGTCCTAAGATTGCCTATGGATTCACAAAAATGTACGTAGTAGAATCCTTTAGTATAGGAACTGAAACAAAAGGGCTGATTCTACTTCAGCCACACCTAGATTAGTCCACGCTACGGCACTGCGCCAGTCCCACTCGCACTTCTCATTCAGCCGTTTCATAAATAAAGGGTGCTATTTTCAAGATGCGTCTCGAAAAACATCTGGTGAACATTGGTGAGATAAAGTTAACGTGAGAGAGTAGATATTTTAAAACTTACATTAACCAACTTATTTATGGTATCAATATCCTATCACTGCAGACCTACCGCATACAGTGCCTGAGGTAGCAGCATCACAATCGCCAGCAGACGGGCATCAACACCCGTCTTGGAGTAATCAAAAATGTTTTCAGTTGAGGTATGATGGTATATCACAGAAATTCTTGAGATCCTATTAATTTTCCATTGTTACTAAAAGATCTTAACAGATCATCCACATAGACATAGAAGAAAAATAGCAAAATATACATTTATATACAACCGCGCAAGTTTCTCTACACATGAATAGGAAGAACCACGTAAACCGGACCAAATATCACAGAGTCATGAGGTAAAAAACATTAAAAAAGAACCTCCTCGTTTTTAGAATTCAGTCAAAAAACATCTCAATATAATATCACGGGATAGCCAAGAGTTGAAAGACAAAACAAAACCTTGAGTTAATTGCGTTCTTAATAAATGCGTTCGCACTGGCAAAACATTCACACTTGACCAGAGACATCAATTATGTGAATTTATTGACTAAAACGAATTTAAATACACATGGAAATTCAGGTTTACTTCCTAACGACACGATGGAGTAATGTTAGTAGCAGTATTAGTAGAGTACAAGCCCAGCAGCAGCTCGTGAGCCCCGCATTGACATTAGAAACATTGGGCTTTATGGTTTTTACTTATAAATGCGATAGGACAGGTCTACGACCCTATATTTTATCAAGTTGTGTATGTAGCGGCCTACCTGGCCAATAAAATAAAACGGGGGTATGAATTAAATTATAAATAATTGTTTTTTTTTTATAAAAAACAATTATTTATAATTGTTTTCGTCAAATTTTCGTATTTGATTCTTAATAATTTTTTATTTGTAATTCTTTTTAATTATCTTTAAAAGGGGAGAAGGTTCTATGTTCGACAGTATTTTTTTAATGCACGTTTACCGATAACTCCGCCAACTGGGGGATCGATTTTTATAATTCATTTTTGTTCGAAAGGGTAAACTTCCGAGGTCCCATAACATTTTATTTATATTTTTTTGTTAGTCTATTATTCCTTTTTTTTCTGATGATCTGTTTATATCTATTAGTAACAATGGAAAATGAAAACTCCATAAAAATTGCGTGTGTGAACCGATTCTTTTGATTCATTTTTTATTTGAAAACTAGTGCTTCCTGTTTGGTCCATTTTCGACAATGGCATCAATGAGAAAACCATATAAATCTTGAATGTTTCTTCATATACATGAGCGACATGATAATAGGTATACTTATTGAACGACACGTGACACTGATGAAAATTCAAAGAAGTTGACAAACCCGCTTAATCAAACAAAAAATTGTCGAGATACATACTGACAGGAGCAAACTGCTTCAAAATGGGTGCAGTTACAAGTGAGACAAACTAGCAACTTGTACAATAATGATGCAATCTGAATTATAAATTGCGAAAGAAACTCTCGCGTCACGTACCTACCTACATATGTGACAAGAATTTTAAACACACAGAAAACACCCTTGAAAACTACAGACGGAAATATTTTTATAAACCAAAACAGAAGTTTTCACTGACGAAATATCTTCACGTGATTGCAAATTATGTCTCATGGGTGTCTGCCCGATGATTCTGTCTGGCAAACACATCACAGTCGACCCAGAAACACTTGGCTTGGCAGTTCACACCGCAGGACGGGGTTCATTGCTCTATCAAAAGAAGATGAACAGTTTTGGATCGTATAATTGCCGCTTACATAATGAGTTATTTAGGTGTCTGGACTCCGACATGCGGGACAGCGTGAGACGCAAACATTCACTGCGCAATAAATATTATTGTTTTTCCTCGAAAATTATAAGGAAAATTGTTTCAAAAACTTTGTTTGGTCTAAAAGAGATAAAAATACAACTGATACTCGATTTGTTTTTTTCAGTTGTGGTTTAATTACTTTGTTATAGGCTACCTACTTCATGGTTATATGGTATTGCGCAATGACCTATCCGCATTGCAAGTTTTTTTAATATTTTATGTCATCTCGGATATGTTAGATTTTGGATTGGCCAGTTATACAATGAGTAGGTATTTTGGTAGATTAATGATACAGAAATTAGGCCTATCAATTGAGAAAACTGAGAAATACAATAAATAGTACTTAAGTACTTTATCGAGTACCTATACTGGAAAGTATTAAGGGCCAATAGAACGCAGTATGCACTGTAAGCATGAGCGAGCCAAGTGAGCTTGAAAGGTAATCCGCCTCAGCAATAATGTTTTTTTTTTTGTGAGAAATAAGGAATGGAGTAGCTGTCAGCTTATGTTTATGCAGCTTCGAAATTGTTGCATGCCGCATCGGATAACTTTGTTTCTGTATGAATATAATAGAGCAATGCCTTGCATCATCCTCTCCACAGTCACGATGATGATCATTTAGGCCAACTCAGTAAGCGGTCCTTTCTTTCTGAAACGATCCAGACAACCTAGGTATCTATGAGAAGCGTTGCTCTCCACCATACTCAAGATGTGGTACTCTTTATGGGTAACTTACATTCATCATACTTACGTGTTAAATGCATTGTTATAAATATTGGGAGCTATGGTCGAACGGTTCACGTGTCTGTAAAACGATCGCAGACTGCAGGGCGGCGGCTGGCGACCGCAACCGCATTACTGATATTAATATACATAGGCACCTATTATTTCTACCTAACTAGAGCACTGCTATCTGGGTAGACATAAATCGTCGTATTATACAAGCGAGCTGCCGTTGCTTCGCTCGGCGACACTTGTCAACCGAAATCAAGCCGCAAGTCACATCACATACACACATATGTCGATTCTTGAAAATACAATTATCCGGTAGCATTTAAGTTCGACGGCATGGTTGGCGCAGTGGCTGAGCGATCGACTGTGTGTCGCGGGTTCGATTCCCGCACGTAACAAATATTTGTATGATCTGCAGATAGTTTTTCCGGGTCTGGCTGTTTGTGTATGTGAGTTTAAATGTTTGTAAACGCACCCACGATACAGGAGAAATTCCTAGTGTGGGGCAACGTTTTTTTTTTAAAAAAAAACAAAGGAAAGTTCAATTATTTGCAACAAGCACAATCAGTACCATTCATAAATGTTACCTACTAAATTCTTTAAATGATGAAAAATTTAATGCGAAGCAGGTATTTATTATAAAAATTGACGTACCTACATTTTTACGTTATGTCTATCTGATTCTGCGCACTCCTGCTTGGGCTTCTGATTACGGGATTTTGGGACCGATTTCTGAACTTTGTTAGACATATCAGTTAAGATATAGGTACCTACAAATAGGTAAACGAAGCCACTAGTTCTTAGCGCTCCACGATAGTGCCCTCATCTAAGGTTAGATTGAACTTAAATGTTAATTAATGGTGGCTGTACCTTCACACACGCCGAGACAATCCGAGGCAGTGTATAAGTAGTGTTAATCTAGCTTCGGTGCCTCAGCCCGCGATGCTGAGCCAGTAATTCCAAACCAGCCCCTAATTAATGACCTCATTCAGATCCAGGCTGTCCTTTTGCTGTCCTCCCCAGCGACGCCTTAAGCCGAGGCTCGTACTCTACAAGGGGTGCGCTTAGCTAAAGTTAAACTGCGAGACGACATAAAAAAAATCTTGGTGCCTCGGTCCCTCGGTGTACCTCGCTAGCTCTCCGTCCCGGGTCAGTTATTGACACAAAGAGAGTACATACAAACAAAACAACATGAATTATTTCACATTTTGTACCTACATCATGGCAAATAACTATCTATTTAGAGCCTTCTTGTCCATCGACTCAACTCGAAGAAATGACATAATTAAAAGCGTACATAAAATTTAACTACGTAATGCCCGAGGCATTACGTAGTTAAATTTTATGTACGCTTTTGACGCTACTGCCTGATACATTTTTTTCATTTATATGTTTCCGTTGCCAAATGGAAAACGGAACCCCTATAGATTTGCCCTATCCTTCTGTCTGTCTATCCGTATGTCACAGTCACAGTCATTTTACTCCGAGATTATTGGCACCACATAGTTGAAATTTGGAGAGTAGATGAACCGTTTTCTATGAACCGCTACACAAATGTGAAGCGAAATTATACAATAACCAAAAAATAGGGGTAGCAACTGAGGGTTAAAAAAAATCTATGTATAAAACTCTTCAATAATTATATCCAGGTTTCTTTTACATATTTTTTCTCAAGTAGGTAAATGTACGTATGGTTTGAACAAGATTTTGCTATTACATTTTTGAGATATGATATTTTTAACCGACGAAAAAAAGGAGGTTCTCAATTCGACATGTATATTTTTTTTTTTTTTATGTATGACCACGCATAACTTTTTATTGAGACGTCCGATTTGAAAAATTTTTTTTTCATTGGTCAGGGTATATTTCAAAGTTGGTCCCATTTTAATGAGAAAAAAAAAATCCGCCCCTAAGGGTGGGAAAGTAGGGGGTGATTGATTTTTTTCACACTGAATTTTCAATTGTGAACAGATTTTGTTTAAATTTGGCACATTTATGTAGTTCTGATGACATTTCGACGTTTTAAAGATCTGATGATGGATGATGGAGACGGAAAACACTTGCAACTTGGAAGAGGTACTCAACAGTTTAAAGCAGCGATATATCGTGTTTCAACTCATTTCATTCAAGTTGACGAGAACTTTAGACCTTACTGGAGGCTGGCGCTGTCATTGAAGGTCTGACGATGGAGACGGAATGCAATTGCAAGAGGTCCGCATGGATTAACAGCAGCTATTCTGTGTTTGGGCTCCTTTTATTCACCTTAAAAAGATCTTTAAGCCAAGATGGATAATGACTGTCATGGATGATCTAACGATGGAGACGGAAGGTATTTGCAAGGCGTTCTTAACAGTCAACAGCAGCTATATCGTGTTTGGGCTCATTTTATGCATCTTGACGAGATCTTATCAGCTAGCTGGAGAATTACGGTCATAGAAGGTCTGATGATAGAGACGGAAAGTATTTCCTAGATGTTCTCAATAGCTCACAGCAGCTGTATTGTGTTTAAGCTCATTTCATGTACGTCGATGAGAACTGTTGACCTTGTTGGATTATGATTTTCATCGAAGCTCTGGCGGTGGAAACGGAAGGCAGTTACAAGAGATTCCCAACAGTTGGGCTTATATCTTGAACTTTATTGACAACTTTAGACCTTATTGGGTTAAAGGTGCCATCTACCTCGGCCCTGGTTCAGTCCATGGTCCGAAGCGAGAGGAAATGAGAAGCGGTTACCTCCCTAAAGAGATGTCAGCAAAGCAGAGAGGCTTGTCAAGTCCACCGCCTGCCGGGGTTGCGAGTTGTTCGAAAGAGCACGGGTATCGGAACATAAAAGGCAATAGAAGGAATATGGGTGGGTTTTTGTCAGTACAAGTATGACACTCCCTCCCGCTCCACCCAGAGCGGGGAAAGTTATTTGATAATTTCCCATCCGCAAAAAAAAGGGTTTCATCGACGGACGGATGCCTTTATTTAAAAAAAAACATAATAAGTGTGTTTTAGAGATTACGGCAAGAATTAAATTTCTGTATAATGTGCAGGGCATAGTGAGTTAACCTTTCAGTCTCTGCATTTCAGTCAGCGCGAAAATCATGCGGGTAGATGAACACCTTATTTGGTTCTAAATCTGATAATTTTAATAAAACTTTCAGTCCTAGGGCAATTCATGCTTTATCGAGGGCCGACCCTTGCAGTTTATGTTCCGTGACGGCCCAGCTTAGAATTACCGGCCACATCATGTGTTAAAAAACATTTTAAGTACTTATTCTCTTAAAAATTGCATTCAATAGAGATCCAGCAACACACCCATCGGTTTCACTCTATTTCCTTTGCTTTCATGAGCACCACAATTCTTCAGATTTTTTGGTAGGTACAACAATATCTGGAGGTATCCCAAGGACGCAATGGTGTTTCGAATTCATGGTAGTCATCTTAGTACTTGTCAACCTGTTTGACGGTAAGGAACATTCTTATCGAAGCACCATCCTTACGCTTACGCCAATCTTCGCTTATCAAGGATTTTTAAATAGCAATAGCAAGTAATGTAGGTTCCTAATAATAGCACCCAAATATTGAGCTCGATGTAGATTTCAACAAAAAATCGACAAAAATAGGAAACTAGAAAGCGAAAAAACAATATTTGATTTAAAAAAGCCGAGAAATTTGGAATTTTAATAACAACCAAACATTAAATACAAATTAGACTAAGTTAAGCAACAACAAATTTGCTGTTAAAGAAAACAAAAAATAGATAAATAAAAACTTTTTAACAAAAAATGAAACCGACGAAAAGTGAAAAATAAAAACCTTTTAGTCTAGGTAAGCTCCAAAGTTAAAGTATGAAATTAATTTTGAGGCGGCGCCAACATGCAATGATCGACGATCAATAAAGCTGTCAATATTTTCCGTTTTACGTTATTAGTTTTCTTGCTAATTTGGCGCCGACTTGAAATTAATTTCATACTTTAACTTTGGAGCTTACCTAGACTAAAAGGTTTTTATTTTTCACTTTTCGTCGGTTTCATTTTTTGTTAAAAAGTTTTTTTTGTAACAAACTACAGCCAGCCGCAACTTTGTTTTGCAATAAAATACAAAATATGTTTTGCGATTGGATCTACATTTTACATTTTGTTTGAATGAGCGTTAAAAATATTGTTATTGTAGATATTGTTTGATACTACGGAACCCTGACTCGACTCGTTTTACTTGACTCGTAAGGTTCAAAGCGTAGTTTTAACATCATAATATGGTGGTCCTCAAGTGCTTCAAATATCATGAACCACCATGTGAACGAGCAAGATGGTAGGCTACGAACAAGAAGACTGTTGGTGACAGCATTTACTGAAGAAGACTTAGACTGCCTAATATATCTTCCAGACGCGTTAAATGTGGTCGCTGATCGCGATACTCACTCAGCATTTTGGGAACACCCAGGAAGAGCCTTCCTGCTGAACTCGCTTTGAGCAATATAAGGCTCCTTGGACTCAAACCAAATCAAATACTTACGTCAACTTGATGAATAAATATCGCCTAACGAATATCAATCGAATTTAATACATAAAGAACTAAATAAATATTTCCCCGACACGTTCGCGTAAACAAGACAAATTTGAAAGTTTGAAACATGATTTAACTTTTAAACGACCCTTTTCATGTATAATACTTAAATGTATTTTAATATACATATAAAAGAAACATATTTTGACCAATGTCCCACTGTCTAGCCTTTGAAACTTTGTTTTTTTGTACTATATGAATTTATTTTTAGGGGTCCGTACATCAAAAGGAAAAATCTTAACCCTTATAGGATTACTTTGTTATCCGTCTGTCTATTAAGACCCTTTATCTCGGGAACGCATGAAGGTATCGAGTTGAACTTTAAATCATATACTCAAGTCTTGTGGACCCTTGAAGTTGTGTATATTTCAACCCTCTAAGTCTAGGCAGGCAAAAGATATAGCCGTTTATGTCGCAAGTTTCCGTACAAACTTGCTCTCGGTGCAAGAGTCCGAATAGGACTTGGCCGTTTTTTTTGTCTCTCATGAATTTTACATGAATAGAGAGATTTTAGATGGAAATAATCAAAGACAGTATGTAGGTATACTTTTAAACATATTTTGACACGAAATGCCCTACTCTGAATGGCCTATCTAAGTTGCCTGAATAATTATCTTAATTATAACTTAGATGCTACACAATGAAACTATTACTTATCGATAATTTTTTATTTCCAGAACCTAAAGTTTGCATTTTCATTAATGAAAGCTTAACTTTGATACATTTATTTTAAATGAACGCAAATCTGTGTCTTGTAAGTACGTTATAATTAACTGCGCATTACAGAACCTCATTAAAATCTGTAACTCCGACGAAGTTCACTACGCAGTAGCGGATTTCCACGGAGATACACGACCCGCGCCGGAGCAGCTGCCGTCATGACGTCAACTACTTAGGGCTCTCTGACCTATCACCTTTCCATTCACAGATCTATACACCCTTGAGCAATGGTTCTTATCAAAATGTGTAGTAAACAATTACTTATGAGCTGATAACACGTAGGCCCTACAAACTACTATGTATGTGTATGCATATCTTTGTTATGGTTATGATAAGCATAGTAGGTATAAACATAATTTATGAAAATAATACGCAAGAAGATACTTGGTAAATCACGAACTTGCTAGTATCAGTTCCCAATGGCTTATTAAGTCATTTGTAAAGCATAGCGCAGGGACAGTCCGCGAAATTTAAAATTCTCGACGTTTTTCTGCATTTTGCAGGTCAGACAAGTAGTATGTTGATTAAAATATGAATTGCGATCATTAACACAGTATGGGTTCACTAGATTGTAACCATTTAAATCATAAAACAGAAATATTTTGATAACCTGTTTGGTGAGTTTTTCACGAAATGGTAATTTCAATCGAAAAAAAAATAGCATTCAAGAATGAGCGTAGCGACCATGATCGATCATATTTCGCTCTATTTGCTCACTTGCACCCTGCTGCCGGCGTCCATGTATGCAAGCATGCAAACTTTTCACGAAGACAACACAGACAGACAAATTTTCTTACGTTTTATGGTTCCGTACCTCGAAAAGAAAACACAAACCCATGTAGGATCACTTTGTTGCCCGTTTGTTTGTCTGTCTGTCAATACCCTTTATCTCGAGAACGCGTGGAGATGTTGAGTTTAAATTAAAATATATTCAAATCTGCGGTCCCTTATAGCTGTGAAATCAACCCTCTAAGTCTACGCAGTCAAAATCTATATGGCTATTTAT
The DNA here is from genome assembly GCA_905475445.1 of Ochropleura plecta. Classification (NCBI taxonomy): domain Eukaryota; kingdom Metazoa; phylum Arthropoda; class Insecta; order Lepidoptera; family Noctuidae; genus Ochropleura; species Ochropleura plecta. The sequence continues at coordinate 12,374,497 of FR997735.1, read as the reverse complement.
GTCGCAAGTTTGTACGGAACCCTCAGGCAAGGCCGATTTTTATTTGCAATTTGCCGGTCAGGAAAATTATCATTTGTGACCGTAACATACATGGTTATACAGACACTATTTATAACATTTGAAACGGGAATTTCCGAAATATCGAAAACTCAAAAATAACAGTAAATATGGTTATTACACCGTTTCCTATTTCCCGTTTGGAGTTTCTTGCCCATGAATACAAGCAAGCAAATCCTTACTAATATTATAAAAGCGAAAGTGAGTTTGTTTGTTTGTTACCTCTTCACGCTTTAATGGCTAAACCGATTTTGATGAATTTTGGTACAGAGATAGTTGGGAACCAGAAGACGGACATAGGCTATTTTTTTTTAAAAGAGTGGGATATGAGGGAGAAAGAGGGAAGAAACGGGAAAATTTAGCGTTGCTATTACAAATCAATAAGGCGCTACCGAATTTAACGCGAGCGAAGCCGCGGGCAAAAGCTAGTATCATATAAGCTAGAATGTAGCATGCAACACACAGCAAACATGCTTTCTGCCACGGCTCCGGCGGCGCTGCGGGGCTTCAGCCATCCCACGCGAACTTGTCGTCGTAGAAGGTTGTAACACTCACCACCGGCGGGGAACACCAGCTCCTCAACTCACGGGCTGCCTCGTCACTTCGCGCCTACGCGGGCTTAATTACACGGGGTAGGGCAAACAAGAATATAATCGGTTTTACAGCGATTGGTTTCTTTCACCAACTTTTGTAACACAACATAGCTCGTTTTTAAGACAATATTCTAACTTACGTTTAAAAATGCTATTTTATAGAAATGGCAATATGCCTAAAAACGTTATTCCAAACGAAATCGATTTCGTTTAGTCGTAGGTAAGTGAACTTGTACCAAATAATCGTCGCCATCTAAATAAACGAAATTATGCGGAATTTTATCTTTGTCAAGGGAATATTACAAGCTAGCAAATGATATTCTGCCATCTTAAAAGTAAGCCATTGTAAATTCGGACATAAAAAAACATCAATTATTATTCACCAAACAACAATAATTATTATACTAAATATTTTTTATGCCTTCAATTATTCGTTCAAAGAAGAATTTACTAAGTGTGTTATGTTATATTGTTATTTCTATAAAGAAACATTCTCTTGGTGGAATCAAACAGCTGTTCAAACACTGTATTAGATACCTATTTTTAATATTAATACATCACTCTATAAAATTCTATAACATAAAAAGACAACTTAACATAACTTTCTAAAATAAACTTTATTTTGTATCGGTCTAAATAACTTCAGAACAACTGACTACAATTTTCTGACAAGATGCTCTTGTCAATAAAACCGTTCTGTATTTAAAATCCATTTCTTCCTTTTACCAAAGACAATAAAATTCCGTTCTGTTGTTGTGCCAAATAAATTTCGCAGCATTAGGATTCTGCGAGATAGAGGGCACCTTTAATCACCATACAATCGAACACTGATTTACAAATTGCAAAAAACAAATTGGAATTTCGCGGGCTACAGGTCTGATATCTCTACCAACCTTTTTGGCAAAAGCGTGATGTTATGTTGTGTATCTTTTTAACTTGGCAATACTAAACTAGTTTTGGATGTGTTCAAATTTTATGATAGTGCTCGTAGACGTGACAACAATAATGACATTTTTGGGCTCTATAAAGGGACATATTTGAGGGACCTCATGACAAACTATTCTTTCTTCTTTCTGGAGCTCTGATATGCGCAGAATCCCAAGTTTGAAATTATCTGCTGTGGTGCTAGTTCTGATTATACTCACGCACGAAAAACTACATAGGGAATCTGTAATTATATTCTAATTTAGAAAAGCACGCGCTAACATTTTTGGACAACTATAGTTTCTTATTTGTCATATTATGTGTATGACGCGATCGACTATTTAGATGAAAGCTATATAATATTATATCATATTTATTGATAATTGAACGCACCCATCCGTAAATGTCAATGTCAAACTTTTCATTTAACATTGTCAAATAGCAGCGTTCAAGCGTTACTCTTGTAGGTTCGCATTGATTGTATTAAGAGCTTATATGCTTTACAATCCTAGATGTTTAGTTTTGCACACGAGCAAAGAACGATAATTTAAGACCGACTTTATTGGAAAACCGCAACTTGAAGAATGTCGTTGGAAACGGTGCCAAAAGATCTCAGAGGCCTGCGAGCTTGTTTAGTGTGCTCTCTAATAAAGGTACTTGATTAATCTATTTTCGTTACACTATACCTAGGATCCTATATTTCCGTAATCCTTGTATTTCTTAACATAATATTGCTCCGTAAAGTGCAATACCCACATTCGTCTTCATCTGATATTGACAAATCTCCTTCCAGACATTCGATCAATTTGAATACGATGGCTGCGACAACTGTGATGAATTTCTCCGCATGAAGAACAATAAAGACAATGTTTATGACTGCACTAGTAATAACTTTGATGGGTGAGTCCATTTAGTTGTATATGTTACTGTAAAAGCTCGAACTACGGTAAATCTTAAGATTTTCCAGTAAAACCTAAGATTTACCGACATGAGTTGGTAAATGTGAGTATTTATTATAAAGGGACGACTTTTTCGGACTTTTGCCATTCCAATTCAGTACATGCTAGGTTTTACCAATGTGGACTGGTAAATGTTGGTTTTAGAAATAATAAGGCGTAAAATTTGATATAAGTATTGTTGTTTAAAACTCCGAATTTACAATGGCATACTTTTAAGATGGCAGAATGAAATTTAGTACTTATAATTACGTTTGGCAGAGTTCAAATTTAGCATTATATTGTTTAGCATAATGTTCATTTAGTAGAGCGATGATTATTTGGTATAATTTCACTTTTCATATCATACAGATGGCAGATTTTCATTAAGTATAATTTTAAAAGGCATATAAGTCTTTAAACTGACATGGTCACTAACATTATTATTAACGGTTAAAACGGGGTATTTACTATGTTTGTTATTTATTTTGAGTTTCCAATATTTTGGCGTGAACTGAAACAGTGAGTTACAATTATACAAAAATATTAAGGCAAAAGTAAGATTTTTTGGGAATAATATAGAAAAAAAGATATTGTTTTTAGTAGGTTACCCGGAACTCAACTATTTAGATTAGTTAATTCCTTTAAAAAAAAGAAATGGGTAGGTTAGGTTGGATTAAAACTGTGACCCCCTACGCACGAGCCGAGCGAGCGTAGCGAGCTGTGCCGCGGCAGCGGCAGCGGCCGGCGAGTGGCAGAAACGACTTGCATTAAGACGATGAATGCCGTTAGTGAGCTGCGATGTTTCGGTATTTTTAGCCACGCCCACTATTTCTCCGGTATCTTAGCGCCATTCTTAAAGGGCGGCGATACAGCGAACTAACAAGTAAGAAAGAAAGGACGCGGTGAATAATAATGAACAAGAACCAATAGATGGCGCTCTTATATATTTATTGTTCTGTTTGAAAAGCTTAAAACAAATTAGATAAGGCAAGTAAAAATGAATGTTTGTTTATACTTTATTTATACTGAATTTAAAAACAATATAAATGTACATAAGGAAAATAAAAATATTTTCTGCCGACCTTACAGGCAACTCAACTTATAAAAAAAAATCAATGTAAATTTCCCAAAAATAAGTAAATAAAAACAATCCACTTCAATTTCCTAAAATTCAACTTGGGTTTGAACTCGAATCTCGTCTTTCGGATTCTATGCAGGTACCACTAAACTAACCGAGCGGTACGTAATAATCATTCTAAAAATATTAAAAAAAACAATGTAAATTTCCAAAAAAAATAAGTAAATAAAAACAATCCACTTCAATTTCCTAAAATTCAACTTGGGTTTGAACTCGAATCTCGTCTTTCGGATTCTATGCAGGTACCACTAAACTAACCGAGCGGTACGTAATAATCATTCTAAAAATATTAAAAAAAACAATGTAAATTTCCAAAAAAAATAAGTAAATAAAAATAATCCAATTCAATTTCCTAAAATTAATGTTGAGTTCGAACTCGCGACTCGCCTTTCGGATTCTATGCAAGTTTGTACCACAAGACTAACCGACGCGACGTTACGTAATAATGATTCTAAAATATAAAAAAACAATGTAAAATTCCCAAAAATAAGTAAATAAAAAGAATCCACTTCAACTTCCTAAAATTACACTTGGGTTTGAACTCGAGACTCGTCTTTCGGATTCTATGCAAGTACCACTACCACAGACTAACCGAGTGTTACGTAATATATAACTATTCTAAAAATATAAAAAAACAATGTTTTACCAAAAATAAGTAAGTAAATAAAAAGTATACAAATCAGTTTCCTAAAATTGGACCTGGGTTCGAACTCGATTCTCACCTTCCCGGATTCTGTCCAAGTACCTCTATACTAACCGAACATTACAATAAGGCAATGAATTTAGGCTATGGGTGCTACAACATAACCTTTTTGATACCTATTTAGTTATAATTTATTTTATGTTCGTACCCGTTTTGTCAATATCCTTACTTTCATATTATCCTTACTTCCTTACTAATATTATAAAAGCGAAAGTGAGTTTGTTTGTTTGTTACCTCTTCACGGGGGCCTTTCAAGTATTACGTAAGCACTATGAGGGGGCGGGGGGGTCTTTGCTTTGCTTATTTTGGATGACATGGGGGGTAGGGGAGTCTAGATGATGATTACGTCATCGGTAGTTATTTACTTTTTTACCGAATGGCAACCCTCACATTGTCTTAGCTTGAAAACAAAACGCATTTTCGGGGATTCCCGCAAATAATGTTTGTAAGATTATAATATTTTTGTCCCTTACTCTATGTTGAATACCGTATCAATAAAATCTAATCTCTATCCTAAATCTATTTTCTTATTTTTAAAATTATAATTATTATAATATTTAAAATAAAACAATACACAAATTGAAAATGTTTACGTAAGCATGGGGGGAGGGGGTAAGTGCTTTGCTTACTTTTGCTGACAAGGGGGGTGGGGGGGTAAATAATTCTAATAAATCTGCTTACGTATTACATGAACGGCCCCACGCGTAAATGGGTAAACCGATTTTAATGAACTTTGGTACAGAAATAGTTGGGACCCTGGAGACGGACATAGGCTATTTTTAAGCCCCGGGCAATAGCTAGTACTTTTTAAAGGAGTCAAAAACAAATACTGTCTGGTTTGTGCCAGAGCCCAAAACAAGGACCCGCAACTAAAGGTCACGCGTGTTACAAAAACTATAACGGATCCTCTAGTGCCATAAAGATAAAGATATATTTATTTTGTAAAACATGAGTGTGTATTAGAGATGATAAAATTTGCAAAGTTGCTACATGTTTTGCCATCCAGGAATGGCGTACAAAATTTTTTGGCTTAAGCCATGCGTTGAAGTTAAAATTAGACATAAAATATATAAAAACAAAAACATAAAAATAAACAAAGAAATAAAACGTAGCTTAAATTTACAAGAAATGTCGCCATGGAAGCTGACATAATTGCTGAAGGTTTTAAAGCATCGGTTGAAATGTATGGTTTAATTTATGCAAGAATGATTGGAGACGGAGACTCAGCTACGTATAATAAAGTGTTGAAAAGCAAAACCCTATGACCACCTTGACTATACTGTTGAAAAAATTTAATGCAGAAATCATATCCTACGAAACTTTTGTAATAAATTGCGAGCTATTGTAAAAGAGACCAAATATCCAGTAAAAGACAGAAAAACACTTACAAATGAGAAAGTAATGAGCATGCGAAAAGTAATAGTTAAATCTCTAAAAAAGACTCTAGATCAATTAGAAAAAGCCAAGGAAGATTTCCTCAATAATTTAAAATCTTGACAAATGATAGGCAACATATAGAAAGAAGCACTGTCTTACAAAGGGACTGCAGTGATTGGATAGAGCTAAGAAAAAATATAATAACAGCATCAAATTTTGGCACGATTTGTAAAAGAAAACTGTCCAGAAGTACTGCACCAACAGTTAAAATATATTATATAAAAAAAAATATCTCATATTTCATCAATGGCTCATGGCGTGGAAAATGAAAAACAGGCGTTACAACAACTTGATAGGACAAAAAATATAGTTATCGAGCCATGTGGGCTTTTTATTGACGAAACAGACCCATTTATTGGGGCTACACCCGACGGTACAGTTGGAAACGACATTATAGTAGAAATTAAATGTCCAATAACAGCTTATAAAAAAGGGATAGATGCTGCAAAATTCAAATTTATAAATACGACAAAAAGAAAAATACTATAAAAAAAAGTAATTGGTATTACCAAGTGCAGGGTCAACTCCATGTTACGGGAAGAAACCAATGCATTTTTGGAATATGGTCTGGTGAAAATTTTCCCAGATTAATAGAATATATTTCAAGAGATGACGAATTTTAGAGAGTAAATATGGAGACAAAAATTATAGATGTTTATTTAAAATGTTTGTTGCCTGAGATTCTGGATTCACGTCAAATTCGCGGTATGCCCATACGAGATATAATATTGCAAGATTGCAAAGAAAATGATAAGCCTTTGCAGGCAGATTCAAGCAAATCAAAGGACCAAATTTCGATTATTCAGCTAGGTCCATGCATCCGAGACAGCTCCAGTTTAAAGAATTTTAGCCAGTTTTTTATTTGATACTTTTACTTTTATTTGTTACTTTTACTATTTACTTTTACTTATATATGTTTTTGGTGTTTCTCAGGTGGGTCAGATTATAATATCAATACCTAGCTGTTGTCTCTTATGGGCAGGTTCCGTGTGAATCTCGGGTCTACTATTTCAGGCAGTAGGTGAGTTAAGTAAAATGATTGTAATTTTTTTTTCATTTTCTGTTCCCAAAATAGGTCATCTTTTTCTATTACTTCTATCTTTAATTTAATATTTTCTCCAGACCATACTGCAAACAAGCATTTCTTTCGTTTTGTAATATGGAGCTGGCCCTGGATTTGATAGTACCAGTTGTGATTTTTGTTTATTTTTAGGCACCCTTCTTTGTCTATTACCCAAAAGTTTACTTTTTTTTTGTGTATAGCCTCATTCAGGCCCAACTTGTACGCAGTGATTGGGCATTTAATTTCAATGATGGTATCTTCACCACAAATACCATCAGGTGTGGCTCCAAAATAAGGCAACTCTGCGTCTATAAACAACCCACAAGGTGCAATTTCAATACTCTCTTGTTTGGACAATTGTAGTATGGCTAATTTTTCGTTTTGCTGACCATGTTTGATTGAGGAAATGTGATCAATATTTTTTTTATATAAAATGTCTTTTACTAAATTGGTGCATCCAGTATTTGGTCTTTTTTTTATGACGCGACCAAAATTGGAGGCTGTCAGCAGCGACCTCCGAAGTTCCATCCACTCACTACTATCTTTTTGAAGAATCGTTTTTTTTTCTATCAAACTTCGTTCTTCGTCAGTTTTTTTTAGCGAAAGAATAAAATTGTCTTTCATATTTTTAAGAACATCTTCCGGCATATCTGGTTTATGACACTGATCTCCATAACTTTCATCTGTTTTTGTGAAAATAATACGTCTTTTTTTCTTCATGTACTTGCTATTTAAGTGTCTCTTTTTCATTCTTCTTTCTTCTAACATCTTAAGTTTCCCTTGTGGAGTTTTTGCCAAGATGTGTTTATAGAGTCGAGATATTGATTTATTTGTGTTGAATGACACGGTTGCCGCAGTACATCTCGTAGCATATGATCTCTTCATGGAAAAATTTATTCTTTTTCCTCCAACATATTTTGCTATTATGCTGTGGTAGCGCTCGACAATATTACTGTCCACGTCATGGATGAGACTTCGAGCGTGGCCTGCTATATTTTGAAGCAGTAAACAAATTCGTTGCCATAGGGACCCCAAGAAGAAGTCATTTGAAGTGTTTTCTGGTTCGCCCTGTTTTTGGCAGAAGTATAGTTTACATCTAGTGTGGTTTCCAAAGGCATGGTAATGAGCCAGCATAATATCATCAAATAGCCGTTGAATTTCTGGACATTCATCGCCTTTGTTTTTAGCGATAGATTTTTTTATCACATACCTTATACTCATTATTGTTTTTTTGCATAGAAGTTTTCGATGGCTGATTGGGTATCTGGTATCTGATTGTAATTGCTGCAGTTTATTGCAAAAGTTTCTCAGTAAATGATTTCGACATTCAATTTTTTCCACTGTAATACCTTCATGTTGATAAGGCCGTGATTGAAGAATTTTACTATAAGTGCTGGAGTCACCATCAGATATCATACGTCCATAAATTAAGTTGTGGATTTTCACAGACTGTTTAAATCCCTCAACAATTATGTCACTTTCCATGCCAGTCGAAGGACCCGTGTAGTTTTTAAAACATTTGTGTTCTTTTATGGGCACTTTGTGTTTTTCTGCCCGATCACAGGTATAACAGTATTTGTTTCGAACACCATAGTACAAAACTTCCCCGGTTCTCCTTCCAATGATAGTACCAGCACCTGATAAAGCGGAATAATTTGTTCTATATGATCTTTTGGAGTAGCAACCGTCTACAATTACGTCAATAATTGGGATAGCATTCTTACTAACTTTGCCCTCCGCAATAGCAAATTTTCTTTCCTTTTCAGCAGCTTTTTCCATTGTTTCTTGTGCAACCTGTTCCCACTTGTTAGATAGATCATCGTGTATGCTTTGGTATTTTTTATTTGACATTATAGGTAAATTAAGTGCTGAAGAAAGTTCTTCCAAGTTTGAATGTCCACCGCCAATTGATAACATACCTGCTACAGCGCAATAATTGACTGGTAAGTAATTTTCGTCATTAGAGTCGCTTTCAATAATAAATTTTAAATTGCACATCCTACACAAAAGAGTGAATTTCGACGATAATCCATTTATGTGTTCTCCCACCAAATCAATATGACTTAAATTACAACCAAAAGGTCCGTGCCCAGAAATCTTCTGAAGATTTTTAAAAAAATGCGTAAGGCTTATAATTCGTCGTCCGATGTGGATTTCTTGTTTTGGAGGGCGACTCGTAGTAATCTAAAAAAAAACAAAGACCAGTTAATCTAAGTAACTAAATAAAACTCGACAACCAATACCTGGCCAAGTACCTACATGATAATCATTCATATTTATCTCAAGTTCATGAAGGTTATCGGTGGATTGGGCTGTCTCAGATAAATTTGACTCTTGATCAATAGTATTTCTTAACACCTCGCCTGATTCTTCAAACCTGTTTGAAAAAAAAGTATGACTCACAGTAAAATATAAAAAAGTAGAAATAAGAACGATCAGCAAAAAGTTTCAAACACTTGGGGAAATTGTACACATCTGGTTCTGGGTACTTACCTAGTAACATTTTCAGGGGTGACTATAATATCACTTTCTGATGTAACTGCAACTGGCATATTTTCTAATCTGCCAAAAAATAGAACATTTAAACTTGCCAGAACTTTATTCAGCACTAAACTTACCTATTATAACTTATAATTTGTTATTACAAATAAATAGAAGCGACTATTAATTAAAGAAATTTTCGAAATTAAAGTAATTTTGCACTTTTTTTTGGAAAGAAAAAAAATTAAATCCTCAAGTAACCCAATTTTTGCTATCTCAGCTAAAATGTTTTTGATTCGCACAAGCTCTAGGTAGGTTCTTAATTTTAAGGCAAAATGATGAGAGAGATGGGTAGTGGGTATGTTTGCTATGAATGAGCGAGACAGATAGATATAACTACACACAACAACCGAAAAATGGAAGTTTGATCAAATTTCTAGGTTTTCTTAAAATGCCCATAATTTTCAAAATGCTTGAGATAGATTTTTTTTCAGATTTTTCTCGTGATGGCTATGATCAATCCTGTCACCCTGTTTCGGCTTGACGTTGAGTTCTGGGTCACCCTGTATATGACGGAGTTATGTCCGAACAAACATAAAAAAAAACAAACAAACATCCGAATTGATAACATCCTCATTTTTCAAGTAAGTACTTATTACACACTTACTGGTGAAAACAAATTTCCGAAGCTTCATCAGCTTCCAAACTGTTCTCCAAACGTCTTTTTTTACTGTAAAGAAAATTAATAATTATTCTAAAAATATAACAATAAAATAAAAAAATAACAGTGCAAATTTCACAAAAATAAGTAAATAAAAATAATCCAAATAAATTTCCTAAAATTCAACTTAGGTTCGAACTCGAGACTCGTCTTTCGGATTCTATGCAAGTATTACTAGACTAACCGAGCGATACATAATAATTATTCTAAAAATATAAAAATAAACAAACAAAAAAACAATGTAAATTTCACAAAAATTAAATAAAAAGAATCCAATTCAATTTCCTAAAATTAAACTTGGGTTTGAACTCGAGTCTCGTCTTTCGGATTCTATGCAAGTACCACTAAAATAACCGAGCGTTACGTAATAATTATTCTGAAAATATAAAATAAATAAAAAAAACAACGAAAATTTCACAAAAATAAGTAAATAAAAAGAATCCAATTTAATTTCCTAAAATTCAAGTTGGGTTCGAACTCGAGTGTCGTCTTTCGGATTCTATGCAAGTACCACTAAACTAACCGAGGGTTACGTAATAATTATTCTGAAAATATAAAAAAATAATAAAAAAACAATGTAAATTTCACAAAAATAAGTAAAAAAAAAGAATCCAAAACAATTTCCGAAAATTCAACATAGTTTCGAACTCGAGACTTGTCTTTCCGAATCCATGCAAGTTCCATTAGACTAACCGAGTCTTTCATAATTTGACAAATTTACGCTATGGGTGCTACAAAATAACTTTAATAATATGTACCTATTTGGTTATAATTTTATTTATGTTCGTACCCGTTTTGTCAATATTACAATATAAAAATGTACTTACTTTACAACTTCCATGAGATGTTTTTGTTTGTTAGCATAGTAGCGTTTTTTCGCTGGCTTCCGGCATTTTTGTTTATTTCCCATTTTGCAGCACAGCAAATATTTTCACAACTAATTTATATTTAAACTTATATCCTTTACCAATGTTTTTATGTGTCAATCTTTTTAAAACTTAGTGAAGGTGGATTTAGAAATAAAAATAAAATATAATGTGTTTAAGTTATCAAAATATGAAACGGATAGTGGGGCAGAGCGACATGCGACATGCGTCCGTCTAGCAGCGCGTCTATGCGATCACTGTCGGATTGCATACGTAAGAAAGAGAAGCGTGATGACGGGACGTTCGTAACTTTTTACAAACCATATAATAAATTGATTACTTTAAAATGAGTTGAGTAGTCAAAAATAAAATACAACCAAGTTCTTTATTTAAATGTAATACGTTATTGTTATAAATTTTACCAACGTACGTTGATTCGTAATACAGATATTTTTATTGGAAGATCATTTTAAGAGGTTAGTTTACAATTTTTTTGTATCGAGGAAACTTCTCAAAAACGTGTTTTGAAAGTAACAGGGTTTTCAGAAATATGTTCAAGAATAACATATATTTTTTCCGCCGTCACAAACTGTATAACTTTGGCAAAAAACAGTTTCAAAACAAGCCTTTTTGGCTCTTGTCAGCGTCTTAATAGAAAAAAGAGATTGTTTATAGTAGGTGAATATTAGAGATTAGGATAATATTACTTTTTGAATTAAATGACATTATTTCCAAGAACAAATAATGACAAAGATGATTCTAACTATAAACTTTCTGCGATATGACAATTCTGCCAGTTAATGATTATTGGTATGAAATATATGCCAAAAGACGATTCTGACTGTGAACTTTCTGCGCTATGATGTTTCTACTTTTAAATATTATGGATTTTATGTCTAGAGATAATTCTGACTAAACTGAAAATTATGAGTTTTGAATGTATGTTAAATGAGTGTCTGCCAAACAATATTCTGCGAAATGAAGTTTATGCTATCCGTTGTTATGCAAAATAAAATTATGACATAAAAAGTTCTGCTATAAAGGGTGGACCCGATTTTATTCGACATTTACCGTTCCTTTATTGTAAATCCTAAGATTTACCAAGTAAATGGTGTCATGCTCTGCCGCAGAGCCACCTTGTTAGAATTCGATCAATTACATCTTAAAATGATGTACGTCTAACGTACATAATGTACGCTTACCGGTATTGCTGTACGTGCATTAGGTAATGATAAAATAGACATTGATTGTGGCTCTGTGGCAAAGCATACTCTCTGGCAGAGCCACACAGAACTTAAACTTACGAAAGGCAAACGTTACTGTGTTTTGATAAAAACTGTTGTACGAACAGTGTTTGTTGCGTACGTGTTAAAAAATATCATTATTATACAGTGGTTTCATTTATTTCAGGCTTTTAAAATTTTCGTATACAGCGCCTGGTTATTTTGTGTCGGCAATATGTTTAGTAGCCATTGCTATATTAGTGAATAGGCGTACAACTATAAATGTTCTTATCAAGGGAAATCAGCGCACTATTTGTTACATAATATTACCGAGATTTATTTATTTTTCAAATATGTTTTTTTTCCATGGTTTTGCATATTTATTTTTCTGCGGGCGCCAGCTAGTATTTAATAATAAAATATGTCTTAAGTAAAATGTAACCACCATGTAATAAGGGACGAACCTATTGCCATCAACCGGGCCCAAGTTTAGAGTCCGTGGAGTCATCATTTTCCTGCCCTTGTCCCATTCTATTTGGGGTCGGCGCAACACGTTTCCTTTTTCCATTCTCCCCTACCAGACAACACGGCATCATTTACTCCTTTCTCCTTCATACCATTCCTTACACAATCCATCCTTATTTATTTGGCCTTCCTCTCCTTATCCAGCCACCAGCATTCATATCTATCACATTTTTTCAAAGTTCCTCAGCCCTTGCTTTATCCATTCATGTCAACACATCCAACTCAACGTTTCATCTCCGCAACATGCGATCGGTTTTCATCGTCTTCTTACAACTCAGCCTATTGCTATCAACTCGGCATAAATCCAGACACCAGACGTCAGAGCCTGATTCTTTGGCTGCTACTGGGAAATTCCTGATGGTAAGACCCAATAATGCTTGGGCCGACCTGAGGTCGGCGCAACACGTTTTCTTTTTCCATTCTCCCCTCACGTCGCGACATCACTGCATCGTTTACTGCTTTCTCCTCATATCATTCCTTACACAATCCATCTATCTATTCTTTGGCCTTCCTCTCGCTCTCCGTCTATCAACATTCAGATCCATCACTCTTTTAGTTACATGTGCTTCGTCCCTCCTCTCATAACTCATAACTCTCAGTTTACACGTAGATCGCTAGACGCCCTACGTGTCCAGTATAATAATGGTTTTAGGATGCTGCTGGGGCTGCCTCGCTTTTGTAGCGCCAAAAGTCAAAGTCAAAGGTTTTTATTTGTTAAACATGGGTGTAAAAGGTGTAAATATAAAGTAGGTATCTCCATGTTTTGCCGTAAGCGGCGTACAAATATTTAACAAAATTAAAATTCAATTACAAAAGGGTTAGCAGCAGCCTGCCTTAAAAAATTACAAATTAAATTTAACATTTTTTATTCTGTAGGTAATAGATTATCTATTTAATATTGTTAAGGAACATCAACATTAATTAGTATCTACAGATTAACTACATCATAGTGCACATATTAATTTTTACCTGTCTAATACACTGAGCTTGTATCGTCATCCAGATACTCTTTAATACTGTAGTATGCCTTTTCAGTTAAATATTTGAATAAGGACTTTTTAAACTCATTGAACTCTTTTTTTTCTCTTATGGGCTTAGGTATTTTGTTGTATATTCTGGGTGTCATACCCAGAAAACTTTTTGTGTAAAGTGCAGTGTTATGTGTATTGGCACAAATCTCATTATTACGGCGTTTAGATTTCAGTGATTCGAATAACTGTGGGTTACATTTTACAAAGACTGCTGTCTCATAAATAAACAAACACGGTAGGGTAAGTATGTTATATTTTTTGAATAATGGCAAGCAACTATCTGTTGATTTTAGTTTGAAAACAGATCTTAGGCATTTCTTTTGTGTCCTAAATGCGATGTCGTTATCTGTGGAATTTCCCCAGTACAGAACTCCGAAGCGTAGTGTAGATGTTACGTATGCATTGTAAGCTACTAGAACCACGGATTGAGCAACAATTTTTCTCAAGTTGTATAAAGCATATGAATATTGATTCAGTTTTTTACAGATAATTTCTATGTGTGTTTTCCAGGATAAATGACTGTCTAAATGTAGGCCTAAGAACCTGGCATTGTTGGTATCGGCAATTTTTACATTTTCATAAGCTATTTTTAATTGTGATTGGTTTGTACGCTGATAAAATGACATTATTTTAGTTTTTTCTAGATTTATTTTCAATTTATTTACTTTTAACCAATTAATTATATATTGTAAGGAATTATTTATATCATTTTCGTATAAATTAATATCATTGCATGGAACAATTACTGTGCTGTCATCAGCAAATAAAATGGTTTTGTGAGCAGTGCACTTTGGAAGATCATTAATATATATTATGAAGAGCAAAGGCCCAAGAACACTTCCTTGAGGAACCCCACATGTTGTGATCCTAATTGATGACATGTACATTATCTCTTTTTTTGTCTTTGGACAAATTCTGTTTATTGTAGTGACTTGTCTCCTTTCAGTTAGGTATGCCTGTATCATTTTTAATATATTGCCTCGAATACCATAACGTTCTAGTTTGTTTAGCAAAATTGTATGGTCCACATGATCGAATGCTTTCGTCATATCCATTAATATAGCTGTAACTGGTATTTTTTTATCAACATTCAGAATAATTTTTGAGAATAAATCATAAACGGCTTTATTTATAGTTTTATTTTTCCGAAATCCGTATTGTTCTTCTGTTAGTATATTATTGGATTCGAGAAAATAATATAGGGCATTATAGATGACTTTTTCAAATATTTTAGATAGTATTGGTATTAAAGCTATCGGGCGGTAATTTGATATGGTTGTTTTCTCACCTTTCTTATGTAGTGGTTTAATTAATGTCATTTTTAGCTTGTTTGGAAAGTGTCCATTTTCAATACACAAATTGATAATATGGCTTATAATGGGAGCGATAAAATTGGCTACAAGTTTAAGAATTTTTGTTGTAATGCCGTCATATCCGGTGCTATTTGTGTTTTTTAATGAGTTGATAATTTTTATTATTTCAATGGGATCAGTAGGTGCCATGAATAACGATTTTTGATGATGACTTATATTCGAGAAACTATTATAATTTTGATCGCTATTTGTTTGTTCTGCTACATCTATATAATAATTATTAAATGCTGTAGCAATTTCTATAGGATCATCTATAACTTTATTATCAAGATGTATTTTATACAGGGTTTCAGAAGGAAAATTTGATTTGTTTTGTTTTATGACTTTCCACGTAGCTTTACATTTATTATCAGCATTATTTATTTGATAATTATTTTGAGCTATTTGGGTCAAGTATATTACTTTTTTGAGTCGTTTTGAATACTGTTTTAGCAGTTGTTTGTTTCCATTGGTAGGCAATCTTCTAAATTGCCAGAGTATTTCTCTTTTTCGTTTGCTGCAGATTTTTATACCTTTAGACATCCATTTGGGAGATTTTCGAACATAGATCTTTTTGTTTACTGTAGGGAAACATAAGTCGTAAAAAAGCGTAAATAAATCATGGAACGAATTAAATGCCGCTTCAGGGTCGGTATTATTAAAGACCACATCAAAGTTAAGTTTTCGTATACAATCTAAAAACTTTTCTCTGTTTTCAGAGCTATAATCACGATTAGTTACATACCAATGGTCAAACGTGCAAGTTTTTTTGACTGGACATTTAAAGAGCTGGGCTGTGTGATCAGACATAGCTAAGTCTAAAATTTCTCCTCGTCCCCCACGGACGTTATGCATAATATTATCAATGCATTTACCGCTACATATACGTGTTGGTTTATTTATACTTGGTCTAATATTATAATTTAAAAGTAAATGCTGGAATTCTAAAGCTAATCTTGTTTTTTGAAGTATGTCAATATTGAAGTCACCGCATAATAATATTTTTTTACCAATCTTTCGGCTACATAAGTCAAGTATGCGATCTAGTTTGTCAAGAAACATATCGGTAGCATTTTTACTGTATTTTGGAGGCCTATAAATGCAAATAACAATTACATGATGCATTTTTAGGTCAATAGCACAACATTCTATAATATTGGAGATAAAACATTCTTTTAAATCTATAATTTTGTACTCATGAATAGGATTTATTAGTATACAAGAGCCTCCGTTTCTAGTGTTTCTTGAAGAATATGTAGCAAGTTTATAATTTGGTAAATGTAATTCCATAGTATCATCTTCTTTCATGTTATGTTCTGTGATACAAATGATGTCTATTGCTTTCTCTTCTTGCACAAGTTCATCTAAATGAATGCTTAATTCGTCTGACTTTCCTATTAGACCATTCATGTTCTGATGTAATATATAAATATGCTTATACACGAAAAAAATCTTTATGACAGTTATTTACATCAGGTTCTATTACAGTACATTCGTTTAAACTGACTGACTTTGGAGTAAGACAATAATATTTAGATTGGTCTTTTCTAATTAGAGTATCAGTATTGTATGCATTCTTTTTTTTACAATAATCAATTTCTTCAATTAATGACTTAACATTTTCAAAAATAGTTTTTAGTCCTGTGTCATTTATTTGACCTGAGTGTGCGTGAAACATACTATAGTCAGTAGTTAAATTTAAGTTTGAATCTATGTGATGTGCGTATTTATGGTTTAATAGATCAAGAAATATTAAATTATTAAATGTTTCAATTCTGGAATTATACATGTTAAAGTGATAACCAAGTTTATAAGTAGGAAAGCAGACAATTATGTTAGTGTGTTTAATATTTTGAAGTATGCTCCGTATGTAAAATAATATCTGAAAGTAATCCTTTGTTACTTTAAAGTCTTCATCCCCTATTACAATTATACAATAGTCTTTTAAAGTAAAATTACTTAACTTTGTTTCCAAGTCACAGAGCAGATGTTGTATGTAGCCGTTAGTTTTGAGATAGTGACAAATGTCATATTTTTCTTTGAAGACATTCTGTGCCTGCGATAAAACCTTGTTCTTGTTGTCGGTGCTGAGTAGGCATATTTTATTCTTGCTTGTAGAAAGTGATTGCTTGAAAGCAATGTTATCCGAATGCGGTTGCACTCTGTTCAAGTTGTTTACATTTCGAAGGGTATCGTTGTGAACGGAATTTTACGGAATCCTGTGAACCTTTCCTTTTTGTTGTTGATTGGTTATTATTTTGCTGAGCTCCTCTCGTTCCTGTATCTGGGATGTCTGTTGCCACTTCCGGTGCCAGGAAGAGTAGGTTTTCGTTTTGTGTATTTTTTCTTACAGCGCCCTCTGTTGTTATATTATTGTATCTTTTAAAGTAAATCGGTTCACAAGTAAAATCTTGTTGAGTTATTGTTTCATTGAGTACAACGCCATCTGTGTTTGAATCGCTTAACTCATTCGTGGTAAACTGTTTTTCTAAAACATCGTGTTGTTCAATTTTTTGTTGATTAACTGTTTCTGACCTGAGTGAATGACTTTGAGTAAATAGTCGCCTGGGTTGACATATTTTGTTTTCCATAATGCCTGAGTAAATTTTCTTTAAGTTCAATATTTCTGACTGCTGTTCATCTCTTTCTTTCTTCAATAAGATCATTTCATTATCGAGTTTTTTAATTTTTATATCAGCAATTTCCAGTTGTTGTTTCAATGTATTAACCTCTTCTTGTAATTCGGATATGTTAGAGTTGTGTTCTGTTGATAAATCCGGTAAACTTCTGGCGAATAAATCTGAACTAGTTGATGTAAAACTAAGGTTTAAAGATTCTATCGACTTAGTTTTTTGCTCTCTGAGTGCCATTTTCGTTGAACTTCGAGTTTCCATTATTGTTATGAATTTTTCGATGGAAAAAGCAAAATAAAAAGGTAAAAAAATAGTTTCGAAAGTGTGGTTCGAAAGCACGTAAAAAATAATTCAAGTTGTCACTAAGGTTCGATCAAAACCAAATTTCAATTTTTACAAAAAGAATTACGATTCTGCAGTTACGAACGTGATACATTCCGCTCTTCCAGAGTCTTATCAAAACAAGCCATGTAGGTTTAGAATTAATAGTTGAAATAGGTCTTCTGTTTGTTGCGAAAAAAATATAAGTTCGTTAAGACGCCTGTTTTTCAAAAATAGTGCTATGCGCGCGCACTATTTAAAATGGCTTTGGTCTCACACTTTTGTTTACACTTTTTGTACGCGCGTTTTTGTAGCGCGTCAGGAATGTTCGCCGAGGCTGGAACTGATTGTTTTAAAACAATTGTGTGCAAGCGTAATGCTTCTCTGATGCAACGAGTGCGTGTCAGCGCTAGCAGTTACCTAAACACACATTATTGAAAGGATGGATTGCCCTCTGGTGCGGTACTGGAACAGTGTGCACACGGGTTCCAAGCCAATAATTTTTAAGTTTAGATAAGTCATTTGCTAACAGATTATTTTATTTTTATTTTATTTTTTATTTAATTACTAACAATTTATGGATTTTCGTATCTGAAATAAATGCAATCAATAATAATAATAATAACTTGTCCATACCAAGACAAACGATTCCCTTTCAATTTTTCTGTAACAGGCGCAACTTTCAAACTTTCTCTAATATACTCATTCCTTACCTTATCCATTTTTGTTACTCCACACATCCATCTCAACATTCTCATCTCCGCTACATGCAATCGTTTTTCATCCACCTTTTGAACAGCCGAGCATTCTGACCCATAACAGGTCTAATCACGGACTTGTATATTTTCCCCTTTAACTTCCGGGGCATCCGTGGGTCACAAGTTGTTCCAGTGTCCTGTCGCCATTTCATATATCCTGCGTTGATCCGGTACGTTACGTTACGGTCTACTTCGCCATCCCCTAGCTAGGACAAGCGACTTAAAATACTGGAAGTTGGAGCAGATTAGTATGGGTATTCCGGCAAGAATTATAGGCACAGGACTGGAGACACCACCGAAATTGCAGAACAAGTATTCTGTTTTAGTTTTACTTAATTTCAGGCCAACGTTCCTACGTGCTCCAGTCTTTGCCACTACACATCCAATCTACGTTAAACCTATTTGGGGATTTCTTTAGTTTTTATTTAATTAGACATAATAACACGTAAATACGTTGTGCTACTCTGCGACAAAATATTTGAGGTAGCAGCCGTAATTGAATTTATTCCAAATTCAGAGGTGTTGGTCATTACACACGAAGTTCGTGTTAATTATTCGTGTTTTATTAAACACGAAGCCGTCACCTCGTGTGCAATAGTTTATTTAATTTCATAAAATATGTATTAGTTTATAAATTTATGCTTATTTGTGTATAGTATGTATGGGCCTTCGATGCCTGAAATAAATTGATTTATTATTTATTTTATTTTATTATTACAAAACTAACTGTCTACGGCGTTTATCCTTACTAATATTATAAAAGCGAAAGTGAGTTTGTTTGTTTGTTACCTCTTCACGCTTTAATGGCCAAACCGATTTTGATGAATTTTAGTACAGAGATAGTTGGAAACCAGGAGACGGACATAGGCTATCTTTTATTTAAAAAATGTGGGATGTGAGGGAGAACGAGGGAAGAAAAGGAAAAACTTAGCGTTGCTATTACAAATCAATAAGGCGCAAGGGCAAAAACTGCAGGTAGCAGGTACTGTGTTATACCGAATTTAACACGAACAAAGCCGCAGGCAAAAGCTAGTTCTGAATACAAATAATAGTTAATTTCCATCTGCTGATATATAGACGCTGGAAAGCATAGTTTGGAAAGTGTTAGATGTTATTGTTGCGATTGCGAAGCTAAATGAAAAAATACCATTTTCTTAAACAAAATACATGAAGGCATTATGATTCTCCTAGAACAAGTTTTTTTTTTCCTACCATTCATTATACATGTACGAAATACGTTTTACTTTACATAATATTATATTTTATTATTAAATATTATTCTTAGTTATTTTATTATTATTTTACTGACATAATTTACTGTAGTTTGATTGAAATGACAAAAAATAAATATACAAAACCATGGAAAATAATTCATTTGAAAAATAAATTAATCTCGGTAATAATTATTATGTAACAAATAGGGCGCTTATTTCCCTTGATAAGAACATTTATAGTTGTACACCTATTTACTAATATAGCAATGGCTACTAAACATATTGCCGACACAAAATAACCAGGCGCTGTATACGAAAATGTTAAAAACCTGAAATAAATGAAACCACTGTATAATAATGATATTTTTTAACACGTACGCAACAAACACTGTTCGTACAACAGTTTTTATCAAAACACAGTAACGTTTGCCTTTCGTAAGTTTAAGTTCTGTGTGGCTCTGCCAGAGAGTATGCTCTGCCGCAGAGCCACAATCAATGTCTATTTTATCATTACCTAATGCACGTACAGCAATACCGGTAAGCGTACATTATGTACGTTAGACGTACATCATTTTAAGATGTAATTGATCGAATTCTAACAAGGTGGCTCTGCGGCAGAGCATGACACAGTAAATGATGGTAAAAGTTCGAATCCCAAACTTATATGGACATTTACCATTCATAATCGGTAAATCTTAGGTTTTACTGGAAAATCTTAAGATTAAACGTAGTTCGGGCTTTTACAGTAACATATACACTATTTAATTTACATCAAGGCAGTCAGTATTCAATCAGTTGCTCAGGCTAAGGTTGCCCACGATCTTCTGCTCAGCAGTCTACTAGTCCAATGAAGCAGGCAATGCAATAGTATTCCTATTTTTGACTCATTCTGAGTTATGATTAGATTGAAATTGCTGTGCTTCTGAAAGTCTCCAATTATCTGCCCTTGTCCCATGTTGCTTGGGGCAGGCACACCACTTTATTTTTACCTTCCATTTGAAAGAGATGCCATAAGATCAAATCCTGATGTCTTATTTTTTAGAATGATTGCTGTTATGAGCCCTGAAGACAGTTGGGTGTGCAAGTGGCAACGCATAAGTGAGTATTGAACTTATTCACAAAGTTCTAACGGCCATGAGTAAACTTTAAACTATATAGACTTTATATTATATTATTTACACTATAGCTGCTCACACTGGAAAGAAACATGCTCGATAAGTTGGCCACTGATAGCAGAGCTTGCTATAGTTTACAGAATAAGATGCTCTGCTGCCATTTTTATAAATGTCACTAGGTGGATAGAACTTAACTGGCTGAACTATTGAAAATTTCATTTTGGTGTACTACAATAGTACAATATAATTGTTTGCAGTGCATAACTGATCAAAAAAACGAGTCTTCTGCAATCTTAGCAATTTCATGACTCTAATCGACAAATAATTGTTTTCAGATAGATTCACTAAAGGAGTGTATGCAATATCAGTATCAGGCAGATTACCAGCTGGTGTTATACGAGAAATGAAGAGCAGAGGCTATGTGTACAGACCCAGAGACACAAGCCAGAGATAATCTACACAGCATAAAATTTTATTAAAAACATAAATTAAAATAATGGTTATTCTCAGATCTGGGTCTATAATTTTTATACAGTAGTTAAGTACCCCACATTTGTGTTTTCTGATTTCTTGTACACTATTTGGAAAAGAAAACCATATTGGAGCAACTCAAGACTGTTGCACAAGTTTCTTATTTTGATTTTTTTTTAAATTTTATTCTCCACAAAAAGATGTGTTAGAAACCAGGAATCCTTACTAATATTATAAAAGCGAAAGTGAGTTTGTTTGTTTGTTTATTTGTTTGTTTGTTACCTCTTCACGCTTTAATGGCTAAACCGATTTTGATGAATTTTGGTACAGAGATAGTTGGGAACCAGGAGACGGACATAGGCTAATTTTTATTTAAAAAAAGTGGGATATGAGGGAGAACGAGGGAAGAAAAGGGAAAACTTAGCGTTGCTATTACAAATCAATCAGGCGCAAGAGCAAAAACTGCAGGTCTGCTTGGTGTTATACCGAATTTAACGCGAGCGAAGCCGCGGGCGAAAGCTAGTATAAAATAAAAGAGTTTCATATTTAACACTATTAATTCTCCCTAAATAACTATACAACAAATTACCCTAAATAAAAATATTATCTACATTTGAACAAATAAAATATATGGCAAAGGCATCTTATTCTTACAACAAATTGCAAAATACTTTGAGCTCTAAGTAAAAACATGAAGATCATTTGATTAATAATGTATAACAAAAAGTATTATAACAGGCATAAACATGATAATGCTCTAATAAGCAATTTTTTTTTTAAATTCCTCGTGCTTTATTTAAGTCTGGTTACTGTACAATACATTGACAACATTCTGCTTAGCAATATAAGAATTATTTTTGTATTCAACTGACATGTGCTGTTTCTTCCAAAAGGGCATCTTATGGCATGTTGCAACTTGCAATGCACACATAATGATATTCTGTCAACTACTGCCTGATGGTGGGGCTTTAAATTCTCCATCTGTACCTAGAACATCCTTGTCTATTTCTTTGAATTCTATGTTCTGCTGTTTCATAGCATTCTGAAATTAAAAATGAAGTTATGATTAAACCTGAATTGTTATCATAAAATTGATTTGAATCTTAGAGACATTCAAAGTTTACTGTACATAAGTTGTTAGGCTATTTCTGAAATTGTATATCACAGCACATATAATAAATGTTATATTTGCATGATTAAATAATCAACCGAATATCTGCTTTGTTTCAAATTAGAGATTAATATTTCAAATTTAATTGAATCAAAGCTGATGGTTGAGTAATTATAATTATTTGTACACACATTACCAGATTGCATCAGATTTCAATTTATTTTGACTTACTAATATTTATGTTATGCGAATTAACTAAAACATTTTTAAATTCCGATAATATTTATATCTTTCATCGGAAAGTCTTTTCTTATCAAACTGATAGCAACACATGTTGGCTTACCTTGTAACTTAAGTTTAAACGCCATATTTTAAAGACGATATTACTGATGATTATAGTCGGTCAAGAATACTTATCATGCACTTACCTTCACGCAATCCTGATAAACTTTAAAGATTCCGGCACAGACAGAATCATCGTGGTCACCTTTTAGAAATCTTTCCGAAAACCAACTATTGAAGCAGTCGTCATATTTTTTCTTTAGCTCCGTACACTCTTCTCCAATGCTATTCATGATGTTGATACAATTTTAGAGGTTCCAATTCAATTAATTTGATTAAGAATGAATACGGGGCAATTTATGTATTATTTTAAAAGCATTAGATTAATATGACAGGACTTACATACAAGTGTCAAGTCAGTCAAGTTGACAGCATGGAATGAATCTATTCTATGCTTCGACGAGCAGTATATCCAAGAGCCATGCTTGATAGCATTTAGTATGGTTAGACATGCTATACACATAGATTGGCTGTGAAAGAAGCGAATCACCAAAGATTTTTTTCATAATTTCACAGTTGTACATAGTGATTATGTATACTCGCAAATTGTCCTACGGAAAGCGAATCAAAATCATTTATTTCAAGTACATACGTTAATGTTTCTACAGTTCAAAAGTGCCTGTAACTGGCCACCGCCACAGGCACTTTAGAACTGTCGAAACATTGACAACAATAAAAATGAAGCTACAGTCCCAGTCACAACACATAATAACTGTGAAAGTACTGTAGTTGCCCATTCCAAAGCGTAGATCTCTATGGAGAAGAATGGGCAAGAAACTTCATGGACACTATTTTAAATCAGAATATTGTTACAAAACCTTGGTTACATCATTCGTGTTAATATGGTAAACTATGTGAAAATAATGTAGCAAGACGTGCACATAAAAAAGTGTCCATAGTAAAACTAAAAGTTTCAAAAATAAATAATTAATTCAAATAAGCCGTGGCAACTGAGAGATAACCAGACACAACTGACAGCGCCCGTTCACGAACATGACGCATGGGTCAGCACCATTCAACTGATCATCCGACACACGCGCCACCATCAGCGAGACATTTGAGTGAGCATGATATGTTCTCAACCGCCAGAGCAAATTAGTCAAGAATAGACGTAGGTTTCCATTGAATGATAGCTTTGTTGTAGTACAGTACCCGGCACGTAAGTTGGCAAGATTTTGACGTAGTGGGGCACGCGCATGGTGCACTTAGTGGCACACAAAAGTGGTCACTTTTATTTCTTATTTTTATTCTATAGTTATCGTCATCATTTACGTATAATCATATCTGTTTAGAAGAAAAGGGAGAGATACGCATAACAAAAAAGTTTATGTTCACTTGCATATTTACTGAACTGTTTTACAATCTAAATCTATATTTTATCTTAAAAGAAGAAAAAATCATAAGTTTACCGTAACAAAAAAGATCTATATTTTTCAATGCGATCGCAATTATTTTACCCGACTACCAAAGCAAAGCCAAAGGGAGGGTTATGATTTTGACCGGTATGTATGTATGTATGTTTGCTTGCGCGATTATGATATTTTTGATATGTGTACGTAAAATGCATTAGGAGTTACAACTCGTAACAAAAACTAAATTAAAAACAATAACAACAACTCTTAGCAAAAAATAAATTTAACAAAAACAATAACAAAGGGTACAATTATCGTGAACGCAAGTGTAACCGGGAGCGAACGGGACGTAGACGCAATGCGGGGGGCAAAGGTTGACTAACGCACCAATCGTGCGCTGGGATCGGCGCTACCGCATACCCCGCGTCCCGCTTGACCACCAAATAGATTTAAAAAACGATTTCTGCGCATCTAACGACTCTTGCGAACTTACGTGCCGGGAACTGTATATAGTACTCACACAATTTGGGCTATGCGATTCTTCCTTGCTAACCAGCTAAACGCCATCTCTAAGACTATTTACTCTATGTTACCGTGTGTGTGGCTCAAAGTGCTAAGACTATACAGCCTGGCTGTTTTTGTCACTTCACTCCTTCACTCCTATCAATGCTCCTATCTATCTGTCTGCTGTACATGTCACTGTCATGTCACTCACTGACTGATGTTCACGTGATGTTTTCTGATAACCTAAAAAATAGGTTATAAACACAGTATTCGTCCACAAAAGCCATTAATGAAGAATTGAAGTTGTTTGCATTTTTTTTATTGATAAAATACGATCATGGGTGATATACTAAAAGATAGTCGTTTCACAAAATATCTTAACGATCCAAGATATCGACAAATTCCTAAACATGAGAGGAAAGTCAAGATAGACAAACGATTTCAATCTATGTTCAAAGACGAAAAGTTTAAAGTAAAATACACAGTAGATAAACGTGGGCGGCCTATTAATGAAACTTCTACGGAAAATTTGAGGAAGTACTATGAGGTGGAGGAGTCTGAAGGAAGTAGTTCCGATGAAGAAGTCGAAGAGGTGTCGCCTGTAGTTGATAAAAGTGATATTTCTGAGGACGAATCTGTGCCCGGCCGCTTCGTAAAACGACCACCGAGTGATGATGGCAAGGATGATCAAGAGTCAGACTTTCTAAATGATAAATTAATTCGTGGAGAGTTACAGAAAAAAGTTAAGACAAGGTTGTTGGATTTGGATGTTGATTATGCCCGTGGAGAAGGTAAGTTGTGTTTATTTAAATATATTCGTGATAAAACATTGTTCAGATGTATTATCATTCATATTGATTTCCTAATTGGGTTTAATACTTTTTTGCTAGTGTTAACTTACTAAATTATATCAACATAGTTAACAGACTATAATCATTATAATTTGTACTAATTTTGTTTAACAGGAGTCATCCAAACTGACAGCTCCTCAGATGAAGAGAGTAGTGAGGCAGAAGAAGACAGTGACCTGGAACACGAGTGGGGAGAACTTGATGCAGATGCAGGAACTACTGATGAGTCTACTAAGAGGTATAATAGGTCTTACTTGCCTACTTACTTTTCTCTTACTTACTTACGGTATTATGGTAGTAAAACCATAAATATGTGTTGTGTAGAGTGTGTACCTCATGAACAAGTGAACCAATTTTGATCATTTTGTTTGTAATTGAGAGTGTACTTAGCTATATTTCAAGAAAATCTCTCCAGCCATTTGAAGATTATCACCACTTTTCTAGTTGATAGAAAATATTTATATAAAATAGCTGCACCTCTCGATTCATCTGCATAAACCAGAATAACAAGTAGATGTGTTAATCCAGCTATAAGCTATCCACTCACTAAAGTTCAATTAATATTTTTAAGCCATTTGAGTATGAATGAGTTACAAACACACACACACACACACACATACAAATCTTTGCATTTTGAATAAAAATAATAAAACATATTGCAAGATATGCTGAATGGCCATGAGGGTTATTAAAAATTGTTTAATAGTTTGTAGATGAAGTAGACAAGACAAACAAAGTGATTCCCGGAGCAACATTATATTATCCTTCATTTTAAAGTTTTTTGTCAAGGGTATTTTAAATTTAATTCTTATAACATCACAAAATTTGAGCCCTGTGACAACTAGACGGGGTTGCGGTAGACCAAGGAGGAGATGGCGGGACGCCTTGCATGGCTTTCTCATTAATTGGCGTGGAAGGAATAGGGGGAGGCCTTTGCCCAGGAGTGGGAAAAATCAGGCTAACTAAAAGGAAATATATATAAAACTAGCTGTACCCAGCGGTTTCACCCGCTGAGGTTTAGGGGTATGAAAAATAGATGTTAGCCGATTCTCAGACCTACCCAATATGTACCCAAAATTTCATAAGAATCGGTTCTTATGAAATTTTGGGTACATATTGGCGAGCCGTTTCGGAGGAGTACGGTAACTAACATTGTGACACGGAAATTTTATATATTAGATATTCCATGGCGCTCTGCAATAGTATAATTTTCAATCAGTGGAAGAATTTTGTAAGTGACAGCAGAATTGCAGGATAAACAGGTTCTGAGATTATTCTTTTTAACATAAGACATCATTTAAACATTTTCATCCTTCAGAATTGCCATATGCAACATGGACTGGGACAACATTAAGGCAACGGACCTAATGGTTTTACTGAACTCATTTCTACCAGCAGGAGGTGTCATCAAGAAAATCACAGTAAGTTACAGTTAGTAAAGGGTGTTTATTAATAATATGTTCCAAAATCCCATGCAAAGTCTTAATACTTTACACATGCCGTCCCACACACCCCATCTACTCCAAAAAGCCACGATTCTTAACACCTGTCGCAACACCCGGAAATTCCTTACTTCTTCTACAATTTCATCCAAATTCTCCATTTAAACTCCCCTCTACAAACTTGGCTCCGGCCCGTGGGTAGGGTATTTGTACTCTCTTACCCGTAAGAGAAGGAAATTATAGAACAAAATAATAATATAACCTCAGATTCCACAAGATAATATTTCAAGGCAACTTGCTGGTGAATAAACCTGGCTAGTTGGTGGTGTCTGTGCAAGTACTCGCGTTAGCTAGACGAGAACAACCACAAATAATATGTCCGTTTGTACTCACCCGGGCGGTGGCATGCCCGAGACACCGGTCAACCGTCCCGTACTTCATAATATGGTGTAGCGACACAAAGATGCAAGTGGCAAAAATTACTACAGCGCCATCTATCCAGCCACTGAAGTACTAAACGGCAAAATCCTACATCGCCCAAGCAAAGTTGTGCACGAAGTCAGCATATATACGAGCACCCGACAAGCAACTGTCGGGCAGTGGCCCACCAGACACGACACCCGTCTGGTCGGAGGATCCTCCCTTTTCCATAGAGGATGGAGAACTTTACACCCTGTTCTTCATACCTCTAAACTGGTGACCCCAAAAGGACGTCAACGCAGCCTTCGAACATCATGACGTCACCATCGTCATATCACTCCCTCCAGCTCCCGAGCAGCGAGTCAACGCAGCCAGCCAGTCACTCACGGGTACCCCTGACCACCAGCATGCAGCAGAATCGCATTCCTGGTCAGCCCCCGAAGCCTCATCAGCGACCATGGCGCCAGCACACTGCACTCCCGACGGTTGAGAGTCGACGCAGATCCTCTCCCGGTCGACGCCGGCAGTCAGCCACGACCCCGACGCTGTACTACGTCCGACGCACGCAATGGACCCACAGCGCCGGCCCCGACCCACTGGGGTTCGCAACACCGCCGCCAACAGTTCCGACTCACCGCGAACAATGTGGCAAGTTAACGGTTACCACTGGACAGGCTACAACCAATCGACCTTGGTCTTCGGGGGGGAGTGATGTAGCGACACAAAGATGCAAGTGGCAAAAATTACTACAGCGCCATCTATCCAGCCACTGAAGTACTAAACGGCAAAATCCTACATCGCGCAAGCAAAGTTGTGCACGAAGTCAGCATATATACGAGCACCCGACAAGCAACTGTCGGGCAGTGGCCCACCAGACACGACACCCGTCTGGTCGGAGGATCCTCCCTTTTCCATAGAGGATGGAGAACTTTACACCCTGTTCTTCATACCTCTAAAATGGTTCCGGTATTTTTGCCCCAAAAAAGGAGTATATTTTTCGTCAACATAACGTAACGTCCATAATCGCACAGACACCTTCAGTTTCTCCAAAAAGGTCATCGAGATCTATATCAGCGCAAAAGCGCCCGAGAAACTTCTTGCCTTGCCATACTCCCTTGCGGCCAACGGTAGTAAGTACTTACTACGGGTTTGCGCCAGTCGTCTTTAGCCATGGACAGCAGGGCAAGTCCCTTGTCCACTGCAACCACATTTCGATGCATACACCCATCGATTTTTAAAAAATATTCCCTGAGTATTTTACTTTCTTATTATTGTTCTTCATTGCTTAAATACAAAGAATTCTTATTAAGTCTTCATAGGACTTGAGCTCACCGAGTTGAAATTGGTATATTTTTTGCTGTGTGATATGTTTTCTACTGATTATTTAAAAACCAAAACTGATTGTAACAAATAAAGAGGTTGAACTTAAATCCGAATGTTTTTCAGATATATCCGTCTGAGTATGGTTTGGAAAGAATGAGGGAGGAGGAAGTAAGGGGACCTATTGAACTAACAGAAGATAAATTAGATGATTTAACGGAAGAAGGCGGCAATGAGGAAGGTTTGTTTCGATAAAATCCCTCTATTTTGTGCATGGTTTATTTGCTATGCTACTAATAAAGATTTCAGGAGCAGTAGGTCTAAAACTAAATGAAAGCTGGTCCAAAAACAGAACCTGGCGAAATATTTGCACATTAACCACTTATATTTGATGCACTACATATTCTAAATCTTTGTTTATTTTGTGATTTAGAATGGGTATAATTAACTGATAACAATTTCAAACTTTCTCTGGAACCTTCTTGTTTTATATAAAATGCCGAAAGTAAGTTTTAAATGCCCACCCGCGATAATGGTGTCCGTTTCGACCGCGCGGCCATGACGTTTTTTTTTTTAAAAAAATATGCCAAGATTTTGTAAAAATTTGTAAAAGTAGACTCCCAAAACCATAAATTTGTCAAAGCTATGGTTAAAAAGTTATAAGGGCTTGAACGTGGCCGTGCCATTGAAACGCTCCGAACCGCGCGGCCACGGAGATCTTTAAAACTAAGCATTGCAGAGAACTGAAATTTTGGTAAGTAACAGATTGAATTTGTAAAAAATTTGTAAAAATATAGAAAAAAATCCTGGGCTTATATTTTAGGAGCTGTAAGACTAATACGCCATGGCCGTGCCATTGAAACGGTGAAAAACACATTTTCGCCGATATTTCGCTGAAAAAGCAACGCAGACGTCTGAAGTTTTTTGTAAAACCCTGATTTGAATTTGTCAAAACTAGTAAAAATAAAACAAAAAATCCTAGGTATATATTTTAGGAGCTGTAAGCCTAATACGCCATGGCCGCTCCATTGAAACGGTGAAAAACACATTTTCGCCGATATTTCGCTGAAAAAGCAACACAGACGTCTGAAGTTTTTTGTAAAACCCAGATTTGAATTTGTCAAAACAGGTAAAAATGCAAAAAAAAAGCTAGCTTTACATTTCATTAGCTGTAGAGCGGAATCTTAAATACGTCTTGAATATGTCGATAGGGTGACCAAGGCTTATTGTTAACAGAAAATTTTTCACCTATTTTGTTAGATATTATATCTTGAGGATTCTTAATGAAATAAAAATGAAACGATAGTATACAAAACCATGTTTATTAGTTTAAAAATCGTTATTTGTTACCTGAAAATACTTGTTTTGAGTAGACGTGCGAAAACCATAACAGATAACTTTGAGTAGCGTTCGTGATGACTAATGAGTATAAAATAGCATAATTTGATGAATAAGACTTTAAATTCTGCCAGAAATAACCCCCATTTTAACATTGAATAGCAGGAGCATAGGAGCGAACGAAACGCGCGGGTGCAGCGTGGGAGACGAAGGCTGGCTGTCTAACCAATCACAGCCGTCCAAAAAGAGATATCTCGCCGTCACACCGTCTTCCCCCGCCAAAAACTTTTTCTCGATTAGTCGTCGTTTTACGTTCAGTTAATTCGTACGTAGTATTTGTTGGTGGTAACTTTTTAACCATAGCTTTGACAAATTTATGGTTTTGGGAGTCTACTTTTACAAATTTTTACTAAATCTTGGCATATTTTTTTTTTTAAAAAAAACGTCATGGCCGCGCGGTCGAAACGGACACGCGATAATGAATAAAGGCAACAATTGCAACTTTTCTCTATGAAATCTGCCGAAGAGCAGTAATGGTCCAGTAGAAACTACTTTTTTATTGTGGGGAAAACGGCATATCATAGAACCAAAATCCGGCCAAGTGCGGGTTGGAATCTCACACATAAGGATCTGTAGCACCAAAGAAAAACAATATTTTTAATGCTCATTCAAAATAAATGTAAATTTACACTCTCACGCACAACTAAATTTGTTTTTCATAGTATCTTCTTAATAAAAACCAAGTTACTTCTGCAGGTTTTTTTTCTGTCGTCACTTACATGTAGGAGGTATTTATTTCAGGTTCTTCTTACCATATGGAAAAGCTGCGTCGATATCAACTAAATAGATTGAAGTATTTCTACGCAGTGGTAGAATGTGACTCGGTATCCACAGCTGACAAGCTGTATGCAGAATGTGATGGCATGGAGTACGAAAGTAGTGCTACTCGGCTCGATATGAGATTTATTCCTGATGACGTTGATTTTGATCAGGTATGGACTATTTTTAACAGACTCCAAAAAGGAGGAGGTTCTATGTTCGACCGTATTTGTTTTATATGTATGTTCATCGATAATTCCGCCAATTGTGGACCAATTTTCATAATTCTTATTCCTAGGTCGGCCCATATCTATTTTATTAATATTGCTTGGGTCGTTTATGAGTTATCGTCTATATTTTTTTCTCCTATGTCTATATGGATGATCTACTAATATCTTTAAAAATACTTAAGATATCGTCGTACCATAACTAAAAATACTGAAATAAAAAACTTATTTGCAACAAAAAAACAAATCAGTATAAAATATCTTTATTCCCGGAAAATGCTTATTAATTTGAGTTGAGACTCTTTCCAGTTTTAAGCACGAAACTGACGCACCTTAAAATAGCATAGCTAGCCATCAGGTTTATTATTAGGGTCAAATTATGATGGCTAATAGTCTTCCTTTTTTCAATTCAGGAGCCCCGAGAAGAATGCTCAAAACTCCCTGACTTGACGAAGTACAAACCTCGATTGTTTACAACGACGGCGTTGCAGCAAGCTAAAGTTGAGCTCACATGGGATGCCACAAACCCGAACCGAACAGAAACTATTAAAGGCGCTCTTGATGGCAAAATTGATGACCTGGATCTTAAAGAATACTTAGCTTCCAGTAGTGAAAGTGATGGTATGGTCTTACTATTTTTTATGTATACACTAGATATTTTGTAGATACAAAAGGGATAAAAGTATATGCTGCCTTTTTTGTAGAGGATGATCAAACGAAGGACAATGAAGACAAGTCAGACAATGATGATGAAGATCCTATACTAAAGTATAAAAAATTGCTTGAAGACATCGAGAAAAAAGACGACAAAAAGAGCAATAAAGACATGGAAATGGAAATAAGTTGGGGAATAGGAATCAAAGACAAAGCGGAGGAGTTAGTAAAGAAGAAAATAAATGCAGGTATGATAACGCCAATGTGATAAATTACAAGTAATTAGGTGTCTTGCTTTGTGAAAATAGAGTAAAATACATTATATGTAACTTATTTCCACTTTATTTATTATTTACAGAAACTAAAGAATTAACACCATTCGAAAAGTTGATACAAAAACGTAAAGAAAAGAAGAAACAAAAGAAATTGAAAAACAAAGAGGAAAAGGAGAAAAATGAAGATCATGAATCAGATTCAGAAGATGGAAGTATGTCAGACGTGCCTTCTGACATTGATATGAATGACCCATACTTTGCTGAAGAGTTCAATAAGCCAGAATTCAAACAATCTAAAACAGGTAACAAAAACAGAGACCAAAAGAAGCAAAATAATGACAGTGATATAGATTCAGAGGACGAAAGGAAAAAAGCGGAATTAGAGTTACTTTTAGATGACGACGATGGTAAAGCACACTTTAGTCTAAAGAAAATTCAAGAGTCAGAAAGTAACAAAAAGTCTAGGAGGAAAAAGAAACTAAAAGCTAAAATGAATGAACAGAAACAGTCTCTGCCTGATTTTGAAATAGATGTGAATGATGATCGGTTTTCAGCATTGTATAACTCACATCTTTTCAATATTGATCCTAGTGACCCTAATTTTAAGAAAACAAAAAATATGGATAAGCTCATTCAAGAGAAATTGAAGCGCAGACCAGCAGACACGCTGCCAGAGGCTCAAAAGCCTAAGAAATCTAAAGAAGATGTAGAACTAAGTATTTTAGTGAAAAACGTTAAAAGAAAAACTAAAGATGCATTGAGAAAATAAAAGATTTGATAAATATATATATTTTATTATTTAATATGTTCGTCATAAAAATAGTAAACAAAACTCAGAAATATATGTCATGATTGTATCAAAACAGTAAAGAGAAACAAAGGTACATTATCATTACTAAGACATATCATCACCAAGGATCTCAAAAGGATTTTTCCTGGTTGTGCGTGCATTTACAAACTTTAATCTTACATATACAAGCAACAGCTATCTGTAGGACTTACAAATATTTAACAGTTCAAAGTCCAAACAGTGTCTCCGTGTGTACTACAAAAAGTCATCTTAAATAAACTTATGTTACAACTAGCCTATGTTGCTAAACTAGCGGCTAAAGCGGCCTTTATTTGTCTTCCCAACGCGGCGCCCAACGGTGGGGGCACGGCATTACCGACCTGTAAACAAGCATGATCATGTACAATGCGATTACAATGAGAAAGTGACTATCAAGTCATCAACATGGCGCGAGGTCAGTCGCTTTCTCATTGTAAACGCACGATAGATGCGATTGCGACTGTGTGGTCTAGCGAAAATAAATGTTTCAGGAATTCATTACTTCAGTAAATTATACTTATTTGCAAGAAAAATAACAATTTATGTATGTTACCTGTCGGTGTTTATCCTGTACCGATCCAGCGAATATGTAGGTGTCAGGGAAGCCCTGCGACCTGGCGCACTCGCGGACTGAGACAACGCGGTTCTGTTCAGGGTGCAACACTCGGCCTTGCTTGCCCATCGGCTCGGGGTCCGTCACCGTAGTACTGAAGTAGCCGTCCCAGCAGACTCGGCCTAAACAGTGAATACATAAGGCTAATTTTCCAATCCGGCTCGTCAGATGTACAGTGTGAACCAGCTGACGTTGGGCGAACGCGGGAGTTGCAAGGACAGAAGGGTAGGGGAGCACACGCAGCGCTAAACCCGCGCGGCAACGTGCGCCTAAAAATGCCAGTGATATACTCTTAAATTATATTCTACAAAAAAACTGTAAATTAATCTGTATTAAAGGCTTTCACAATTAGCCATTAGATAAATAAATAAATATCTTGGGACAACTCACACACGGCTATCTGATCCCAAGCTAAGCAGAGCTTGTGTTATGGTAACCAGACAACTGATATACATACTTAGATAATTTATAAATACATACAAATTATAGACTAGCTTTTGCCCGCGGCTTCGCTCGCGTTAAATTCGGGCTAACACAGTTCCCCTTGCGCCTTATTGATTTGTAATAGCAACGCTAAGTTTTCCATTTTCTTCCCGCTTTCTCCCTCACATCCCACTTTTTTTTTTAAATAGCCTATGTCCGTCTCCTGGTTTCCAACTATCTCTGTACCAAAATTCATCAAAATCGGTTTAGCCATTAAAGCGTGAAGAGGTAACAAACAAACAAACTGACTTTCGCTTTTATAATATTACAAGCATATTGACTTGGCTCGCGAGGTTGTCCACATGTGGGATGTGGACTCAGCGATCATTGTGCCGATAGTCGTTACAGCTAATGGCTTAATTGCCAAGAGCCTCGACCAGCACCTGAGGAGGCTCTTGTTAGGCAGCTAGATCAAGGGCTTGATACAGAAAGCGGTACTCTTGGACACGGCTCGTATTGTTAGGAGGTTCCTTTCTCTGGAGCCCTGACCGCCGGTAGCTTGGACCCTGTTCCTATTTTTTGTATTTTTTTTTGTTTTTTTATGTTTTTATTAAGAAATAGGTATTTAAAATAAAATTTTTGGTTTAGCCTTGCAATGAGAATGAAGTTCGGCTACTCGGCTGTCGCCGGATTCATCAGTCTTGTCGTAAGATGAACAAACTCGCGCGCGCGTAATTTTAATTGAATGGCGCGTAATTTTTTATATTTTTTACTAAAACCGAAAATACCAAATATCCCGGTTTTTCTGAAATGAATACCGGTATTAATAAGACCTAATTTTGGCCCGGTATTCCGGTATTCTCGAAATTCGGTATCCCAGTTTGCGACCCCTAATTATGAGGTACCTATTAACAACAACAACCATACGAACGAAACAACCGAAACCAATAAGCAACTGACATGTAATATTTAGAACTCCAACTAACGACAACGTGGGCATAATAATTCGAGAGGGTCATCAATCCACGGAAAGTCACCGCGATTCAGAAAAATTACGTAATTGCGCCATCTATGGGCAAATAAGTAAAACGTCTGTACAATGAAAGTTATGCTAGGGGCATTTTGCGTTTTAGTAATTTTATTTTCCGAAACTGTATGACCAATTGATATACTGTAAATGGCAAATCTTATCTGTATGATGTTCTTGTGATACTAAAATAATTTATATTTCATAAGAATTAATATTTTGTTGCTCAAACAATCAACCAAACGCAAGTATGCCGAAAAAAAATATTTTTTTAATGCAATAAAAGAAGTATAAAAGA
Organism: Ochropleura plecta; assembly: GCA_905475445.1. Lineage (NCBI taxonomy): Eukaryota > Metazoa > Arthropoda > Insecta > Lepidoptera > Noctuidae > Ochropleura > Ochropleura plecta. Next base: position 12,339,088 of record FR997735.1, on the reverse strand, counting down.
TAAAATATAATAGATAGAGATATAGTATCGCGGACTTTTTTGTAGAAATAATTAAGACGAACCAGGTAGCCATACATTGTTTTTAATTTTAAGCAACTGTTTAGGCAGCGCACGCAAATAATTCTGTTTTATGAGGTATTTTTTTCCGACTTGCTAGACAAAAGTTGACAGCTCGGTTAATATACATGTTATAGAAATAATTTATAGCCTATAGCATTCAGGAATAATGTAGCTTTCTGCCAGTTAAAAAAAAATTAGAATTGGATTATGATTTCCAGAGATTACCCCCTACATACAAATTTACAAATTTTACCTCTTTATAATATTAAAGCGAGCGTGTGCCCTGGACACCAACAAAACAAAATATATGACAAATATGGAGGTAAAATGAGTGGCTCGGCGTGGAGGGCACGCGCGTGTTATGCTCTGGCGTTCAAAAGGTTGGTCACCCAATGACCCAATGCTTTGAATCTCTTCATTTTTGCATGTTATGTGTTATCGGTATCTAGGCTGAGATGTAAGCGGCTAAGTAAAATATTATTTTATATGAAAATTAACCATAATGCAAGTAATTTTCATAGTACTGCTTTAACCCTTTGACCACCACGTCAAAACTACAAAAACGTGCTCTCGGCGCCAAGCTACAAACTCTTCATTTAGAACTTTTAGAAGTCTGTCATGTACTCGTGACCGTGGCGTTTGGGACACATTTTGTATTGTCATGTATACATGACTGAGGTGGTCAAAAAGTTAACTTTATACAAGATAAGATAAAATACTACTGTCGCTAGTGCATATAGCTAAAATCAAGTTAAAGTTCGCTTAGATTACAATCATTTACAAGGTTTTGTACTATAAAATGTCTGTACTTTTTAATGGGGACTATATTAATTGTTGTCACCAAACTTTATATTTGTCAAGTTGTATTACCTAATAAATATATCTATCGCCACGAAATATTTTCGTTCTCAGATAAACAAAAAGTGTTCCCAGGTATGAATTATCAAATTAATGTTAGTATATGTGTAAAATAAGAGATGATTACCAATAAAATTGTAGTGCATTAGATGAATATAAACTTCGTTCTTAAAATAATAGTTTTATTACATAATTAATAGCTTTGTGCTCAGAATGGTAGATCTGTCACCAAATAAATCGATTTTCGATCCCTGACTGCTCCCTGACGTTCGGTTATTAAAATAATAGTATTCGTTACCAATTTAATACATCAAATTATAATTTTAATGAAAATATGTTCAAAGAGGCGGAGACAAATTGGCGCGCTTGGCGCAGATGGCAGAAATGGCTAGGTTAGGTTAAAACTGTGACCTCCTACGAGCCGAGCGAGCCAAGCGAGCGGTGCCGCGGCAGCCAGCGGCCGGAGAGTGCCAGAATCGACTTGCATTAATAGAAAAAACCGGCCAAGAGCGTGTCGGGCCACGCTCAGTGTAGGGTTCCGTAGTTTCCCGTCCGTCACAATAAGTGTTCCCACTTATGAGTTTAAAGGTGGAGGAGGAAATTATTTTGTACAACTTTTTGTCTTTTTTGTACAAAAACTGTTGTGTCAATCAAGTTCAAAATGATTTTCATAGAAAGTCCTTATAAAGTTCTACTTTTCAGATTTTTTTCATATTTTCTAAACTTATGGTTCAAAAGTTAGAGGGGGGGGGACACATTGTTTTTTACTTTTGGAGCGATTATTTCCGAAATTATAGACATTATCAAAAAATGATTTTAGTAAACCCCTATTCATTTTTAAATACCTTTCCAACAATATATCACACGTTAGGGTTGAAATTAAAAAAAAAATCACTTCCCACTTTACATATAGGGTGGCTACCCTAATAAAACATTTTTTTCCAATTTTTATTTTACCACTTTGTCGGCGTAATTGATATACATATTGGTACCAAATTTCAGCTTTCTAGTGCTAACGGTCACAGAGATTAAGCGAGGACGGACGGACGGACGGACAGACAGACATGGCGAAACTATAAGGGTTCCTAGTTGACTACGGAACCCTAAAAAGAGATTGTTTTTAGTGGGTGACCCGGAACTGAACTATTTAGATTAGGATAATTACTTATTGTATTAAATTACATTATTTCAATTCAATTCAATTTTCTAGTAACATAATATTATATAGTTTATTGGTGATCTCTTTCAATTAATTTGCTTAAATGCTTAATATGAACCTATGAAACCTATTATAATATATACAAAACAATTATTTGGTACTAGACCCTATTTCTCAATGATTTTATGTGATTTATTGTGGAATTGATTTTACATTGTTTGGTGACTACATTTTGGTGACAAATCTACTATTTTGCGGGCAAACCCTATTTTATTATTAATTATTTAAGAAACACAAAACTAATTAAATTGGCGATAGCTTAAATGATACCCCTTTTTAATATATTGTTCTAGGTTCACAATGTAAAATTACCTTTCATGCGATAACTTACACAGGGTGGACGGGAAACCGACGCGAAAACGGTTTCCAGGAATTCAGTACGTGATTCTGAACACCTATAAACGTTCGTTTTTGTCGCCCCCAACTTAAAACTGGAAATAGAACGTATACTTAGTCTAATGTAAAGAGTTAATAAGTAGAGTGTAACATTACCATAAAGCCCCGCCCAGTTGTTGTGTCGGTTGCCGGTGTGAGGCAGGCACCACGGGATGAGCGTGTTCTCCTGCTTGTCGGCCGGCGAGCACGCGCCGCCCGCTGCGCACGCGCACACGCCGCGCAGCGAGCCGCGCGCAGACCGCCCGCTGCGCGCGTCGTCGTATCTGTACTGCAACACCTGCAGAGGGCCAACGACACCAGTCAAGTTTATTTCAATGTTTATATAGACTTTATACAAACACTAGCTTTCGCCCGCGGCTTCGCTCGCGTTAAATTCGGTATAACACACCAAGCAGACCTGCAGTTTTGCTCTTGCGCCTGATGGATTTGTAATAGCAACGCTAAGTTTTCCCTTTTCTTCCCTCGTTCTCTCTCATATCCCACTTTTTTTAAATAAAAGTTAGCCTATGTCCGTCTCCTGGTTCCCAACTATCTCTGTACCAAAATTCATCAAAATCGGTTTACCATTAAAGCGTGAAGAGGTAACAAACAAACAAACTCACTTTCGCTTTTATAATATTAGTATTAAGTATTAAAGTATTATTATTGGTAAAAATAGTAAAAATTAGTAAGGATTATGAAACAAGCTAACAAACCTTGCATTTAGTTCCATCTGACAGTGCCACCGATATATTAGGTAGGTCCCTCCAATCAGAACCAGGCGTAGTGGGTACTCTACATATCCTAGCTTGAATTAATGGTGCCATGTTTTTACAAATGTGATCCCTTAATTTGGCATTCTCGTCCTTGCTTCTCACTAGTCGTTGGAAATGACTCTCTGGCATGGATCCATATTCAATTTCTATTTTGTTGGCACCATTGCATATCCCTGGCAGATCACTCATAGCATCTCGAATGGAACATGTTCTTCTAGGGGCAGACTCGTCCCAGTGAATGTTAGTTACGAAGCGTCTGCCATCTATAGTGGTAGTCAGAGAACACGCACGCCTGCTAAACACATGTGTGGGTTCCGGATAGAACGGCAACTTGTATCCAGGTGCAGCGGCTAAAATGATAAGCCTTCTTCTTGTCTGCGGTACCCCATAGTTGCCAGCCTGAAGAATCCCGAATGTGCACTGATAGCCCATGTCAAGTAATGCTCTTAATGTTAGTTTTAAAACCATACCTTTTTTGAATGCCACAAAATTTCTTACGTTTTCGAGTATAAAATATTTCGGCCGGTAATAATCACAGTAAGATAAATATGAAGCTACAAGAGAGTTTTTGAAGTTGGAATACTCTCTCGAATTGAATCTGTTCATTCCGGAGAAGCCCTGACATGGCGGCCCACCGACTAACAGTTCTACTTCACCCTGCATTGGGAGGCGTAATCCACTAACACTGTGAGTAGACCCAGACATCACTTCGTTGAGTAACGCATTACAGTCTTCATTGAAAACGATGCAGTTTTTATTGTTGAGAGCATATGCATGTGAAGCAGCTTCAACATTCTCTATTGCCCACTTACATTCCGCCACACCAGCTTGGTGCAAACCTTCTGACAGTCCACCACAACCAGCGAATACATCTAGAGTTCTTAAAGGTCGTACCGAAATATGGTCCAGTTTATTTTCATTCGTTTCCACAGGCTTGCTAGACTTTCCTTTACCTTTACCCTTGTCTTTGCCTTTTTCAGTTCGCCCAACACTTATAGCATGTTGTGGGACATCTTTTATTTCACCAGAAGATTTGTCAAAAGCCATTCTAAAGTAAAACCTACTTGGGTCTCCCTCCAGCCACTGGGCCAGGGTAAATTGTTGTAGAACATTTTGTTCATAAATTAAATGACATGCTCCTACAACGGCAGAAAATGGTACATCACGAATTTCATCACTCCAGTAAACTACGTTAATGTCTTCATGCTGCGGAAATCTACTGGTTGTATTTTCAGGTCTATAAAGAACATTGACTTTTAAATATATATCCTGAGGAATAATCAAAGGTCCTTCTCCTACGGCAGTTACGGCTGCAATGTAACCAACACAGAAAGGTTCCCCAGTGTCTACATTTGAGCCACGTAAATTATTGTCACTCTTCCTGTAATATTCAGGGTAAATGTCTTCATCTACTTTCTCAAGTTTTGGTTTGACATTGTTAGCATTAGTCAGAGTATTCTTCAATTTAAATGTTCCTGGCTTAAGGAAAACGCCGCAACCTTTCTTGTAATCGTAATCTTGCCACCTTACCAATGACCATTCTGTTCTATTAGATTCAGTTATGAAACTGGACTTTTCTAACAATTTTCCAATAACTTTAGGTATGTTTTTAGCATCCCGTTTAGTTTTCCTCTCACATGATGGGCAATATCTGTGTTGTCTCAATGGATTAGGACAAACTGGATCTACAGGTAAATCTTCGAATCGGGCAGTGAACCTTTCATAGTATTTATTGTAAAAATAGGTTTTACCATCATCTTCAAAATGCTTGTCGTCTACTTCCTTGCCACCCAGTTTGAACCAATCAGTGGGTATTTCTCCCTTTTCCACACAAGCTTTCCTTAATATTGAAGAGAGTGGAGCACCATGGCAACATCTGTCTCCTAAAAATACTTCCCTGGGGTCACTGACCTCACCCAGAACTGTGTCAGAGGCCCTAATGAATACCTCTGCATGAAAGAAACCAGATTTAGAGTTGATAGTTTCTCGCCACATGTATACTACTCTAGCAACCAAAGCAGGAATATTGGATTGAGAAGTTTCAACCATTACAAAGTCGCCAATGCTGAGTTCAGAGCCATCGATTTCGACTTTTTCGTAGTATACTTTGGTGGCATCGGCTTTCTTGGACTCACCAATCCATTTAATATTTCTGTTATTTGAGCCAGTTAACTTGACCGGCATTGTATCCTCTAACGCATCGTGTTGCTTCTTCTCGGCCATGTGTCGGTACTCTTCTTCATCATCTGGTTCGGAATCTTCTGCTTGCTCTACTGCCATGTTAGGACATAATCTTCTTACACAAGCTTTTTTGGTACGCCCATGACCTCCAAACTTAGCCATTGCACGGCAAGCATTACATTCCCCACAATCCGGTAGTTGACAAGCTTCACACACTCCACACCTTTTTCTTCTCAGAACCAACTCATGATTTGTCTTATCCAACTGATTTGTGAAGAAGCTCTCAAATGTTTTTCTTACAAGAGGAGTAGTTGTAGCCTTAGTCCACGCTTTTTTATCAACCTTTTTGTAATCAATTTTAGTGCGGAATTTACGTTTGCCGAATTTGATACCCATTAATTTAATCAACTCTCTCATGCATGGTAATGTAATTAATGGTTCATCATCCTCATCAGCTTCTAAGCTCACTACCTGATCACATACAAACTGAGCATGTTTGTGAAGCAGTTCTTCAGTCATTTTCGCATCATTCAGTTCTAGAATTGTTGACTCTCTGATCAGTTCTAGCAAGTCTTCATATGTGGGTTGGAGATAATGATACTCTTCTAAATACTCTATAACAACTTTACTTAGCCATATCTTTTCATAGAGATTGTTCATAAGAGGTGTGTATTGTTCACTTGGTTTTAATAAATTATATTCTCCAAATTCTGTTGATAAGGTAATACAGTTTCTATCACCGCCATCAAAACCATGTATAAACCTGAAGCAGAAAATGCTGATGTGGTTATGTGATAGAAATACGGTAGAACATAAATATATATATTACCAGTTTATAACTGTCCCACTGCTGGGCTACGGCTTCTTCTCATACAGAGAAAACAGGAGCATTGTTCACCACGCTTGCACCAGATGGTTTGGCGATTTCAGGCTTATAATATAACTAGCTTTTGCCCGCGGCTTCGCTCGCGTTAAATTCGGTAGCGCCTTATTGATTTGTAATAGCAACGCTAAGTTTTCCCGTTTCTTCCCTCTTTCTCCCTCATATCCAACTCTTTAAAAAAAAATAATAGCCTATGTCCGTCTCCTGGTTCCCAACTATCTCTGTACCAAAATTCATCAAAATCGGTTTAGCCATTAAAGCGTGAAGAGGTAACAAACAAACTCACTTTCGCTTTTATAATATTAGTAAGGATAAGGATTATAACTCCAGGTTTCCTCATGATGTTTTGTCTTTTGTCTGTGATGTCTTAGATAAACATAAATTAAATATGAATTGAAAAAGTCACATTGGTACTTGCCCAGATTTGAACTCACCATCTCATGCCTGAGAGACAAACACTTTAATTATTCTCTAGTTATGATAAATTTAAGAGAAAAATACACTCACCACTCAATAATAGGACCTACATCTTTCACAGGCACAGATTCGTCATCAATTTCGGCTGAATCAGAGCATATGGACTTCAGATATCCTGACATGTAAATACGCACATCATTTTCAACGAGACCTCCATCAATGGGGCAAAGATGCCCTTGTTCGTCAAATATAGAAAAACTAGTTATGTTCGTTTGCGGGCGTTCCATTATATCCCCATCATCACCTGAAAAACAATATGATCAGGGTACTAAATGTTCCTTGTCCAACATTTAGAAACTAAATACATACCATATTATTGTTTTACAATTAGTGAATAAATTAACATAACTACTGACCTGATGCTAAAACAAGTTTCTCATTGGTCAATGCTATATACTCTTCAACAGCATTCTGTGGATGTCCTTGATAGTATATTATATTAGAATTGTTCAAAAACTGGCCACAAATGTTACATTTTTCATTGTCAGGAATGGCTTTATGATAGCTTACTTCTTCATTATTATTTTCAATTTTACCATTTTCTTTCTGTTTTTCAGTGGACCCTTCTTGTTTTTGGGTGCTGTCATCCACTTTGTCATCAATTTCAGTAACATCCTTAATAGCATCTATTTCATCTTCATTTATACTGTCCTTTGAATTGTTCATTTCTATTTCCTTTGGGAGACTTGATTCTGTGTTATACACTTCAACATCTTGCGTGTTAATTTCTTTTGATTGTTTCATGTCCTCATCTGTATTTTCATTCTGTATTTCCATTTTCAAGTTTTCACGGCTAATATCCTTTGTTAAGCTATCTATACTATTTTCTTTAGATTCATTATCCTCATATTTAAGCTTTTTCTAAAAAAATACAGTGAAAACAAAAATGTAGTGTTTTTATTTTATAAATATATTACAATCCAAAATGGTAAGGACCTGATTATTATTGTATTAGCCAAACATAAAATTTGTTGACGAGGCTGCAGGTTGGTTTGAAAAAGATACCCAGGCTCGGGAATACAAATGGCAAAAGAAGGCATGTGTGAAATATATTGAGGGAAATACAGTATGGTAAGGTAGGGACAAAGTCATTTTCGTTATCAGCGACCCTTCGATTAGTGCACCCAAGAGCACGACAAGCCCAACTCATCACCTATAACTAGTCCACACATTCGCATAAAGCACTTTGGTAGGTACATCTTTTGTTATGCATCATCTATATTATCAGGACAAGATTGAAGTCATGTAGAATGTAATAAGTTTAAAAAATATTACCGGGTGTATAATTTCACTTCCATCAGGACTTCTATTCCTTTTAGAGGCAAACATGCTTGTGATGGTCAATTGATTGCCAGTACGTGGCGACTTATTACCATTACGTGGCGACTTATTACCATTACGCACTGATCTCCTATTGGAACTGAAATATAAATAAAACATATAAATGATGTGTACACATAATTTATTAAATTTAGATTTTTGTATGAATTATGACCTGCCTACCTTCAGGGATTTATTTTATTTTATTTTCTAAATAGCAGTAATTTCTAAGTAGCAGCAAAACCTTTTTATATCAATAGCTGATATCCATATAAACAAACATTTTATGAGACTACATTCTCAAAACATATTCAAACAAATTTTCACAATGGCACAATCAGAACTACTTTCATGTTATTAGCCACACATAACACCTTTATCAATCAATATCTGATATCATTATAAACAAGTATTGTGTACAGCAAAAAAGTAGTGTTGATGGCAAAAATTTTTACTTTGATGGCTTATTTTTGAATTGTGATCACTGGGTCTGTGGTAATTATATAGTGTATTTTCAATAATGTTGAGTGCTGCAGGTATACTCCAGAACACAGCCCTGGTGTACTCCAGAACACAGCCCTGGTGTAGATCAGCAACTATTTGGAACTTTGGTGTGCTTTCGCCTTCTCGCACTTAAAACAGTTATCCTGATAAATAAGACTAATAAAACTTATGTTTTCATATCAAATGTTTGCTAAATATCCAAAAGCTTCTGAGCAGTACTCATTCTTTTCCAAGGAATTCCTAAAGAAGCTGCACATAGATCTGCTCTATTGTTACTTTCTCATTGGTAACCAAATTGATCGTCCAGAAGTATGGATTTCCCAATAATCACATTCAGAATCAACAAAAAAAAAGTACAGTGTTTTCAAGATCACAACTTATTTGTTGGTGCAGAAGACGAGATTTTTTAATCATTTAAAAGTACATAATGTATTTGTGATTGTGGGGTACGGGACCCATTTTGCATTGTCATGTTTGCATGACTGTGGCAGTCGACAGTTTAAATTACAGTATAATAATTGTGCATAGCATTAACTACACTAAGGGAAAAACAATGAATTGCCTCATAATCTAGGGATCTAAAATGAGCATGTCCACAGAATTATAATAGGATAACTAATATGAATATTCGTAAAATGGTTACAAATTGACATTTCATAATATTAACGGCTTACAATAATTTAACAGTGCATAATTCATCTGTCTGAGTTTTGCATGGAGTTTCTTAGAAATCCAAAAAAATAGGTTTAACAGGATGCTCAAAAATGTTATTAGAATGACGAAGCTAGCTCCACAATTTAAACATTCAAGGTATGAATTTTTCAAAGTCAAGTACGTAAATCTGGATGGACAAATACTATGAGTTTGTCATAAATATTTAGATACAGATCTGTGGTGTGGATGTAATTTTATTTATCAACTTACTTCTGAGGTGATTTCGGTTTGCAAACAGACGAAACGCTTGCCTCAGCATCCTTTTGCAAGTTCTTCATAACACTACGACTTTGTACAGGCATGTTTAGCAACTAGCATTTCCCATGAGGTAAACTGGTAGGTTGTAGTTATTTTAAATTCATCAATAATGTATTTATGTTTTTGTTACTTAAGTAAACAGCAATTGATAAATAATATTTATTGGGCTTTGCCGCGAGCAGGTAAAATCGGCGCCAAACCAACTCTCCAGCTGATAATTTGACAGTTGACATTGACATTTTGTTAAAGGATCCTGTTTTTTTTTGTTTTATGCTAGATACCGATCTAGGCTATGGTTAGCTAAGCACTAGTTTTTTAAAGCAGAAACCCTATCTCATCTGTGCTCGGCACCCACAGCGGGTGCCCTTAGCGTGCAGTAGCTTAGTATGTACAGACGCCTGCACATCAAGCTACTACAATCTGTTAGATTTCTTTGATAGATTTTCGACTTTATTTCTAAAGCATAAGGTTCAAGGTTCATTGGGAAAAATTGACAGTTTCGGGTAGCTTGACTTGCAGGCGTCTGTACATACGTAAGATTTTGCCCCTGGCTGGAGGCTTTACTCTCAGGGTACATACCCAAAGGATAGTTCGGTTAAGCAGGTAACAACCACATAGATTGATTTTATTCATGAATGAATGAACGAATTTTATTAATTATATAAATAATTAATAAAATTTGTCAAAGGGTCTGGCTTTTTATTTTCTCGTGACTCTAAAACGGCTGCACCAATTTGTTGAAATTATACGATGTTAAATTTATCTTGATGGCGTGAGTGACTGTCTACATTAAAAATTTTAAAAAAAGTCGGACAAGTGCAAGTCACACACAAGGGATTCCATAGTCCGGTTAAGCAGAAAAATAACTCAACAGCAAGTTGAACTGCTAGTGGCACTGACACCAATAAAAAAAACAAAGAATTTCGTAGCACCAAATGATGTAATAACAATATTTTTAACGCTCATATACCAATGTACACATAACAGCAAAGCTTTGTTGTAATAGCAAAGCTAAGTTTCCCTTTTCTTTCCTCTTTCTCCATCTTCGATCACTTTAAAAAAAAAGTGCCTATGTCCGTCTCCAGGGTCCCAACTATCTATATTGTACCAAAATTCATCAAAATAGGTTTAGCTATTTAGCCGTGAAGACGTAACAAACAAACGAACTCACTTTCGCTTTTATAATATTAGTAAGGATTCCAAGATATGCCAAATAACCTAATTCGACATGAAACACCATCGTTTTGAAGATTTGAAGTAGTAGATCATTTTTTGCACAACTAACGATTTTTATAGAGCACTTCTTTGCAACATAAAACAATACACAATGGCGTCTGTTTGCGACCAACTACTTTTATGAAACTTCTATGATGTTATGGCCAGTGTACTTTAGAAGAGAATTAAGGCGTCCACACTATGCTATTTACTCTGAGATGGCCCCTGTGTGTGTAGCACAGACTAGATAGGAGATAGGAATGTCTTTGTAAAACTTGGTTTACACAGGTCGCTATTCTGATAGTATGTAATTTGAAGTTATTTATATAATGGCGTTTTAGGCTGTCAAACAACTGTCAAATATCATCTGTTCAGATTCGGACTTGTTGTTGTACCTATTTTACAAAAAGAAACGTTCGTATTTCTATTGATTGCTTGAGCTATTTCGGTACTTGTGGTTAATGAAATTACCATCTAAGTATAATAAAATGATATTTTACCCCATAGTAAGACATGTTTTAACCAAATCCAAGTTTATGAGATTTAATTCAACTGCATTTGTGCCAGATATTGATATAGATTATTATTGTAATGCTGGAAATTCAATAGAAATTGACAATAATATTAAAATAAGAAAAGGTGTGGGTGATGTGAATCGTGTCATGAATTTGTACAAAATATTTAAAACAACTCCAGTAGCAGATGCTTCATATCAAACAATACGGGAAGGTTTGTTCAAAGAACTGATTTGTTTGCCTAATAAAACACACCCTTCTGTAGTAAAAAATATCGACCCACAAGTTGTAAGAGAAATAAATCAGAAAAGAGATTTCCAAGCACATACACCTTTAGAATTCAGTGAAATAACGAGACGACTAAATTTAGTGAGAACAGATAAATTAGGACACACATGTGGTCACAAGAGTTATTACTTCTTAGGAGAACTAGCAGAGCTAGAAGAAGCATTAATTAAATACACTGTGAGCAATCTCCTTCAAGAAAAGTTTCAGCTGGTGTCAGTACCAGATATATTGCCTAGCCAAGTATTGGAGAGCTGTGGTATGACAGTCAACAGTGATCGCACACAGGTAACTTGCTTAGAAAGTTTAAATAAATGTCTGTTTAATTATAAAATGGGTAATGTTATTGTTTTTTAAAAATACTGGCAAGAGAAACTATTATTTTAATATAACATTTATTCTTGCTAAAATAAGGTTAATATAAAAGCAACATATTAGTATTCTTTTTTACTATTTCTAGATATATTCCTTGGACCCAGTACACCATGGTCCAGATTTATACCTGTCCGGTACAGCGGAAATGTCCCTAGCAGGGTTGTTAATGAATACACTCCACAAAGAAGAGGATTTGCCTCTGAAACTGGCCGCAGTGAGCAGATGCTTTAGGGCTGAAACTTCTAATGTTATTGAAGAAAGGGGAATATACAGGTTATAAGCTGCTGAGTTTTTTTAACAAGTCAGATTTCAGATGGCTGCAGTGCTATTTGCGTTAGAGTCATGTAGTTAACTTGTTTTTATTTTAATCCACAGAGTACATCAATTTACCAAAGTAGAAATGTTTGCAGTTACCACTCCAAGCCAGTCAGAGAACATGCTTGAATATTTGAGAGCAATGCAAGAAGAATTGTTTTCACCCCTAGGTTTTAATATGAAAATCCTTGATATGCCGCCACATGAACTAGGTGCTCCTGCATATAGGTATGTATCTCACATGCGTTCTCGAGAATAAAGGTAAGGTACAGGGTAGGGTACAATTTTTATAAAAACCATAAACAAATGATCATTGAAGACAGGCCACTATCATTTGTATGGCCATAAGTTTATAGCTATTATTTTGCCAGTAAATAATAAATTAAATTAACTTAATTGACACAACCTTGTAGCAAGGATTATCCATCAGTAACTTGCTCTAAATTACAACCTTGTGGAATCGGAAGTGCCATACTACAGGTATGAGCCCGACCCAGTTCTTGAACATGGTAATATCACATGGTACTGGGATCGCTCCATCATCACTGGCAGGACTATTGTTGCCAACAAGCCTGATATAGTGGTAGTGGATCGATCAGAGCGGCGCGCAATGATTGTTGACATAACAGTCCCGCATGATGAGAACCTCGTGAAAGCCGAGAAAGATAAGCAAATCAAGTATATTGACTTTGCTCGCGAGGTTGTCGACATGTGGGATGTGAACTCAGCGATCATTGTGCCGATAGTCGTATCTGCCAATGGCTTAATTGCCAAGAGCCTCAACCAATACCTGAGGTGGCTCTCATTAGGCGGCTGGATCAAGGGCTTGATACAGAAAGCGGTACTCCTGGACACGGCTCGTATTGTCGGTAGGTTGGACCCTGTTCCCGATACCGGTGGGCTACTATTTTTATATTTTTAAATGATTTTTTTAATGTTTTTAAGAAATATTTAAAAATGTAATTATATTTTAATAAAACAATAAATGAATGAAATATTTAATTACATATTTATGTTACAGGAAGTATGATATAGAAGCATGGATGCCAGGTCGTAATAATTATGGTGAAATATCAAGCTGTAGTAACTGCACAGATTATCAATCAAGAAGACTGCACATCACATATGTTCACAATGGTGAAAAAAGCTATGCTCATACATTGAATGGAACCGCATGTGCTGTACCAAGAATGTTGATAGCTTTACTAGAAACACATCAAGATCCCAAAGGGAAAATTAACATACCTGAAGTGCTTCAACCCTACATGAACGGAAAAAAATATATTGCTAAAAATAATTTGGTCCCAGAACTAAAACTATTGAAAATAAAGAGATAAGATGTTACATTGGATTATTTATTTACTCTGTAACAGATACAATGTGGTGTCTCACTTAAATTATAGCATCTATTACACACAACACACATACCCCACATACTACACACAACATAAAATAATCAAGTAATGATGACAAGTCTTTAACTACACCACATTTTTGCCATAGACAACTTTTGTACAATATTATAAGCCCTTAACAGCATTTAAACAATATTGTTTGCTTTCAAAGGTGTTTATTATTATTATATCTTATTTATAACTGATTGGTTAATGAGTGAATTAAAGGCAATCTGTACACCAAACTTGATCAGCCAATGGCAACAGCAAATCTGAAGTCACCTTGAAAGTCGATTCCTTAGGTTCAGTGATCTATTTTAATCCCTTCTGTTTTTTGGAAAGTTTTTTCATTTTAGATTTAAATAAGTTAATATCAACTGATGTATCTGAGGGGCCATTAGGCGCTGTTGTCTTCTCTTCAGGAGGCATGAAGTCCTTCTGTCTCTGCTCATGCTTGGCACGTTTAACTTGTGCTTGCTTTTCTTCTTTCTCATGTCTATTCTTAGCTTTCTTCTGTTCGTCTTTAAGGAAGTATTCTCCAGTAGCAAGTTCACGGTCAATTTTACTTTCTTGTTGTGGTGGTGGGAATGGTGTGTAAGGTTTCTTTTCAACTTTCTTTTTCGGTTGTTTCCTTGGGACGTTTTTACTTTTAAATGTTGGTAGAAATCTATCCCAACTCTCATTTTTTAGTTTTGAGTCTTTCATAAGTTCTCTTTTGATCATTAAACTTTTGATGTTGTACATTGGATGAATATTTTTCATGGTATCTTCAACAATTCGCCTTACTTGTACCAAACCTTTGTATGGTCCTACAGCTGAAACTGTATTTCCTTGAACCAAAACATAACACTCAGTTAATAGTTCTATAGATTTGAGAGTTACTCCATTAGGCCCAATTAAACGCTGCCGTCTCTTCAAAAATGTTTCTTTTTTGCGAACAAATGAATTAATCTTTATAATGTCACAACCTATCTCATCTTCTAGGACTCGCACAGCTTGTTCAAATGGGACACTTCGTGACAATAGTTTCATCAAGTCTCTGGCTTTAATTATGATGTAAGGATCCCATGTTTTTCTTGTTGTTTTGACGGTTATACTGCCTTCGATGAGGTCGAGTTCTGCGACGATGTGGTGTTCCTTCAGTACTTTTTGCACAAGAGGCCAGCACTCTTTTAAATACTGTTCTCTGTACTTTGGAAACAGAGTTGCGAACTTGCTTTCTTCTAAAAGGCCATGTGGATTATCTTCGGGAGTAAATTTCGGTATTTTCATAGCCCAAGCATTATCTACAGGGCCCGTGGTTTGACCGCTTTCATCAGTATCTTGGCTTTGCATTGTAATCAAATTCTTCAATAAAAACCACCACTGTGTTTAGTAAAAATGGTGTATTCATAAGTTTTAATTCATTCATACCGTACATGCAGGTTAGGTGTTTGACATTGACAGTTAGTCAAACTTGACTGTGCTTACCAGGGTTGCCAACCGTAAAAAGAAATCCCTCGTACATTTGCTGCTAAAAACCTCGTACTATTTATTACGCTGTGATTTTTGAGTAACACCTGTCAGATGAGAGAAATATTTAAAGAAGGTATCTAAAACTAAAATTATATTTCTTATTGTGTTTTTTTTTTGTAAATTGTATTCGATAATTCTTACTTTTTACGTTTTTAACAGATGACATTTGTGTTGGTAATGCAAAATGTTCGTATGGCAATATTTTCAAAATCTCGTGCATAATTATTGTACACGACGACACATCAACCTATACAAAACCAGTTTATGCTGATCTCTCAACTACGAATCGTACGCTGTAGATTTCCCGTACGACGAGATATCCGCATAAACTGGTTTTGTATAGGTTGATGTGTCGTCGTGTGTACGAGGTTGAAAGTTGAAAGTGTGCTCGTACCTCGTATGGTTATCCACAAATCTCTTATTTGTACGAGGAACGGTACGGTTGACAACCCTGGTGCTTACACCTATTCACTTGTCACTTATGTATGTTGAATTTGGCATAAATTTTATTATTGCCCTAAATAAAAATCTTTTAATACAAGACGTCCGCAATTGAGTGATTGGTAAATGGGTGCATAATTTGCAACAATTTTGACCCCAATAGCTCCAAAATGGGAATTGAAAACTTTGGGAATTTGCGTTCGTTTTATGTTTTGATTTTCTTGTCTTTCGATGCATTTACAGAATTATAAAAAATGAAGTCGTCAATTCAACTCTCTCAGTTCTTCTAATCCTATTGAGTGAGTTTTTCATGAAATAGTCATTCAAAGAGTTAAATAATCGCAGAGGGTTGTATTGGTGATTTTAATTATTATAATTACTCAGGAAAGCCATATTTTTCACAGTTGCAATTCACCTAACAAAGACAAAATAATTGGCTTCGGGATCTTTTATCAATTGAATGACATTGGCAGTGGGATTTAGTTGATTTGTTGGTAATTATTTTCATGAAATTGGTATGGTCAAAAAACTATTTTAAATCCAAAAAGTTAAAAGTTAAGGTGGAAGCTCCAAAGTAGCCCGTGAAATTAGTGTTACTTTTTTGTAATTTGCAGGTCAGTGTCAGGTTGCATGTTGATTAAAATATAAATCGCGACCGTCGCGGTTTTACTCAAATTAATGTTGTAGCGGCACAAAAAAAATGAGAACTCCGTGCAGTAAACCTGGCAACATTATTTTCCCCATAGCCTATGTCGGGAGTTTACCGAAACTCGACGTTCATTGATTGCGGTATGTGCTGTAAATAGAATAGTGATGTGACTGATGAACACGAAAATGCTCTAGTTTTCGCATTTGTAGTTTTTAATTCGAAACTTTAACATTTTTTCGGTTTTAATCGGTTACAAAGTTAAATTGATAATATATTATCATTAAACAAACGTCCCGGTTTTAATCGGTTACAAAGTTAAATTGATAATATATTATCATTAAACAAACGTCCATTGCTGTTTAACTCGTATGGCATGTGTAAATGGATCCTTCACCGATCAGTCACTAAGATTTTAAGTTTGTTTGCTAATAATCTCCGAAGAACCTGTCTTGGTGAAATATTATGATAACGATTAATTAATAAAATTTTTGCAAGATTTTGAAGTTATTATTTCGCATTTAGCCATTGCTGGGATCGAAATAATTGTTTCGCATTCTGTATGTGACTTCACTAGTCAAACGCATGAACGTCGATGACTAGTGACTCGGCAAAGAGCAAGGATAGTTCAAAGACTACAATAATATATATGAGATAGACGGTACTCTCGACCGTGATTCCGTCATTATACGAGCAGTGCCATCTATCCGCGGTGGTGGTTAAACTAAATCCATAACTATAGCTACGTACACACGACGACAGATCAACCTATACAAAACCAGTTTAAGCGGATATCTCGTCGTACGGGAAATCTACGGCGTACGATTCGTAGTTGAAAGATCAGCATAAACTGGTTTTGTATAGGTTGATCTGTCGTCGTGTGTACCTACTTATAGATATGACCGCTTCAATTATATTCTGGTACTATATCGACTCTTACCCGTAAATAGATTTTGACTTAGCTCTGTAAAAGTATTGTCAAAAATCTATTTACAGGGAAGAGACGATTTATCGATTTTATTGTCTTTAATGAAAAACGTTGTAAATTACTTACACACTTTTATTAAAACAATAAGGTTTACAAAGAATTGTCTAACTAAATACATAACAAGTAGTAGGTATTCAATTAATGCAAATCTCGCTTGCTACGATCCTGATTATATCTTTAATTTTGTAGGCCTAGGCCAAATACATGTTTTATCATAGTTAAAAATATTATATAAAATAACTTTTATCATTCTCACAAGTTGAAAGTACATAATAGTCTGATTTTATTGACATACTGTGTCAAAAGATTAGCGTTTGGTAGAAATATTATTTACTTATTAAAAAGAAATTTATCAAAAATATATAAATAAGTTGACAAAAAAAATATTTCTGCTAAACGAAAAAAAAAAACAGCTATAACTCACGGGAAAGCATCGTAAATACTTCGACGATTATAGAATAATGTAAGAAATCTATGTTTAAAAAGAATCATGCAATGTATGTACAATGTAAATTATGCAATGTAGGCAATCTAGTAATGACACTTTTCAAACATTTACTTCAACACCAGTTTGCCTCATCCTCTTCCTCAATTTATATTTTTGATGGTGGTTCCAGGCCTGAACTTTTATAGGATCTGTTGGATTACTTAATGGTGCCTTTCCACACAATATTTGGTTTACCTCTTTGCACCAGTTATTAACACAAAATAATACATTTTTATTTAATAAATATTCTATAAGTTGTTCTTTGTGGGTTTGACATGATATGAAGTCCCACTGTATATGGATACTTATAATTGTTTTTATATACTCTACAACTCTTGTATGTTTTTTCTTTAATATTTCATATGTTATTGCTTCAATATGGGCAAAATTATCAAATAATTCCCGTTTGGGATAGCACAACCAACGCTTATTATCATACTCCTTAGCTTTGATAAATTTGTGAAAATCGTTTGTCTCGTCACTTTCCAAGTTGTGTTTACAATTTGCACATGATTTATAAATTTTCTTTTTTGCCATTTTTATCAGCCAGCCGCTGCAATAGCCAATAGCTGCACATTTCTCCCGATCCATTGGAGATTCACTCTCAATCAGTTTATTTAGATCCTTCAGTTGCATAAATAAATGCTCCTCAGCAATTTCTATGTTTTCATGTCGTGACTCCTCAGTGTGGTTTTTTTTAAACAAATGTTTTAATGATTTGAGACATTTGTGTTCATCTTTCTCACAATTGGATCCAACTGAGTGAGCCGACGACATATTATTTATCAATAAAGTTTTATAGGCTGCTTGAAACCCTACAGCGGTTGGCATAATGTTGCTAGAGCCATGTGCTCGAATGGCCCCGAAAAAGTTTTCCAAGGGGTCTTGATTAAAATTTCTTAATAGAAGGGAATTCACGCCTTTAGTGGACATTGTTTTAACAATAATCTGAAACCCTTCTATTGTTTTTACCCAACTGGAGAGTGACGGAACTTTTGCCGATTTTCCATCATTTGTGACAAATTTCATAGATTTAAGAATTGGCAAGCTATCTATCCATAACCTATGATGTGGCGATCTTGGCGTTACAGCTGCTCTGTATATCTTCCCGTTTTTTATCTCACTGAAACTACCATTAACAGAGTCAAACAATCTGTCGAAAATCATAAGAATTGTCGCAGTTTCTTTCGCCGTGGGTTTCAGTTTACCTTCATCTGAAATTAAATTCAAAATAACATCAAACATGTGGAATTCATTCATGTCCGTTACCTATGACTGAAAAGGGACCCACACTGGCATGGTGTGGAGTTCATTAATTTTACAGCAGATTGCCGTCTCATACTTATACTAGCTGCTGCCAGGGGCTTCTCCCGCTACAACTCGAAAATTAACCCACAAGAAGGTAAATTCGGGATAAAAATTATCCTGTGTTAATCCAAGTTATGAACTATCTTTGTACCAAATGTTATCCAAATCTGTTCAGTATTTTTGCGTGAAAGAGTAACAAACATCCATCCATCCAAACAAACTTTCATGTTTATAATATTAGTAAGAAAGATTATGATAAGATAGTAAGAAGTAAGATTAGTAAAAAGTAAGATGTTCAAAAACCTTTCTGAAATGAGTTTATAGTACAAAAAAAGTTATAGTGTAAAAATACATTGATAATAAACTATTATTGTCAAAATTACCTGCCATCACTGCCATTGCAACAGAGACAGTACTACTAAAAACTTGAGTACAATATTTAACCCTCATCTTGGGTATCATGCTTGGCATCACATGTAGTAAGGTTAATTTGGGAACTACAGTCACCCCCATGAAGCCTGAAGCACGTTGGTACAATTTTGTTATATCATCCCATTTCGCCACACACTGCTTGTCCTCATATTTGTAGTGTAATGTTTTTGTTAGTAAATTATTCCGTACACCTTTCAGTAGATGTGGAGGGTCATAAAGGGGAATAATTTTTGTGCTATTTATTTCAAAAAACCCCCCTCGCCATTCTTCATTCCTCCTAACATATTTTTGTTTTGTCTCACTTAATAAGTTGTTAATTGCAGCCACATTTGTAGAGCCCTGGTCGCATACAGTTGCCACAACTTGCAGAGTTGTTTCCTCCACAGCTTGAACCACAGTTTTGATTAATCTTTTTAAGTCTAACGTTTTTGTGGACCCGGCACAGAAGCTATAAGCTACTGGCTGTTTATATTTCTTTACCACCCCTCTCACCATAAAAACTAAAACATGATCTGCAAATTCTGCTGTCTGTTTGTGTCCATCATTCACAAAGCCAATAATGTTGTCGTTTTTCATGTCGTAGTTCAAGCTGGGAGCAATTGCCATCTCATCAAAAATTATGGTGCAGAACTTATGCGTTTTTGGCAACTTTAAAACCCTTTTTTTCAACTGCTTCATCATAATTTGATTTATTCCAGGTTGCAGTGTTAAATTTTGAAGCACACCTTGTATTGTTTTTCTTTTTGGCAAAATGAAGAGCTCACTTAAATATCTATAAGCTTTTGGACTGGCTTTAAATAAAGACAGAGCCAAAACTTTTTCATCAAAAGTGAAACGTCTTCCCTTAAGTTTTTTACCGATTTGGGTAACCTGCATGTTTAAAAAAGTTTTGGTCGCTTTGGACATATTTCGGGTAAGGACCTCAAATGCCTTTGTATTAATGGTTTTTGTTGCTATTGACAGCCTTTTTTTGAAGGTAAGTTTTTGTACTTTGGCTCTAATCAAATTTGATTTTAATTGGCGTACTGTTTTTCTTAATTCCATTTCTTTTCTCGCACGTATCTTTAAAGATAACAAATGCTTGTTTTCTGAAAAAAATAAAGCTATTAAATCAAAAGAATAAACAGAATTATAATCACTCTTTTGGCCAATTTAAATATTAGGAAATTATGTATAAGTAAACCTTTATGAACAAATTCTCCAAATAGTGGTAAAAACCTCATTAAATTCACTGTTTAGAACTTAGCAGACAAACAGACACAAAAACCAAAAAAGTAAATTTGAGTTAATTAAGTTATAAATAATACAATGACAAACTGGTTCAAGTAAGTACCTTGCTTTTTCTGGATTTTGTTAGAATTATCTAAAGGCGTTGTTGGTTCTGAAGACACAATTTCCATAAGCATGGTGTTTTCTTTACATGACCTTGAAGTGGATGGTTTACCATCAGCAATATTAATCTTAAATCCAGCATCTAGAAAAAAAATATTATATTGTGCCATTATTAATTCAGTTTAGTGGTGTAATGTAAATGTTCTATTTTTTACAACTTGCCAATTAACATCAAAGCCAGGATAAGTACCCACCAATTGTCACTACCTACTGGAACCCACGAATAGGCCAAATAAAGTTAATAAAAATGAAATACAACATACTTGATAGGCTGACGTTGGTTATGTCTAATAGAGCTGAAGTTGTTGAATGCTCAACACTTAACATTTGAGCAGGCTCTTCTTGATTCAAGTGCATGCCTGAAAATGAAATCAATTTTAGGTATAAAAAAAATTAAAATCACAACTGTATTACTTTTTTATTTTTCAGGCATTTATTTATCTTAAGTTTATTATTACTTTCCAGAATTTAATCTTTGTTCGAATGGTTAATAATTGAGCATGTTTTTTTTGCAAGCAAATGTATATATTATTTACCTTCAATTAACAATGTGGGTACTGCCAATTTACTTAATCTGTTCTTTGGGTAGTGGAAGACCGCTGCAAAATGTCTTCGGCATACTCTTCGGTTGTTATAAATAAAGAATTCATCAAACTCTTTGATGGTATCTCCCACACTTCTAACCCATCTCTGGAAGCGTTCTCTTTCAATATTTGGGTTTGGAAATTTGTGAAGCACACCTGGAATTTTTTTGATGAATTACTTTTGACTGAACTTATTTCATGTAAAATAACAAACAACTATATAATATAATGTGATGTATACTAACCGTCTTCTGTAGTGATTGTACAGCCAGGCACACAACAAGACATGAAAGACATTGTACGTGTGTAGTTGGACACCAGAAAATTAAGAATAACTGAAGAGTCAATTTCTCACTACACTAACCACGAGTCCTATCTCCAACAAGAGTCAATTTCTCACACTTATCACTTACTACGAGTCCTATCTCAAACCAAACAAGAGACAATTGCTCACACAGAGTCCTATCTCACAAAACAAGAGCGGAGGAGCATCGGCTCAACTCGAAGTGGAAATCCAGGATCAGCGGCTCAACTCGAAGTGGAAATCCAGGGTCGGCGGCTCAACTCGAAGTCTAAATCCAGGGCAAAACGTTTTACAAACAATCTCACCCGAAATTTCGACTGAAATCAAAATAACGCATTTTTATAGGTGACGTTCTACGTCACTTACATACTTGGTGTAACCATGACAAAAAACGATGTTGATTGAAATCGTTGTTTTACTTTTTCTATTTACTAAAATAGACTAGCGTAAATTAAATGAATACGGTTTAATAACATAAATATTTATGTATATTATTATATTTGATTAAATCATAACTCTTTTAATGAAGTGGTAACCCAACGAGTAAATAGTTTTCACCACGAGGGATAGATGGAGCTAGTTTCCATACAAAAGTTTCAAGCAGGTAGCAATGTTCTAAGAGAACATAGCATGGGATAGTTTGCCATTGTATTAAGGGTTGTGGTTGTGTGCAGTGCAGTTGTGCAAGTTGCCTGCATTCTTGAGCAGATTGGTAAGCCCTTTGGACCTTTATCGGGTACGTACGTGAAGTATCAAGTAAGTTATTACATGCTTTTTTTTTAAATGACCTGCAAGGGCTGCAAGTTGACCGTTTCATATGAAGCCTCTTGGTGGTTTTTGCTACTCGTATTGTGCATCAGCATAATACCTACATAATCATAACGCGTAATTTATTGCATCAACTTGTTACTTACTGGATTTTAAGTACCTATAATGTATTAATTTACAGTTTTTGTATTGATAAATTGAGCTAAACCTTATTATTAATTATGTGCTAGACATTATGTAAAGATGTTGGTGTTTGTGTGTATACTTAATATGGTAGCATTAAGTAGCAAACGATAAGGCTGAGAGGTGTCGGTTAGCAATAAATCAATCATAAATCATTACTCATTATTTTATGGATGTAGGTACCTAATCACATTTATAAATAATGTTATACCTACGAGGCATCATTTCATGTGCTGTGTTAGTTGGTATGAGTTAATTGTAACATAAAGGAAGTTTTATTTCGATCACCATAACCTGACTTCCCGACGATTTCCCAAATATATCTCACGTTCGCATCAATATTATTACGATAATTACAAAACATTTGTGTTCCTTTACACTAGTCTAGTCATAAATACGTTATTTGTAGGTACATATATTATCACTATTATACAAAAACAAGACCCTAAAAAGAGCGCCACATTCTTTTTTCATTCTCACTAATCATATAAAGAATCCTTTGTGCTTCGAAACTTCTAGAAAACGTGCGCTGCCGTACGACAACACCCCGCGGCGGTCGCCCGGGATGTTTAGCCCATAGAGTACTATTATATAGATGAAAGTTTAGTCGCATCAATAAATAGAAATAGACATAATAATATTGTGTTTTATATCCTTTCAAAGGCATGTGAAAGTGTAGTTGTTTATCACAAAACCTTTCTTCCTTATGTATTAATGCCAGTGTGCAATGTATTTACCAACAAAAATCTTTCAGCCTTGTTTTATTTTTTTGTCATATACCTACTTTTTTATCTAGTACCTATTAATATTTCCGCTAAATCGCTCTTTAAAATGGAAGTGTGTTATCTAATCTATTAATGCAAAGCTATAATCATAGTAATATAAATATAACATTATGCGTTTAAAATATTATTAAATGCTAATTTATAAAGTGGTGGGACTATGCTGATGGGCTTCAGGCCCAGTTTAAAGACAGGGGTAGGTAAGGATAAGTCATCCGTACATCAGCAGTAAAATATCACGTTCAGAGCGTGTCCTTTATGTCGTCTGCAGTAAAGGCGATTTTTGTAGTGTAAGTGTTAATGGGCACTTAAATGATAAATAATGTTTCTTATTTTGCAAGTAGGTTTATAAATACATAGGTAAATGAATTATGATTAGTGTCTGAAATGGGAAAGCACCACACAGACCACAGAGACCCTATACCTACCTATGCGCATCAATTTACCTAGTTGTGTCTAGAAATACAACGGACTTAGCGACACAATCAAATTATTTAAATGTATTTTGTATTTCAGGTAAAACACAAAAATGGACGAGGACGGTCCCGAACCAGGTAAGCTGAATCGATATTAAGTTCAGTAGTGCTATTCTAAGAATACAGCCTTGAGCGCAGCGACGACCCTAGACGACTTACTCTTAAACTTGACGACGACGATTCAATGACCAACAAATTAGGTACCATACGATTAGGATTCTTCCTGCCTTTTCCATAAAGAGATCTCAAGACAAAATATAAATCAGCAACGAACAATATGTAACAGTCAGATTGGAGTAAAGGCTCCCCTCCAGTATAATGTACTACATTAATGTACTTTACAATGTTACTTAATTTATTTTTAATATTGTGCTGATTTTAATTTTATACAATACTAGCTTTTGCTCAAGTGAAGTGAAGTGAAGAACCCACGCTGAAGTAGGTACCTACTTACTTGTCTGAAAATTTAATTATCCGATTGCAATGTAAAACCACGATAAAACGTATTGTAATGAATCTGACCACTGGGACTAATTTTGCTTGCATCGCCCGGTCGCTTAAAACTTTCTCTTCAATTCAACAAACGATCCTTGTTGTTGATATATTGGCCCAAAAAGGGTCGTTAAACAACTGCGATCGATTGATCATTAACTGAGTCCGAGACTTTTTTTTAACAATGTATTAATAATAAAAAAAAGCTCGAACATTCTACGGTATTGTTTTATTTCCTACTTAAGTATCGGTCCCGCGCAAGAAGGGGCGGTAAACAGATGTGGCCACGGGATTTTGGGTTAGTAAACCCAGAATCCAGTGGCCGTGCCCACGATGAGCACATCTTGTTATGTTGCATGCTTGCATGTTAGCATACTTGCCATAATTTCATTAAAAATAACGCTTCAGTTGCCATATACGTGAAATGAGGGCTATTGTTTTTGACCTCACCAGATGGCGCCACTAGAGAGTAAGGTTTTGTCGTTGATTCTATTTAGTACCAAAAACCTTTTAAAATTTTATTTTATTACGTATGCCAACATAGTGTAAACTTCAGATACAATATTTACAAAATTGTCCCTACAATTAGCCAACACGAACCGATTAAAACATCATATTTCTCGAAGTACTAACAATATGGACCTTAAACTTGATATTTAAAATCTTCAAAGTTATCATTAATTAGAAATGGCTCAATCTTGAATTATTCTTGACCACAATCGTAAATACAAAATAAAAATATTATAAAATATTTTATGGAATATAAGACAATACTGGCTGTTTTTAAATTCTCATGGTGAATTGAGACTGAGTTACTTAAGCATTTATTAAACCAACATAAACTGTGTGTACTGACTAAAACCCACCCATCTATTGGTCCCTTATTTTGGAATTTTGAATTCACTTCACACTTTAACCTCCAATATCTCCGGAACTATAAGATTCCCACCGGGAATCCCCTGTCATGGACTAGAATAAAAAATACATCGCAACGGCGGCGGCGGCGGAAGAACAAGTGCCTCTCGTCTTCGTAAAAGGTATTTTTTTACACCCATTGTAAGGGTAACGAACGATCATGATATCAAGATATATTGAGCGACGATCGACGGCGTTTGACAAAAGGTTTTTTATTGCAGCCGTTTTAGTTGTGGTATAATGGTATCTCACACAAATTCTAAATAATCGAGTAATGATTTTCCATTGCTACTAAAAAATAAAAGCATATTTATCATCATTGACGGGCCCGTTGGTCTAGTGGTTAGTGGCCCTGACTGCTAAGCCGGAGGTCGTGGGTTCGATTCCCACCCAGGACAAACTTTGTGTGATGAGCATGATTGTTTGTTCTGTGTCTGGGTGTGATTTATCTATAATATGTATGTATTTATAAATTATATAAGTATGTATATCAGTTGTCTGGTTACCATAACACAAGCTCTGCTTAGTTGGGATCAGATGACCGTGTGTGAGTTGTCCCAAGATATTTATTATTATTTATTATTATCATCCATATATTTTAGAAGAAGAATGTATTATAGAAGATATCTATCTCATAAATTACCGAAGTAATATAGATACAATTAATACGGAATCCCTTCGGGAGTATACCCTTTTAATTATAAAAATGATTTTCATAATTGACCCACTATTGACGGAGAAATCGCGTGCAAAAATACAAAATAAGTCGGTTGAAAAATATGGGACGCCGCGCGTCTGACGCCTCCTTTCGCTCCGTTTGACTATCCATTGACAAAGCGGTAACCTAGTTTTTATTACATTACTCGCTTTTGCCCGCGGCTTCACTCGCGTTAAATTCGGGGTAACGCAGTTCCCCTTTCCTCATTTGCAGGTACCTGCTAACTGTAGTCTTTGCTCTTGCGCCTCATTTATTGTAATAGCAAAGCTATGTTTTCCCTTTTCTTCCCTCTTTCTCCCACATTTCTCACTTTAAAAAAAATTGCCTCTGTCCGTCTCCAGGGTCCCACTATCTCTGTACCAAAATCGGTTTAGCCATTAAGGCGTGAAGACATAACAAACAAACAAAATCACTTCCGCTTAATAAAATTTTTCGCTTGTGTAAAATTCGGGGTAACACAGTTCCCCTTTCCTGATTTACAGGTACCTCCCTCTAGTTTTTGCCCTTGCGCCTTATTTATTGTAATAAAAACGCTAAATTTTCCCTTTTCTTCCCTCTTTCTTCCGCATATCTGTCTTTTTTTTTAAAAATAGCCTATGTCCGTCTCCAGGTTCCCAAAAATTCATCAAAATCGTAACGCGTGAAGTAACAAACAAACAAACTCACTTTCGCTTTTATAATATTAGTAAGGATTAGTAAAGATTCGATACTGTAAAGTAGCCATAATTAGATTATTGTAGATAATGTAGATTGTGATGTATTTTTTTTGCCATGTTTTCATGGCGCTGGCGGTATACCACGGTTTGTTCAAGCATAGAACTAAGGAAATATATTCAGGTGAAAGTGCCAGGTTGTCCGTTGTTAGGAATAATTAAAATGGTTTCGCGATTGTAGCAAATATGGCTTTTCTGAGTTATAAACATCAATAAAACCCTCTTGAAGTTCTGAATACTGAGATTCCAATGTGTCGTCATCCTAAGGAGGTGGGTACTTCCATATATTCGGTAGTACATATGGATTTATTTATAACAGGCAATTCCCAAATTAGGATGTTTTTGTTATTGTGTTGATACAATGTATGCATACATTGTACAAGTCCTTTGTATTTTGTTTATTTAAAACCAAAACTGTGAACTCTTATCGTTGTCAATAAACAAATGAAAATGAGAAGTAGCGATTGTTCGGTATCTTACTCTGTAGCGGGACTTTCCCTACTAAGGTCACAGAGCATAGATTAGGTATTGTGACGGTAATTCCTATTGATTTATTATTATTGGAGAGTAATTAAAACACCACAATTAGAATAACACTTTAGCTATAAACGTTTATTAGTGTTTCAATGGATTTGGAAGTAATGCGTCTAGCTCCTATCACACGAGCGGGATGAATGAATGGAACAATAGAGGGCAGGCGAGTACAGAGCTTAGTTGTTTCGAAGCTTGTTTATATTAATTTTTGTAATTGATTTATGAAGAAATTCAACACGCCCCCTCAAAAATTAATCGGTAGTTATACACACCAAAATAGTTTTTAAATCGACTACCTAACTAGATCACTTTAACTTCCAAATACTTGCTGGGGAATTACAGTTTGGTCCAACATTCGTTCGAGGGTTGAGGAAAACCCAGTAAAACCTTCAACCAGACCAATTCAAATAAAATTAATACTTAAGTATTATAAATGACATGTAAGTTCTTAAAATTAATTTGTTCATTGTAATGAACTTATTTACACTGCACTGTTATTGTACACCCATCCTATGTCTTATCATTTGGAATGTAGTTGCTGGCAGAGCCTTTGTTAATGCGTCGGCCAGCTGTTCACCTGTGGGAATGTAATTTAATTTTATTACATTTTTCTCAACTTGTTCCCGAGAAAAGTGATATTTTATATCAATATGTTTTGACCGTTTATGACTTGACGGGTTATTGGCTATACTTATACAGCCATTATTGTCTTCATAAATGACAATTGGTGCAGTAATAAGTATATTTATACTGGCCGCTAAAGACTTTAGCCACAATGCTTCTCTAACAGCCTCGAACAATGCCATATACTCAGCTTCAGTTGAAGAAGCTGCGACTGACAACTGTTTTCGTGTACACCAGGAGATCGTGCACTGGTCAAAGAGTTTAAATAAATACCCAGTTGTACTCTTTCTATCATGTGTATCATTGCCACCCCAGTCTGAGTCTACGTACCCACATAAAATCTCATTGTATTTACATCTTTTGTAACACAATTTAAGATCAGTTGTGCCTTTTAAGTACCTTAGTACCCTTTTAAGACATTGCCATAGCTCTTTATTATTTTTGTGTGTGTATCTACTTAGTATGTTTACACTGACGCTTAAATCGGGCCTAGTACATAGCATAATATACATAAGGCATCCTATGACGTTTCGACAAGGTGCGTCATATTTCTCCTCAGAGTTCAATGCGTCATAGTTTAACTTATTTTCTAATGGGGTAGACACAGGCTTACACTCATGCATATTAAACTTAGTCAAGACTGTTTTGATGTATGCACTTTGGTCTAAATACACTTTGTCACCTTCTCTAGTGATCTTTATGCCTAGAAACAGTTTTATTTCATTTAAATCGGTCATTTCGAATTTGTTCATTAAATATTTTTTAAAATTAGTCATAGTATTTATGTCAGCGCATACTACTACTAGATCATCAACGTATAACACTACATATATATTTTTACATATATTTCTTTTATCTAATATATATATACATCGGTCAACTGATGAATTCTGAAACCCTATATCTTTTAAAGCATGTTCGAATACTACGAACCAACACCTGGCGGCTTGTTTAAGCCCATATAACGCCTTTTGTAATTTACAAACATAGCCTTCTTTACACGATACACCTTCAGGAACCCTTAAATATATTTCCTCTTTTAATTCGCCATTTAGAAAGGCGGTCTTAACGTCCAAATGGTGAACTAATAAATTAAATTGATTGGCAAGGCTAATAATGAATCGAAAACTGGCTATTCTGGCGACAGGTGCAAATGTTTGATTATAGTCTATAAGATACTCTTGACTAAAACCCCGCGCCACTAAACGCGCTTTATATCTTTGAGGATTTCCAAATTCATCATTTTGACGGTAAATATCCATTTACAATCTACGATGTTTTTGTTTGGCGGTCGTGGTACTAAAGTCCACGTTTCATTTTTATGTAATGAACGAAGTTCTTCTTTAATCGCGCTTTCCCATTTACTTCTATCATTTCTGTACATTATTTCTGCAAATGATTTTGGTAAACTGTATAAAACAGTTTGAGCGCATATCAAATAGTCATGATCATCAATTTCATTATATGTAACAGGGGGTTTGTCTTTAATCCTATCACTCCTCCTAAGTTCAGTATTTTTGTTTACATTTTCATCGGTAGTACTATTATTTGGGTTATCAAAACGTGCTTCGCTTAGCTTATCATGGTTCAATTTACAAACTTTAGTAGGGCAATCACTTTTCTCACTAGATTTTGAACCATCTAGTTCCGTTTCGAGATAGTTTCGGGACTTACTTGACACTGATTTTGACACAATATCATTATCAGTTTTGTCATGAGAATTTCCAATATTCTCTTCAGGCTTCCAAGAAGGCCTGGACCTCAAAAAGTTAATTTCGTCCACGATAACATCTCTAACCACTACGAAGTTTTCGCAGTCTGGGTTCCAAACTTTATAACCGTTTGGTTCATACCCTACCAAAATACCTTTCCATGATTTATCATCAAATTTAGTTTTAGTCGTTTTGTTATGTACATAAACTGTCGATCCAAAAACCCTTAGAAATTTTACTTCCGGTTTCCTACCGTGCCACATCTCATATGGTGTTTTTAAAAGTGTGAGGGCTTTAGTCGGTGTTATATTTATTAAATAAACTGCAGTCAAAACTGCCTGACCCCAAAACACTTTATCTAATTGAGCACCGTTTAAGATAGAACGAGCTTTCTCAGTAATGGTTCTTACCATCCGTTCTGAGACACCATTTTGCTGTGGAGTTCTAGGAACTGTTAAGTGGTATGAAATACCCTTTTCAGCACAGAACCTCTTCATTTCGGTAGATAAGTATTCACCACCGTTATCGCAAAACAAATTAGTTACTTTTAAATTAAATTTAGTTTCACCTTTTGCAACAAAGTCTTTGAACGCAGCATATACGTCAGATTTGTATGTTATTAAATATGTAACACAATAATGGGTATACTGATCAACAAACAGTACGAAATAATTTTTATTATCCACTGTCGTTGGAGTGATAGGACCACAGACATCAGAACTGACAGCAAATAGAGGTCTATTTACGTGACTTCTGTCCTTGGCGTGATTAAACGGCAGTCGGCTCTGCTTCCCATTTATGCAAGCTTCACATAATTCATCATCCGGCACTACAGCGCTTATCTTACTTATGTCCTTAAACAACTCAAGTCGTTTTATTTCGACAAATTTGTTTTTACTCATGTGACCAAGGCGCTGATGCCATAATTTGTAATTAGTTTTGTCACTAGTGCATGCTTGGAAAACAGGACGATCCCCGTTTACAGACGCCACTAAATCTACAGCAATTAAATTGTTAATCACTGATTTACCATCTTTGCATATTTGCGCACCATCACTACTGAAAATGATAGTGTATCCAGCTTGCTGCATTTTGGAAACCGACAGCAAATTGTACGGAACCTCAGGGCAGTACAGAACACCGTCCAAACAGCCCTGGATACCCATGTTGCTGGTAACCTGCAGTGTACCTCTTTTCGTAGCTGAAATAAATTCTCCATTTTTAGCAACTGAAATTTTTAGTGGTGTATCTAAAACAACAAAGTTAGTAAACAAGTCTTCTCTATTGATAATGTGATGTGAGGCGCCGGAATCGAGCAGAAAGGTAACTTTGTTATCACAATCTTGCGTTTCATATTCTCCGGTCATAAAAGCAAATCCTGAGAACTCATTCGATGCTGATTGTTTATTCTGGCTTATCTCGACTGAGTGTACTGTTCTTGGCCGGTTATTGTTTATATTATTGCCCTTTTGTTGATTCATTTGTTTGAAATAGAAACAATCAGTTCTTTTATGTCCTCTACGCCCACAATGATGACATTTTATAAATTGAGAGTTCTCGTTCTTTTGTTTTATATATTTATTTGACTTTTTCTTAATAAATTTTCTTTTCGTCGACTTGTCACTTTTCATTTCAATTTGCAACACTTTAGCGCTCATATCGCCTGACTCGTTTTTCAGCTTCACTTCATGATCCAATAGCCGAGTTTTAACGAAAGCTAACGTCATATTATCTTCCGATAACGTCTCAATCGCTGTTATTACTCCGTCGTAAGTTGAGGGCAGACTTAGCAATAAATGAGCAACTTTATCGGTTTCTTCTAACTTCGCACCAGCGGCATGTAGCTCTGTGATAAGGTCATCGAACGTTGCAAAGTGCTTTATGAGCGACACTTCACTTTTTAATTTTAACGACAACAACTTTTTTCGTAAAGCCAATTGAGTCGCAATGCTCTTACGTTCGTACAACGTATCTAAATTCTTCAAAATGTCTTTTGCCGATACATCCTCCTTAGCAAAACCAAGATAAGAATCCGAAAGATATTCGATGATTACGTTTTTAGCTGTGTTATTATCTTTTTCCCACTTTTCATCGCGAGGTAATGAGTCGTCGTCAATAACTTTAATCACATTTATTTCGTTAAGCAACGCACGAATTCTAAATTTCCACACACTATACTTCTCACCGTCGAACGGCTTGATATTTCGTTTAATCTTGGAATGGTCCATTTTTTTTTTGTTTATACACAACGGATTTTCACTCGCGCACTCTGGTCCCATAACCTATTGATTTATTATTATTGGAGAGTAATTAAAACACCACAATTAGAATAACACTTTAGCTATAAACGTTTATTAGTGTTTCAATGGATTTGGAAGTAATGCGTCTAGCTCCTATCACACGAGCGGGATGAATGAATGGAACAATAGAGGGCAGGCGAGTACAGAGCTTAGTTGTTTCGAAGCTTGTTTATATTAATTTTTGTAATTGATTTATGAAGAAATTCAACAATTCCCAGTAATGAAATGCTTTACACGCCTCTGGCAGCTGCTGTGCTCAAACTTCGGGTGCAATCGTTTTTGTACATATACAAAGTAAGGTGAGGTTTGTTACACCATTTTAAACTCAAGAGCAGTAGGCCTGATTTTCATGATTTTTGATTTGTTGGATTTGTGTCTACCCCAAATAGTAGAATGACCATTCAAACATTTTAAAATACAAAAAAAGTGATGAATTCAGTTTAATACTTAGGATGCCCGGTTTCTGAGAAGGTACTTTTAACCATAGTTTTTCTATTTATTAAGGCTATTGGTTCAATAACTTTAGAAAGTGCGTTTCCGAAAACGCAAAGTAAAATAAACTCCGTTTAAACTAGGTTTAGAATAAATAATTGGCGACATTCGTACGTAGATAGTACGGTAGGGTAGGTGGATTTTTTATTACCTACCTATTTTTTATTAATGCACCTACTTTCCTTAAATTTATCCATGACCCCTTAATTTACTTCTTTTTAGATGTGAATTCATCGATTCCCCTCCCGTTGTAGGCTGAGCGGAAGGGAGTGTCAGACTTGCTCTGACTAAAACCCATCCTTGTTCCTTCTTTTGCCCTTTGTGTTCTAGCCACGGTATTTCTTTCGAACCAACCAGCCATCTCTTTGAGGCACACGTGGAACACGAACGCGCCGTTTCCATATGCCACAATGCAATTACCAGCACAATGTTTTGAGCTCGATTTTTCACCCAAAAAAGTCATTTCCCAACATTTTTATTTTAATGACTTGCTGAAGTGTTTACACCCTGTATGTAAGTAGTTGGTGATTATTCTTCTTGATTTTTTTTCAGGAACTTCCTGGCGGAATAGAAAGGCGACTCGAATGAGAATCAACAATGATAATACTTGGCGATCTTCTGATGACAATCATGTAAGAAATCGCGGCAGTACCACACCTTTCAATATGCAAAGACAAACCGGCCTAAACCGACAACATTTTAACGAAGAACAGCATTTGAGGCAAAATCAATTTGAAGTAGACAGACGTATGAGACCAAATGGTCACTTTAATGAAGAACACAGACAGACGAGGCATAATAGCCAAAATCGACAACATTTTCATGAAGAAAACCAACCAATGAGGCATAATAGCCGAAACCGCCAACAATTTAATGAAGGCAACCGACCGATGAGGCATAATAGCCAAAATCGACAACATTTTAATGAAGACAACCGACCGATGAGGCATAATAGCCAAAATCGACAACATTTTAATGAAGACAACCGACCGATGAGGCATAATAGCCAAAATCGACAACAAGGTAACAGACCTATGAGAAACGATAGTGGTATGTATCTACACGTCATTGGTTTACATAAATAAGATTTAAAGTTAGCCTAATCATATGCAGCTGAATACCATATTTTATTAATTTAATTAAATTAAAAATGTTTTTAGATCCAGCAATGCAACAAAATCCTGATGTGCGTTATCAAAATAACGAACCGTTTCGCGGACGAGGTGGTATAAGAGGAAGAAACATGAGGTCAAGCCGTGACGACGACAGAATGAGATTCGTTGGATTCAGAACACTAGAAGAAATAGCACAAGCAGATGAAAAAGAAGTGCTTCAGAAAGTAAATGAAAAACGAGAAGGGTTTATGAATGTTTTAAATTCGCCCAACACCGATAAACTCGATTACTATGTGTTACTTATCAAAATATTATCCAAAATAACTCAATCGCCGTTTGTGGAACAGAAATTGAAATTGATTCTAGATGTTTGTAATTCTGAGTTTATTAATTATTTGCGAAATTATTTAATGGATCTACCTTATAACGATAACAAGTCTAAAAATTGTTACTATTGGAATGACCAAAGTGCATTTTGGAAAAATTTTATAACAGTTTGTGGAGATATAGTTGATACATCTCCATCTATAGCTCTAAAGAAATGTAGGGCACTTATAGAAAGCATAACGAAGACGTGTCTGGATTGTTTGAGCGAACGGCATGGGTTCGTTTTATCTGAAGCAAATGCCTTGAAATTATCTGAAATACGTCAGAAGATGTCATCATATGGCGATAAATATCAGGTACGCTTTCAGCTTTATTAACAAGTAGCTTATACCCGCGGCTTCTTGAGGGCGTGAGGGCTTCGATTATTGTCCCATAGGAACGTCTCACCGGGGTGATATGGGGAGGGTGTGTATCATCCAGGTCAAAAAGGCAAACTATCGTGTGCTTACATAATTTCCATACATTCATTTACAAACTTTCACATTTATAATATTTGTAGGACAAGTAGAACTGTTTGTTAAAAAAAACCGTTGTGCGTTGACTGCTCACATCTTTAAACATTTTTTGAGATGAACGTTACAATTAATGTTAGGTTGCTCATTACGCTTATCTTATCTATCTCTTATATTTCATGTCAGCCTGAAGGCAAACGAATGAGAGTGGACGTTCAGGATCAGCAAATACAACAGCCACCGGAAGACTTTCGTGAGCTGAGTGTGGTTCCAACTAAAGATGACTTGTTGGGACCCATGCCGTTCCTTCGACCTAACATTGTCCAGGGGGGATACACTGACGTGGAACACTATTTAGATGTGCAGTTCCGCCTGCTCCGAGAAGACTGCTTTGGACCATTCAGGGATGGCTTAAGTGTGTATTAATAAGTATTTATTGATAGTAACATTGTTTATATTGAGACTGCCTGGTGTAGGGGCATAAGATCTCAGTATCAGTTTAGGTTTGTGCCCGGTTGTTGCTTTCCCCTTACTACATGGGAACTTTACTACATTAGGTGAACATCTGACTTCAT
The DNA here is from genome assembly GCA_905475445.1 of Ochropleura plecta. Lineage (NCBI taxonomy): Eukaryota > Metazoa > Arthropoda > Insecta > Lepidoptera > Noctuidae > Ochropleura > Ochropleura plecta. The sequence continues at coordinate 12,304,029 of FR997735.1, read as the reverse complement.
TCAAAATAATAAATTTAAAGTTGTATAGTATCAGTGTTTTACGCACACCACCACCAATGATTAAGAGGCACCTGTTCAATTATTTGGAGAGTATTTATTTACTTATACATTTTTTTTATAGATCAATTTTTGAGTGATCCTCATAAAAAGAAGTACGATCATGTTCGGTAAGTTTGTATTTTTTTGTTCGTGGTTATGAATATAACATAACTGTTGTATGTTTATATATCAATAAGTATTCCATATTAGTCTAAAATTCAATATTTTGTTACAGGATATTCCATAATGTAAAATTTATTTGCCCGTATGTTGACAATATGAAAATTGGAGCCATCGCACAGATCGATACAAAAAGCACAAAGAATTTCCATAAAATTAATTGGGCCAACAACAAGAGATTTATTTTTGGTTCTTTAGTGTTATTCACGAAAAACAATTTTTCCACATTTATGGCTGCAACGATTCTACACCGCGATGTGAATCTGCTATCGACTGGCAAGGTGGGTGTTGGGTTGGCTTAGGTTAATGGTGGTAATATACCTTACAGGACGCCGTCCGTCAGTCCCATCACACTAAACCTTCTACACGACATTTTATTAAGTATCCTATTTTTGGTGTACCCTTTCCGGTTATTATTGGTTTTTTTGTCTTATTCTCATCTTTATTATGTTTGTTTATTTTTCCTTTTATTAAGCAGTTCTGTACACATAGCATATAAGTTAGGTACAGAACAGCGAAGTATCCTACTACAGGGTTTTTTTTGCTTAAAAGGATTTTGACAAAATTAGCTAAGCAGTACAAAACCTGTAAATAAAGCATTTTGCCTTTTCTTATTGATGCTTTGCATTTCGCAAGGCCAGTTCTAGCTAGACGAATGTCTTACCGTGGTACGGATCACTGACGTCCGGTACACATATTTTTTATTCTGCATTGGAGATTAAGCAGCATGTGTTACCGTCGACTATTTAAGCTGCATTATTGAAAACAGTGTTGTTACAGTACAGTTCGTAATAACGCTAATTTTACCTGCTTTTCCATTTCTTCTTATGCATATACGGCTTGGATTTTCAATTTAGCTGCTGTAAAATTTGTTGGCCTCTTCACTACTTTGTTAGGGACGGCGTCCAGTCTATTCGAATGCAGCCGAGTTATATTTATATGATTTTTTCAGATACCAGTTTCAGTAATTGACACCGATTTGGATAATAGTATTTATAACAATGATACGTATACAATGGTGGAAAGCGAAGTATATTTTGAACCTTATTATCATGTTTTAAAAGCTTTACAAGAGCCTTCTTTTCCGCAACATTTGGCTATGCAGCAATATATCGTCAAAGTTGATGTGAGTATTGAGATCGAAGTACCTACACGTCGCTTATGAATGTCCAATATAATAAGTATTTTAATTTTTACTAACATAGTTGTAAGTATTCGCCTACTTACATAATTCGTGTGTAAATAATTTGTGTGGGAATGAATAATTTGGACCTTAAAAATAATCTAATTTGCAAATAGTAAAGTAAGTTTTTCTACATATTATTATCACTATGCTTTTTCAGGCTGCCTCGACACATCCAGCTTATATATCTGCTGATACAGAGTTCGTTTTCTATAAAGATAAGAAAATGAAAAAAGTAGAAGAACTGGGTATTTTATTAGATATAATAAATTTTGACAGTGACGATGAAATGATAGACGATATCGATGAACTGCTGATTGACACAGTTGAAGATGGACAACATAAAAACTTTAGATTTAAAGTTTTACAACCTGAAACTTGGCCAACGGCTGAAGAGCTCAAATTTAACGAAAGTCAGTATGAAGCATATCGCTTGGCGCTCACTCACGAGTTTGCAGTTATACAAGGACCACCTGGCACGGGAAAAACTTTCATCGGCATACAAGTGGCAAAAACATTGTTAAAGAATGTTGATTCAGAAGGACACTGCCTCATGCTGATTATATGTTACACAAATCATGCTTTAGATCAATTTCTTGAAGCAATATCTCGTATCACTCGATCGATAGTACGCATCGGGGGGCAATCACGTAACAAAGCTATGGACGAATTTAACTTGTCAAATTTACGACGTCAGGCACTGGCGCCTTCTGTTAGGTCGATGCACAGTTTTTTCGTCGACCAAAAAAATCAGTTGAGAAATTCAATACAAGATCTTCAGGTAGCTCTGAAAAATCTTGACATTTTAAATAACGGAGTTCTTAAATATCGCTACCTTAGGGGCGAAGGTGACGCGGCCATTCCAGATTTACAACATTTGCACGCTTATTATAAAAATAAGGGAGTTCATGTAGACGATCCTTTGGAATTTTGGTTGTTTGAATCTGTTCTGGGCTATGGTTCCGAATACGTAAGAGATATTGATGTTTGTCTTCTGGAGTACGATAATTTGGAAAACAACGAAGAAGATTTTGATGACAGAAGGGCAGAAATGATTTTGGATGATGAAAAAGCGTCCCACGATCTTAAAGTCCTAGATTTCTTAGTAGGTAATAAAGCATCGTTTGTATTATCTGATGCTAAGGCTGAAATCAGAAAAATGATCGAGTTTTATAAAGAATGTGATGATTTTAACGAGAGTTGTCGAATACAAAGAGCAATACAAGAACTTGATTCTCGCATAAATTTATACAATGTAAGTTTAACTCGTTTTTTAGATAGTTGTAGTTAATATTGCCACATTATTATTTTCTGTCTGCGCATAAAACTAATTGTACTAATGCGCAGGCATACAAGTTAAGTTTTTTACAGTTAGTTTGTTTTTTCCGACTCCTGGACAAAGGCGTCCCCCCATTCCTTCCATATTTCGCGATGTCGCCTTTTCCCGCCAAGTAACTTGTATTTTTATTTTTGTGCATGAATTTCAATTTATAAATAATCTGACCTTTCGCATGTTTTACGCTGTCCTCTTATACTTAAGTAAACCAACTGATTTAAAAAGAGTTACCATGGAGTTTTCGCCGGTTCTTCTCTCCATAGGAAACAACCAACCCGGACCATGCACCTTTTCTCGACGTTTTAGAAGTGCTCATGTAGGCCTATATTTAATGGAATATTTTGTTTTTAGGACATGGCGATTTATCGAAATCGTGAAGTACTCTTGCGCATTGATCCTACGACGGACTTTTCGACGATAACAGTGCAAAATCGGTGGTGTATGTATTTTATGTGGATACGGAACAAAATCAATGAAGCAAAAGAGGACATTGAAAATTTGCAGGTACCTATCTATTACCAACCGACTTTTTGAAAGGAGAATCTCTAATCGGATGTATTTAAAAAAAATACCATTAATCTCTTTGGTTACTGGTCCGATTGAAATGAAAAAAGAATCACGTAGATTCTTTTTTCATTTGGTAGCAGAATCTCGCAGGGTGCGCCTTTCTTAATTTACATTGCTTGGGTAGTTTATGAGTTACCTTCTATAATAGATTATTTTTTATTTCCACTCTACATATAAACTAACCGTGTCTTTTGAACCAGGCTAAAGTGGCGCCGTCTGTCGCGGCATATGACGAAGCTAGAATGATGATGGACTTGCAACTGTTGAAGAATAGGCGCGTGAAAGTCGTGGGGATGACTACTAGTGGAGCTGCGAGAATGCGGAAGCTACTTCAGGCAATCGCACCAAAAATTGGTAAGCTAACTTCCGAATACTGATCACTTGATCAGAAGCTTTCCACTAAGCAACCAGTCTTCCCGTATTTTTTTTTTAGCTTTTCGTACCTCAAAAAGAAAAAAAAACGCATGTCGCCTGTCTGTTTGTCCATCAAGACCCTTATCTCGGGAACGAGTGGAGGTATCGAGTTGAAATATACTATTAGGTACTCAAGTCGGTGGTCCCTTAAAGCTGTGAAAAAAATCAATCCTCAGTCAACGCAGTCATTAGATAATATGGCACATGTCACATATTTGTACGGAACCCTCGGTGGGCGAATCGCAGGCCGGTTTTTTTTTGTTTTTTTTAGTACAAAGTTTTTTCCATGACATTTTTACACATACTTCTAAAGCATCCGTGAAAATCATGTTTCAAGTGCGTCACCCAGGTACTTGACGTCTTCGTGAAGGGACCGTTCAAACCTTGTATGTACTACAGCGATATTTATTAAGAACTTCTTGGGTTAACTGTGCATGTGAGTCCAATATACTTCAAGTCTTTGACCGTTCGATAAAATATGAAGTTTACATAATCACTGTTTGTTATTGCAGTGATAGTTGAAGAGGCCGCCGAAGTTCTGGAACAGCACATAATAACCTCTCTGACACAGGATTGCCAACATTTTATTCTCATTGGTAAGTAACCTAACTAGAAAAAAATAGAAAAACAAATACCTACTCATATTATACGTATTACGTATAGTAGGTAGGTATAATTATTGTAAACTTACCTAATACTTAAAAGAACCTAAATTACTAGATACTATTTTAATGAACTGTTCAGATACTTACAAAACCGAAGACTAAATTACATCAAAGAAACTAACTAAACAAAAGTACTTAGAAGGAAAAACAAAAGCAATGTGACGCTTATGTTTCAAAGCACCCTTAGCTATCGTAATTATGTATAGTTACAGTGTGATACAATACCCAACATAATTTCCAGGAGATCATCAGCAGCTGCGGCCATCTGCGTCCCACATAAAGCTAGCGAGGAAATATAACATGGAAGTGTCCTTGTTCGAACGCATGATCACGAACGGCATCCACAGCCGCCGGCTGAACGTACAGCACCGCATGCGGCCGGAGATCGCCGCGCTCATCTCTCCACACATATACCCCGACTTGGCGAACCACCCTTCCGTTGAAGATTTTAACAACGTGCCTGGGATTGAAAAAAACCTATACTTTTTTACACATGACTACAAAGAAGAGGTATGTCTAAAGAATAATTTTCAATAATGAGTGTCCAAAGAGATATGCAAAAGTGCCAGTTACCAGTTAAACGTGCTTTTTATTTCAAGTCAATTATCTCATTAAGGCGCAACTGGCGTTCTACTGACATGTAAAATTACTTTATTAATCCCTCAATTCGAAATTCAGTAAACAATTACAGTTATGAGCCTCATATTTTTTTTCAGAGACAACATGATAATAACAGCAAAGCAAATCACAAAGAAGCGGACATGTCACTCGCTTTGGCAAATTATCTGATGCAGCAAGGGTACACAGCTGATGATATAACTATTCTTGCCGCATATTCAGGCCAAATGTTTTACATGAGAAAAGTAAGTAGCGTGTGGAATCGAAGAATCTAACAGCACTATTTTTTTGATTACATACATTTACTAATAATCTCCAAGACTCCAATTCAATAAAATCTTGCTCTTAGATCTGTTCAGAGCATATACTTTCTACCATTACTTCAGTACCAATACACTAATATTTTTATGTTTGATAGGAACGCCAACAGTATGCTAGCCTGAAACATGTGAAAATCACAGTAGTCGACAATTATCAAGGAGAGGAGTCGAAAATTATCATTTTGTCACTTGTGCGGAACAACTTAGAAAATAAAATTGGATTTCTTGGGATAGACAACAGGGTTTGCGTTGCTCTGTCGCGAGCAAAAGAAGGTTTGTTTTATGAAATTTAAGGATTAATATTGGTTTGAAATTTACCATATCGTATTCGATATCTGGTTTGAGTCCGGTGGCCTTGCCCAGCAGAAGAACATAATTTATTTATAATAGTTAAAAGTACAATAACGATAGTCGAATGTTCATCTTTCATTTTAAAGTGTATTCGGTATTTCCCTTTCTGGAACAATTGTACCTACTGCTTTAACGATTTAATCAAACCAGTACCTATGGAGAAACTTTGCAGTCTGCTCTGGTTATTGGCTGCAACAAATACTACTCCTACGTACTAAAATAAGAATAAGTTATTAAGAATCCGGAGTCCCGGTCCGCAACCGATCTGGTACCGACCGTAAGGGCGCGATGTTCATTTGTTTTATTTTTTTATAATTTACAGGATTTTATATTTTTGGCAATATCAACATGTTAAAAACAGCAAAATCAGACTTATGGAGCAAAATAGCAACAACGTTACAAAATAATGGATCTTTGGGAAACACTCTGGTCTTGAAATGTCAAAATCATCCTGACCAAGTAACAACGGTAGGTAATACCTGAATATAGTAATGCTAGTTTGTAGCTTATTCTAGGTTTTTTTATCCGACGCAAATAACGAAAAAAAGCTTGCCAAATTGGCAAGCTTTTTTTCGTTATTTGCGTCGAGGAAGTACTCGAGGCAATGCCAATATACTTCCTCGAAAACTGGCTCATAAGAAACTGGCTCTAATTAAGAGCCAATTGACAGCAAGAGCATGTTGGATCTAATCGTGGTCGACTTTTTCCGCAACTAAGGCTTTATTTCTTTCTGATTTCACTACGGATAAAAATAATTTTCTTTTTTTTTTTTGTAAAAATCTTTCCAAACCTTTAAAACCGGCGGTCATTTTTTATTTCTTAGAGCAATGAAGGCGCATAGTTTAAGTCCTTCACATTTATTGCAGATTTCGACACCAGAAGATTTCAACAAGCTGCCACCAGAAGGTGGATGCTTTGAGAAATGCAACTTCCAGTATAGCTGTGGTCATAAGTGTCAACTTTACTGCCATGGTTACGACCGCCAGCACATTGTAACGAAGTGTTCTATGAAATGTGACAGGTAAACTCCGTTTAAAAGTCAAGCTTACCTAAACTAGGCCTATTATATTAATACATATCTTCTTTATTTATTTCTATACACATTTTTTTAGATTTTTAAATATTTCATCCGCCGGTATCGGGAGCAGGGTCCAAGCTACTGGTGGTTAGGGCTCCAGAGATAGGAACTTCCTCACAATGCGGGCCGTTTTAAGGAGCCTTCTGAATCTAGCTCCTGGTTACCTCCTAAGAAGAGCTTCGAGTAATGGTCGTATGATATTAATATTATTGTTTTATTATTTTGTTTTAGAGTTTTATGTGAACTCGGTCATGTTTGTCCCTTAAAATGCCGGGTAGAATGTGAACCATGCAAGGTACTCGTCTTGAAGACTCTTCCATGCGGACACGAAATGAACATATATTGCCATCGTGAGGCCGAAGACCCGAAAAACAAGTGTCTTACAAAAGTAGAAGTTACATTACCAGATTGTGAACATAAGGTAGGTACTTGTATATCTATAAATCCATAGCATTTTATAGATCAAAAAGAGGGATTTGGGCTGAAATTCTCTACTGAATTTGTAATGCGTTATAAGTGAAACGACAACTTGAAACAAGAGGATAATCAGCGTATAGTGGGATAGCTGGTTGGCAGGCCTTCTCTCTTTGAGAGTCAGTGGGTTGTTAATAAACACGCGGGTTGCGGTTTCTTCACGATGATTTTCTTCACCGTAATAAGTGTACGAACACTTATTGCGATTAAAATTATTAATTACAGATCCATAACACTTAGTCATAATAATGTGACATGCAAACATTTGGGATTTAGTTTATTAATTAAACAAAATTCATAAAGTGAGTTTGTTTGTTACATCTTTACGCCTAAATGGCAAAACCGATTGTGATGAATTTTGGTACAGGTATAGTTGGGACCCTAGATACTGACATAGGCGAACACATAATTTAAAAAAAAAAGTGAGAAAAGGGGGAGAAATTTAATATGGGACTTTTCACAGTTTTGAAGGTAGGAAGCTAAAAATCGGTACACACACTCTGTGTTACCAACGGGAAATACCTGCAAATCAGGAAATGGGAACCGTGTTACCCCGAATTTAACGCGAGCGAAGCCCCGGGCAAAAGCTAGTTAATTATATTTATAATTAGTAAACATGTCAATTGAGACGATTTTATTGATAAGGTATAAAGACAACAGTCCATCGGAAATAAAGTATACAAGATAATACAACCTACAATAATAATTGCTATTTAATCAGATTGCCACTATTACGCACTTAATACATTTTTACGTCGTTCGATCACGCTTTATTCATATCATCTGTCTAGCCTATTTCCAACTATGTTAGGGTCGGCTTCCAGTCTAATCAGATGCAGCTGAATACTAGTATTTTACATGGACCGACCGCCTATCAGACCCCCACAACCCAGTTATTACTGGGTAATGTGATACACGATAATAAACTGTTTGTCAGACATTCGGACCATTGATAATCTGTACCGACAGCTAAAGGTTATAATTGACAGCCTGGGCCAAAGGCTTCACGAGGTTTCCGAGGCACGGAGGTACCTAACTCTGTATCTACGTAATCGACACTTATCCACAGAGCAACCATGGCAAGCGCGGCTTAACCTTTAAGATCGACCTGAGTAGTTTATATTATTTACACGATTTACTACTTTATAATGTAATTTATTAATTATTTATACCTACAGGCAGAGAAAGATTGTTATGAGGATATAAAGAAGGTGAGATGTTTGGTGCCTTGCATGTACCGTTTGGAAGAGTGCGGCCATGTCTGCGGCCTAAAATGTCACGTGACACGAGATCCGAACCATGAGGAGGTCAGTTGTTTGCCTTTTGTGTCCATTCCTTTTGTATCCATTGTATTTCTACCGACTGTTAACATCTAGAAGGTAAGAACAAAATCACAAAATGAGAACATTTGTATCATTTTATTCCAGTATATATGCAGAAAACCATGCGCACGAGCAAAAGCAGGTTGTACGGCCGAATTGATAGGAGATCGAGGGGATCATCAGTGCCGTATGACTTGCAACTTCAAATGTGATGACTGTAACGTCCAGGTACGTTTCTAGCGCATCAAATAAGTAGGTACCTTCGTTTTCTCATGTTAAATTATTACGTAGGTAACTGAATAAGTAAATACAGCCCTTAATTGTAAAATGCGCCTAAATGGGAAGGAAACTATTTGAATTTTGCCAATCACTACAGAAATAAACTGGCAAGTGAATTTCTAAGACCCCATTTCTTTTTGTTTAAAAAAAAACGTTGCCCCAAGCTAGGATTTCTCCTGTATCGTGGGTGCGTTTACAAACATTTAAACTCACATACACAAACAGCCAGACCCGGAACAACTATCTGTAGGTCATACAAATATGTATTTGTTCCGTGCGGGGATCGTACCTGCGACACGTAGCGCAGCAGTCAAACGCTTAGCCATTGCGCCAACCGTGTCGTCATGATTTTCTTGCCGTCACGTTTATCTCCATCATCTGCCTGGCTATTGCACAACTATGTTGGGGTCGGTTTCCAGTAATATCGGGATAAAGCTGAATACCAGTATTTCCATGGAGCGACTGCCTATCTGCCCTCCACAACCTATTTAATACTAGGTAATACGATACCCCTTGGTAAGACAGCCAGTCTTACCAAGGGGTATCGTATTACCTAGTATCGAGCCTAGATCAGTCAGACTGGTCACTTGTTTGACGCCTCGCTTCACTCGGGAATCTGGCGATGCATTCGAATAAAAATATGTAGTGCCCGTAACGTAAGACATTGCTTTTTTTTTTAAAAAAAAACGTCCCATACTAGGAATTTCTCCTGTATCGTGGGAGCATTTACGAACAACTATCTGTAGGATAGGGGGTTTCGAACCCGCAACACGCAGCGCAGCAGTCGATCGCTCAACCACTGCGCCAACCGTGTCGTCGTTTATATCCTTGGTGCATAATCTACTATTTATTTTTGACAAATAATTATGTTGAAGAACGACTAAATCATATTCAATAAATATTTTAATGAGTGTTATTAATGTTTAGGTAAAGAAGAAAAGATCAAACTGCAAACACTTTGAGACCGTAGCATGCTCGAAGTCCGCTGACGAGAAGCCATGCAATAAGAACTGCGCACGTCTCATGGAATGCGGACATTTCTGTAAGAAGAAGTGTTGCGAACCATGCGGAGATTGTACTCAAATGGTACGTTACCTTACTAATTTTATTCCTTAGAAAAACTTATCTAACTTGGAATAAAAGCTTGTATAAACAGCTTTTTGCGTTATTTAATTACGTTAGGTACTGTTTATGGAGAAAGACCTAAAGTACAAAATGTCGTAGCGCCTTGTCTACGCTACGGTTAGTCTCGCTACGCTATGAATGGAGCTCTATGCCGTAGCGTCAACGAGATCACTGTACCCAACAGCTTCTATAAATTGAATACTTTTTAGGGTTGCGTATCTCTTATAGGATCATCACTTTGTTGGCTGTCTATCAAGACTCTGCATCTCGAGAATAAGTGGAGGTATCAAGTTGAAATTAAAACCATAATTATGCTTAAGTCTGGTCCCTTGGAGCTGTGAAAATTCTAAGTCTACGCAGTCAAAAGATTTAGCCGTTTAAGTCGCAAGCTTTTATGGAAATCTCGGTGCGCGAGTCCGACTCGCACTGGGGCGGTTTTTTTACCACAGTTCGATTAGCTTCACCTTTATCTGATTAATCTAAACCGTAATTAAATCTTAGAAGTTAAATTTAAGTTTTTGTTAAACTGAGTTTTTGTTAATTTCAGTTTTTGTTTAAGTTAGTTTGAGTTAAACTTCCGATTGAGCTGATATTTTGTTTATCTGTGTGTAGGATGTTTAGTTTGGATAGCAATGCAAGGTCAGCTAAGTGTCATTATCGCCATTCTAAATCCAATATGGCGGACCCCCAAACATTGATATTTTTTAATAAATAACCATGCTATGGATAGCAAATTTTAATGAAAGGGTTTGCTGAAATATTACAAGAAAAGAATGAATACAAGAAAGTGTGCGAGAAACTAATAATAATTATTTTTAGCTAAAATTTTAATTTTTTCATTGGTTTTTTAGGTCGACAAAGTAATACTTGAGTGTCTCCATACAATGAAAGTGCAGTGTAAGCAAAGTGTGAGTCACGAGCTTTGCAAAGAGAAGTGTAAACGGCTGCTCTCGTGTGGTCATCCGTGCATGGACCGATGCGGAGCCGTGTGTGACCGTACGAAGTGCACCAAGCCTTCATCTGCCGAGGTCTTATCCCCTTGTGGCCACCAAGTCAAGCTTCCATGCAACGTTTCAGCTTTGTTCGCTAAAGGTAATATTATGTGAAGACGTTCACGTTGTGTATAATATATCGGTTTAAGAACTTAGCTTCCAGCATGCACGACATGCGAAGGTGTAAGCAGATTAACGAAAGGGGCTTTGCCTGAAATATGTGGTCCCCTAGTGCTTTTTTATTGCACACTAACGCCACCTGGTTATATGTGAAGAGTACTTACATTCAAACAATAGTTACAATGGCAGCTCAGGTCTAAAGTAAATCCGTCTGTTTATGTGCAGGTGAAGTGACGGCGGAGCAATTGGCGCAGTACTGCAGCAGCACGTGCGGCGCGCAGCTGGCGTGCGGGCACGTGTGCGCGGGCACGTGCGCGCGCTGCCTGCAGGGCCGTCTGCACCAGCCCTGCACGCAGACTTGCAACCAGGACAACATCTGCGGCCACCAGTAAGTCTGGCGACACTTCTATGGATGGCAGCTCGGCTTACCGACTCAATATTTAAGAAACCTAGCATTATTAAAGCCTAATTAATGAATTATGTAGGTAATTGAATAAAATCATTAGACCTTAATTATCCTTTGTTTCGACGTAATCCTAAATCGGATAGATTAGAAAGGATACCCTTTCCGGTAGAGGAAATAGGCGGGTGAAGGCGGGTAAGCTATCCTTCCGAAGTAAAAAGATCTCACTCAAAAGGTCTCATCGGATAAAACTTTTCGAACATCGTTTTTTGTAATTGTTTTCGTTGAGAAGCCAAGTTTTGCTCGAGAACACACCCAGTTTCAGAAATTAATGATCACCGAAGCGACTTTTGTTGCTGACGGTAACAACCATCCTATATTATGTATGTTTATTTGCCTTTGATATTTAAAATCAATGACCTCTGCCATGCCAACCCTTTCGGGGAAAGCGGTCGTGAGTTGTCTTTTGTACATAGGATGTTTTGAACGTTTCTTTAGATGCCAGGAGCCATGTAATCAAATCTGCCCACCGTGTAAAATGCCCTGCGAAGTGAAATGCCAGCACTCGCACTGCAAGAAGTTGTGCGGCGAACCATGCAAGCCATGTCAGGTAAATAACGATTGTATTGTATAATAAGACTCTGACTTCAGGGACCGTTTTTAGAACCTTGGTAAGTAGGTAGTAGGTTGATCTTATTTTATTTTATTGTTTTAAAACAAACGTTGCCCCACACTAGGAATTACTTCTGTATCGTGGGTACCTTTACAAACATTTAAACTCACATACACAAACAGCAAATGTTCTTCGAGTGTTTTATAATAACAATGATTGCAGGAAAAATGTAGTCGTCAGTGCTCGCACGGCTCGTGCCCGCGACGCTGCGGGGAGCCGTGCGCGCGCGCGCCGTGCGACGCGCGCTGCCCGCGCCGCCTGCCGTGCGGACACATGTGCCGCGGCCTGTGCGGCGAGCCCTGCCCCGACGTGTGCCAGCTGTGCAGGCCCGACGAGTTCCCCGTCGACTTCCTCGGCGACGAGTATACCGAACAAGACAAGTGAGACACCTACGTTACATTTGTTCAATACTCGATCAATTGCCACTGTAGCGTAAAGCGCTGTCAATCTTAAGTAAAGATTCGAACAAATTTACTTTACTACTGGCTGACTCAACAATCCTTGAAGAATCCTTAGCAAGTATTGCTTTATATGGTTTTGAAAAATTACCTTAATACATCATACCGTTACACGCACGACGTGAGATGATTCATAAGAATAAGATAGGTACATTTTCATTTAACCCTTGTTGTAATTTCAGGTTTATTGTACTTCAAGATTGTGGTCATGTTTTGGAGGTCGATAACATGGACACTTTAATGCTGGGAGACCAGGAAAACATAAAAATACGCACTTGTCCTTTTTGTCGCAAAGCGATTATTAATACCAACAGATACAAAGACACTGTAAATAGGATGTTCAAGGAAGATATCAACCCTATTAAACTGCGAGTTTACGGAACAATGGAACAGATACAGAAGAAAATGATAGAACTACAAAGCAAAGTGGACAATTTTTATGAAAAATTTGGACAAAATATTCAAGGTTTGTTTTAAGTCATAATCTACATGATCATTATTTGTACGCACGGCGACCAAGCAACCTATATATTCAAGTTTATGCAGGTCTCTCATTGTATTGGAAATCTATACAAAGCGAGGCCATGTTATACTGGATATATATAGCTGGATGTGTCGCCGTGAGTAACTGCCTTTTTTAAAGGATGGGAAATCTAAAACCCACCCATGTTCCTTCTATTGCCCTTTATGTTCCGGAGCCGCGGTATCTCTTTCGAACAACCCGCAACCCCGGCAGACGGTAGTCCTGGCATGCCCTCTACTTTGCTGACATCTCTTTGAGGCGCGCGTGAAACACTAACGCGCCGTCGATACGGCCTATCGTCATCGACGACGATGAGCTACCCATTGCTCACCGTCCACAGACTTGCATAGGTGGCCGGGAGTCGTCTCGCAACGCCCGACGTCCGGAGCGTCTCCCGCGGCGGAATCTCTAAGGCGCGCGTGTACCTGCCTGCGTTACTATGTCTGCTAGTTTTTGCTATCTTCTGAAATTATTGGCTCATTAGACCTCGTCTTACCTCTCGAAGTTAACCGAACAGAGCCTGGATGCCTCAACCTCCCCTAAAGTTTGCAAATACTGATAAGAGTTAGTAAACCTGCTAATTTGTCTTGCTCCTAGCTAACTGCTAACATGACTACCGTACTGTATGGTATCGGTCCGATGGTACAGTTTATAATAGACATGGGTAGCTCGCGAATGAGAGATAAAATTGAACTAGCTCTTTAGTTACAATCTAGCTCCCAGTCGCTCAGTCGTTCACGGAATAACTCACTAGTTCTTTTAGCTCAACGGCTCATTGACTCTATACTCTCATACTCTGTGGCTTTGCGAGTTACGAGTGGTACCGACAGCGGCCCGACAATGTCCGACCTTCCCCGACGAACAGGTGAACGATTTCGCATGTCGCACACTGACCAACTCTTCGGCTCAATACAATAAGTACATCATTGTAAATTAGGATGATTTTTAAAGAAATACGCTAATCTAAATGATAACGTCCATTCATTACATTATACTGTCAATTAGTTAGCTTTTCAAATATTATTCATCTAGATTGACAGTCCTTAGCCTGTTCAAGTATGAAGGAAAATCATTGGCTTTCACAATTTAATTTTTTTTGTAATAAAAACAAAACAATTAATCTAATTTTATCCATAGCTCGCAACTGAGATAAATGAACTACAGAACTTTAAAGATTATAAAGAGCCACTGAGCTAGTTGTATCATTTGACTTGCGTAAAGTAATTCGGCTCAATTTGATCTGTAGCTCGCAAGTAAATCAATTGAGCTGAAGAGTTAAAAGAGTTATTCGGTGAGCTAAAGAGCTAAAAGAGCGATATAGCTCTTTTGATAAAAAGAGCTGTATCTCTCTTTTCTTTTCAGTGAGCTACATTTCGCATGTCTAGTTAATACTGTCGCTATGTAACCGGCGATATCTAACCATTTTTGTATGTTTCTTTTCAGATATTAAAGAGATGAATACTACATTTATCAGTTTTATAACACTTTTAAAATCACAGAAAAAAGTGTCGCTCTTACAAGTGGAAATGGAATGCGTGTACTTGAATATATTTGAAATGATCGCGGAATGCTGGCAGAAATATCAAAAACAGAATCCGAAAATAACAACGTTACAGGATGAATTGAAGAAGCATATCAGAGCACTACTCAATGTGTTGAAGATTAAGTCAAAATCAAAGATCCCTATTAAAATAAGCGAACAACAGCAAAACGATGTCGGTAATGAAATCAAACGCTTGAATGTTATGGTGCAACTTTCTATGCTACTTCATCTGGCATTGAGTATGAAAGATGAACCTAAAGTTACAGAGCAAGTGGAAGCTACCAAAGCGGTTGTGTTCTCGTTGTCTGTGTTTAATGAGGACAAGGCTTTAGAGTCTCTTAAGCAATTGCAACAAGTGATCAAAACAAGCGCTGTTGTTACTAAATATGAGCGCGACTTAATTGTCAAAGCTATTGGATTGAAAGCTGGCCACTGGTACAAATGTCCGAATGGTCATTTCTATTGCATTGGTGAGTGTGGCGGAGCAAATGGCTACGGTAAATGTCCTGAGTGTGGCGCGACCATTGGCGGCGCTAACCATACGCTTACTGCAGGTAACCAACATGCTCCAGAAATGGACGGATCTCGTTTTGCAGCATGGTCTGAACAAGCTAACATGGCAAATTTTAATCTTGACGAAATATTATAAATAATGTAGTAACATACAACAAACTAAGTTAGATATTACATTTTGTCTGTTTGTAGGTAGGTACTGTAACTCGGTACAGTATCATATTTTAGCTACATTTACTAAATACGATTTTTTACATCACTATAACCTATAATAATCATCCAAATTAATTATTTAGTTTTTTTCTATGTTTAGCTTCAACACATTATTTAGGAAGTAAGAATAATAATAAGACTAAGAATAAGACTAAGAATAAGACTCATTATTTTATTATAACTCGTATCGACTTCTGCGAAAAGAACTAATCGTGGTCTATTATAATTTGAAGAATTTAGAATTTCAGAATACCTATCCGATTCATGGCCAGTGACGCGCCAGGAGCGTCACATCGATCTTACTTAAAAACAGATTTCAAAAACGAAGATGAAAGATAAAGAGAGCTAGGTACCATTTTGTATCCTAAATTAAATACCTATTTAAGTTGACAATACCCTTGGCCATTAATTTAGAATACTTATCTTTTAAGTCAGGGATAGCAAACCTTTGGTTACAGTTGACAAACTTATACGGGGTGTAAGAGACACGAAAAAATTGAATTTCGCTACCCTGGCGCTTCCACCTTGATGCATATACCTTTATTTCTTTATTTTGCGTCTATTCTGTACAAATAAACTATTTTTCTTTCTAGAAAAAAATAAAATATAAATATCCATATAAAATAAAAATATCCGATTTTATTATCTTAGTTTCTCACATTCCTCTTCAGAATCCATAATTTCAATGCTAGCCTCTGAATAATAATTTGTATATTGACTATTGGTCATGGAAATCGATTGACTACATTCAGGGAAAACATAATTTTCCTTATTATTATCTTGTTGGTAATATTCATGCTTATTTATAAATAAATACGTTTATTATCACAGCCAATTATTGACCTAAGTAAATTTACAAAAATGTTGACTACCCCGTAACATTTTACTAAAATAAATAAATCCGATCTTGTGAGGCTATATTTCCTTTGAATACCAACGAATAAGAATCGAAGCACACAGAACTTTTTTCCTAAGCAGATCGACGCAAGATAACGGCGAAATACGCATAAAACATCACAGGGTGCCAATGACGTTCTAGGTGCGTCAACCTGTACCTACCTATGTAGGCCCACATTGGACGATGGCGACTGGCGTGTCATCGTCCAATGTGGGCCAATGTTCGGGCCCTGGCTAAAGTATGCAAAATTATGGTGGCAATGAGTCGGTTAATAAGTAATTATAAAAGTAGATACATAAACATAGAGAAGTAAATATAAAAAGTTTGTTATTTAAAAGCATGATTTGCATTTTTTTCATTTGTATGAAGTTAGACAAAAACAAAGAGGAGTTAACTCGTAGACGGTAGTTATTGATACTTTCTATTATTTTATCATCTGTGCTTATAACACAATCAATGAATGTCTACAATCTATTATTACAACAAATTAAATAATTCGGAATAAAAAATGTGTCAACTTAGTTTAGATGAAATGATTCCAGAAATAGTGTTTTACAATTCAATGTTAATTTATGTAGGTACTGATTATTATAGATACAATAAAGCGGTTTTCTTGTAGTATTTTTTTTTTTATATATAGACTGTTATCTGTGTGACAATCTTTACATTTATTAATGTTGTGACCTCTTTTTACGGGTGAGAAATCATCAAATAACTTCCCCTCGCTCTAGGGCGGGGGGGAGTGTCAGACTTTTAGTGACTAAAACCTACCCATATTCCTTCTTTTATTCTTTACTAGCTTTTGCCCGCGGCTTCGCTCGCGTTAAATTCGGGGTAACACTTCCCCTTGCGCCTTATTGATTTGTAATAGCAACGTTAAGTTTTCCCTTTTCTTCCCTCTTTCTCCCTCACATCCCACTTTTTTAAAATAAAAGTTAGCCTATGTCCGTCTCCTGGTTCCCAACTATCTCTGTACCAAAATTCATCAAAATCGGTGTAGCCATTAAAGCGTGAAGAGGTAACAAACAAACAAACTCACTTTCGCTTTTATAATATTAGTAAGGATGTTCTGGGGCCGCGGTGTCTCTTTCGAACAACCAGCAACCCCGGCAGGCGGTAGCTGGCAGGCCCCTCTGCTTTGCTGCCATCTCTTTGAGGCGTGCGTAGAACACTAATGGACCGTTTTCACGGCCTGTCGTCACTAGACGGACGGGCGGTGAGCTACCCATTGCTCAACGTCCACAGACCCGCATCTACATTGGCCGGGAGTTGTTTCGCCCGACGCCCATACGTATCCCGCGTCGGCTGGGTTGGTTTGAGGTGCTCTCCCTCAAACGCCAAGCACCTCCTTCGCTAGCATGACTGCTTCGCAAAAGGAGGTGGCCGCTTCCCATTCCCTCTAGCTCTGGATCATGGACTGTACCAGGGCCGGACATGAGAGATCGCCGCTGCCGATCGCCTCCACGAGGGCACGCCGGTGGAGCACCGCCCAAGCTGGCCTACCGCCACAGTGTGCTTAATGTTGTGGTCTTGCCCAGGGAAATTGAAGTCGCCACACTTATCAACAAAGAATCAACTTGATCCGATCGCCATATTATGTAATATACCAAAACAAGGTGATCCGACGTATCATTTTTTACTGTAGACTAAATCTATCTGACGATGCGTCGATAAGTGCGGTCCCTAACTTAGGTAATAGGTTAGGTGTAATAAGAATTCAGTGCCGTTTATAGTGAAGCGTTTATTTAAGCGTTAGGCCAGACGACGCTCTCGATCCAGTCAAGGTAGCGACTGACGCGCGTGTACACGCCGGGCACGGGCGAGCCGCAGCCGCGCCCGAACGACGTCACGCCCACCAGGCGACTCAGCCCGTCCGCCGTCGCGCTCTGCAGCGGCCCGCCCGAGTCACCCTGAGGATGGACCACTCATTATTATAATATTATACTTCACTTCTTTTAACGCCTGGCACTTTTCGGCAATTGTTATCCTTACTAATTATAAAAGCGAAAGTGAGTTTGTTTATTTGTTACGTCTTCACGGCCAAATGGCCAAACCGATTTTGATGAATTGTGATAAAGCGATAGTTGGGACCCTGGAGAAGAATACAGGCAATTTTCTTTAAAAAGAGTGAAAATGAGGGAGAAAGAGGGAAGAAAAGGGAAACTTGCGCCTTGTTAACTGTCAAAAACTACAGGTAGCAGGTACCTGCAAATCACGAAAGGGAAACTTTGTTACCCTGAATTTAACGCGAGCTTAGCCGCGGGTAATAGCTAGTTTTTTTATAATTGCTATTCTGCCTAGCCTTTCCCCTCTGTGTTGGGATCGGCTTCCAGTCTAACCGGAGTAGCGGTCATATCAAAACCCATAATTACCTGGCAGGTGTCCCGGATACCTTCCGGATCGCCAGCACATATCTGGTCGGGCGAGATGCCCGCGGGTAGCTTGCGCCAGTTCGTGTACGACTCGCTGCACTTATCGCGACCAACTGTTGTCACGTTCGCTTTCAAAAGCAGGTTGCTTCTCGTGTCCCCTGCAATTTTAAAGTGAAATATTTTGTACTATTCTCGTTGGCTGTAGATGTTAGTTTGAAACCTTTTTTTATATCATTTTATCCAGTAAGAATGTCAAATTCAAATTCGCACACAAATCGTTAGACCCGCAACTAATACACAAAGGCTATACAAATATTTCTTCCGTGCAGGATACGAACTGCAACACGCAACGCTGCAGCTAATGGCTTAGCCACTGCTGTGCTGTTTCAAAAATAGTATTTAAAAGGCCGTACGCGGGAGACATTTTTATTCGTAAAACTGGGCAAAGTTCGGTCAAATATGGCAGAAAACTTTCCTGAACTGAGCTAATATTTGGATCAGCGCCATCTTCCTAGCGAAATTGATTTACTTTACGCCACGGCGGCGTTGCGCAGATAACACGGGCTGTGTTACAAAAATTAAAAACAAAATTCACCCCTACATTTATTTTTCTCACAGGGTTCTATATTATTATATAAGTTCCATGTAAAAATATACATACTGGTATTACTAGTTTTGCCCCATCCAGTAATCGTGAGCGGCACCGTGGGATCAGCGTCGTTAGTCTCCAAACAAACTGCATTTAAGTTACTTGAGAAGCGCAGAGGTCTCTCCAATCTAAAACAAAGATGTTTAATCAACTTGGGGTTCATCAATTGTATATTTTGTATACATCAGATCGTCACAGATCATCCACTTCCTGTGCCCTCATCCCGTTTAGTCATTCAGAACAGTGATTAACTAGATTTACAGCAGTCTCTTTGGTATTAGGAATACTCATTGGTAAAGGTTTAAAATTATGTAGGTACGTAGTAAACTACGTGTGAAGATTTTAAAATAAAAATGTCTATTTCAATTTCATAATGCTTTAACATACATGTTTTGGAGATTATCTTTTAAGCAAGGAGATGCTTGTATTATTAGATGAAAGTGTTTATTTAACCCTCTGAACGCTATTGCACACATATGTGACAAAAACCGGCCAAGTGCGGGGCTGAGTCGCGCACCGAGGGTTCCATACAAACTTGCGACATAAACGGCTATATCTTTTGACTGCGCACCTACACTTAAATGGTTGTTTTTCTTTTTGTATGGCATCTCACAGTTTAACCGTTTTAAATGAGGTCGTTAGCTGCTTAACCGGACTATCCTGCCTTGGGTGCCTTGCATTTAAGGCCTCCAGCCAGGGATTTTCACGGCACAAAGGGACATAGACTTAAGTATGTCGTTTTAATTTGTATTCCATACCTCCACGCTTTACCGAGATAAAGGGTATTGACAGACAGACAGGCAGACGGACAACGAAGTGATCCTATAAGGGCTCCGTTTTTCCTTAAAACGGAACCCTAAAAATTGTGTTTCTTGGCGTGGAGCGCCTAACTTCCCCCGCTCTGGGCGGAGCAGGGGGAATGTCAGAATTTTACTGACTAAAACCCACCCATGTTCCTTCTATTGCCCTTTATGCTCTGGCGTTGAAAAGATTAAACTTAATGTACAATAGTGGTACATAGGTAGAAAAACTTAATACCACATGGTATACACACCCAACTCACACACTCGCACACACATACACACACTCACACACCGATATACGCACACTTTCCCACACCGACATATAAACACTCCCACACCCCAGCACCCACACATACCTACACTCACAATCTAACATCCCTCTAAATACACAACTGCATGTCTGGCACAATTGTTCTCCTTATGTTAATGGGCGTTGATAGTTGCGACACAGTTTTTACTTTTGCAGCTATCATCGTTTTTCATCTTTGTATCCATGTGTTTTTGTGTTCCAAAATAAATTTTTATTTTTTTATTCTATACCAGTAAATATTTGGGCATTGTGTAATGGTACAAAAATATTTTCTAAGAAAATAACTATAGTTGTTTACGATGCGAATGCTTGCAAGCGAACTTCATCATCTGCCTGCCTTTTCGTAACTGTGTCGGGGTCGGCTTCCAGTCTTACCAGATGCAGCTGTATACTAGTATTTTACATGGAGCACCTGCCTATCTGACCTCAACAACCAATTTAGTACTGTGTAATACGATATCTCTAGGTAAGACTGGTTTTCAGACTATTGGGCTACTGACTACCTGCAACGACTGTCAAAGATCTACAAATTACAGCCGGGACCAAGCCCCGGAATTTGTAATCGTCATGTTTACAAAAAAATATGATCGATAATGCATATTACGCGTAAAATGTTACTTTATAATGACTTGTGCTGCAAAGTATGAGGAGTCTAATGGAATGTTAGGTGTTCACACGAAGTATAGATAATATTACCATTAAGATTTTATTATTTAACAAACAATAAAGTATTGAATTTCAGCCAACTGTGCTTTGATTTTATTTCAATTTTACATGCATTAATTTCCAGAACTTAGCCCAAACATTTAACAAAAATATAAGTAGCTCTAAGACTCTGCAGCCAGGTCAGATAAAGAGTCGCTTAATGTAAACTAACGCCTAGGCATGATGTCTCAAAAGCTCACACTTACCTCAACAAAACCAAATCATTGTATTTCTCCTTCCGTGTGTATCCCGGGTTGATTATGATCTGCGCGATCCTGTCATCAGTTTCCGGGTTGAACTCTTTGCCGCCAAGCTCAACAACTCCACCGCGGATTATGGATGGTTGTATCCTAAAATATAAAAATAATTAAATAAAATAAAATTAAGAATATGCTGGAAACGTACACAGCCCAATTAAAATTTGACATTTAAAGCGTTAAGGGTGGGTTAAATGGTTTTCGTAGTATGACGCATCACAGGCGTCGTCCTAGTTGCCAATCTATAGTACGATGACACAATGCGTTCTCGTCGCACGATGAGTTTAACCATACAGGTTTCTTCAGAGTGTCCTAATTGAAGCTCGCAAGCCATCGAGCGAGCACAGGCAATGTTTCATTGGCCATTTTAATCGCACGAAAAAAACGCATCGCGCCATCGCACACCCGGCGAAAGTTATACCTACATTTCCAGTATAACATAGCCTTACTTTGTACAGATTTCGCGTGCAAAGAGAGGTTCGAATTAACTGGTTTTATATAGTTTGATTTGTCGTCATACGTACGATCGCTGCCAACTAAGACAACGCCTCAATTTATACTATATGAGATTTATGTATGTAGGTACGTTAATTAGAATATCATCTAACGGTGATATGCCAAGTGAACAAGAAGCTTATTGTATAAAATCTCATATGATTAAAATGACAGATGGTTTTTTTTAACTCTACATTGTCCCGTTGCTGGGCAAATGAATCCCCTATCTATAGCCTCCCACTCTTCTCTTCTTCATAATCGCAGGCGCATTAATTAGGGTCCATTTTATTTAAATATATTTGTTTTATATAGTTTATTCAGTTTTACACAATATTTTAATATGTTTGGGTAGGTATTCTTATTACGAAAAAAAATTAAAGTTTACATGTTTTATATATTTTAATTTAATTGGCCCTATTAAAATAAAATTATCGGCTTAATTACGTAAAGAACTGTCATTTTAATCAAGTTGTCTTTAAAGAAAACAAAATAATAGTTACCTATCTACGGTGTCCACACAATGTGCGGCGCTTAGGATGAAGGTAGGCGACAGCACCGATCCGCCACAGTCAAATTCGTAGCCATCACCTCGATCAAATCCCAGGGCAACCTAAAATTTTATAGAAATATAATAATTATAACAAAATACTTGCATTAAATCTCCTGTATCGTAGATGCGTTTATCGTAACTCACATACACGAACCGACAGACTTGGATCAACTACCTTTTTTTGCGGTACCCACCCATGTTCCTTCTATTGCCCTTTACGTTCCAGGGCCGCGGCATGTCTTTCGAACAACCCGCAACCCCGGCAGGGATCAACTACCTGTGGGTCATACTAATATTGCGATGGATCATTGTCATTTGTTGTCAATGGCCGACAGTTTTTACAACAAGTCGAACCAACAGTTTGATCTCGACTAAAAAATGACTAAATCCGAAACTATGATAATAAGCGAACACATTGTTTTTTTTTTTAAGAATACACAAGTACGAAGTAAAGGAGAGAGAAAAGATTTGATAAAAATACGGTTTAGTTTAGAAACAGTAATAGAGTAAGAGCCCAGAGCGATCTGACATAACTTATTTTCACATGGATGAAACCATACATTCTCAGTAGCGTCTCATGTGCTTTGAATACCTGCGTGCTTATGGAGCTCGCCGTGTGACACCTGGGCAGGTACCAGATCCGAAAGGTGACTAAAAATAAGTGTTACTTAACTTAAATTTGTATGTCTAATTTTTATATATGTTGTGTAGAACATTATTCTAAAGTTGTATCATAAATGTCAGACACTTCCCATGGGCCAGAACTTTTGTCAGACACTTTAAAGCTCCACTAAAAATAGCTGAATTTTACTTATTTTTACATGTCTGATTTTTATATATGTTGTGTAGAACATTATTCTAAAGTAGTATCATAAGTGTCAGACACTTTCCATGGGCCAGAACTTTTGTCAGACGCTTTAAAGCTCCACTAAAAATAGCTTAATTTTACTTTAATATGTCTGATTTTTTAAGTATCATATTAAGGTAACTGTTTCTTGTTGAATCAAAGGCGTGTGCGGTGTGTAGGGCGTTTAATGCGAGACTGCGTCGGTCTCGTACACTGGTACATAACAATACGTCTTATAACTATGCTTAGTATATCGATACACAACACCTCCACTCTTATTTACTACATACAAACTACGAGTATGAATAACTAACTTATGCTAGAACTAACTTAAATATAATTTTAATAAGTACTTAGGTTAATTAACTTTAAGTGTAATAGTTTTTAATTACAAGAACTTATTTACTATTTCATAATAATCTTAATCTATTTCCTCAAACCCATAACGGATCGGTGGCCTACGGCGTCTTACAGTCCTGTCAGGGTTTATGTCGATGTTAGTATTTCCCGCTAGGCCTGCTTCAACGTTCACCGACACATTAGGTAATTTAAGTTGAGGGCTACATGGTACTATTGGAGATTCATTTTGTGCTGGTACAGAATCAGAGTGCGGACTTTCCGGGGTAGGAGACTTTTCGACACTACTCTCCCCCAAGTTCCCTGTGCGATCCTGTTCCTCGCCTCTGGTTATGGGAACCGCCAACGATTTGCGTGACCGTGTTTGGATTTCTAGTTTTGTCGACATTTCTGGTACTATTATTTTGTTTGGAACGTTACCATCAACCTCGTGCGTAACCCTCTGCCTCAGTTGATCGACATGCCTATGGATTTCCAAGCCAGTATTGGTTCTTATGGAGTAATTGGATTTACCTACACGTCTAAGTACTGTACCGGATTGCCATTTATCCGCTCCCCTATAGTTTCGGTACCAAACATGTGCTCCTGATTCGAACAAACGCTGTGAGCCGCCAGCGTTTTGTTCGCTACTTGACTGGCGGGCTATGACGCGAGATTCTCTATTTGGTTTTAAATTGTCTAACCTCATGCGTAAGCTGCGTCCCTGTAATATGCTAGCTGGGCTATCTCCCACGGTCTCATGTTTCGTATTTCTATACGCTAGCAAAAACCTAGCCAGGGCTATCTCTACATCCAAATTCTGCTTAAAGGCTTTTTTAATAGTTCGTTTACATATTTTGACAGCACTTTCGGCCGCGCCATTGGATGCGGGGTGATAAGGAGCCGTAAAAATATGTTCTATACCATTATGTCGTAAGAAGTTTTGAAATTCCTCGCTCGCGAAGGGTGGCCCGTTGTCGCTAACAGTTTGTCTTGGAAGACCAAACTGCGACCATAACTTCCGTAATACAGCTATAACAGCATGTGCGGTCGTCCTATTCATTTTGATAGCTTCGATCCATTTAGAGCAAGAATCTACTACAATTAAATAAGTTAAACCACCAATAGGCCCTAAGAAATCTAAATGCAGTCTTGACCAAGGCCGTGACGGCCAAGGCCAAGAGTGTGGGACAGCATGTGGCGCAGCATCAGCCACAGCGGCACACACTGCACAAGCTCGACACGCGGTTTCCACCGCTTCATCTAAACCTGGCCACCAAACATAGCTACGTGCTAGTGATTTGGTCTTGACTATGCCCATATGTGAAACGTGAAGCTCTGACATTACTCTTTTCTGACAAGATGATGGTATGACAACCCGGTGACCCCACATAATGCATCCTAATTCGCAGTATAACTCTTGCTTCCTGTTAAAATAAGGCCTTAATTCTTTAATTTCAATATCTGTCGGCCATCCGTCCATTATATAACTTAAAACACGACTTAAAATTGGGTCTCGCTTCGTTTCCTGCTTCAGGACATTGTAGTCTAATAATAAAGCGTCTGTTGCAAAATGTAAATAGCTCTGTTCTGGCAAATCGTTATCTTCGGAAGCTACCTCCTTTTTTTGAGAATCTATTAATCGTGAAAGAGTGTCAGCCGTATTTTTGTCTGTTTTCACGTATTCAATGGAAAAATCATAGGCTGATAATTTGATTGCCCATCTTTGTAAACGGCTAGCTGCTGCACAAGGAATGCCTGCATTTGGCCCGAAAATGCTAACAAGGGGTTTGTGATCTGTCCGGAGAACAAACTTCCTTCCATAAAGATATTGATGAAATTTTTCAACAGCAAATACTATCGCTAAGGCCTCTTTGTGTATTTGACTATAATGATATTCGTGTATAGTCAGTGAGCGCGAAGCGTACGCAACAACCCGCTCGTCGGCGCTGTCCGGCTCGCGCTGTGCCAGCACGGCCCCAAGCCCACGGGCGCTCGCGTCTACAGTCAACACTGTTTCTTTATTTATATTAAAATGTTCCAAAGCTCTTGTACTACACAAAAACTGTTTTACCTTCAAAAAAGCAGAGTTTTGGTTTGGACCCCATTCCCAATGTTTTCCCTTTTTCAAAAGAGCATATAATGGTGCTAAATGTGTACTCAAATTTTTTACAAATTTGCCATAAAAGTTAACCATTCCTATAAAGGATTTTACTTCTGTAACGTTACTGGGGTGTGGCATATCAACAATAGCCTTCACTTTGTTCGGGTCGACTCGTACGCCGTTTATATCGATCACAAACCCTAGATATTTTACTTCCTTAGCCAAGAAATCGCATTTCTTTTTATTAATTTTTTAACCCGTTTTCTTCCAATATTTGCATAACTTCCTCTACTAATTGTAAGTGCGACTGCAAATCCTTGCTTTTAATCAAAATATCATCATAAAAAACTAGCACCTCCGGCTTATTTTTAAATAAATTAACCATGAGCTTTTGAAAGATACCTGGACTGGAGGATAGACCATAAACTAAACGACCGTATTTGAATAACCCCCTATGCGTATTGATAACCGTATAGTTTCTAGAATTTTCGGACAAAATTACCTGGTTATAAGCTTGCGACAAATCTAATTTTGTAAAGTACATGTTCCCACTAAGATCGCTAAATAGATCTTCAACCCTTGGAATTGGAAATCTGTCAATCACTAAAGCACGATTGAGGGTTACCTTATAGTCGGCACATATTCGCAAACCGCCATCTGCTTTGCGTACCACAACCAGAGGCGTTGCCCAGTCGGACCGGTCAACCGGTTCAATGACGCCGGCGGTCAGCATGGCGTCCAGCTCCGCATCTATAGCACTCGTACACTTTTAATTTGTGGATTCCCTCGGATATTTCTGTGCTATTGTTCTTCACCGCATGCGCGTCACGCTCAGCCGCCTCCAAGGACAGCGCCAGAGTTACGGCTCTGTTGTATGAAAGTTGTTCTTCCGAGAAAAGCTTCTGACGTATCATTTCACTACTTAGGCCGCAAACTAGCTGATCCCTGAGGTTGTCATCGAGGTTTGTTTTGAAATCGCAATGCTTCGCTAGTTTTTTCAGTTCCGTGACGTAGTCCGCTATTGACTCGACGTTTATTTGCCGTCGCTGTCTAAATTTATATCTTTCAGCCATGATGGAAGGTTTAGGCTGCAAATGTGCTGCCAATATTTCTATTGCTCTTTTATAAGACAGTTCCGCAGGTTTTAACGGGCTGGCCAAAGTCGATAAAAGTTCATACGCTTCTTCACCCATTAACGATATTAATGTCGGTAGTTTTAATTCTTCCTCCACTTTATTCACTAAAAAATACATATCGAGTCTTTCAATATACGCGGACCAGTTTCCCGCTTTTATGCAAAATTCACGGACTTTACCGATCGACATTTTGTTACACTTCACTTCAATAGTCACATAAACACTTAAAAACTTTTTTTATTGTTGTTGTTGTTTTATCCTCGTCGCCACTGTTGAATCAAAGGCGTGTGCGGTGTGTAGGGCGTTTAATGCGAGACTGCGTCGGTCTCGTACACTGGTACATAACAATACGTCTTATAACAAGTTATATTTCATCAGTCAGACAAATTGTAGTGACAAAACATCCCCTATACACAAAAATTATTCAGCCGGGAAAATGAGTGCGATAACACTATGCATGCGCTGCAGAACGAGTGAGACGTCCAAGGTCATTCGGTTCCCCTTGTAGCGACACAAAGATCCAAGTTGCAAAAAGTACTACAGCGCCATCTATCGAACCACTGAAAAACCTAACGGCAAGAGTCCTACATCGCGCAAGTAAAGTTGTACGCGAAGCTAGCATAATTATATACGAACACCCGTCTGGTCGGAGGATCCTCCCATTTCCATAGAGGATGGAGAACTTTACACCCTGTTCTTCATACCTCTAAAACCCTCCTTATACTCAATATCTGTTCCGAGACCACTGGTTTAGTATACAGTAAAGTTGGCGTCTGTGAAAGCACATGTCGACGGTTCCTACGTACATAAGGTTAAGTCAAAAACCGAGGTTTACAGGAGAGCGTAATTTGATTTCAACACGTCCTAGAAATAATTCTAGCTATAATAAATATTTTCTTTTTACAATATTTTAACAGTTTTAAGAGGTTATAATGCTATTTACACATAAGTATTTTATATTCTTCACGTTTTCTTGGGAAAACTGACAGATGACCGTTTCTACGACACTTATTCGTTGTATTTATAATACTTGTTCTCTTATACGATTTCTAAAACAAGGTAAATAAATGATGATAGGTATATTAATATTATTTTCCGAAGAGACATATAAAAAGTGCAAGAACATATTACAACAGCGCATAATACATAACCTAAAATTCAAAGATGTAGTTTTACCGGGTGAGTTGTGTGACAGTGGTTATCATCGAGAGTGCTACAAATGTTTTACTGCTTTGCCAAAAAAATATTTTTCAGCAATTCCAGAGAAGTCAAAAAGTGCTAAAAAAGAGTTCATCGAATATTGTTGAAATTACATCAATCGCATCGACATCAAGCCATCCAAGTAATCCAATAACTACTAACGATCCGTTTACAGCATCTACCTCGAGTGAACAGAGTAATTCTGCAGTTCTGGACTCAGATATAGTACCAAGTCCAGGTAGTACTATACCTGAACCTACTGTAATACCTGAGCCAAATTTCGATGAAATAAAAAAAAATTGCCAGCAGTTTCCCACCATGCAAATCTGAGTTATTACAACAATTTCTCCGAGCAAATAACATTGCTAGCATATGGAATTATGCTAATCAAAAACAACCTACCATTTTCACCCCTGAAAACAATGGGTGGACTTTAGAAGAAAACTAGTATCAATTTTATTGGTTTGATGGTGACCTATGACGATGACCAGGAGATGTTAGTAAATCCCTTCAAGAATCAGGTACTGTACTTTGACCAAGTTTAGGATTTTTCATGTTTATAGATGTATGTTTTATAATTTTGTGATCTATTTTTTACAGAAGAAGCTGCCAGCGACGAGAATATAGCGGAAGATGATGACTCAAATGGACAATAATATTGGGCTAATAACGAAAATTCTAATGATTATGATAAGAGAAAAAAAATATTTTCTTTAACTAATCATAGTTATTTTTTTTTAATTGTGTCAACTAGTACTTTTATTATAATAAAATGAATATTTCTTCATAAAACAGGATTGGGCCGGATTAATTTATTTTTATGCAATAAAGTATCTTACTTCAATATTAATCAATGATTACTTTTTTGTTGAAATTCGTCTTATTTAAATAGAGATGCAAAAATATTTTTTAAATATTTAAATATATACTCTGGGCGCATGCGCATAGTGTTATCGCGCTCATTCCCGGCTGAATAGTTTTTGTGTTTAGGGGATGTTTTGACACTACAATTTGTCTGACTGATGAAATATAACTTAGTATTAGTTACCTTAATATGATACTTAAAAATCAGACATATAAAAATAAAATTCAGCTATTTTTAGTGAAACTTTAAAGCGTCTGACATAAGTTCTGGCCCATGGAAAGTGTCTGACACTTATGATACAACTTTAGAATAATGTTCTACACAACATATATAAAATAAGACATGTAAAAATAAGTAAAATTCAGCTATTTTTAGTGGAGCTTTAAAGTGTCTGACAAAAGTTCTGGCCCATGGGAAGTGTCTGACATTTATGATACAACTTTAGAATAATGTTCTACACAACATATATAAAAATTAGACATACAAATTTAAGTTAAGTAACACTTATTTTTAGTCACCTTTCGGATCTGGTACCTGCCCAGGTGTCACACGGCGAGCTCCATAAGCACGCAGGTATTCAAAGCACATGAGACGCTACTGAGAATGTATGGTTTCATCCATGTGAAAATAAGTTATGTCAGATCGCTCTGGGCTCTTGGAATATAAGAAGGAATGAACATCAACGAAACTTTAAAAAAAGAAATGACTATTGGCGCCAATTCCCTTTAAGATTTGTCTTCTACTGTGGCCTTTACAATTAGAATACAATGTTGTGAAGATGACTGTGTTGTGGGTGTCATTAACCAAGGACATTCATTTAAAATTTTACATTTTCCTTAAGTTTGCCGTTAGCATTACTTACTTCCCAGAATTTGATCTTTATTAGCGTCACTATCAAATGGTTTATGTATTTTTCCAAAAACAACTAAAAAAAAATTCTCCTTTCAGTAATTTTCGCTATCTATACTAATATTATAAAAAAGAAAGATTTTGTGTTTATTTGTTTGCACCGAATAGGCTCCGAAACTACTGGACCGATTTTAACCATTTTTTCGTCAATAAAAGCTTAATAATCAGAAAGTAACATAGGCTATATAAGATCACGCTACGATACTTAGGAGCTGAGCAGCGGGTAAAACCACTGGGCATAGCTAGTTCTTCATCTTTTTGGGCAACGCTAACCACGCTTACTTGAAATATCACCCTGTTTCGACCTCCTGGCCA
The DNA here is from genome assembly GCA_905475445.1 of Ochropleura plecta. Classification (NCBI taxonomy): domain Eukaryota; kingdom Metazoa; phylum Arthropoda; class Insecta; order Lepidoptera; family Noctuidae; genus Ochropleura; species Ochropleura plecta. The sequence continues at coordinate 12,273,889 of FR997735.1, read as the reverse complement.
TTTATCAGTCACGGGCCAGTCTCGGCGGATATTAGCCATCGGCGCGGGAGATATTGCGCAGACACTGGTACTCTCTCTCTTCTCTCACTCTCATAAAAAATCGACAATCAGACACGGTCGGACAGAGATCCGACGCAGAACCAACGACTTAACCTACTTTCAAAGGCACAGGGTACATATAGCAGCCTGGATTTTGGACCTCCAAGCTGCTATTGCGAAATTCCTAGTAGGAAAAGTTAATTACAGCATCTGGGAAACTTCTTTCAGGCTCATGTAAAGTAAAATACTAGTGAAGTAAAGATAGTCCGGCTAAGTATGTGCTTCAATATTTAACTATTAAGAACTTTATTTTTGCTTCTTTTTTAAATGTTTATTTTGTTAGCTTAAAGTTAATTAAATTGTGTATACTGAGTTCTCCTGTAAGTGATGGAGCGCACCTACGTGATACTATTGTCGTCCATAATAAATAAATAAATAAATCTTTATCAAGTATATTAATACTATGTCTGAAATCTTTATCAAAGTTTTCTATGTCTGAATAACGGTTTGAAATTGTTTTTTAAAAGTATTACAAAATATTTTTGTTATCTCACGCTGAAGGATATAGCGACACAATTATAAACGAGTATTCTCTTCGTCAGTGTCAACACTTTTTTAATATAATTTCCA